>OX421945.2:20000-1220000 GCA_949128155.2 Xanthia icteritia
AGCTCGAGTCCCGTTTGGTAGTCGTAATTCCCGGTTTTCACATACATTTCGGTCGAAAAATACGTTTTTTGTCCAAAAGTCAAAATTTTTGTTCAGCTGAAATTTCAGTAATCACATAACTCGCTAGCCCGCGCGGAGACGCGTCTTTTGACACCTCGCACGTGCGCCTAGCGTACTTAGAACCGCAAAAAATTGCCCCCCCACCCTCCCTTTTGTCACTAGCCAGGTAAACTTTTCAGTTCTTGGCAAAATATAAAAATTTAATTTATTTCTCGTTTATTTACATCTTGGTCCCCTTAATTAAGACCAGGCCGAAAACAAGGTGTCTTGACGGAGCTCTTTAATTTTACTACTTAATAGTGACCGTATGGTCGTCCGACCGTAGGACAACTTTATTTTAAATTAGTTTTGGTTGCTTTTTGTGCTTGTCCCCCCTTTACAGGGACTCAGAAGTAACATCAGTGTCCTCTGACTGGCCTTCAATTTTTATCAATAACACTTTTACTAAAGTCAACATCATGTTACGTACACCGGCCAAAGACGTAAGCTCGTCGGGTTCTAGGGGCTCGCCGCGTTCAACGGAGAAGGCTGGACCCTCGCTTCCCAGCGTGAGGCGTAGCATCGGGGAATGGGAGGCCGGGAAAGCTGAGCCCCAGGCAAAGTCCCCGGTCAACCCAAAACGTGACGCCACACCACCTGCCACCAGCACTCTGGAGACGCGCCGGGGACACATGGACACCGCAAGACCGCCAAAGAGGACTGAGCCCGGGTACCCCAGTCTCACAGCGGAGGCGAGAGCTTGCCTAAATAAAGCTAAGCTTCATTTGGGCAACTCTCGCAACCTCAAGACTGAAATTAAGACGGCGGTACTCGACGCCATCAACAGGCTCTATGAACTCGTTAAAGAGTCAGAGCGAAACAAATCTCCTGTCGCACCCGCACCTGCGGTGATACCAGCAGCAACATCGACAGTCGTACCATTGAGCCTGACCACGGATGAGCCGACGGAGCTGATGAAGAGCCTTGTGGCAGGTCTCAAAGAACACAAACAGGCATTGGAGGAGTGCCAAGAGCATACCCAGGCTCTGTCGGTGCATCTCCAGCAGGCCCCTCGCTACGTTGCAGCCCAGGGTCCGACTTTCGCAGAGATAGCCGCCGGCACAAAGCAGCACGTCCAAGGGCCTCTTCACTCGGTGGTCGTATCATCTGTCAATGATCAGGACACCGGTGAAGAGGTTATTGAGAAGCTGAGAACCGCGGTTGATGCCAGAAATGAGGGCACTAGGGTAGAACGGCTGCGAAAGGCGAGGGACCAGAAGGTTGTGGTTGGGTTCAAGACCAAGGAAGAGATGACCAGAGTGACAGAAAGAATTAGGAAAGCGGGTAGTCTAGTGGTTGAAGAAATGAGAAACAAAGATCCACTAGTAATCATTAAGGACGTCCTCTCCTGCCACTCGGATGTGGAGGTTATCCAAGCCCTGCAAAGGCAAAACACCCACCTGATAGGAGACATGCCTGCGGAGGATTTGAGATTGGGGGTGAAGTACCGTCGCAAGACGAGGAACCCCCACATGTGTCACGTCATCTTGCAGGTGTCCCCTGCGGTGTGGCAGAGGCTGACATTGGCGGGTCGAGTGCACATTGACCTACAGCGAGTGCGAGTGCAGGACCAGTCACCACTGGTGCAATGCACTCGCTGTCTGTGCTTTGGCCACAGCCGTAAACTGTGCACGCAGCCCGCCGACCTCTGCATCCACTGCGGTGACCCCCACATGAGAGCTGATTGTCCGTCACGTCTGGCGGAGGAGGCTCCAAAGTGTCACAACTGCACATTGGCCAAAATAGAAAAGACTGGTCACAACGCTTTCGACAACGAGTGCCCGGTACGTCTAAAATGGGATGCGTTGGCACGCCTTTCGGTAGCGTACTGCTAAGGTGCAGCCAGCCTTTCCCGGAAGTAAGACCCGAACAGACCGCAACGGTATTGCTTTCAAAATTAACCTACAAAAGCTTAATACAACATACATTTTTAGAACCTCAACAAATTATAACACAACACAAGCGAATTGGAGCCAACTTCATGAGAAATTGGCCCAATTAAAAGCCGACTTCAAATTAAACACTTCAAAACTTGACACAGTTAACTACAAAACTAACCTAACCTAACCTTTTTTTTTTTTTTTTTTTTTGTTCCGGGGTGGAAAATCCTCATGGATGTCCTCCGCCCTGGGGGGGGCAGAGGGGTCTGTCAGACTCTTACTGACTAAAAACCACCCCGGTGTTCCCAACCCACACCTACGCCGGGGATCGCGGGAACAAAAGCGACTTCCGCAATCCCCGACTGGTGCCGGCCCGCCTCTGCGGGCCTCTCCTCAGGTCAGCGGAGGGAGTGAGGTGTTTGACTCCCTCCGCGACGTCCAAGAGGGGCGCGCGTGGAACACTACGCGCCGCCGCCTCGGGTCCTGTTGAATGGGGGGCGACGGACGTCCCCATGTCCGTCACCCCTGGACCCATTTAGGGGGGCTGGAAGAGGGCGTTGTCCGCCCTCCGCCGACGCCCGGTGCGCCTGCTGCGGATCGGGAGTAGAGTCGTGATCTCCCTCTCCCTCTCCGCAGCCTCCTTCTGCGAGATGACAGTTTCGCAGAAGGAGACCACCGCGTCCCAGGACTCTTCGCTGCCGACCATCGCACTCACTACGGCCGGCAGCGACAGGTCACTGCCTACTTCACTGATGAGGGCACGGCGCGGCTCCTCCCAAGCGGCACACTCTGCCAGCGTATGCCGCGCCGTGTCCTCCCGGCAGTCGACGCAGTGGTGACACCGAGCGTCCGGCTCCCTGTTTATGCGACACAGGTACTTCCCGAAGCAGCCATGCCCCGAGAGCACCTGCGTCGCCCGAAACGACAGGGAGCCGTGCCTCCTCCCGAGCCAGTGGTCGAGCACTGGCCGGACCGCCTCGATGGTGCCGAGGCCGGCGGTAGGGCTCGAAAGCCTGTTCCGCCATTCCGCCACCAGGACCTCGCGGAGCTGTGACCGGCGCAGCTCCAAATGTTGCTGCGTCAGTCGCTCGCCCCGCGCCCGCGCTTCCTCGCGCCACCAGTACAGTGACGCGAGCACCTTCGCCTCCAGGTCCCAGGGCGGGGATCCGGCCAGTATACAACCCGCCTCGTAGGAGATCGTGCGATAACCCCTTATGACTCTGACGGCCATAGCCCGCTGCGGTTTCCGCAGAACGATTAAGCTGTTGGCCGTCAGGTCAGCCGCCCAGATCGGGGCCCCATACAGGGCCATCGATCGCACGATCCCCACGTAGAGCCGCCTACAGGCGGCGCTCGGGCCCCCCAGATTGGGAAGCAGCGTTGACAGCGCCCCAGCCGCGCCCAACAACTTGGGCGCAAGCCGCCGGAAGTGGGGGCCGAAATTCCACCGGCTGTCGAGCACCAATCCTAGGTACTTCATGGTAGACTCGACAGCTATTTGGGCCCCCCCCACCACGATGTGTAATCCCGGCGGCGGCGCCCGCCGGGGGCCATGAAAGACCATGGCCTCCGACTTGTTTAGGGCCACCTCCAGGCCTAGGCGCCGTATGCGGCCCACCACCTGTGAGACCGCAGCCGTCGCCAGCAACGCTGCCTCCCTGTACGAGCTCCCCCGGGCCGTGACCAGCGTGTCGTCCGCGTAACACGTCAGGTCCACGCCCGGCTGGAGCTCGCCCCGCAGCACCCAGTCGTACCCGATGTTCCACAGGAGCGGTCCCACGACCGAGCCCTGCGGAACACCGCACGACATGCGGCGCTGCTTTCCGCCATCACGTCCCACGTAGGTGACACACCTCTCCGCCAAATAAGCCCCAACAATGCGGTGGAGGTAGGAAGGCACCCGATGGTAACGCAGTGCCTCCCGAATACAACTCCAGGGCAGGGTGTTGAAGGCGTTAGAAATGTCCAAGGACACCGCCAACATCACCCCGCCCCGAGACACCGCTTCCTCCGCCAGGGCTCTCACTCGCGATATAGCGTGGATAGTGGAGCGCCCATGCCGAAACCCGAACTGGCTATCGTCCAGGTCCGGCCCCTCTCTGCACAAGTGGCTTACGAGGCGGGCTGCGATAATCCGCTCAAGCAGTTTTCCCACCTCGTCTAGCAGCACTATGGGCCGGTACGCGGACGTCGAGTCCGCAGGGCGCCCCGCCTTCCTGAGCAGGACCAGACGACCAGATTTCCACTGAGTGGGAAACTGGCCCTGCTCTAGGCACGCTGAGAAGAGTCCTGTCAGTTGGGGCTCAAGCTCCTTCAGAGCGAGGGCTAGCACTAAGCCGTGGATGCCATCGGGCCCCGGAGCAACGGTTTTTGCCCGGAGCCGCATCACGGCCGCCCTCATCTCTGCCTGTGTCACCCGTGGGACGCTGGCGTTCTCTTCCTCAAGCTCTGTGGCTGTGGGCAATGCCATCGGTGGCGGAGCATGCTCCGCTCTCGCCGGGAAGAGGGCTGCGACCACCTCCTCCAGCAGCTCTGGTTGGAGACTCTCCGTAAGCGGAGGCGCCCAGGCCCGGAGTTTCCCCCGGACCGCACGATAAGGGCGCCCCCATGGATCACGGTCCAGAGTCTCCAAACTCTCCTCCCTAGCACGCGTCTTCGCCTCACCTATGGCCAGCCACAGAGCCTGCTTCGCCGCGCGGTACACCTCATACAGCGCGGCTTCTTCGTCAGGGACCCGACGACGTCTTCTCCGGTATCGGGTGTACTGGCGTCTGACGTCTATACACGTGACGCGCATCTGCGCGATTTCGGCAGACCACCAGTACACCTGGCGCCTTGTAAATTGCGTGTGAACCCGGGGCATGGACGCGTCGCAAATTTGCGTCATCGCCCCGTGGAACCACTGCGCCTCCTCATCGACGTCGACGGGTCCGGCAGTTGCCGACTCCCGGAACCAGGCCTGGACAAAAGCGGCCTCCTCGAGCAATTCCCTGTCAATGCGCTTTCGCGCCCAGCGCGGACCGTCCGTCCGCGGGGCCGACGGACTGCGGCCGCCCGCGGTCTGGGCGGAGACATCGAAACGAATGTATCGGTGATCCGACAACGTCTCCACCTCCACGGCGACACGCCAGTCGTGGACACGGCTCGCGACAGCGGGGCTAGCGAACGAGACGTCCACGATAGACCCGCCCCGCTGCCGCACGCACGTGTACTCCGAACCCCGGTTGAGGACGGCCAAGCCGGTCGTGACCGCCCACTCCTCCAGCGCCTCGCCCTTAGCATCGGTGATCGGAGATCCCCACGCCGCAGACTTGGCGTTAAGATCCCCGAGCAACAGCACCGGGCGAGGATGGAACCGGCCAACGACGGCACCCAACTCGACAAGGAAGCTCTCGAAGTCGGCGAGACTCTTGTTGGGCGAGAAATATGCCCCAACAATACCAATGCCGTCCGCGAGGGCGGCTACCCAGCCATGACCTCGGGACGGGTTGACAAGAGCCCCGCCGATGATGGCCACCAAACCGTCCAAGTCACCCAACCAGTTATCCCTGGCGGGGACAAAATACGGCTCGGCGACCACTGCCACGTGAATCGACCACTCTGCCATACTCTGCAGCAAGAGATCCTGAGCTCTGGCAGAGTGGTTGATGTTGCCCTGGAGGACATGGAACAGCGCCATTAGGCACAGTCCATCCCCTCCGCACCATTCCTAGGCCGGGAGTCGGCCGGAGGGCAGCCAGGCTGAGGGGGGTGTAAAGAGCCCCCGGCAGCCTTGGTTGCCCCTCTCTTTTTTTTATTGTTGCCCTTTGGGGCGCCACAGGCCTTTCCGCCGGCTCTGTGCCCCGCGGGCCTCCCTGCAGCTGTACACAGGCTGCAGTTCGGTGCCTCGGAGCACTCGGCCGCCTTGTGGCCGGGCCGACCACAGCGGAAACACTGATCGCTGCGGTCTGTTTCGCAGGTGCACCGTGCCCTGACATGCCCAATGTCCAGGCAACGGTAGCACCGCATGGCCCTGGGCTGCAGCAATCTTGCTCTTGCTGCAACCCACCCCACCAGCAATCGACCCTGGTCAGCGACCTTGTTCGCCGCTGCCACCGGGCACCGCACCCAAATCGTGCCGAGCCCGGAGGCATCGGCGCGGATGTCGCCTGTGTGCACGGCGTCAGGCGGACACCCTCCGTCTCGGGCGATGGCCGCCACGACCTCAGCCGGTGTCGTCGAGTCGTCCAGGCCATCGACGCGCAGTTCAGCGCTCTTTACGGGCCTGGACACCCGGACGTCCTCCGGGTTGAGGACCTCCCTCAGCTTGGCAGCCAGGATGTCCGCCTTTTCGCTGCTCGAGGCACCCGATAGCTCGAACAGCCGCGCCCCCGTTACCGTCGGCCTCAATTTGAAGCCGGTCGGTGTGCCAAGGTCAGGGAATGCGACCTTGGCTTTTGCCTCCTCGAGGACCGTCTTGTACAGCAGACCCCTCTCTACGGCTCCGGGCTGCAGCGTGATCACTACAGCCGCGGAGCGTGGGGCACGTGCTCTGCGCGGCCTCTTCGTCTTGGTGGCTGCGGCAGCGGGCGGAGCGGGTGGCGTTGCCGCCTTTCCCTTCTTCTTCCGGCTGCGCTTGACCACTGTCGCCCAGGACTCCTCCGTGGGCACGGGCGCGTTCGCCGAGGGTGCACCTGTGTGGGAAGGGGGTGCGGGCGCTCCCTCCGAGGGCTTCCCTGGCCCCTGTGCGGGCTTTTTGGCCCCCTTCCCAGACATCGCCGGTTTGGCCGCTGTGATTGCAGGCCCCGGCTTAGCGACCTCCTCCGTCCTCCGCTTGTCCGCTGCAAGCGGTGGTCGGAGGGTCTGGGCCGGGAGGAGTCTCGACTCCAGGGCCTGCAGACGGGCATTCACCATGCCCCCACATTGCAGCATGCAGATACGTGCGATCTTCTCTAGATCCACATCCGCAAGTATGGGGGCAGACGACGACGATGACGGGGCGATGGCCATAGAGGAGCCGGCAGCGGCGGGAACTGCACGCTCTTGCCCTCTCAATTCTGTCCTCTGGGCGGCGAACTCCCGCTTGAGGTCCTCTAGTTCGGATCGGAGACGGCTGTTCTCCTCCCACAACTTAGCCGTCTCATCCGAGCTCGTGCGATTAAGGAGGACCCCAACCGCCTCCTTAATGCCATCCGCCGCCTCCTTTAAAGCGCGCGTGAATGTGCCCTTCAGGTTGCCCGATTTGGTGGCAACCTTCAGGACGACCTCCACACCGTCCATCACCTGGCGACTGAGGGCCACCGCTGAGAGATCTTCGGCAGCGGCTATGCGAGCAGACCGCCGGTCTCTAGCCTGACTGGCCATTACAGCCACTTCATCCAGGGCCACTGCCCGTCTCTCCTCTCTGTTAGCGGAGTTTATTTCCCCCTTTGTGGCGACCAAGGAAACGGGGTTTTGGGTAGAAGCACCCTCCACTTGTTTGGTCCCCGAGTCCCCACTACCTCCGCTGGGTGCCGGCGTGTCGGGGCGCTTGAGGAAGCGCCCTTGAGGGTCGCGCGACGTGGAAGGAGCTTTCGCTCCAGCAATTGCGCGACCTCGCCCTCTTCTTCCTGTCGGTATTTTGGCGGCCGGTAGGTTCTCCTCACTAGAAGAGAGGCCTGCCAGCCCTGCCAGCTTTCCCTTTCCTTTACGCGAGCGTTTCCAAAATTTGGAATGACGCTCAGCCTCTTCCGTTCGTGAATGCTTTGAGCTTGCGCTCGCCACACTCACCACACTCATCCTTTCGGATGTGGTGTCAGAATCTGACACCGCACCCACACCCATCTGCTCGATCAGCACGATCGGCACTTCTTTTGATTTTTTGTTTTGGTCTTCCATATAAATCCCACGAGTAGATATAGGTCACAAATGTCCACCGGGCAGAGCCTAGATACCCGGTAAGCCTACATACTGTAGAGTGCGGCAGGTGCTCTACAGGGGAAGCGCTAACGACTGGACTCCCTCCAGCCATTCATCCTCTCACCGCGCTTCAAAGCTTAGGATTGGGTGGTTTTTTATCTTAGAGGTAGCCTTCCTCTGGGCCAGGCAATGAAGCCAAGCCCCCGGCGGCGGCATTAAACATGCCTCCGTCCGCTGTCCGGCAACCCGACTCAGCGAACCCGCCGAAAGTTCTCTCCCAAGGAGAGAACACGCGCCGCTTTGGTGTGCCTACACCGCAGCGGCATGGTCGCGTCCAATGTCGATCGACTATCGTCGACCGATCAGGAGCGACCCCATCCCGGTGTCTCTCTTAGTCTGGTCTCTCACTTGGACCTTTCCGGCATGAGTAACTCTACCGGCAGAGCCCCAAGATCATTGAGACGCACAAGCCCCACCACGACAACAACGTGGAGACACCTTCGGTGGGGAACCTAACCTAACCTAACCTAACCTTTTTTTTTTTTTTTTTTTGTTCGGGGTGGAAAATCCTCATGGATGTCCTCCGCCCTGGGGTGGGCGGAGGGGTCTGTCAGACTCTTACTGACTAAAAACCACCCCGGTGTTCCGTCTCACACCTACGCTGGGGTCGCGGGAACGTTCAAATCTTCCGCGACCCCGACTGGTGCCAGCCCGCCTCTGCGGGCTCCGTCTCGTCGAGCGGGGGGAGTGAGGTGTTTGACTCCCCCCGCGACGTCTAAGAGGGGCGCGCGTGGAACACTACGCGCCGCCACCTCGGGTCCAGATGTATGGGGGGCGACGGACTTCCCCGGGTCCGTCGCCCCTGGACCCATTTAGGGGGGCTGGAAGAGGGCGTTGTCCGCCCTCCGCCGACGCCCGGTGCGCCTGCTGCGGGCCGGGTGAGAGGATGAAATCTCTCTCTCCCGTTCCGCAGCCTCCTTCTGCGAGATTACTACTTCGCAGAAGGATACCACCGCGTCCCAGGACGCTTCGCTGCCGACCATTGCATTCACAACGGCCGACAGCGACAGGTCACTGCCTACTCCTGAGATGAGGGCACGGCGCGGCTCCTCCCAAGCGGCACACTCTGCCAGCGTATGCCGCGCCGTGTCCTCCCGGCAGTCGACGCAGTGGTGACACCGGGCGTCCGGCTCCCTGTTTATGCGACACAGGTACTTCCCGAAGCAACCATGCCCCGAGAGCACCTGTGTCACCCGAAATGACAGGGAGCCGTGCCTCCTCCCGAGCCAGAGGTCGAGCACTGGCCGGACCGCCTCGATGGTGACGAGGCCGGCGGTAGGGCGTGAAAGCCTGTCCCGCCATTCCGCCACCAGGACCTCGCGAAGCTGCGACCGACGCTGCTCCAAATGGCGCTGCATCGGTCGCTCGCCCCGCGCCCGCGCTTCCTCGCGCCACCGATACAGTGACGCGAGTACCTTCGCCTCCAGGTCCCAGGGCGGGGATCCGGCCAGTGCACAAGCCGCCTCGTGGGAGATCGTGCGGTACCCCCTGATGACTCTGACGGCCATAGCTCTCTGCGGCTTTCGCAGCACAGAGTTGCTACCGGCCGTCAGGTCAGCCGCCCAGATCGGGGCCCCGTAAAGGGCCATCGATCGCACGATCCCCACGTAGAGCCGTCTACAAGCGGCGCTCGGGCCCCCCAGATTGGGAAGCAGCGTTGACAGCGCCCCAGCCGCGCCCAACAACTTGGGCGCCAACCGCCGGAAGTGAGGGCCGAAATCCCATCGGCTGTCGAGCACCAGTCCCAGATACTTCATGGTGGGCTCGACAGCGATTCGGACCCCCCCGACCACGATGTGTGATCCGGGCGGTGGCGCCCGCCGGGAACCATGAAACACCATGGCCTCCGACTTGTTGAGGGCCACCTCCAGGCCGAGGCGCCGTATGCGGCTCACCGTCTGTGAGACCGCAGCCGTCGCCAGCAACGCTGCCTCCCTGTGCGATTTCCCCCGAGCCGTGACCAGCGTGTCGTCCGCGTAGCACGTCAGGTCCACGCCCGGTGGGAACTCGCCTCTCAGCACCCAGTCGTACCCGATGTTCCACAGGAGCGGCCCCAGAACCGATCCCTGTGGAACACCGCACGACATGAGGCGCTGGTTTCCGCCATCACGTCCCACGTAGGTGACACACCTCCCCGCCAAATAAGCCCCAACGATGCGGCGGAGGTAGGGAGGCACCCGATGGTACCGCAGTGCCTCCCGAATACAACTCCAGGGCAGGGTGTTGAAGGCGTTGGAGATGTCCAAGGACACCGCCACCACCACCCCACCCCGGGACACCGTTTCCTCTGCCAGGACTCTCACACGCGCTATTGCGTGTATGGTGGAGCGCCCATGCCGAAAGCCGAACTGGCTCTCGTCCAGGTCCGGCCCCTCTCCGCACAAGTGGCCGACGAGGCGGGCTGCGAGTATACGCTCGAACAGCTTACCCACCTCGTCTAGCAGCACTATGGGCCGGTACGCGGACGGCAAGTCTGCAGGGCGCCCCGCCTTCCTGAGCAGGACCAGACGACCACTTTTCCACAAAGTGGGAAACTGGCCCCGCTCCAGGCACGCTGTGAAGAATCCTCTTAGCTGGGGCTCTAGCTCCTTCAGAGCGAGGGCTAATGCTAGGCCGTGAATTCCGTCTGGCCCCGGAGCCACATTCTTGGCCCGGAGCCGCATCACGGCCGCCCCCATCTCTGCCTGTGTCACCTCTGGGACGCTGATGGCGTTTTCCTCCGTAGACTCTGCGGCTGTGGGCAAAGCCATCGGCGGCGGAGTGTGCTCCGCTCTTGCCGGGAAGAGGGCTGCGACTACCTCATCCAGCAGCTCGGGTTGGAGACTCTCCGTAAGTGGGGGCGCTGCGGCTCTTAGTTTCCCTCGAACCGCTCGATAAGGGCGCCCCCACGGATCCCCGTCTAGAGTCTCCAACATCCCTTCCCTGGCTCGCGTTTTCGCCTCACCGATGGCCAGCCACAGAGTCCCCTTAGCCGCGCGGTACACCTCATACAGCGCGGCTTCTTCGTCAGGGACCCGACGACGTCGTCTTCGATAACGGGTGTACTGGCGTCTCACCGCCACGCACGCGACTCGTAAGTGCGCGATTTCGGCGGACCACCAGTACACCTGGCGCCTTGCGAACTGTGCGTGGACCCGGGGCATGGACGCGTCGCAGATTTGCGTCATCGCCCCGCGGAACCACAGCGCCTCCTGTTCGACGTCGACGTCGACGGGTCCGTTCGTTGCCGACTCCCGGCTCCAGGCCTGAACAATAGCGGCCTCCTCGAGAAGTTCCCTGTCGATGCGCTTGCGCGCCCAGCGCGGGCCGTCCATTCGCGAGACTGATGATCTGCGGCCGCCAGCGGTCTGGGCGGAGACGTCGAAACGGATATATCTATGATCCGACAACGTCTCCACCTCCACGGCGACTCGCCAGTCACGAACACGGCTCGCGACAGCAGGGCTAGCGAACGAGACGTCAACAATCGATCCGCCCCGCTGCCGCACGCACGTGTGGACCGAGCCCCGGTTCAGGACGACCAGGCCAGTCGTGACCGCCCACTCCTCCAATGCCTCACCCCTAGCATCGGTCACTGGGGATCCCCACGCCGCAGATTTGGCGTTGAGATCGCCCAGCAACAGCACGGGGCGAGGATGGAGTTGGCCCACGACGGCACCCAACTCGACAAGGAACCTCTCGAAGTCGGCGAGACTCTTGTTGGGCGAAAAATACGCTCCAACAACGCCAATGCCGTCCACGAGGGCGGCTACCCAGCCGTGACCTCGGGACGGGTTGACGAGAGCCCCGCCAATGATGGCCACCAAACCGTCAAGGTCTCCCACCCAGCTATCCCGGGGGGGGACAAAGTACGGCTCGGCGACCACAGCCACGTGAATCGACCACTCTGCCATGCTCTGGATCAAGAGATCCTGAGCTCTGGCACAGTGGTTGATATTGCCTTGGAGGAAATGGTAATGGTGTATAGACATTATGCGCATTCCATTCCCTCCGCACCATTCCTAGGCCGGGAGTCGGCCGAAGGGCAGCCAGGCTGAGGGGGGGGTAAAGAGCCCCCCGCAGCCTTGGCATCCCTTCTCTTCTTTTTGTTGTTGGCGGGCACGCCACAGGCCTTTCCACCCACCCTGTGTCCGGCGGGCCTCCCTGCAGCTGTACAGAGGCTACAGTTTGGCGCCGCCGAGCACTTAGCCGCCTTGTGGCCGGGCTGACCGCAGCGATAACACTGGTCGCTGCGGTCTATTTCGGCGGTGCACCGTGCTCGGACATGCCCGAAGTCCAGGCACCGGTAGCACCGCATGGCCCTGGGCTGCAGCAGCTTAGCTCTCGCTGCAACCCACCCCACCAACAAACGCCCACCGTCAGCGACTTTGTTCGCCGCCGCCACCGGGCACCGCACCCAGATCGTGCCGAGCCCGGAAGCGTCGGCGCGAATGTCGCCCGTCCGCACGTCTTCGGGCGGACATCCACCTACTCGGGCGACGGCCGCCATGACCTCAGCCGGGGTCGTCGAGTCGTCCAGACCATCGACGCGCAGCTCAGCGGTCTTCATCGGCCTGGACACCCGGACGTCATCCGGATTGAGGACCTCTCTCAGCTTGGCGGCCAGGATGTCCGCCTTTTCACCGCTAGAGGCACCCGACACCTCGAGCAGCCGCGCTCCCGTAATCGCCGGCCTCAGTTTGAAGCCGGACGGTGTGCCGAGGTCGGGAAACGCGACTTTGGCTTTCGCTTCTGCCAGGACCGCCGCGTAGGTAACGCCCCTTTCGACGGCTCCGGGCTGCAGCGTGAGCACTACAGCCGCGGAGCGTGGTGCTTTGACCTTAGGCGGTCCCCGGGCCTTCTTCGGTGCCAGTGCTCCAGCGGGTGCCGGTGGCGGTGGTGCCGTCTTCGTCCCGCGACGGCGGCCCCTCTTGACGACCGTCGTCCAGGCTTCCGGGGTAGGCCCGGGCGCGGCCGCCGGTGGCGCAGCTGCCCGGGAAGTGGGGACACGCGTACCCTCCGTGGGCCCCCCGGTCCTCCCTCCCGACTGACTGGACCCAGCCGCCGTGGTGGTATTGGGCCCCTGAAAAGCGGCCCCCTCTTTCCTCCGCTTGTCCGCAGCGAGCGGTGGGCGAAGGGTTGCCGCCGGGAGGAGTCTCTCCTCTATGGCCTCCATCCGGGCACCCAACATCGCACCACACTGCATCATGCAGATGCGTGCGATCCTCTCGACCTCCGCATCCGCAAGCGCAGGCGTTGACGACGGGACCGATGGAGCCGGCGACAGGGCCGCGACGGTAGAGGAGCCGGAGGTCGCAGGTGCTGCCCTCTGGGCGGCGAACTGTCGCTTGAGGTCCTCCAACTCGTATCGGAGACGGCCATTCTCCTCCCATAGCTTCGCCGTCTCCTCCGTGCTAGTGCGATTAAGGAGGACCTCAACCGCCTCCCGAATCCCCTCAGCCGCCTCCTTGAGAGCACGCGTGAATGTGCCCTTCAAGTTGCCCGATTTGGTGGCAACCTTCAGGACAACATCCACGCCGTCCAAAACTTGGCGACTGAGCGCCACCCCAGTGATGTCCCCTCCAGCAGCCATCCGAGCAGAGCGCCGCTCACGGGCCTGTCGGGCCAACTCGCTGACTTCGTCAGCCGCGACAGCCCTCACTTGAGCCCTCTTTCCTGCATTAGCCTCCGCTCGGTTGGCCTCTAGCAGGGACGCAGTGCTGCCCCCACCTTGTTCCTCCACCATTGGCTCGGGGTCGCTCTCCGCCGAAACTGGCACAAAGCGACCCCGCTTGTCGCGCTCCGGCAGCCGAGCGGGGACTCCACTCGCTACCGCGCGACCTCGCCCACCCCGTGCCTTTGGCACCTTAGCCGCCGCCACGTTGACCTCGACCGGGGAAGGACCGCGCTTCCTCCGCGACTCCCCCCGGTCGGACGATTGGTCCCTTTCGGGACTTGAGTCTCCTCGACTCGCGTTGCCGTCAGTGACGGCAAGTGGTGCGACCACAACGCGCGGGAACTCCGGGTTCTTTTGGAGCTCCCTTTCTCGCTGGCCGGCGGTGCCGCCCATTCGACGACCCGACAAATCTGGATTTGTCAGGTCCTCGAACGACCGAGACCGCGATGAGCCTCCTCGGCTCTTGTTGCCATCGGCAATCGGAAGACATTCGTTGCCCCCCCCAGAATACGAATGGGGGCTTGACGTTCCCGAAGGGAACGTGGCGGACTCTCCAGCTGCAGAGCAGCCGGTACCGCCCTGGGGTAGTTTTTTTTCGTTTGTCTTTTTTTCCATTTTTTAATTTTTCCTTTGAAGGGTATGGTCCCATTTCCCCTGTATCCCCCCCCAGCGCTAGCGACCGGACACCCCCCGGCCATTCATCCCCTCGGCACGCTCGACCTTGAGATTAAGGTAATTTTTTATAGAGGTTGTCTTCCTCTTCCCTCCCCACTCTACGCCCACTAGACTCACCCTCTGTAAGCAGGGGGGGTGTGGACGTGAGATGGCCACCAGGCCTATCCCCATGACGGACTAGCCGTCCCGCCCCTAGCCCGGTTCCCTTCCTCGACCATCAAAGATGATCGGTGAATGGAACCGCGGCCCTTCCCAGTTTGTTGAAGATTAGCCGCCAGCCCCAATTGTCCACCAAAAGCAGGTGGGCAATTGGAGCTGACGTTGCCCAGGGTGCGCCACGTGGAGGCTCTTCAACATGCACCCCAACCTAACCTAACCTAACCTAACCTAACCTAACCTTTTTTTTTTTTTTTGATTACGGGGGGAAATCCTCATGGATGTCCTCCGCCCTGGGGAGGGCGGAGGGGTCTGTCAGACTCTTACTGACTAAAACCACCCCGGTGTTCCGTCTCACACTTGCACCGGGGATCACGGGATCTAATGCGACTTCCGCGATCCCCGGCTAGTGCCGGCCCGCCTCTGCGGGCCACCTCGAGTTAGGGGGGAGTGAGGTGTTAAACTCCCCCCTTACGTCATTAAGAGGCGCGCGTGGAACACTACGCGCCGCCATCTCGGGTCCTAAGGAGTAGGGGGTGACGGATTTCCCCAGATCCGTCGCCCCTGGACCCATTTAGGGGGGCTGGAAGAGGGCGTTATCCGCCCTCCGCCGACGCCCGGTGCGTCTGCTGCGGATTGGGTTAGCGGAAGCAATCTCCCGCTCCCTTTCCGCAGTCTCCTTCTGCGAAATGACTGTTTCGCAGAAGGATACCACCGCGTCCCAGGACTCCTCGCTGCCGACCATTGAGTTGACAACGGCCGGCAGCGACAGGTCGCTGCCGACACCTGAGATGAGGGCACGGCGCGGCTCCTCCCAAGCGGCACACTCTGCCAGCGTGTGCCGAGCCGTGTCCTCCCGACAGTCGACGCAGTGGTGACACCGAGCGTCCGGCTCCCTGTTTATGCGACACAGGTACTTCCCGAAGCAACCATGCCCCGAGAGCACCTGCGTCACCCGAAACGACAGGGAGCCGTGCCTCCTCCCGAGCCAGCGCTCGAGCACCGGCCGGACCGCCCCGATAGTGACGGGGCCGGCGGTAGGGCGTGAAAGCCTGTCCCGCCATTCCGCCACCAGGGCTGCGCGAAGCTGTGACCGACGCAGCTCCAAATGTCGCTGCGTCAGCCTCTCGCCTCGCGCCCTCGAGTCCTCGCGCCACCGATACAGTGACGCGAGTACCTTCGCCTCGAGGTCCCAGGGCGGGGATCCGGCCAGTACACAAGCCGCCTCGTAGGAGATCGTGCGATACCCCCTGATGACTCTGACGGCCATCGCTCGCTGCGGCTTCCGCAGGACAGCGATGCTGCCGGCCGTCAGGTCAGCCGCCCAGATCGGAGCCCCATAAAGGGCCATCGATCGCACGATCCCCACGTAGAGCCGCCTACAGGCGGCGCTCGGGCCCCCCAGATTGGGAAGCAGCATTGACAGCGCCCCAGCCGCGCTCAACAATTTGGGCGCCAGCCGCTGAAAGTGGGGACCGAAATCCCACCGGCTGTCGAGCACCAATCCCAAGTACTTCATGGTGGACTCGACAGCGATTCGAGACCCCCCGACCACGATATGTGATCCCAGCGGCGGCGCCCGCCGGGGACCATGAAAGACCATGGCCTCCGACTTGTTGAGGGCCACCTCTAAACCTAGGCGCCGTATGCGGGTCACGACCTGTGACACCGCAGCCGTCGCCAGCAACGCTGCCTCCCTGTACGAGCTCCCCCGGGCCGTGACCAGCGTGTCATCCGCATAACACGTCAAGTCCACGCCCGGCTGGAGCTCGCCCCTCAGCACCCAGTCGTACCCGATGTTCCACAGGAGCGGTCCCACGACCGAACCCTGTGGAACACCGCACGACATGCGGCGCTGGGTTCCACCATCACGTCCCGTGTAGGTGACACACCTTTCCGCCAAATAAGCCCCAACAATGCGGCGGAGGTAGGGAGGCACCCGATGGTAACGCAGTGCCTCCCGAATGCAGCTCCAGGGCAGGGTGTTGAAAGCGTTGGATATGTCCAAGGACACCGCCAACATCACCCCGCCCCGGGACACCGCTTCCTCCGCCAGGACTCTCACCCGCGATATCGCGTGGATGGTGGAGCGCCCGTGCCGAAAGCCGAACTGGCTCTCGGCCAGGTCAGGCCCCTCCCTGCACAAGTGGCCGACGAGGCGGGCAGCGATTATCCGCTCAAACATTTTACCCACCTCGTCAAGCAGCACTATCGGCCTGTACGCGGACGGCGAGTCCGCAGGGCAACCTAACCTAACCTAACCTAACCTAACCGACCTCCGCGTACTGCGAGACAAAGAACCGCAAATCCAGGCGCCAGCGCTGAATCTGGAAGCGGAATTAGCAGTCGGGGAGGTCAAGCAGACCCTCCAGGACATCCGCAAAGGCGTCGCGGATCTGGGCAAAGCGGAAAGACCGCCCCAACAACACCAGGGCCCCAAAACCTTTGCCCAGGTCACCAGTACTCCGAGGCCCCCTAAACCACCTGTACAACCAAACCACACATTAATAATCTCCTCAACAAACCCACAACACACAGGGGACAATGTCATTGAAAGGATCAGGACCGCCCTGGACCTCAAGACCAGCGGAGCCCGAGTCGACACAGTCCGGAAAGCGCGGAACCAGAAGGTGGTTCTGAGGTGCGCGAGTAAGGCGGACTTGACCGTCATCCGAGACCAAGTCCGGTCGAACGGAGGGCTCAAGGTCCAAGAACCAAAACCCCAAAACCCACTTGTGTGCATAAAGGGAGTGCTGTCCAGCTACAGCGACGGAGAGATAGTCGATCTCCTAAGAGCGCAGAACAAACATCTTCTGCAAAACGCCGCTGTGGATGGACAGACCCTAAAGGTGCGCTACAGGAAGCGTGCCAGAAACCCCCACGAGTGCCACCCCGTTCTGGAGCTCTCCCCAGAGCTCTGGAAGTGCTATACAGCAGTTCCGAAAGTCCACGTGGGCATCAAGCGATGCTCGATTGAGGACCAGTCCCCCCTAGTCCAGTGCACAAAGTGCCTCGCATATGGACATAACAAGTCCATATGCAAGGCAGGAAAAGACACCTGCAGCTACTGCAGCGGTGCACATAATTCGGCGGACTGCCTCACTCGAGCAAATGGCAAACAGCCCACGTGCGCGAACTGCAAAATAGCACAAAAGGTGGACAGCGACCTGGCACACACAGCGTTCAGCGAAGACTGCCAGGAACGCCAAAAGTGGGACGGTATAGCGAGATCGCGCGTCTCCTACTGTTAAGGGCACCTTAAATAACACCCAAACCCCACAACCAGTCACCCTCCAACACACAACTAGACCGACAGCAAGATTGCAGTTCATCCAAGTCAATCTTCAGCGCTCCAAGCTGGCCACAGAAGAACTACACATGGCGGCTCAGGTAAAGGGAGTTTCAATAGCACTTGTTCAAGAGCCCTACGTAGGAAGAACAGGTGTGATGAAACAAATCCCCGGCACGCAAGTCATCCAGTGCAGCCTCAACCGCCAAAAGCCAGTCAAGGCGGCAATCGTCGTGTTCGGTAACAACCTGGAGGTCATCCACGACCCTCAGATTGTGACTGAGAACATCGCCGCCGTCTTGCTGAAGGTGGGCCAGCTTAGAATTGGGGTGCTATCGGTCTATTTGGAGGGCGACCAGGACATTGAACCCTACCTCACACAAATTCACACCACATTGCATAAACTACACACAAGAAACACTCTGGTGGGAGGAGACGTCAACGCCTGGAGCCAGTGGTGGGGAAGTGTCTCCGAAAACCACCGTGGGGCAGCGTACAACTCCTTCCTCAACGAACGAGATCTCCACATCCTCAACACGGGCCACATCCCAACATTCGAGACCTACAGGGGAGACCGTTGGTGCACCAGCATCGTCGACGTGACGGTATGCAGCCAGTCGCTGCTAGGAAAGGTCGAGGAGTGGCGTGTAGAACGTAGTCTCACTACGTCGGACCATAACGCAATCACCTTCTCGATGCGCTTAGAAAAGGCCTTGGAACCCTTAAGGCCAATCTCGACGCGCATCTACAACACCAAGAAGGCAAAGTGGTCCGACTTCTGCACACACTTCAAGACCAGTCTGGCGGACAGCGACATCACACCGGTCCGAGTCTCGGACGTCTCGAATCCAGAGGATCTGGAGACAATAATCACAAACTTCACCCATCACATCCACCGTTCATGCGAGGAAGCGATCCCAAAACTGGGGTTGCCCAAGTTCGACGCAAAGCCCCCCTGGTGGACCCCTTCTCTGGACCGTCTCCTCAAAGACGTCTTTAGAAAGAAGAGAAGGATCCGGAACGCAGCCGCAACCCGGAGACACTTCACCATTCAAGAATACCAGCAAGCTAAGGAAATATATAATACGTCAGCAGCGGAAGCGGCCACAGCCAACTGGAAGAAGTTCTGCACGAAGCAGGACCGAGAGAGCATGTGGGACGGCATCTACAGGGTAATAAGGAAGACAGATAGAAGACAGGACGACGCGCTCCTGAGAAACACCGCAGGAGAGACGCTCAGTCCGGAGCAATCCGCGGATCTTCTAGCAAAAACCTTCTACCCTGACGACTCAACGGATGCCGAACAGCCCTACCACACTGCCCTGAGGAAGCTAGCGGAGGAGAAGTACCCCCAAGGCCTGTCTGCCGACGATCCGCCTTTCACAACCGCGGAGCTGGAAATGGTTCTCCAGAACCAAAATCCGAAAAAAGCCCCCGGTCCCGACGGATTAACGGCAGACATCTGCACCGCGGCAATAAACTGCGACAGGGAAGTGTTCTTAGCGATAGCCAACAGGTGCTTGTCGCTGTCACACTTCCCCAAGCAGTGGAAGGTCGCCCACGTGTGCATTCTCCGTAAGCCCAAAAAGGACGACTACACCAGCCCAAAGTCCTACAGGCCAATAGGTCTGCTCTCGGTCCTAGGAAAAATCGTCGAGAAGCTCCTAGTTGGCCGACTCCATTGGTACTTCCTCCCCACACTCAACAGCAACCAGTACGGTTTCATGCCGCAGCGCGGAACCGAAGACGCCCTCTATGCCTTAATGGGCCACTTACGAGCCGAAATCAAAGCGAAAAAGATCGTGCTTTTGATATCATTGGACATAGAGGGTGCCTTCGACAACGCGTGGTGGCCCGCACTCAAGAAACAGCTGGTAGCTAAGAACTGCCCAAAAAACCTCTACACACTCGTCACCTCATACTTGGAAGACCGAAACATCAAGGTCAACTACGCCAGAGCGACTAGCGAGAAGGGTACCACCAAAGGATGCGTCCAGGGCTCAATTGCCGGACCGACGTTTTGGAACCTTATCCTAGACTCACTCCTACACAAAATGGCTAGTATGGGAGTCTACTGTCAAGCCTTCGCAGACGATGTCGTCCTAGTTTTTTCAGACCAAACAGCCGGTCCCCTGCAGCAAACAGCCAACGAAACCCTAGACATAGTATCGAAATGGGGACTTCAGAATAAGCTTCGTTTCGCCGCGCATAAAACAAATGCGATGGTGTTAACGAGAAAACTGAAGTACGACGTTCCGATTCTCCAGATGTCAGGTACGCGGCTAAACCTAGTCCAAGAGGTCAAGCTGCTGGGTCTCACTATAGACTCCAAACTCACCTTCAACGCGCACGTGTCTGCGACCTGTAAAAAGGCCGCCGACATTTACAAGCAGCTCGCATGCGCTGCGAAGGTGACCTGGGGTCTCAACCGAGAGATAATTAGGACGATATACGTGTCGGTGATAGAGCCCATCGTGATGTACGCAGCGAGTGCGTGGGCCCCTGCGGCTGAGAAACTGATGACAAGAAATCAGTTTGACTCACTGCAGAGGGGGTTCACGCAGAAGATCTGCAAAGCGTACCGCACGGTGTCTCTGACATCGGCACTTGTACTGTCAGGCCAACTCCCCCTTGATCTCCGAGTAATTGAGGCCGCCACCCTTTTTAAGATCAGAAAGGGCCATTCCCTAGAGTTCATACCGCCAGGTCATGAGCTGGAGTGCAACGTGCACCACTCCAAAAACCCCCACCCAGCACTACTCACAACAACCGAGTATGCATGCCTGGAGGACCTGACTCCCGAAACCCTGCAGACCCATCAAGTAATCGGTCCCCAAATATACACCGATGGCAGCAAGATAGAGGGGAAAGTCGGAGCTGCCCTAACTTGGTGGGAAAACGGGAAGGAGTCAACGTCCAGCACCTTTGGCCTGGAGCCCCACAACACCGTCTTCCAATCGGAAATGTACGCACTCTTCAGAGCAGTCAGGATGGCAAGAGAATCCAGGGCGGCCTCCGTAAGCATTTTAAGTGACTCAAGATCGTCACTTGACCTGCTGAGGAGTCCGTCTGTCACTCACCACCTGGCACTTCAGATCAAGAGTTGCGTCCGAGAGATCCGAGAGGAGGGCAGAGAAGTGAGGCTCTTTTGGCTCAAGGCCCACGTGGGAACCGCCGGGAATGAGAGAGCGGACGAGCTGGCCAAGGAGGCAGCCCTAACATCAGAGGCGTCAGACTACAGCAAGGTCCCCGTATCGTTCGTGAGGAGGAAGATACGGGAGGGGACTATCAAGAAGTGGCAAGCGCGATACGAGTCCTCCAGCACAGGAGCGGTCACAAAAGTGTTCTTCCCAGACGTCCTAGCGGCGAAAAGAACACTTAGAGAAGCAGTTCTCACACCGGTCCATGTACAAGTCCTAACAGGACACGGAGGATTCTCAGCGTATCTCCACCGATTCCATCTTAAGGATAGTCCCTCATGCGTCTGTGACCCCAGCTGCGAGGAAACAGTCTGGCACCTGCTCTTCGAATGTCCAAGGTTCGCCCAAGACAGAATGGAGCTGGAAGTCAAGTTCGAGATTCAGCTTAGCCAGTCCACACTCCATACCATCATGGGGAGACCGGCTACCAGAATTCCATTCTTGGCATTCGCGAGCAAAGTCGCCACTGTCGCTGCAAAGGCCAACAAAACAGACCCAGCCTTGCGCAGTCGTACTCAAACACCATCCACCACCGTAACATCTTCAGTCAGTTCAACAATAATTTCAACCGCACCACCACCAACGGAACAAACGGAACCTAGCCTTCAACCGGCCCTCGGTACCATGACTACCACTCTTTTCATGTCATGCGGAGGAGCCGGAGTCCCAGGCGTCAGGCTGCGAGGAGTAGCCCTGTTCATGAACCGAGATGGTGAAAAGCTTGGCATAAGCTTTTGCATAGGCTCGAGCCGGGTCGGAGCCCGAATCCCGATATCGCCAGGCCTTGCCGCCCTGATCAACGGAAGCACCACAAAGACCACTTTGAAAGGCAGCAAGTATGCTGCACTGCCTCAAGTGGAAGTGTCCTCTCACCGATGCCGTCTATTGCGATCCAAAGGGAAAACGATCGCATTATTCGAGTGGGGAGAGGAGACTCCGTTCGCCCAGGCGAGTGCACTGCTTCAGAGGATCAGGGAAGCAGGGGAGTACAGGGAGGTCGCAGCCCGAACCATCAGCGTCGACGCGATGGTGGTCGGAGGGGAAAGAGGAGACGTCGCAGACCTCTTCGGCTGTCTAAAAGCCTCAGAGCAACACGAGGTCGTTGTCTATGAGGACAGAGGGGAAACTCTGAGTTTCCTCAAAACCCCTAGACAACCAACAGTCAGAGCGACGAGCCCCACAACAACCCCGACCACCGCAACCGGCTCGGAAAGGGTCCAGCAGAAGGCAGCCGCCGAAAAAGCTGCAGAGGAGCAGAGCGAGACCATTACCCCGGAGGCCCGGGAGAGGTCGAGGAGTCGCCTGAAAGCCTTCGGCACTTTCCTCAGCTCACTGCTCCCAAGCACCAGCCGAGCATCACCATCATCGACACCACCATCACCATCATCATTCACATCACCACCATCACATGAACAGGCAGCAGCAGCGGCAAGGTTCACAGCACAAATACCAAAGCCACCAACACCACCCAAGCCTAAACCCACCAGAGCCGACAAAGGGCAAGTCTGCCCGCCGATCCTCTCAACGAATTTGGGCACCACGGACCATGTGAAGAGCGCCTTCCTCGAGTACGTAGCAATCGTGAGAGCGACCAGACAGGTCAATCTCGCGACATGCAGTAAGATCCTGCAGACTTTCCATAGGAACACAGAAGGTCTGTTAAGGGTTCTACTCGAGGAGTCAGAGGCAGCAGTGTACGACAACGCCACATCCCAGGTCATCAAAGGGGAAATGGCGGGGTCGTATATGGCAGCCTTCAGCGCGAGGAACGGTTTCGTGGCCCTGGACGAGGAGGAAACGGAGCGCTCGGGCAACATAAAATTCCACGCACCAAACGACGACTCGATTGTGGTTACCGCCAAATGTACCAAGATCATGCTGGACGATAAGATCCTTGAAATGGCTCAGTCCATTTTGGGGACTTCAGACAGTCCGGCATCGCAGGGAAGTTGGGCGGTACCCAGAATCGAGTGGGTCAATGGAGTCCCGGGTTGCGGCAAGACAACCTGGATGTTGAAACACTTCGATGAGGAGAAGGACGTCATCGCCACCACGACAACTGAAGCCGCTAAAGATCTCAGGGAAAAGCTAGCGCATCGCTTAGGAGATCTCGTAAAAACAAAGGTGCGCACTATGGCCTCAATCTTAGCAAACGGGTTCAAGTCAGATGAGAAATGCTACCGCCTCACGGTAGACGAGGCTCTCATGAACCATTTTGGGGCCACATGGCGGTCAAGTTGTCTGGTGCCAGCGAACTTGTCCTCATCGGGGATGTAAACCAGCTTCCATTTTTGGACAGAGAGAACCTTTTTGAACTAAGGTATACCCGTCCAAATCTGGTGGCTGGCATCACCCGGGAGCTGCTCTGCACCCACCGTAACCCGATGGATGTGGCCGTTGCACTGAGTGAGATATACCCCGGTATATACTCCTCCAAGTCGTCGTTGTCGCGGGTCCACTCCCTGAGGGTGGAGCGGTATACAGGAGCGCAAATACCCAGTACCGCCCAGAACACCCTGTTCCTGGTTCACACTCAAGAGGAGAAAGCTTCTCTCGTGAGCCAGGGATACGGGTCCGGCGAAGGGTCGCGCACCTTAACCATCCACGAGTCCCAGGGGTCGACCTACGAGAACGTCGTCATCATCAACACCAAGTCCAGGAGGCTCCAAATCCACGACAGCGTCTCCCACGCGGTAGTGGCGGTATCGAGGCACACAGCCAGTTGCGTCTATTATTCCGACGACGCCGATGACGCCACGGGCCGCTTCGCAAAAAAGGCAATGGATGCTCCGACAAAGACGGTCGTCGACTACAACCTCAAGACGGCCATCTAGCATCGAGACGTAGTTGTGATGGAGGCTTTGTTTAAGCTCGCGAAGTCCCTGGTCAGTTCAACCCACTCCAACACCACCTAACCAAACCCACTCCACTCCAAAACCCCAAAACCCTACCCAAAAAACACCTACCCAAACCCTAATCTAACCAAACCACTATGTAAAACTTAGAATAATTATCATTAAAATTAAAATGTAAAACTGCATGGCGGAGCGAGTCTGTCATTCCCGCGTAAAAGCCCACCAGCGGTGGCGCTGCGCAACCGGTCCTTGAGTTCCCTAAAAAATGGTCGAGCTCGGGGGCGCGGATGTGCACGTCAAGTCCGTGAACGGACGCCGTCGTGCGGGGCTGGTCGGTTCGTACCGCCATGTAGTTCTCTTATGTTTAAGAAACAAATTGAGTCAACAAAAAAAAAAAAAAAAAAAAAAAAATTTTCTTTTATAACTGTATCCTCATTTAAATTTAATGTAACTACAAAAAATTCACAAATCTCTAAAATTGTATCAATAGTAACGTAAACACAGAACCCAACTTAATGTAATGCCTTAGTATTAAAATAAATAACAAATAAAAAAATAACAGTCAGCATGTGCATTAGCATAAAAAAAAAAAAAAAAAAAAAAAAAAAAAAAAAAAAAAAAAAAAAAAAAAAAGATGGACTCACGTAGATTTTAATTAGTATTTAAGATAGCAAGATAAGTGTCCGATGTCGGAACACGACATATGTCACAAATGTTAATAAACAAACTGTAAACAATTAAAAATAAGTAAAAAAAGGCGCGGACGATTATGTCTGCGGTATATAACTCATTTTAAAAAAAAAAAAAAAAAAACCTAACCTAACCTAACCTAACCTTTTTTTTTTTTTTTTTTTTTTTTTTTTCGGGGGGAAATCCTCATGGATGTCCTCCGCCCTGGGGAGGGCGGAGGGGTCTGTCAGACTCTTACTGACTAAAACCACCCCGGTGTTCCGTCTCACACTTGCACCAGGGATCACGGGATCTAATGCGACATCCGCGATCCCCGGCTAGTGCCGGCCCGCCTCTGCGGGCCACCTCGAGTTAGGGGGGAAACCTAACCTAACCTAACCTAACCTAACCTAACCTTTTTTTTTTTTTTTTTTTTTTTTTGTTCCGGGGTGGAAAATCCTCATGGATGTCCTCCGCCCTGGGGGGGGCAGAGGGGTCTGTCAGACTCTTACTGACTAAAAACCACCCCGGTGTTCCCAACCCACACCTACGTCGGGGATCGCGGGAACAAAAGCGACTTCCGCAATCCCCGACTGGTGCCGGCCCGCCTCTGCGGGCCTCTCCTCAGGTCAGCGGAGGGAGTGAGGTGTTTGACTCCCTCCGCGACGTCCAAGAGGGGCGCGCGTGGAACACTACGCGCCGCCGCCTCGGGTCCTGTTGAATGGGGGGCGACGGACGTCCCCATGTCCGTCACCCCTGGACCCATTTAGGGGGGCTGGAAGAGGGCGTTGTCCGCCCTCCGCCGACGCCCGGTGCGCCTGCTGCGGATCGGGAGTAGAGTCGTGATCTCCCTCTCCCTCTCCGCAGCCTCCTTCTGCGAGATGACAGTTTCGCAGAAGGAGACCACCGCGTCCCAGGACTCTTCGCTGCCGACCATCGCACTCACTACGGCCGGCAGCGACAGGTCACTGCCTACTTCACTGATGAGGGCACGGCGCGGCTCCTCCCAAGCGGCACACTCTGCCAGCGTATGCCGCGCCGTGTCCTCCCGGCAGTCGACGCAGTGGTGACACCGAGCGTCCGGCTCCCTGTTTATGCGACACAGGTACTTCCCGAAGCAGCCATGCCCCGAGAGCACCTGCGTCGCCCGAAACGACAGGGAGCCGTGCCTCCTCCCGAGCCAGTGGTCGAGCACTGGCCGGACCGCCTCGATGGTGCCGAGGCCGGCGGTAGGGCTCGAAAGCCTGTTCCGCCATTCCGCCACCAGGACCTCGCGGAGCTGTGACCGGCGCAGCTCCAAATGTTGCTGCGTCAGTCGCTCGCCCCGCGCCCGCGCTTCCTCGCGCCACCAGTACAGTGACGCGAGCACCTTCGCCTCCAGGTCCCAGGGCGGGGATCCGGCCAGTATACAACCCGCCTCGTAGGAGATCGTGCGATAACCCCTTATGACTCTGACGGCCATAGCCCGCTGCGGTTTCCGCAGAACGATTAAGCTGTTGGCCGTCAGGTCAGCCGCCCAGATCGGGGCCCCATACAGGGCCATCGATCGCACGATCCCCACGTAGAGCCGCCTACAGGCGGCGCTCGGGCCCCCCAGATTGGGAAGCAGCGTTGACAGCGCCCCAGCCGCGCCCAACAACTTGGGCGCAAGCCGCCGGAAGTGGGGGCCGAAATTCCACCGGCTGTCGAGCACCAATCCTAGGTACTTCATGGTAGACTCGACAGCTATTTGGGCCCCCCCCACCACGATGTGTAATCCCGGCGGCGGCGCCCGCCGGGGGCCATGAAAGACCATGGCCTCCGACTTGTTTAGGGCCACCTCCAGGCCTAGGCGCCGTATGCGGCCCACCACCTGTGAGACCGCAGCCGTCGCCAGCAACGCTGCCTCCCTGTACGAGCTCCCCCGGGCCGTGACCAGCGTGTCGTCCGCGTAACACGTCAGGTCCACGCCCGGCTGGAGCTCGCCCCGCAGCACCCAGTCGTACCCGATGTTCCACAGGAGCGGTCCCACGACCGAGCCCTGCGGAACACCGCACGACATGCGGCGCTGCTTTCCGCCATCACGTCCCACGTAGGTGACACACCTCTCCGCCAAATAAGCCCCAACAATGCGGTGGAGGTAGGAAGGCACCCGATGGTAACGCAGTGCCTCCCGAATACAACTCCAGGGCAGGGTGTTGAAGGCGTTAGAAATGTCCAAGGACACCGCCAACATCACCCCGCCCCGAGACACCGCTTCCTCCGCCAGGGCTCTCACTCGCGATATAGCGTGGATAGTGGAGCGCCCATGCCGAAACCCGAACTGGCTATCGTCCAGGTCCGGCCCCTCTCTGCACAAGTGGCTTACGAGGCGGGCTGCGATAATCCGCTCGAGCAGTTTTCCCACCTCGTCTAGCAGCACTATGGGCCGGTACGCGGACGTCGAGTCCGCAGGGCGCCCCGCCTTCCTGAGCAGGACCAGACGACCAGATTTCCACTGAGTGGGAAACTGGCCCTGCTCTAGGCACGCTGAGAAGAGTCCTGTCAGTTGGGGCTCAAGCTCCTTCAGAGCGAGGGCTAGCACTAAGCCGTGGATGCCATCGGGCCCCGGAGCAACGGTTTTTGCCCGGAGCCGCATCACGGCCGCCCTCATCTCTGCCTGTGTCACCCGTGGGACGCTGGCGTTCTCTTCCTCAAGCTCTGTGGCTGTGGGCAATGCCATCGGTGGCGGAGCATGCTCCGCTCTCGCCGGGAAGAGGGCTGCGACCACCTCCTCCAGCAGCTCTGGTTGGAGACTCTCCGTAAGCGGAGGCGCCCAGGCCCGGAGTTTCCCCCGGACCGCACGATAAGGGCGCCCCCATGGATCACGGTCCAGAGTCTCCAAACTCTCCTCCCTAGCACGCGTCTTCGCCTCACCTATGGCCAGCCACAGAGCCTGCTTCGCCGCGCGGTACACCTCATACAGCGCGGCTTCTTCGTCAGGGACCCGACGACGTCTTCTCCGGTATCGGGTGTACTGGCGTCTGACGTCTATACACGTGACGCGCATTTGCGCGATTTCGGCAGACCACCAGTACACCTGGCGCCTTGTAAATTGCGTGTGAACCCGGGGCATGGACGCGTCGCAAATTTGCGTCATCGCCCCGTGGAACCACTGCGCCTCCTCATCGACGTCGACGGGTCCGGCAGTTGCCGACTCCCGGAACCAGGCCTGGACAAAAGCGGCCTCCTCGAGCAATTCCCTGTCAATGCGCTTTCGCGCCCAGCGCGGACCGTCCGTCCGCGGGGCCGACGGACTGCGGCCGCCCGCGGTCTGGGCGGAGACATCGAAACGAATGTATCGGTGATCCGACAACGTCTCCACCTCCACGGCGACACGCCAGTCGTGGACACGGCTCGCGACAGCGGGGCTAGCGAACGAGACGTCCACAATAGACCCGCCCCGCTGCCGCACGCACGTGTACTCCGAACCCCGGTTGAGGACGGCCAAGCCGGTCGTGACCGCCCACTCCTCCAGCGCCTCGCCCTTAGCATCGGTGATCGGAGATCCCCACGCCGCAGACTTGGCGTTAAGATCCCCGAGCAACAGCACCGGGCGAGGATGGAACCGGCCAACGACGGCACCCAACTCGACAAGGAAGCTCTCGAAGTCGGCGAGACTCTTGTTGGGCGAGAAATATGCCCCAACAATACCAATGCCGTCCGCGAGGGCGGCTACCCAGCCATGACCTCGGGACGGGTTGACAAGAGCCCCGCCGATGATGGCCACCAAACCGTCCAAGTCACCCAACCAGTTATCCCTGGCGGGGACAAAATACGGCTCGGCGACCACAGCCACGTGAATCGACCACTCTGCCATACTCTGCAGCAAGAGATCCTGAGCTCTGGCAGAGTGGTTGATGTTGCCCTGGAGGACATGGAACAGCGCCATTAGGCACAGTCCATCCCCTCCGCACCATTCCTAGGCCGGGAGTCGGCCGGAGGGCAGCCAGGCTGAGGGGGGTGTAAAGAGCCCCCGGCAGCCTTGGTTGCCCCTCTCTTTTTTTTATTGTTGCCCTTTGGGGCGCCACAGGCCTTTCCGCCGGCTCTGTGCCCCGCGGGCCTCCCTGCAGCTGTACACAGGCTGCAGTTCGGTGCCTCGGAGCACTCGGCCGCCTTGTGGCCGGGCCGACCACAGCGGAAACACTGATCGCTGCGGTCTGTTTCGCAGGTGCACCGTGCCCTGACATGCCCAATGTCCAGGCAACGGTAGCACCGCATGGCCCTGGGCTGCAGCAATCTTGCTCTTGCTGCAACCCACCCCACCAGCAATCGACCCTGGTCAGCGACCTTGTTCGCCGCTGCCACCGGGCACCGCACCCAAATCGTGCCGAGCCCGGAGGCATCGGCGCGGATGTCGCCTGTGTGCACGGCGTCAGGCGGACACCCTCCGTCTCGGGCGATGGCCGCCACGACCTCAGCCGGTGTCGTCGAGTCGTCCAGGCCATCGACGCGCAGTTCAGCGCTCTTTACGGGCCTGGACACCCGGACGTCCTCCGGGTTGAGGACCTCCCTCAGCTTGGCAGCCAGGATGTCCGCCTTTTCGCTGCTCGAGGCACCCGATAGCTCGAACAGCCGCGCCCCCGTTACCGTCGGCCTCAATTTGAAGCCGGTCGGTGTGCCAAGGTCAGGGAATGCGACCTTGGCTTTTGCCTCCTCGAGGACCGTCTTGTACAGCAGACCCCTCTCTACGGCTCCGGGCTGCAGCGTGATCACTACAGCCGCGGAGCGTGGGGCACGTGCTCTGCGCGGCCTCTTCGTCTTGGTGGCTGCGGCAGCGGGCGGAGCGGGTGGCGTTGCCGCCTTTCCCTTCTTCTTCCGGCTGCGCTTGACCACTGTCGCCCAGGACTCCTCCGTGGGCACGGGCGCGTTCGCCGAGGGTGCACCTGTGTGGGAAGGGGGTGCGGGCGCTCCCTCCGAGGGCTTCCCTGGCCCCTGTGCGGGCTTTTTGGCCCCCTTCCCAGACATCGCCGGTTTGGCCGCTGTGATTGCAGGCCCCGGCTTAGCGACCTCCTCCGTCCTCCGCTTGTCCGCTGCAAGCGGTGGTCGGAGGGTCTGGGCCGGGAGGAGTCTCGACTCCAGGGCCTGCAGACGGGCATTCACCATGCCCCCACATTGCAGCATGCAGATACGTGCGATCTTCTCTAGATCCACATCCGCAAGTATGGGGGCAGACGACGACGATGACGGGGCGATGGCCATAGAGGAGCCGGCAGCGGCGGGAACTGCACGCTCTTGCCCTCTCAATTCTGTCCTCTGGGCGGCGAACTCCCGCTTGAGGTCCTCTAGTTCGGATCGGAGACGGCTGTTCTCCTCCCACAACTTAGCCGTCTCATCCGAGCTCGTGCGATTAAGGAGGACCCCAACCGCCTCCTTAATGCCATCCGCCGCCTCCTTTAAAGCGCGCGTGAATGTGCCCTTCAGGTTGCCCGATTTGGTGGCAACCTTCAGGACGACCTCCACACCGTCCATCACCTGGCGACTGAGGGCCACCGCTGAGAGATCTTCGGCAGCGGCTATGCGAGCAGACCGCCGGTCTCTAGCCTGACTGGCCATTACAGCCACTTCATCCAGGGCCACTGCCCGTCTCTCCTCTCTGTTAGCGGAGTTTATTTCCCCCTTTGTGGCGACCAAGGAAACGGGGTTTTGGGTAGAAGCACCCTCCACTTGTTTGGTCCCCGAGTCCCCACTACCTCCGCTGGGTGCCGGCGTGTCGGGGCGCTTGAGGAAGCGCCCTTGAGGGTCGCGCGACGTGGAAGGAGCTTTCGCTCCAGCAATTGCGCGACCTCGCCCTCTTCTTCCTGTCGGTATTTTGGCGGCCGGTAGGTTCTCCTCACTAGAAGAGAGGCCTGCCAGCCCTGCCAGCTTTTCCTTTCCTTTACGCGAGCGTTTCCAAAATTTGGAATGACGCTCAGCCTCTTCCGTTCGTGAATGCTTTGAGCTTGCGCTCGCCACACTCACCACACTCATCCTTTCGGATGTGGTGTCAGAATCTGACACCGCACCCACACCCATCTGCTCGATCAGCACGATCGGCACTTCTTTTGGTTTTTTGTTTTGGTCTTCCATATAAATCCCACGAGTAGATATAGGTCACAAATGTCCACCGGGCAGAGCCTAGATACCCGGTAAGCCTACATACTGTAGAGTGCGGCAGGTGCTCTACAGGGGAAGCGCTAACGACTGGACTCCCTCCAGCCATTCATCCTCTCACCGCGCTTCAAAGCTTAGGATTGGGTGGTTTTTTATCTTAGAGGTAGCCTTCCTCTGGGCCAGGCAATGAAGCCAAGCCCCCGGCGGCGGCATTAAACATGCCTCCGTCCGCTGTCCGGCAACCCGACTCAGCGAACCCGCCGAAAGTTCTCTCCCAAGGAGAGAACACGCGCCGCTTTGGTGTGCCTACACCGCAGCGGCATGGTCGCGTCCAATGTCGATCGACTATCGTCGACCGATCAGGAGCGACCCCATCCCGGTGTCTCTCTTAGTCTGGTCTCTCACTTGGACCTTTCCGGCATGAGTAACTCTACCGGCAGAGCCCCAAGATCATTGAGACGCACAAGCCCCACCACGACAACAACGTGGAGACACCTTCGGTGGGGAACCTAACCTAACCTAACCTAACCTAACCTAACCTAACCGTTACGTGGGCATCAAGCGGTGCTCGATCGAGGACCAGTCCCCGTTGGTACAGTGCTCTAAGTGCCTCGCCTATGGACACAACAGGTCCTTGTGCAAGGCTGGCAAAGAAGTATGCAGCTACTGCAGCGGAGCACATAGCAGTAGGGACTGCCTCACTCGGGCTGACGGCAAACTGCCCACCTGCATCAACTGCAAGGTGGCACACAGGACGGACAGCGACTTGGCACACACAGCGTTCAGCGAAGACTGCCAGGAACGCCAAAAATGGGATGGTATAGCGAGGTCACGCGTTTCCTATTGCTAAGGGCAACCAGGAGCACACAACAAGTCAACCAGTCACCCACCAACACACAACTAGACCGACAGCAAGATTGCAGTTCATCCAAGTCAATCTTCAGCGCTCCAAGCTGGCCACAGAAGAACTACACATGGCGGCTCAGGTAAAGGGAGTTTCAATAGCACTTGTTCAAGAGCCCTACGTAGGAAGAACAGGTGTGATGAAACAAATCCCCGGCACGCAAGTCATCCAGTGCAGCCTCAACCGCCAAAAACCAGTCAAGGCGGCAATCGTCGTGTTCGGTAACAACCTGGAGGTCATCCACGACCCCCAGATTGTGACCGAGAACATCGCCGCCGTCTTGCTGAAGGTGGGCCAGCTTAGAATTGGGGTGCTCTCGGTCTATTTGGAGGGTGACCAGGACATTGAACCCTACCTCACACAAATTCACACCACATTGCACAAATTACACACAAGAAACACTCTGGTGGGAGGAGACGTCAACGCCTGGAGCCAGTGGTGGGGAAGTGTCTCCGAAAACCACCGTGGGGCAGCGTACAACTCCTTCCTCAACGAGCGAGATCTCCACATCCTCAACACGGGCCACGTCCCAACATTCGAGACCTACAGGGGAGACCGTTGGTGCACCAGCATCGTCGACGTGACGGTATGCAGCCAGTCGCTGCTAGGAAAGGTCGAAGAGTGGCGTGTAGAACGTAGTCTCACTACGTCGGACCATAACGCAATCACCTTCTCGATGCGCTTAGAAAAGGCCTTGGAACCCTTAAGGCCAATCTCGACGCGCATCTACAACACCAAGAAGGCAAAGTGGTCCGAATTCTGCACACATTTCAAGACCAGTCTGGCGGACAGCGACATCACACCGGTCCGAGTCTCGGACGTCTCGAATCCAGAGGATCTGGAGTCAGTCATAACAACATACGTGCACAACATCCACCGCTCATGCAAGAAAGCGATTCCAAAGATGGGGTCGCCCAAACACAACGCCAAGCCCCCTTGGTGGAACCCTTCTCTAGCCCGTCTCCAAAAAGAGGCGATGACAAAGAAGAGAAGGATCCGGAACGCAGCCGCTAGCCGGAGACAATTCACTATCCAAGAATACGTACTGGCTAAGAACACTTACACAACAGCAGCGACGGAAGCGGCCACAACAAACTGGAAGGAGTTCTGCTCGAAGCAGGACCGAGAGAGCATGTGGGACGGCATCTACAGGGTACTAAGGAAGACAGCCAGAAGACAAGACGACACACTCCTGAGAAACACCGCAGGCGAGACGCTCAGTCCAGAGCAATCCGCGAATCTTCTGGCTAAAACCTTCTACCCCGATGACTCGACGGATGCCGAACTGCCATACCACATAGCACTGAGGAGGCTAGCGGAAGAAAAGAACCCCCAAGGACTGTCTGCCGACGATCCACCCTTCACAACCGCGGAGCTGGAAATGGTTCTCCAAAACCAAAACCCGAAAAAAGCTCCCGGCCCCGATGGATTAACAGCAGACATCTGCACAGCGGCAATAAACTGCGACAAGGAGGTGTTCCTAGCGATGGCCAACAGGTGCCTGTCGCTGTCACACTTCCCGAAGCAGTGGAAGGTCGCCCACGTGTGCATACTCCGCAAGCCAGGAAAGGACGACTATACCAGCCCAAAGTCCTACAGGCCAATAGGTCTGCTCTCGGTCCTAGGAAAAATTGTCGAAAAGCTCCTAGTAGGCAGACTCCAGTGGCACTTCCTCCCAACACTTAACAAGAACCAATACGGTTTCATGCCGCAGCGCGGTACTGAGGACGCCCTCTATGCTCTAATGGGACACCTACGTGCCGAAATCAAAGCCAAAAAGATCGTGCTTCTGATATCATTGGATATAGAGGGGGCCTTCGATAACGCGTGGTGGCCAGCACTCAAAAGACAGATGGTGGTCAAGAACTGTCCCAAAAACATCTACGCTCTCGTAGCCTCATACCTGGAAGACCGGAACATCAGGGTCAACTACGCCAGAGCGACTAGTGAGAAGGGTACCACGAAAGGATGCGTCCAAGGCTCAATCGCCGGACCGACGTTTTGGAACCTTATCCTAGACTCACTCCTACAAAAAATGGCTAGTATGGGAGTATACTGTCAAGCCTTCGCAGACGACGTTGTCCTGGTTTTCTCGGAGTTATCAACCGGTCCCTTACAGCAAACAGCCAATGACACACTAGACGTAGTATCGGAATGGGGCGTCCAAAACAAGCTACGTTTCGCCGCGCACAAGACCAATGCGATGGTGCTAACGAAAAAGCTTAAATACGACGTTCCGGTACTCCACATTTCGGGCACCCCGCTGAATCTAGTGAAAGAGGTCAAGCTGTTGGGTCTCACAATAGACTCTAAACTCACCTTCAACGCGCACGTGTCCGCGACCTGTAAAAAGACCGCAGACATCTACAAGCAGCTCGCATGCGCGGCTAAGGTGACTTGGGGTCTCAACAGAGAGATAATAAGGACAATATACGTGTCGGTGATAGAGCCCATCGTGATGTATGCAGCGAGCGCGTGGGCCCCCGCAGCGGAGAAACTGATGACAAGGAATCAGTTTGACTCGCTGCAGAGAGGTTTCGCGCAGAAGATCTGCAAAGCATACCGCACGGTGTCTCTGACATCGGCACTTGTTCTGTCAGGCCAACTCCCTCTAGATCTCCGGGTAATCGAGGCTGCAACCCTTTTCAAGATCAAAAAGGGATATTCCGAAGAGTTCATACCACCGGGCCGCGAGCTGGAGTGCAACGTGCACCACTCCCAAAACCCCCACCCAGCGCTACTCACAACAACAGAGTATGCACGCCTAGAGGACTTGTCTCCCGAGACCCTGGAAACTCACCAAGTAATCGGTCCCCAAATTTACACCGACGGTAGCAAGATAGAGGGAAAAGTCGGAGCTGCCCTAACTTGGTGGGAAAACGGAAAGGAGTCGAAGTCCAGCACTTTTGGTCTGGAGCCCCACAACACGGTCTTCCAATCGGAAATGTACGCTCTCTTCAGAGCTGTCAGGATGGCAAGAGAATCCAGTGCGGACTCCGTAAGCATATTAAGTGACTCAAGATCGTAACTTGACCTGCTGAAGAGTCCGTCTGCCACTCACCACCTGGCACTACTAATCAAGAGATGCGTCCGCGAGATCAGAGAGGAAGGCCGAGAAGTGAGGCTCTTTTGGCTCAGGGCCCATGTGGGAACCCCCGGAAATGAGAGAGCGGACGAGCTGGCCAAGGAGGCCGCCCTAACAAAGGAGACAGCAGACTACAGTAAGGTCCCCGTATCGTTCGTGAGAAGGAAGATACGGGAGGGGACTATAAAGAAGTGGCAGGCACGCTATGAGTCCTCGAGTACCGGATCGGTCACGAAAGGGTTCTTCCCAGACGTCTTAGCGGCAAAAAGAACAGTCAGAGACGCAGTTCTCACACCGGTCCATGTACAAGTCCTAACGGGACATGGCGGATTCTCAGCGTACCTCCACCGCTTCCATCTCAAAGATAGTCCCTCGTGCGTCTGTGACCCCAGTTGCGAAGAAACAGTCTGGCACCTGCTCCTCGAGTGCCCAAGATTCAGTCTCGACAGAATGGAGCTGGAAGTAAAGATAGAAACCCAGCTAAGCCAGTCCACACTCCACACCATCATGGGGAGACCGGCTACCAGAAAACCATTCTTGGCATTCGCGAGCAAAATCGCCACAGTCGCAGCAGAAGGGAACAAAACGGACGCAACCTTACCAAGTCGAAACCGACCACCACCTAGTACAAGAACAACAACAACAACAACAATCACCGCACAATCAACAACAACACAAAACACAACACGTACACCAGCCATAACACAATTCACAAACACAAACACCAACCAACAGTCAGTACCAGCGGTAGCACCAGCGGTAGTGGCAGCAGCGGAAGCAGAAGCCACCCTACAAGCAGCCCCTTGCACCATGCCCATGACCCAATTCCTGGCATGCGGAGGAGATGGAGTTCCTGGCGTCAGACTGCGAGGCGCCACCCTTTTCATGAACAGGGAAGGAGAAAAGTTAGGCGTAAGCTTCTGCATAGGCTGGAGCCGACCTGCAGCCCGTATACCGATATCGCCAGGCCTTGCCGCCCTGATCAACGGAAGCACCACCAAAACGAGCATGAAAGGCAGCAAGTACGCTGCATTGCCACGAGTGGAAGTAGCCTCTCACCGATGCCGTCTATTGCGATCCAAAGGAAAGACGATCGCACTATTCGAGTGGGGAGAGGAGACTCCATTCGCTCAGGTAAGCTCACTGCTTCAAAAGATCAGGGAGGCAGGAGAACATATGGCAGTCACAGCACGCACCATAAGTGTCGACGCGATGGTGGTCGGAGGGGAGAGAGGAGACGTCGCAGACCGCTTCGGCTGTTTAAAAGCCTCAGAACATCATGAGGTAGTTGTCTATGAGGACAGAGGGGAAACTCTCAGTTTCCTCAAAGCCCCTAGGCAACCAACAGCCAGCACGACGAGCCCTGCAACAAACCCGACTACTCAAAGCGGTTCAGAGAGGGCCCAGCAGAAGGCAGCCGCCGAAAAAGCTGCAAAGGAGCAGAGCAAGACCACTAGCCCGGAGGACCGGGCCCGGTCGAGGAGTCGCCTGAAAGCCTTCGGCACTTTCCTTAATGCACTGCTCCCAAGCACCAGCCGCGCATCACTATCCCACAAGCAGGAGACAGCAGTGGAGAGGTTCTTCAAAAAGAAGCCCAAAGAACCTACAATGCAGAAGCCCACGCCAACAAGAGCTGACAAAGGGCAAGTCAGCCCTCCGACCCTCGCAATTAATTCGGGCACCATGGACCACGTGAAGAGCGCTTTCCTCGAGTACGTAGCAATCGTGAGAGCGACCAGAGAGGTCAATCTCATGACATGCAAGAAAATCCTGCAGACCTTCCAGAGAGAAACAGAAGGACTGCTAAGGGTACTACTCGAGGAAGCAGAGGCAGCAGTGTACGACAACGTCACATCTCAAGTCATCAAAGGGAAAGTGACGGGGTCGTACATGGCAGCCTACAGCGCGAAGAACGGTTTTGTGGCCCTGGACGAGGAGGAAACAGAGCGCTCGGGCAAACTCAAATTCAAAACACCGAATGACGACCCGATAGTGGTTACCGCCAAATGTACCAAAATCATGCTGGACGAAAAGATCCTCGAAATGGCACAGTCCATTTTGGGGACTTCAGACACCCAAGCATCGCAGGAAATTTGGTCGGTACCCAATATCAGGTGGGTAAACGGAGTCCCGGGTTGCGGCAAGACAACCTGGGTGGTGAAGCACTTCGATGAGGAGAAGGACGTCGTAGCCACCACGACGACCGAAGCTGCCAAAGATCTCAGGGAGAAGCTAGTGCACCGCTTAGGAGATCGAGTAAAGACAAAGGTGCGCACTATGGCCTCAATTTTAGTCAACGGGTTCAAGAAAAAAGAGAAATGCTACCGTCTCACGGTAGACGAGGCTCTTATGAACCACTTTGGGGCCATAGTTATGGCAGTAAAGTTGTCTGGAGCAAGCGAGATTGTTCTCATCGGAGACGTAAACCAGCTCCCATTTTTGGACAGAGAGAACCTATTTGAATTAAGGTATACCCGTCCAAACATGGTGGCTGGCATCACCCAGGAGCTTCTTTGCACACACCGCAACCCGATGGATGTGGCGTTTGCACTGAGCGAGATATACTCCGGTATATACTCCTCCAAGTCATCGCTGTCGCAGGTCCACTCCCTGAGGGTGAAAGGTTACACAGGAGCGCAAATACCGAACACTGCCCAAAATACCCTATTCCTGGTTCATACGCAAGAGGAGAAAGCTTCTCTTATGAGCCAGGGATATGGGTCCGGCGAAGGGTCGCGCACGCTAACCATACACGAGGCTCAGGGGTTGACCTACGACAGCGTAATCATCATCAACACAAAGTCCAGGAGGCTCCAAATCCATGACAGCATCTCCCACGCGGTAGTGGCGGTGTCGAGACACACAGTCAGCTGCGTCTATTACTCCGACGACGCCGACGACGCCACCGGCCGATTTGCTAAGAGGGCGATGGATGCGCCGACTAAACTGGTCGTCGATTACAATCTAAAGACGGCCATGCAGCATCGAGACTTAGCAGTCGTGGAAAAATTGCTCAGGCTAGCGAAGTCCCTGGACAGTAGACCCCACCTATCCACTTAAACGCCACCGAACAAATCCCCATTCAAACTCCAACCCAACCCAATCTAACCCAAACCCAGTCTGTAACACCCTGTAAAATAAAAATAACAAATGTAAAACTGTATGGCAGAACGAGTCTGTCATACTCACGCAAATGCCCTGCCGATGATGGCGCTGCGCGTGCGGTCGTTAAGTTCCCTAAAATATGGTTGAGCTGAACGGCGCGGATGCGTACGTCAAGTCCGTGAACGAACGTCGTCGGTCGGGGCTGGACGGCTCGCACTGCCATGTAGTTAAACAAATATCTGTTAGGATTATTAAAAGAACTAGTGTAAGAAAAATGCATGTACAAAAAAAAAAAAAAAAAAAAAAAAAAAAAAATTAATTGATGGACTCACGTAGATTTAAGTTAGTATATAAGTTACTACTAATATTATGTGTCCGATAAAGGAGCACAGTTGCAATATAACCTGTAAAAAAAAAAACTATATTCTTAAACAAAAGCACGGACCACCAAGTCTGTGGATTTATTGTAAGGCAGGAGTGTGGTTTTAGCCGGTAAGAGTCCGGCACTGCCCAGACTGGCTCATCTGTGAGTTAGTCTGGGCGTCCATGAGGATTTCCCACTCCTGCCAAAAAAAAAAAAAAAAAAAAAAAAAAAAAAAAAAAAAAAAAAAAAAAAAAAAAAAAACCTAACCGTTATAACTTTGCATCCAGGTGACGCATTTCGAAGCTGTTTTCAGCTGATTTGATCTTTTATAGGCTCCGTCCTACTATCTGACTATTTAAAATTGACAATAACACGAAAATATTTTTTCGTTCTGGGACAGAAAAAATTTCAACATTTTTCTTTACGAAAATATAAATTAATTTTTATCTCAAAATATTTTCTTCAAAACCATTTCAGATTTTAGTTTCAATAGATAATTACCTGCCTTACCTGTATTCTGGTGCGCGTTCCGCGAGCTCGAGTCCCGTTTGGTAGTCGTAATTCCCGGTTTTCACATACTTTTCGACCGAAAAATACGTTTTTCGACCAAAAGTCAAAAATTTTGTTCAGCTTAAATTTCAGTAACCACACAGCTCGCTAGCCCGCGCGGAGACGCGTCTTTTGACACCTTGCACGTGCGCCTAGCGTACTTAGAACCGAAAAAATAATTCGTATCAATAAATTCATTAACTGACGAAATCCACCTTAGGTATACAGCAATTTCATGAAACCGTTATAACTTTGCATCCAGGTGACGCATTTCGAAGCTGTTTTCAGCTAATTTGATCTTTTATAGGCTCCGTCCTACTATCTGACTGTTTAAAATTGACAATAGCGCGAAAATATTTTTTCGTTCTGGGACTTAGAAAAAAATTCTACATTTTCTTTACGAAAATACAAATTAATTTTTATAGGCAAAAAATTGCCCCCCCACCCTCCCTTTTGTCACTAGCCAGGTGAACTTTTCAGTTCTTGGCAAAAATATATTTCCAGATTTAAGCTCCTTCAGCTACTTTATTACCTTTCAGTAATTGTAGGTACTGATTTGACGGTTTTCAAGACCTTTTAGCGCCGCCTAAAAGCATTTTTAATAACAATTTTTTTTTAATTTTCCTGACCGAGTCCTTGTTTTAGGGCTCGTTTTTCTTGTATTTACAACTGACTGATCCCCCCTTTACAGGGATTCAGTTCAGATTCTAGTGTCCCCTGAAAAAATTTAGTCGTACTGCGGTCCCATATTTTAAATCCTACCATGATGTTTGGTATGAGAACACCGGTGAACAAGCCTAAAGGCCCGGAGGAGAGTTCGAACACGGCAAGGCCGCAACTGGCACAGGCTGGCCCGTCGGTGAGGCGTAGTATTGGGGAGTGGGAGGCTGACAGACCATCATCTAGTCAAATTCTCAAAACACCAACGCCTACGAAGAAGACCCCACTGTCTACTCCCCCTAAACTCAAGTCCAAAACATCGCTCGTGCAGCAGAGCAAGTTTGATGGACCGAAACAGCTAGAGGTGACTGAAGAGAGCTCGCCGCGAGAAGCGAAACCCGTGAGATACATTAACCGAACCACGGAGGCAAAGGCGTGCCTCTCAAAAGCAAAGATGCAACTCTTAAGCTCCAGAAACCTTAAGAAAGAAATTAAGGATGAAATAACGAAAGCTGTGGAAAGACTACCAACTAGTGAAGGAGGCCGAAAACGAAAAAGCAGCCGACAAGGGAGATCAAGTGGAAACCCAGAAAGAGCCCAGGCAGACAATGGAAGAACCGACGGAGCTGATGCAGAGCCTTGTGGAAGGCCTCAAACAGCATAAACAGGCATTGCAAGAGTGCCAACACCATACCCAAGCTCTGTCGGAGCATCTCCAGCAGGCTCCTCGCTACGTCGCAGGCCAAGGTCCGACTTTCGCGGAGATGGCCGCCGTCGGCCCGAAGCAGAACATCCAAGAGCCTCTTCACTCGGTGGTCGTATCATCTGTCTAAAAATTGATAAGATAGGAAATAAACGTAGGTTTAGAATAAGAAAATATGTCTATATGATATATTGTATATATATTAGGATAGTCATATCATAAATAAAGCATATAGATTAAGATATAGAAAAATATAATAATAGGCAAACGTAGACTCAAAAAATTTAAAAAACAACAAAAATAAAATAAAAATAAAACAATAATAAAAATAGTATAGGAGTATAAAATAATAAGTGATTAGGTATGTTAGATGTTAAAAACCCATTATATATTAACCCGTTAGATAAGAATAAGACACTTAAATAATTAGACGAAGGCGTTTACTTCCAGGAACTCTCCACTTCCTAACAACAGGACTGACATAAAAACAAATAAAATAAAACGACTTTAATCAAAAAACAATGAGAAACAAGGTCTCTGATCATGGCAGAGGGACACTGAGCATAGGCAGGAGTGGGTTTTAGCCGGTAAGAGTCCGGCACTGCCCAGACTGGCTCACCAGTGAGGCAGTCTGGGCGTCCATGAGGATTTCCCACTCCTGCTAAAACAAAAAAAAAAAAAAAAAAAAAAAACCTAACCTAACCTAACCTTTTTTTTTTTTTTTGTCGCTGAGAAATGCTTTATGCATTGCCGCTCGTGGGGGACGAGACGGGGTATGTGGGACTCCTGTCAGAATGGCAGTATACCCACTAAAACTCAGCGGTGTTCCCACATCGCCGTGATGGGAGGGCCATGGGAAACAGGCTCAGCCTTTACATCCACAACCCTCCCGGCGTTACAACCACAACCCTCCCGGCGGCACAACCCTCCCGGCGAACCTAACCTTTTTTTTTTTTTTTTTTTTTTTTTGTTCGGGGTGGAAAATCCTCATGGATGTCCTCAGCCCTGGGGCGGGCGGAGGGGTCTGTCAGACTCTTACTGACTAAAAACCACCCCGGTGTTCCATCTCACACCTACGCCGGGGTCGCGGGAACGTTCAAATCTTCCGCGACCCCGACTGGTGCCAGCCCGCCTCTGCGGGCTCCGTCTCGTCGAGCGGGGGGAGTGAGGTGTTTGACTCCCCCCGCGACGTCTAAGAGGGGCGCGCGTGGAACACTACGCGCTGCCACCTCGGGTCCAGATGTATGGGGGGCGACGGACTTCCCCGGGTCCGTCGCCCCTGGACAAAAACCTAACCTAACCTAACCTTTTTTTTTTTTTTTGTCGCTGAGAAATGCTTTATGCATTGCCGCTCGTGGGGGACGAGACGGGGTATGTGGGACTCCTGTCAGAATGGCAGTATACCCACTAAAACTCAGCGGTGTTCCCACATCGCCGTGATGGGAGGGCCATGGGAAACAGGCTCAGCCTTTACATCCACAACCCTCCCGGCGTTACAACCACAACCCTCCCGGCGGCACAACCCTCCCGGCGAACCTAACCTTTTTTTTTTTTTTTTTTTTTTTTTGTTCGGGGTGGAAAATCCTCATGGATGTCCTCAGCCCTGGGGCGGGCGGAGGGGTCTGTCAGACTCTTACTGACTAAAAACCACCCCGGTGTTCCATCTCACACCTACGCCGGGGTCGCGGGAACGTTCAAATCTTCCGCGACCCCGACTGGTGCCAGCCCGCCTCTGCGGGCTCCGTCTCGTCGAGCGGGGGGAGTGAGGTGTTTGACTCCCCCCGCGACGTCTAAGAGGGGCGCGCGTGGAACACTACGCGCTGCCACCTCGGGTCCAGATGTATGGGGGGCGACGGACTTCCCCGGGTCCGTCGCCCCTGGACAAAAACCTAACCTAACCTAACCTTTTTTTTTTTTTTTGTCGCTGAGAAATGCTTTATGCATTGCCGCTCGTGGGGGACGAGACGGGGTATGTGGGACTCCTGTCAGAATGGCAGTATACCCACTAAAACTCAGCGGTGTTCCCACATCGCCGTGATGGGAGGGCCATGGGAAACAGGCTCAGCCTTTACATCCACAACCCTCCCGGCGTTACAACCACAACCCTCCCGGCGGCACAACCCTCCCGGCGAACCTAACCTTTTTTTTTTTTTTTTTTTTTTTTGTTCGGGGTGGAAAATCCTCATGGATGTCCTCAGCCCTGGGGCGGGCGGAGGGGTCTGTCAGACTCTTACTGACTAAAAACCACCCCGGTGTTCCATCTCACACCTACGCCGGGGTCGCGGGAACGTTCAAATCTTCCGCGACCCCGACTGGTGCCAGCCCGCCTCTGCGGGCTCCGTCTCGTCGAGCGGGGGGAGTGAGGTGTTTGACTCCCCCCGCGACGTCTAAGAGGGGCGCGCGTGGAACACTACGCGCTGCCACCTCGGGTCCAGATGTATGGGGGGCGACGGACTTCCCCGGGTCCGTCGCCCCTGGACAAAAACCTAACCTAACCTAACCTTTTTTTTTTTTTTTGTCGCTGGGAAATGCTTTATGCATTGCCGCTCGTGGGGGACGAGACGGGGTATGTGGGACTCCTGTCAGAATGGCAGTATACCCACTAAAACTCAGCGGTGTTCCCACATCGCCGTGATGGGAGGGCCATGGGAAACAGGCTCAGCCTTTACATCCACAACCCTCCCGGCGTTACAACCACAACCCTCCCGGCGGCACAACCCTCCCGGCGAACCTAACCTTTTTTTTTTTTTTTTTTTTTTTTTGTTCGGGGTGGAAAATCCTCATGGATGTCCTCAGCCCTGGGGCGGGCGGAGGGGTCTGTCAGACTCTTACTGACTAAAAACCACCCCGGTGTTCCATCTCACACCTACGCCGGGGTCGCGGGAACGTTCAAATCTTCCGCGACCCCGACTGGTGCCAGCCCGCCTCTGCGGGCTCCGTCTCGTCGAGCGGGGGGAGTGAGGTGTTTGACTCCCCCCGCGACGTCTAAGAGGGGCGCGCGTGGAACACTACGCGCTGCCACCTCGGGTCCAGATGTATGGGGGGCGACGGACTTCCCCGGGTCCGTCGCCCCTGGACCCATTTATGGGGGCTGGAAGAGGGCGTTGTCCGCCCTCCGCCGACGCCCGGTGCGCCTGCTGCGGGCCGGGTGAGAGGATGAAATCTCTCTCTCCCGTTCCGCAGCCTCCTTCTGCGAGATTACTACTTTGCAAAAGGATACCACCGCGTCCCAGGACTCCTCGCTGCCGACCATTGCATTCACAACGGCCGACAGCGACAGGTCACTGCCTACTCCTGAGATGAGGGCACGGCGCGGCTCCTCCCAAGCGGCACACTCTGCCAGCGTATGCCGCGCCGTGTCCTCCCGGCAGTCGACGCAGTGGTGACACCGGGCGTCCGGCTCCCTGTTTATGCGACACAGGTACTTCCCGAAGCAACCATGCCCCGAGAGCACCTGTGTCACCCGAAATGACAGGGAGCCGTGCCTCCTCCCGAGCCAGAGGTCGAGCACTGGCCGGACCGCCTCGATGGTGACGAGGCCGGCGGTAGGGCGTGAAAGCCTGTCCCGCCATTCCGCCACCAGGACCTCGCGAAGCTGCGACCGACGCTGCTCCAAATGGCGCTGCATCGGCCGCTCGCCCCGCGCCCGCGCTTCCTCGCGCCACCGATACAGTGACGCGAGTACCTTCGCCTCCATGTCCCAGGGCGGGGATCCGGCCAGTGCACAAGCCGCCTCGTGGGAGATCGTGCGGTACCCCCTGATGACTCTGACGGCCATAGCTCGCTGCGGCTTTCGCAGCACAGAGATGCTACCGGCCGTCAGGTCAGCCGCCCAGATCGGGGCCCCGTAAAGGGCCATCGATCGCACGATCCCCACGTAGAGCCGCCTACAAGCGGCGCTCGGGCCCCCCAGATTGGGAAGCAGCGTTGACAGCGCCCCAGCCGCGCCCAACAACTTGGGCGCCAACCGCCGGAAGTGGAGGCCGAAATCCCATCGGCTGTCGAGCACCAGTCCTAGATACTTCATGGTGGGCTCGACAGCGATTCGGACCCCCCCGACCACGATGTGTGATCCGGGCGGTGGCGCCCGCCGGGAACCATGAAACACCATGGCCTCCGACTTGTTGAGGGCCACCTCCAGGCCGAGGCGCCGTATGCGGCTCACCGTCTGTGAGACCGCAGCCGTCGCCAGCAACGCTGCCTCCCTGTGCGATTTCCCCCGAGCCGTGACCAGCGTGTCGTCCGCGTAGCACGTCAGGTCCACGCCCGGTGGGAACTCGCCTCTCAGCACCCAGTCGTACCCGATGTTCCACAGGAGCGGCCCCAGAACCGATCCCTGTGGAACACCGCACGACATGAGGCGCTGGTTTCCGCCGTCACGTCCCACGTAGGTGACACACCTCCCCGCCAAATAAGCCCCAACGATGCGGCGGAGGTAGGGAGGCACCCGATGGTACCGCAGTGCCTCCCGAATACAACTCCAGGGCAGGGTGTTGAAGGCGTTGGAGATGTCCAACGACACCGCCACCACCACCCCACCCCGGGACACCGTTTCCTCCGCCAGGACTCTCACACGCGCTATTGCGTGTATGGTGGAGCGCCCATGCCGAAAGCCGAACTGGCTCTCGTCCAGGTCCGGCCCCTCTCCGCACAAGTGGCCGACGAGGCGGGCTGCGAGTATACGCTCGAACAGCTTACCCACCTCGTCCTTCCTGAGCAGGACCAGACGACCACTTTTCCACAAAGTGGGAAACTGGCCCCGCTCCAGGCACGCTGTGAAGAGTCCTCTTAGCTGGGGCTCTAGCTCCTTCAGAGCGAGGGCTAATGCTAGGCCGTGAACTCCGTCTGGCCCCGGAGCCACATTCTTGGCCCGGAGCCGCATCACGGCCGCCCCCATCTCTGCCTGTGTCACCTCTGGGACGCTGATGGCATTTTCCTCCGTAGACTCTGCGGCTGTGGGCAAAGCCATCGGCGGCGGAGTGTGCTCCGCTCTTGCCGGGAAGAGGGCTGCGACTACCTCATCCAGCAGCTCGGGTTGGAGACTCTCCGTAAGTGGGGGCGCTGCGGCTCTTAGTTTCCCTCGAACCGCTCGATAAGGGCGCCCCCACGGATCCCCGTCTAGAGTCTCCAACATCCCTTCCCTGGCTCGCGTCTTCGCTTCGCCGATGGCCAGCCACAGAGTCCCCTTAGCCGCGCGGTACACCTCATACAGCGCGGCTTCTTCGTCAGGGACCCGACAACGTCGTCTTCGATAACGGGTGTACTGGCGTCTCACCGCCACGCATGCGACTCGTAAGTGCGCGATTTCGGCGGACCACCAGTACACCTGGCGCCTTGCGGACTGTGCGTGGACCCGGGGCATGGACACGTCGCAGATTTGCGTCATCGCCCCGCGGAACCACAGCGCCTCCTGTTCGACGTCGACGTCGACGGGTCCGTTCGTTGCCGACTCCCGGCTCCAGGCCTGAACAATAGCGGCCTCCTCGAGAAGTTCCCTGTCGATGCGCTTGCGCGCCCAGCGCGGGCCGTCCATTCGCGAGACTGATGATCTGCGGCCGCCAGCGGTTTGGGCGGAGACGTCGAAACGGATGTATCTATGATCCGACAACGTCTCCACCTCCACGGCGACTCGCCAGTCACGAACACGGCTCGCGACAGCAGGGCTAGCGAACGAGACGTCAACAATCGATCCGCCCCGCTGCCGCACGCACGTGTGGACCGAGCCCCGGTTCAGGACGACCAGGCCAGTCGTGACCGCCCACTCCTCCAATGCCTCACCCCTAGCATCGGTCACTGGGGATCCCCACGCCGCAGATTTGGCGTTGAGATCGCCCAGCAACAGCACGGGGCGAGGATGGAGTTGGCCCACGACGGCACCCAACTCGACAAGGAACCTCTCGAAGTCGGCGAGACTCTCGTTGGGCGAAAAATACGCTCCAACAACGCCAATGCCGTCCGCGAGGGCGGCTACCCAGCCGTGACCTCGGGACGGGTTGACGAGAGCCCCGCCAATGATGGCCACCAAACCATCAAGGTCTCCCACCCAGCTATCCCGGGGGGGACAAAGTACGGCTCGGCGACCACAGCCACGTGAATCGACCACTCTGCCATGCTCTGGATCAAGAGATCCTGAGTTCTGGCACAGTGGTTGATATTGCCTTGGAGGAAATGGTAATGGTGTATAGACATTATGCGCATTCCATTCCCTCCGCACCATTCCTAGGCCGGGAGTCGGCCGAAGGGCAGCCATGCTGAGGGGGGGGTAAAGAGCCCCCCGCAGCCTTGGCATCCCTTCTCTTCTTTTTGTTGTTGTTGGCGGGCACGCCACAGGCCTTTCCACCCGCCCTGTGTCCGGCGGGCCTCCCTGCAGCTGTACAGAGGCTACAGTTTGGCGCCGCCAAGCACTGAGCCGCCTTGTGGCCGGGCTGACCGCAGCGATAACACTGGTCGCTGCGGTCTATTTCGGCGGTGCACCGTGCTCGGACATGCCCGAAGTCCAGGCACCGGTAGCACCGCATGGCCCTGGGCTGCAGCAGCTTAGCTCTCGCTGCAACCCACCCCACCAACAAACGCCCACCGTCAGCGACTTTGTTCGCCGCCGCCACCGGGCACCGCACCCAAATCGTGCCGAGCCCGGAAGCGTCGGCGCGAATGTCGCCCGTCCGCACGTCTTCGGGCGGACATCCACCTACTCGGGCGACGGCCGCCATGACCTCAGCCGGGGTCGTCGAGTCGTCCAGACCATCGACGCGCAGCTCAGCGGTCTTCATCGGCCTGGACACCCGGACGTCATCCGGATTGAGGACCTCTCTCAGCTTGGCGGCCAGGATGTCCGCCTTTTCGCCGCTAGAGGCACCCGACACCTGGAGCAGCCGCGCTCCCGTAATCGCCGGCCTCAGTTTGAAGCCGGACGGTGTGCCGAGGTCGGGAAACGCGACTTTGGCTTTCGCCTCTGCCAGGACCGCCGCGTAGGTAACGCCCCTTTCGACGGCTCCGGGCTGCAGCGTGAGCACTACAGCCGCGGAGCGTGGTGCTCTGACCTTAGGCGGTCCCCGGGCCTTCTTCGGTGCCGGTGCTCCAGCGGGTGCCGGTGGCGGTGGTGCCGTCTTCGTCCCGCGACGGCGGCCCCTCTTGACGACCGTCGTCCAGGCTTCCGGGGTAGGCCCGGGCGCGGCCGCCGGTGGCGCAGCTGCCCGGGAAGTGGGGACACGCGTACCCTCCGTGGGCCCCCCGGTCCTCCCTCCCGACTGGCTTGACCCAGCCGCCGTGGTGGTATTGGGCCCCTGAAAAGCGGCCCCCTCCTTCCTCCGCTTGTCCGCAGCGAGTGGTGGGCGAAGGGTTGCCGCCGGGAGGAGTCTCTCCTCTATGGCCTCCATCCGGGCACCCAACATCGCACCACACTGCATCATGCAGATGCGTGCGATCCTCTCGACCTCCGCATCCGCAAGCGCAGGCGTCGACGACGGGACCGATGGAGCCGGCGACAGGGCCGCGACGGTAGAGGAGCCGGAGGCCGCAGGTGCTGCCCTCTGGGCGGCGAACTGTCGCTTGAGGTCCTCCAACTCGGATCGGAGACGGCCATTCTCCTCCCATAGCTTCGCCGTCTCCTCCGTGCTAGTGCGATTAAGGAGGACCTCAACCGCCTCCCGAATCCCCTCAGCCGCCTTCTTGAGAGCACGCGTGAATGTGCCCTTCAAGTTGCCCGATTTGGTGGCAACCTTCAGGACAACATCCACGCCGTCCAAAACTTGGCGACTGAGCGCCACCCCAGTGATGTCCCCTCCAGCAGCCATCCGAGCAGAGCGCCGCTCACGGGCCTGTCGGGCCAACTCGCTGACTTCGTCAGCCGCGACAGTCCTCACTTGCGCCCTCTTTCCTGCATTAGCCTCCGCTCGGTTGGCTTCTAGCAGGGACGCAGTGCTGCCCCCACCTTGTTCCTCCACCATTGGCTCGGGGTCGCTCTCTGCCGAATCTGGCACAAAGCGAGGCTCAAGTCGCGCTCCGGCAGCCGAGCGGGGACTCCACTCGCTACCGCGCGACCTCGCCCACCCCGTGCCTTTGGCACCTTAGCCGCCGCCACGTTGGCCTCGACCGGGGAAGGACCGCGCTTCCTCCGCGACTCCCCCCGGTCGGACGATTGGTCCCTTTCGGGACTTGAGCCTCCTCGACTCGCGTTGCCGTCAGTGACGGCAAGTGGTGCGACCACAACGCGCGGGAACTCCGGGTTCTTTTGGAGCTCCCTTTCTCGCTGGCCGGCGGCGGTGCCGCCCATTCGACGACCCGACAAACCTGGATTTGTCAGGTCCTCGAACGACCGAGACCGCGATGAGCCTCCTCGACTCTTGTTGCCATGGGCAAGTGGTAGACATTCGTTGCCCCCCCCAGAATACGAATGGGGGCTTGACGTTCCCGAAGGGAACGTGGCGGACTCTCCAGCTGCAGAGCAGCCGGTACCGCCCTGGGGTAGTTTTTTTTTTTTTAACCTAACCTAACCTAACCTAATATTTGTTTGGTTTTTGTAATTGTAAAAGTAGCACTAGAGCATAACGTATTTTTGGTTAAAATCCTAGTAAATATAAATAAGTAATTCTAGTTATAGGTTATTTCAAATTGTAGTTTTTTCCCCGATTTCCACGTGTTTGCAAGATATCGGGAAAGGCTATATCTCAAAAACGGGAGGTCGTGGAAGGAAAATAAGAGCTTCTACCATAGTTTCCCCGAAAAGGGCTATACTAATAACTTTGTCCCATCACTCCACGACGTCTCTGTGAAAAAATCGGGGTAAATTATCGTAATTATCAGATTTTCCCCACAAAAATTTTTTCCTCACTTTTTTACCCTGATTGAAATATTATCGCCTGTTTTAATTTTAGTTAAAATATTGTTTTGAAACTGTATGTAAATTATATATAGAAAACTTTTTAAATTCGTGTTCACCTAACGGGAAGAAAAATTTTTCTTCCCTTCTCCCTCTTCCCTTCTTAAAAGTTCCCTTTCTTTTTTATTCTATTTTTTAAGCCGGACTACGCATCTGTGACACTTCACCAGCCACTCTCTTTGAATTCCCCCCCATTTATTTTATTTATTTTATTTTATTTTATTTTATTTTTAATTTCTAATAAAATTATTTATACCCCTTTCCCTCAGAAACATAGTCAGTGAGCCATAGATCTCTCCACTCACTTAAATTCACTAATTAATACTACATATTCATTAAGAATCAAATTTTAAAATTTGTCACCAATCGGGAACTGAACCCAGGACTTTTGTAACTTTAAAAACGCCCATATCTCGAAAACGGTGCTGGTTAGCCCGTTTTTGACACCAGCCATCTTTGTAAAGCCCCTTAGGCCAACCTCTTTTATTCCCCCCCCCCCCTTTTTATTTTTATTTTTAATTTAATTTAACTTTTTTTTTTTTTTTTTGAAAAAAAATTTAATTATCCGCTCTCTATAGTATAGTATATTTGCAAACGCACTCGTAAGTTCCAGAACCCCCTCACACCCCATCAGGGTTACTTCACCCCCCGAGCCCTAACTTCGGACTCAGGCGTCATAGACCTATCGAGTTTGGGTTCACTGAACTCAGGGGAAAGAGACCTACCTTTTGGCCCCCTTAAATTTTTTTAATTTTTTTTTACTTTTTATTTTATTTTATTTTATTTTTATTAAAATTATTAATAATTGTCAAATTGACTCCCCCCCCCTTTCCCCCCCACAACTTCTCCGGTGGGTCACAGCCTTATCATTGACTGCCCGTATAATATAATTACCATAACACCGTATAGAGGAAGCAGCTCGCCACCAATGAACTGATGATAGAAGCGGATCGCAGAAAAGCAGCCATAGCTCTGCTTCAAGAACCCTACGTGGGGGGCTCAAGTAGTATGAAGAACTACAGAGGGGTGAGGATCTTCCAGAACACTAGCCCAGGGGAAGGAAATGTCAAAGCAGCCATTGCAGTGTTTAACCACGACTTTGACATTATACAGTACCCGATTCTCACCACAAATAACATCGTTGTGGTGAGAATCCGAACGCTGGCCTGGGAGATCACCGTGGTATCATACTACTTTGAGCCCGACCAACCCATAGAGCCGTACCTGGAACACATCAAGAAAATCCGAGAAAAGCTGGGACCGCAGAGGATAATCATTGGTGGCGATGCTAACGCCAAAAGTAGTTGGTGGGGGAGCGACAGAGTCGATCCGAGGGGCGAGGATTTTTCTGGCGCGCTGGAGGAAATGTCCTTGCAGGTGCTGAACGACGGAGACAAACCGACCTTCGACACGATCAGAGGAGAGCGAAGACTAACTAGCCATGTCGACGTTACGGCCTGCTCAGAGGATATGCTCAACCTGGTGGACGGCTGGAAAGTAGTCGAAGACCTGACGTGTTCGGACCACAATGGCATGGCATTTAAAATAAAATTTAAAAAATCAAAAGGAATCAACATAAACAGAACTACTAGGATTTACAACACAAAAAGGGCTAGCTGGGACCGATTTCATGAGAAACTGGCCCAGCTAATGAAAGATAATAGCATAAACAAAATAGAAATAGACCAAACCCAAACAAATAAAGAATTAGACAAATTTACAGAAAAATATATACAACAGATTATTAAAACATGTAACGAGATGTTAAAGAAAAAGAAAACAAACGAAACACTTACCATGCCATGGTGGACCGAAGAGCTCGAGGAGATGAAAAGGAAAGTCGCCACTAGGAAGCGCAGGATCCGATGCGCAGCGCCGATCCGGAGGTCGAAGGTTGTCAGCGAGTACCTGCAAGAAAAAGAAAAGTATGAGTTGGCAGCGATAAGAGCACAGGTAGACAGCTGGAAAAACTTCTGTGGTAAGCAGGACAAGGAAAGCCTTTGGGAGAGCATATACCGCGTCATAAAAGGCACTACCAAACGCCATGAAGACATCCCATTGGTCAAAGATGGTCGCCAACTGGACCAGAAGGAGTCAGCCAGTACCCTGGCGGAGACCTTTTTCCCGGAGGACCTTGAATATGATGACAACTTATACCACCGGCAGACTAGAGTCTCTGCAGCAAACGTAAATAACTGGAGGCATGATGAAGTACATGACCCAGCATTTACGGTCGAAGAACTCCGGGCCGCGACGGAGAGTTTTAATCCAAAAAAGGCTCCGGGAATAGATGGTCTTACCGCAGACATTTGTAGCCGGGTTGTTTCCAAAAATTTGGAACTTAACCTGGCACTCATGAACAAGTGCCAGGAACTTGGCCACTTCCCAACTCCCTGGAAAGAGGCGACGGTAGTAGTTTTGCGAAAGCCTGGCAAGGATGATTACACAAACCCGAAGTCCTACAGGCCCATTGGCCTGTTACCGGTCATGGGGAAGATTCTGGAGAAAATGATAGTCGGTAGACTAAAGTGGCATTTGCTCCCGAGATTGAGCCCCCGACAATACGGCTTCATACCTCAGAGAAGCACTGAGGACTCCCTCTATGACATGATACAACATCTGTGCGGAAAACTCAACGATAAAAAACTTGTAACCGTAATATCACTGGACATAGAGGGAGCCTTCGATAGTGCCTGGTGGCCCGCAATCAAGATCAGACTTGCCGAAGAAGAGTGTCCGGTAAACATCCGGCGACTCATGGACAGCTACCTACAGGACCGTAAGGTCCGGGTGAGGTACGCCGGAGAAGAGTACACAAAAGACACTCAAAAGGGATGCGTTCAGGGATCGATTGGCGGGCCGATTCTCTGGAATCTTCTCCTTGATCCACTCCTCAAGGGACTCGAACGCCGGGGTGACTATTGTCAGGCTTTCGCAGATGACGTGGTGTTGGTGTTTGCCGCGGATACGGCGCTGGAGGTGGAGGGACGAGCCAATGCCGCACTCGCGTATGTTCAGGCGTGGGGTGTCAAGAACAAATTGAAATTCGCGCCGCACAAAACTCACGCAATGGTGCTCACCAGAAAGTTGAAATTTGACACACCACGACTGAGCATGGGCGGGATCGACATCCGTTTGTCTAACAAAATAAAGATCCTGGGGCTCACCATTGACAATAAGTTGACGTTTAACAGCCACGTGACAAATACATGCAAAAAGGCGTTAAACATATACAAACAGCTTTCACGAGCCGCCAGGATCAGTTGGGGTCTCCACCCCGAAATCATCAGGACTATCTATATGGCCACGGTGGAGCCCATCGTTACCTACGCAGCCGGCGCCTGGGCTAAGGCAACAAACAAGATCGGGGTAAAAAGACAGCTGAACGCGGTACAGAGGGGCTTTGCGCAGAAGCTGTGTGGAGCGTTATAGTATCTACATACTACAGACACTACATCATAATTATACTTACACTATGCATTCATTAATATTATGTATTATACTCGTTTATTGACTTTGCATTATTATTTTGCGAATCGTTCTAAAACGATTAGTTTTCTTTAATTTTCATATTTTTCAATGTTATGACACTTACGTCAGGCTGTCAAGCTGTCATTATTTTTTCTTCTAATTTTCTCTAGTTTTCTTACTGGCTTAGTCCATGAAGGTTACTTTTGATTTATATAATTTAAATTATTTTTATCAATATGTTTAGCTCAAATATGGTATTTTATAGGCAATTATAATTGTTTACTGTAAAATATTTGTATCCTAACTTACATTTTATAATAATAATTGAAACGCTCTCAGAATTCATCAAAGAGGTTTTTTTGTACGAATATGTCTGGCCCTTTTCGATCTCTGAATTTGAAATTAAATTCTGTAAAGAACAAGAAAAAGATAATTTGAAAAATAAACGTCGGAGGGACTACGCACCCATGCGGCAGAGCTGATCTGGAAGCGCTCAAGGAAACATCTCCTCAAGAAAAGTCTTTCAAATTGGTCTACATACATTTCACCCTGAAATCATACTCTGTCTTCACGGTACTACGTTTCTTGCCAGGAGGACCTTCCACTACTAAATCCTGTCTGGACTGTCTGAGAGACTGGGAATCGGATCTTCAGGCCTCAGAGCTAACGAGGCCTCTGACGTCTTCTACATTGCCTGTGAATCAATCAAGTTATCTGGGAAACGAATCTGGATGTTTCAGAACTGACGGACGTCTCGAACCTGAAAGCCGTAACATACTTCCTTTGTAAATATTTTCTTTTCTGAGAGCGCTAGGTAGGATATATAGGTTCTTTTTAAATTATTTTTCTGTGTATTTAAAAAAAAAAATCTCAAATTATATAATTTTAACTGTCTGCTTTCCTTTTTATTTTAATAATTAGTAGATACGTTACAGTTTGGCGCCCAATGTAAAATCAAAGCTAGCTCTATCCAATCCTTTTTTCAAAATTCTAAAACAAACTATCACTAGTACTATTTCCTTTTGGACTCTTATTTGGCTTAGTCTCTTTTTTATAACTTGTATTTGGTTTCAGATACGTCTAATACTAACTTACTTTTCCTCTTCAGCTCTCCTCTTGAAGACTTCTTTACTCAACACATCCACATACTCAACAAACTTATTCTGCACCCCACACACTTGCACACTAATACGTTTACCCACTGGTAATCGTATCCATTCTTCGCCTGTGAGTGTTCTTAAAACCATTCGTGGTCACTTACAAGTTGGGGTTTGGATTACTCTACGACGTATTATAGGAGAATATCCTATAATCGTTACCACCCACACATAACTCTTTACTTATACCTCACTACCCTGCACCCCACACACTTGCACACCACTACGTTTACCCACTGGTAAACGTATCCATTCTTCGCTTGTGAGTGTTTTTAAAACCATTCGTGGTCACTTACAAGTTGGGGTTTGGCTTACTCTACGACGTATTATAGGAGAATATCCTATAATCGTTTATACAAACCTAAACATCTTTATAACACCTATTTCAAATACTTCACTACCCTACACATTTTTTTTTTTTATATAGTTGCATGATTTAATCTGATCATATTGAGTCCTCTTTAACACTCACTCTCTCGAGTTTTCATTAACCCTCATTTACCTAATTTTCCTCCTTTCACACATTTTTATCATCTTCGAATTAATTTTAAATAATGGATAGAATTATTTTCTTTGAGCTTTTAAACAAAGCTGAGCTAGAATATGAAATCAAAATAAGATTAGAGGAACCAAAAGATACAGTAATACAGCTTAAAAAACAAATTCTTCAACTCGCACCTCAAACTCCCTCTGAAGATATTTTAGACTCGTTTTTGGATGTTAAAACTGATTTGGACGAACTTACCAATTCACTAAATTATATCGAATCAAAAATACTATCGTTAGAACAGGGTAACCATAGATTCAACAAAAAAATTAAAACTTTTATTAATCATCTATTTCATCGACTAGAGAGGATCGATACTGATTCAGATCCCTCAGAGGTAAATCGTTTAACTCAAACTAAAGAGAGATTTTTCACCTTAGAATCAAAATTTATTTCTTTAACAACTGTTTCCAACGACATCAACCCTCAACCTATAGCAGTCAACCGTCCCTCTTCTACTCCTAATAGTCCCAATGAGACGATGTTTCATACTATACTCCCCGACATTCAGTCTCAACCTCTAAACTCTATTCCCAATAATTCCCTTAACGAATTAAAACGAATAAAATACGACGGAAACTCTTGTCCTCGTTCATTTATCCAGAAAATACAGGAATTTAGTATTTCTAGGAGTATTTCTTCAAACAAATTATTTGATCATGCGTTCGAATTACTTACCGATAACGCTTTACACTGGTACCGTTTTAAACGTGACTCTTTGTTATCATGGGACGAACTTTGCGAAGCTTTGATTACAGACTTTGGCGGTTTTGACTATGATCATAAATTATTAGAAGCCATTAATAGTCGAACTCAAGGAAAGGATGAATCTATTGTTATTTTTATTTCCATACTGTCTGGCATGTTTTCCAGACTTTCAGTAAAACTATCGGATACTAAAAAACTCCAAATCATTATTCGTAACATCCGTCCTTGTTACTCACCTTATATCGCAAATAATAATATTAACTCTATTTTTGCGCTTATTTCATGTTGTCAAAAATATGAAGAATTCCTAGACAAAGAGAAACGTTTCAGCGAACCTCAAACTACAAATAATCCTTTAACTGTTGAATTTAATTATAAACCTTCTAATCTAACGTCAAAACCCTCAACCTCTAACGCGTTTTCCTCTAGAACAAATTTTAATCGTTTTAACAGTAAACCTAAAGTTAATACAATTAACAAAACTAATAATAATGCTTTTTGTGTACGCTGCCGCATTAATGGTCATACACTAACTAATTGCGTGTCACTGAAAATTACTCACCCTCCTACGGAGCTACTTTCCTCCTCGGAAACCCCTTCTCAATCTCTTAACGATGTTAATTCATTTTTTGTAAATATAGGTAAAGATCTCGCTAATCATAATCGGAGTGTACAGAATAGCTGCCCTCCTGCTCCCCAATTCAATACCTCCAATAGTTTGAGTTCCTTCGTACTCTTAGAAACAAATCCTGATGAGATAGCTCTTATTATTGAGTCTCTGAAGTCCAATGCTGCAGTGGGCTTTGATGGCATTTCTACAACCATGATAAAAAGGTACTCTGCAATCCTCACACCCGTTCTTTGCCATATCTTCAACCTATGCCTCGTCTCTGGTACCTTTCCTTCTTCTTTCAAAAAGGTCATTATTCATCCCATTTTTAAAGGGGGGGACCGGGTCTCTGTAACTAATTATCGCCCTATTGCGGTGCTACCTGCCCTATCCAAGATCTTAGAACGACTCGTTAATAACAGGCTTACCACTTACCTTGAAGGCAATAATTTATTGTCAACCAACCAATTTGGATTCAGGAAGAAAAAATCTACTTCTGACGCAGCCTTGAAACTAATAGATGGAATCGTTGATAAACTAAATCAACGCAAAAAATGCCTTACAGTGTTTATGGATCTTGCAAGGGCATTTGATACCGTTCCTCTCCCCTGCCTTCTATCTAAGCTAGAATGTCTTGGCGTGCGTGGTGTGCAACTACAGCTTTTTAATTCATATCTCACAGACCGTAGGCAGATAGTCAAAATCGATGGTTGTTATAGCGACGAGCTGCCTATTTCGTATGGAGTGCCTCAAGGTAGTGTTTTGGGACCAACATTGTTCTTGGTGTTCATAAACGACCTGTGCAACATTCACCTCAGCTCTGGTAATATTGTCTCTTTTGCCGACGATACTGCAATTTCCTTTCATGATGAATCCTGGGCTAAACTGCAAGCAACTGCTCAAACTGGATTTGATTTGATATATAGATGGCTTATCTCTCACTCACTCACGCTAAACACTAGTAAAACTAAACTCATAACATTCTCTCTAAATTCCACTACGCAACCCTTGACACCCATCACACTAAAAGCTCACACCTGCCAAGACAACTCGGCCCCATGCAAGTGTCCTATAATTTCCTCTACTGATACAACTAAATACCTCGGTATCATCCTAGATAAACACCTTAACTTCAAAGCACATATCACCCACCTTACCGCTCGAGTTCGTAAACTCATTTATCTTTTTAAAACACTCAGACACATTGCCAATACTTATGTTATACGCACCGTGTATCTCGCCATGTGTCAGTCAGTTATCTCGTATTGTATTAATAGTTGGGGCGGAGCTGCGAAAACTACGCTCAAACCTCTGGAAGTGGCTCAGAGAGCCATTCTTAAGGTTGCTACTTTCCGGCCAATGCTCTTCCCAACCCTTGATTTGTATAAACAATGCAAAGTCCTCACGGTACGGCAAACATTCATTCTCAACATTATATTACAACAACATACAAAAACTCCGTTTACACAAACTCAATCCTCACATAGGCGAAAGAACGACATTTGTAAAGTACCCTTCACACGTTTTGCCTTTACTAAACGATTCTTTTACTACCTTGGTCCATTTTTATATAATAGAATAAACAAAGCTATCCCTGTACATCAATCCTCTTACGAAATATGTAAAAAACTAACAACAACATTTCTAACCAGTTTAAACTACGACGACACTGAATATCTCCTTACATCACAATCGTAGTGACTTTCCTAACGCTCCGTACCTAAACTCAACCTCTTTCTCTTCCGATTACGCACACACACCACACCTACATCACAAAACACACACACACAATCACACACCACACTTACAACACAAAACACACACACTTATTTACCACTTCACTCACATAATATAAGTTAACGTTAAGTTATATGTTTGCAACTTATAGTCCTAAGCAGTCTATAATAAAGTTTGTACTCCTTTTATTGGGAACCTGGGCTGGCGAACCTTAATACAGGTTACTATGTAACCTAGCTAGGACGCCAGATTCAATTCTGTATATTGTTACTCTCCTTAAGATTTATGCCTAAATTGTAAATTGTAATTGCTCGCAACCTCGTACATTAATTGTTTGTTTCAAATGTGGTTTAAAAGATGTTAAATCTACTGATTGCCCTAATTGTAATAAAACTAAGAACTCAAAAAACTAAACAATGACTTGGGTAATAAAAACTTTAATCAATCAGACTGGCATGATTGGTTACAAACCATAAAAAATTTCTTTCATTGGTATATAAAATAACTTCAATTTATGATAATGAAAAAGATTTTAATCGTCCTTTTATTGATATTTCTATCAATAACAAAATATTTTCCGGCTTACTAGATAGCGGTAGTTCTATTACAATACTTGGTAATAACTCCCATCTAGATATTTTAAAATTAGGCTTCACGTTATCCAAGTCATCTTCAATGACGATTACTACTGCCAGTAATCATAAAAGTGAATCCGTTGGTTTAATTGACATTCCGATTAGATACAATAATCAAACTCATCTAATCCAAGCCCTCGTGTTTCCAAATATATCTCCTTCAATTATTTTAGGCGTCGACTTTTGGAAAAAGTTTAATCTTATTCCACATATTCTTTCTTCGGCTTTTAAAGCAATTAAATGTTCAGTGGTTACTGAAACTACTAAACAAGTACTCCCATATAATCATCTCTCTTTAGAGCAAAAAAAACTATCGCTGATGACTTGATTAAACGATTTAAAGCTATATCCTTCGAAAGTAGAGGAGTACTGGGCCGCACTCATCTTATTAGTCACCATATCGATACTGGTGATACACCTCCTATTAAACAACGTTGTTACCGTCTTTCTCCTCTCATTATAGAAGTTGATAAAATGTTAGAATTGGGTGTTATTGAAAAATGCGAAAGTCCTTGGCTTTCTCCGGTTATCATTACTCCTAAAAAGAATGGCGAATGGCGTTTCTGCGTTGATAGTCGTAAATTAAATTCAGGGGGTCATTGGGGAAATATAGTATCTACATACTACAGACACTACATCATAATTATACTTACACTATGCATTCATTAATATTATGTATTATACTCGTTTATTGACTTTGCATTATTATTTTGCGAATCGTTCTAAAACGATTAGTTTTCTTTAATTTTCATATTTTTCAATGTTATGACACTTACGTCAGGCTGTCAAGCTGTCATTATTTTTTCTTCTAATTTTCTCTAGTTTTCTTACTGGCTTAGTCCATGAAGGTTACTTTTGATTTATATAATTTAAATTATTTTTATCAATATGTTTAGCTCAAATATGGTATTTTATAGGCAATTATAATTGTTTACTGTAAAATATTTGTATCCTAACTTACATTTTATAATAATAATTGAAACGCTCTCAGAATTCATCAAAGAGGTTTTTTGGTACGAATATGTCTGGCCCTTTTCGATCTCTGAATTTGAAATTAAATTCTGTAAAGAACAAGAAAAAGATAATTTGAAAAATAAACGTCGGAGGGACTACGCACCCATGCGGCAGAGCTGATCTGGAAGCGCTCAAGGAAACATCTCCTCAAGAAAAGTCTTTCAAATTGGTCTACATACATTTCACCCTGAAATCATACTCTGTCTTCACGGTACTACGTTTCTTGCCAGGAGGACCTTCCACTACTAAATCCTGTCTGGACTGTCTGAGAGACTGGGAATCGGATCTTCAGGCCTCAGAGCTAACGAGGCCTCTGACGTCTTCTACATTGCCTGTGAATCAATCAAGTTATCTGGGAAACGAATCGGGATGTTTCAGAACTGACGGACGTCTCGAACCTGAAAGCCGTAACATACTTCCTTTGTAAATATTTTCTTTTCTGAGAGCGCTAGGTAGGATATATAGGTTCTTTTTAAATTATTTTTCTGTGTATTTAAAAAAAAAAAATCTCAAATTATATAATTTTAACTGTCTGCTTTCCTTTTTATTTTAATAATTAGTAGATACGTTACAGCGTATAGAACCGTTTCGCTGAATTCGACGCTGATGCTGGCTGGGATACTGCCTCTCGACATCCGGATTCGGGAGGCAGCATCGTTGTATGAGGCTAAGAGGGGAGTACCCCAGCCAGAATTAGCAGATAGAGAGTTAGAGCGCAGACTGTCCTTTGCTGAAACCCAGCACCCGGCAAGACATATGCGCCTCGACTTCGTTAGCCTGGTAGACCAGGAGGAGTTAAATTCCCACGTGCACCAAGCAGTCTCAATCTACACCGATGGCAGCAGGATTGAGGGCAAGGTCGGAGCAGCATTGTCTCTTTGGAGCAATGCAGCCGAAACCAAAACTCTTAAACTTAAGCTGGCATCGTACTGCACTGTCTACCAGGCTGAACTCCTGGCCATATGTCATGCTACAAAAATCATCCTGCGACGAGGCGAGGCCAGTTTCGCTATTCTAAGCGACTCGCGCTCTGCCTTGGAAACGGTTGCTAACCCATATTCCCTCCACCCCTTGGCTGTCAAAACTAGAAGCAACATCGAGGACAGCAAACTCCAGAACAAGGAAATTACCCTGTTCTGGATCAAAGCACATGCAGGAATGGAGGGGAACGAGCGCGCGGACCAACTGGCAAAAGAGGCTGCACTGTATTCCAGGAGGAAACCTGACTATGACGGTTGCCCAGTTTCATTCGTCAAGAGACACATTCGTTTGCGGTCTCTTGACGAGTGGAATGTACGCTACCAGGAGGGACAAACAGCGGCTGTCACCAAGATCTTCCTCCCAGATGCAGTAGAAGGATATAAAATAGTGAGGAAAATCAGACCGGCAGGCTTGACGACACAGGTGATGACGGGGCACGGTGGGTTCTCAGAATACTTGCACCGATTCAAGTGTAAGGGGGACCCATCGTGCATCTGTGAACCAGGGGTGGCTGAGTCTGTCCCACACCTCCTGTTTAGCTGTCCAGTCCACGCAAAGCTTAGATCTGAAACTGAGCAAATACTTGACTGTGACATAAAACCCGATAATGTACATATAATAATTGCAAATAAAGAACTGAGACAAAAATTTATAGAATACATTGTGCAAATAGTAAAGATAGTAGTAAACAGGAATAGATAAATAAGTTATGTTAATATATATTTGGTAAATTATATAACATAAACATATCAAACTAAGTTTGTAGAAAATAAAAATAAGTTATGTTTGCAAAGTAAGCTATGGAATAAGGACAAAAATTGTTAAATATAAGTAGTAAAAATAAATTGATAAATAAGTTATGTTGGCTAAATATTGTTTAATATATGCGAAAACATAAGATATAAGAGAGTAGAAAATAAGAAATCAGTAGAATAATTTTTGTTTTGACACCAGTAAAAGTAGTAATGTAAATACATGTATATGTATGTATGTAGTAATTAAGGCAACTTGTCAGAAATATATATAAATAAAAAATATAATAACCAGAAAAAAAGGTCTCTGATCACGTCAGAGGTAACACGAAACGCCCTGTGATGACGGGTGAATATAAAAAAAAAAAAAAAACCTAACCTAACCTTTTTTTTTTTTTTTTTTGTTCCGGGGTGGAAAATCCTCATGGATGTCCTCCGCCCTGGGGGGGGCAGAGGGGTCTGTCAGACTCTTACTGACTAAAAACCACCCCGGTGTTCCCAACCCACACCTACGCCGGGGATCGCGGGAACAAAAGCGACTTCCGCAATCCCCGACTGGTGCCGGCCCGCCTCTGCGGGCCTCTCCTCAGGTCAGCGGAGGGAGTGAGGTGTTTGACTCCCTCCGCGACGTCCAAGAGGGGCGCGCGTGGAACACTACGCGCCGCCGCCTCGGGTCCTGTTGAATGGGGGGCGACGGACGTCCCCATGTCCGTCACCCCTGGACCCATTTAGGGGGGCTGGAAGAGGGCGTTGTCCGCCCTCCGCCGACGCCCGGTGCGCCTGCTGCGGATCGGGAGTAGAGTCGTGATCTCCCTCTCCCTCTCCGCAGCCTCCTTCTGCGAGATGACAGTTTCGCAGAAGGAGACCACCGCGTCCCAGGACTCTTCGCTGCCGACCATCGCACTCACTACGGCCGGCAGCGACAGGTCACTGCCTACTTCACTGATGAGGGCACGGCGCGGCTCCTCCCAAGCGGCACACTCTGCCAGCGTATGCCGCGCCGTGTCCTCCCGGCAGTCGACGCAGTGGTGACACCGAGCGTCCGGCTCCCTGTTTATGCGACACAGGTACTTCCCAAAGCAGCCATGCCCCGAGAGCACCTGCGTCGCCCGAAACGACAGGGAGCCGTGCCTCCTCCCGAGCCAGTGGTCGAGCACTGGCCGGACCGCCTCGATGGTGCCGAGGCCGGCGGTAGGGCTCGAAAGCCTGTTCCGCCATTCCGCCACCAGGACCTCGCGGAGCTGTGACCGGCGCAGCTCCAAATGTTGCTGCGTCAGTCGCTCGCCCCGCGCCCGCGTTTCCTCGCGCCACCAGTACAGTGACGCGAGCACCTTCGCCTCCAGGTCCCAGGGCGGGCATCCGGCCAGTATACAACCCGCCTCGTAGGAGATCGTGCGATAACCCCTTATGACTCTGACGGCCATAGCCCGCTGCGGTTTCCGCAGAACGATTAAGCTGTTGGCCGTCAGGTCAGCCGCCCAGATCGGGGCCCCATACAGGGCCATCGATCGCACGATCCCCACGTAGAGCCGCCTACAGGCGGCGCTCGGGCCCCCCAGATTGGGAAGCAGCGTTGACAGCGCCCCAGCCGCGCCCAACCACTTGGGCGCAAGCCGCCGGAAGTGGGGGCCGAAATTCCACCGGCTGTCGAGCACCAATCCTAGGTACTTCATGGTAGACTCGACAGCTATTTGGGCCCCCCCCACCACGATGTGTAATCCCGGCGGCGGCGCCCGCCGGGGGCCATGAAAGACCATGGCCTCCGACTTGTTGAGGGCCACCTCCAGGCCTAGGCGCCGTATGCGGCCCACCACCTGTGAGACCGCAGCCGTCGCCAGCAACGCTGCCTCCCTGTACGAGCTCCCCCGGGCCGTGACCAGCGTGTCGTCCGCGTAACACGTCAGGTCCACGCCCGGCTGGAGCTCGCCCCGCAGCACCCAGTCGTACCCGATGTTCCACAGGAGCGGTCCCACGACCGAGCCCTGCGGAACACCGCACGACATGCGGCGCTGCTTTCCGCCATCACGTCCCACGTAGGTGACACACCTCTCCGCCAAATAAGCCACCTAACCTAATAAAAATAAGCCCTTGTTATATATCAACTAAAATTGATTCGGAGCGGCTAACAACTCCTTATAAATAAGCCCTTGTTAAATCTAAAGTTGATTCGGAGCGGCTAACAACTCCTTATAAATAAGCCCTTGTTAAATATCAACTAAAGTTTATTTGGAGCGGCTAACAACTCCATTAAAATAAGCCCTTGTTAAACTAAAAAATCTTTTTATTTTTCATCTCATTAGTGGTTTTAGACGTGAGCGGATTACAACTCCAAAAAAAAGCCTACTGTTATTGATTTATCAGGTCGTGTAGTGATCATTGAATGTGAATCCTACCTGACCTAACTACGTAAGATGTCGGTGTGATTGAATGAAGTATGTACGTCTTGTGAATGCTGTAATACTTTAACCTTTACAAATTTTTTGTTCTAGACCAAAAATTTTCTCGGGGTCATTGGGGAAATATAGTATCTACATACTACAGACACTATAAATCATATACTTACACTATGCATTCATTAATATTATGTATTATACTCGTTTATTGATTTTGCATTATTATTTTGCGAATCGTTCTAAAACGATTAGTTTTCTTTAATTTTCATATTTTTCAATGTTATGACACTTACGTCAGGCTGTCAAGCTGTCATTATTTTTTCTTCTAATTTTCTCTCTAGTTTTCTTACTGGCTTAGTCCATGAAGGTTACTTTTGATTTATATAATTTAAATTATTTTTATCAATATATTTAGCTCAAATATGGTATTTTATAGGCAATTATAATTGTTTACTGTAAAATATTTGTATCCTAACTTACATTTTATAATAATAATTGAAACGCTCTCAGAATTCATCAAAGAGGTTTTTTTTGGTACGAATATGTCTGGCCCTTTTCGATCTCTGAATTTGAAATTAAATTCTGTAAAGAACAAGAAAAAGATGATTTCAAAAATAAACCTCGGAGGGACTACGGACCCATTCGGCAGAGCTGATCTGGAAGCGCTCAAGGAAACATCTCCTCAAGAAAAGTCTTGCAAATTGGTCTACATACATTTCACCCTGAAATCATACTCTGTCTTCACGGTACTACGTTTCTTGCCAGGAGGACCTTCCACTTCTAAGTCCTGCCTGGACTGTCTGAGAGACTGGGAAGCGGATTTTCAGGCCTCAGAGCTAATGAGGCCTGACGTCTTCTACATTGCCTGTGAATCAATCAAGATATCTGGGAAACGAATCTGGATGTTTCAGAACTGACGGACGTCTCGAACCTGAAAGCCGTAACATACTTCCTTTGTAAATATTTTCTTTTCTGAGAGCGCTAGGTAGGATAGGTTCTTTTTTAATTATTTTTCTGTATTTTTTTAATTATTTACCTCAAATTATATATTTTTAACTTGTCTGCTTTCCTTTTTATTTTAATAATTAGTAGATACGTTACAACATGCCTATATTAACCTAGAACACGCCACGCAACAGATGTATGTGTACATCTGTAGAGTCTTATTATATCGAGTGAGCTGCGTGTAACCTGGGTGCGGCTCACTCGAGGCATCAATCCGGTGGATGGGGTCAATCGTCCGCTACCAGGTCGCGGGGCAGGGGTCTCGCGTCGGGCGGGCGCGCGTGCAATGGCGCTATCTGCCTGACATGGGGCCAGGCAGAGGCGTTGGCACGCGCGAACATCGCCTTCGCGAGTCGCCCTACAAACTCGTCCAGGCTCTCAATCCCGAGATCCCGGTAGAGTACATTATTCCTCACGAATGGAGGAGCATCGACAATGGTCCGCAGCGCAAGACTTTGTCAGTCGGGAAGGAGGTCGAGGGCGCGCCGCATTTTGACCGCCGCGTGCCTCGCATTTAGCGAAGTGGTGATGTACGCGGCGTCGTCAGCATACAGCGCGAGCGTCGCCTCTGGAGTGGTGGGGATGTCGTCGGTGTAACGCGAGTAACACGCTAGCGACACGCAGCTGCCCTACGGCACACCTGCCAGCACTGGGCGGGCACCGGATGTCGCCCCGTCGACCACCACCTTGAAAACCGTTGGACAGAAAAGAAGAGACCACCCTTACAACGCGACGGGGCGCGTCGGACGTGGCCAACTTATAGATCAGGCCGTCGTGCCATACACGGTCGAAGGCCTTCTCCATGTCAAGGAATACTGCCACCGAGCATTCCTTTTTGTTTAACGCTGTCGTTAGTAGGTGCAGTACCCTTGACAGTTGAAGCGTCGTGCTATGTTCCGCCCTGAAGCCAAATTGCTCTGGGCGCGGGACAATATGTTTTTCCAGATGTCGCAGCAGGAGTGCTTCGATCACCTTGGAGAGCGTCGGCAGAAGTGTGATCGGCCGATAGCTCTCCGGCTTCAATACATTCTTCCCCGCCTTGGGCAGCATTATGACGCGCCCCTCCTTCCACGAGGTGGGAAAGGTCCCCGTGCGCAGTATCGCCGTAAACAGGCGCGCCAGCGCTGCCACCGTACGGAACGGCAGGCGGCGCAGCACTGCGTTGGAGATACCGTCGGCACCGGTTGCCTTCCTAGGCTTCGTGACCCATATTTAACCCGGGTCGCCCTTTTTATACCCTTGTAGGGACGTGCACAAAGTTTATTTGTTAGTTCGGAGATTAGGGTAGTTTGTTTGTTAGTTAATTTTTTTTAAAGTTACGTGTTAATGAGATCTGTTGTGTTTAGCAATTCTAACTAATGTTAATTTAAAGGTCGTTAAACATACTTTCAATTGATACTAATATTAATTAGGTTTAATGTATTCGTTGATGGCGGGACAATGTCCCGCCATCAACGAATGTTAAAATATATAATTATTAATAAAATGTTAAAATCAAAGTTTCAAGCATGTCCCGGGGACATGCTTGAAACTTATTTTCAGAGAGGTGCGATTTTTGTGACGCCGAGTGTATTTTGAATATCAGCAGCTTTGCCCCACAGCAGAATACCGTAGGACATAACGCTATGAAAATAACTAAAATAGACTAACCGAGCTGTATCAACGTCAGTGTATTGTCTTACTTTCCTGACGGTGTAGGCGGCCGAACTGAGCTTTCCCGCTTGGCTCGGTATATGTTGGCTCCACTGAAGTTTGCCATCTGCTGTTAGGCCCAGAAAAACGGTGAAAAAACTTATTGCCGGAACGGTGAAAAACGGTCGATGGTGGAGCGCCCGTGCCGAAAGCCGAACTGGCACTCGAGCAGCGATTTTACCCACTTTGTCAAGCAGTACTATTGGCCTGTACGCGGACGGCGAGTTCGCGGGGCGCCCCGCCTTCTTGAGCAGGACCAGATGGCCAGATTTTCACAAAGTGGGAAACTGGCCCTGCTCAAGACACGCGGTGTAGAGTCCTCTCAGTGGGTGCGCCAAAGTTCACCTAAATTTTCAACTCCGATAATTGGAAATCCGAAAATGTTCTTCCTAACATTTTTCATCCTAACAATCACAATTCCTAACTACTCTGTCTCTAATGTGCTTTTTTTTTTTTTTTTTTTTTGTTTTTTTTTTCGCGGGTAGGTGTAAATAAACGATAGACGTATCTCTGTTTTTGAATTTATATTTAAAATAAAAATACTCAGTTTTTTGTCTAAATTTCTATCTATTATTAGTATATAACCTCTATTACACGGTTACTCACGTTTGTGGCACATTTATGTGGCTCAAGTAGTAAAATTACACCACCTGCCAGCTCATCATCTGTATAGTCACTACACTTTTCACCTTGACACTAGTGGATCACTATGTCCCAACTTGCTGAGATTCTGTCAGTCCAAAAAAGCCTAGAAGAGAACTTCACACGGAAAATGGAAGCACTGGAAGCTCAGATTCAGTGCGCTGGACCTGCCAAAGATACTGTAGCAAGGGTGGCTGAGGAGTTCCGGACTTTCAGGGAGCTTATTTTCAGCATGCTTGGCTTGCTCCGGACTCAGATCAGTGAGTGTGCGAAGCAGGTTGACGGATTGGAGACCAGACATAGGCGGAAAGCACTGATCTTTCAAGGTGTTGCCGAAGTTGACAGTGAAGACAGCACTGCAGTCATCCTGGATGTCATCACAAATAAGCTGGCCCTGAGGAACTTCTCTGCATCTTCCATAAAGGTTTGTCACAGACTAGGCGCTGCCAGTAAAGATCATCACAGGCCGATACTGATTAGGTTTTCCAGCTACGATGACAAATCAGTAGTCTGGAAGGCTAAGACACGATTGAAGGGAACCTCAATCGCAGTCAAGGAGTTCCTGACAAGGGTTCGGCAATCCATCTTTGGGAAGGCGCGTCTTCACTTCGGAATGCGTTCGTGTTGGACTCAGGACGGAGTTATCGTTTTAAAGGCCATTGACGGAAGTAGACATAAAGTTTCTTCAATGGATGAGCTGAATCCTCTGCTTGCGAAGTTTCCAAAGGTCCAAGGCACAGGAGATAGCCTGCAAAACAGAGCGTAACAATAATAGTATCATGTTTTCTATATTGTATACCTAGTAGTTAATGATTTGCATGCAATTGTTAGTACGGAATTACTTACCGCTGTTATTTCTTTGTTTATGTTCTTAGTAGTCCCTCTAATATACGTAACGCAATTTCCTCATAATCTCTTCTGAATGTTAATTGACACACTGTAGATAATAATTTACCCTCAACAAGTTATTTTTTTAATTTTTGTGTCGCCAATGGTGTATCCTTTCTCAAATTTTATTTTTCTCGTACGTAAACGTCAAACATCAAATAGGTCAAAATGTCAAAATGTGAAATGCAAAAGTTGAAAAGTCCACAGATTATGTATGAAGTATGATTGACGTATTAATCGGATACGTTTCACGACTTATTCATATTTTTTATGTCGTCTTAGTGTTAGCGTAATATTTTATTTGTTTAAATTTCGTTTTTTTATCTTGTTATTATTACTATTTTGTTCTGCATGACCGTTACACTCTTTTATTGTTATGTGTCGCTGTGTGCTTTTATCTTTTAACGTTTAAGTTTTAAATGCTTAGAGTTAGATGATGTTGTGAGCTGGCGGGTGGTGCAGAGTTGCAAACGTCGTACCAGTCATTCTAGCATTGTATATAATTATATATTTATAGATATTCATTTTATTTTACATATTTATGACATCTGATAACGAATCATTTTATTCTGCCAATGAATCTAGCGTCTCTTCCAGCGATGAAACTTTCACTTCTCTTACAGACACCTTAGGTGTTCTATTACGCCAAAATTTCAGCCAAAATTCTTGCCGTCTATTTAACGTATGCCACCTCAATGCCCAGAGTATTCCCAGTCACTACAACGAACTATACGACACGTTTGCCGACAACAACGTTCACGCCGTCCTGATTTCCGAGACTTGGATCAAACCAGACCTGCTTTCAACCACTTACCCGCTCCCCGGTTTCGTTCTTCTTCGGAATGACCGGATCGGAAGGAGGGGGGGTGGTGTAGCCATCTACCTCCGTGATGATTTTCCATTTAAAATTCTAGCTTCTTCTTCTTTCAATGAATCCGCAGAGTTTCTTTTCCTCGAGGTTTGTGTCAAAGGTGTTAAAGCCGTCCTCGGCGTAGTCTATTGCCCCCCTACCATTGATTACTTCACTGAATTCGAATCGGTACTTGAATCTTTGGGTTCGGAATATGCACATCACATTGTTATGGGAGATTTTAATACCAATCTCCTTGCCCTCAACTCCCCTCGGTCCCGTAAACTCCTGCACTTAGTCGAGTCAGCAAGTCTGCATATTTTGCCTCTTCAACCCACTCATCACAATATAGTCGGTGATGATACTTGGCTTGACCTGATCCTGACCTCTAATCCTTCCCTAGTTTCCTCACATGGTCAACACGATGCTCCTGGTTTTTCCCATCACGACGTTATTTTCTTATCCTATGTCCTTAAACCCCCTAAACCTAAACCAATGTTCCAGTACAGGCGTGCCTTTGCGCGTATGAATGGCGAGAGGCTTCAACAAGATGCGTCCAATATTGACTGGTCATCTCTGGAAGCAGCTGCTTCAGTTGAGGAAAAAGTAGAATTATTCAACGATGTTGTGGTCAAGCTATTTGATGCCCATGCCCCTATCAAGAAAATCAAGTTGAAGCGTCCGCCTGCGCCTTGGATGAACAGGGGAGTTCGGATGGCAATGCGACGGAGGGACCGCGCGTTTCGGAAGTTTAAAAAGGATCGCTCGGATGATAATTGGGCCTTGTTTAAGGCTGCTAGGAATCGGTGTAATCAGATGATACGCAACGCTAAACGCCGTCACATCCTAAATAATATCACTTCTTCTTCTCCTGCCGATATTTGGAAGTTCCTTGGAACTTTGGGCATCGGTAAATCGCGACATTCGGACCTTCCTAACACAATTGGTTTGGACGATCTAAATCGCCATTTCTCCACTGTTCCCACTCTAGATAGTCTAACCAAATGTCAAACCCTAGACTACCTTGCTGGTCTGACGCGTCCCAATATTAACCCCTTTGTCTTCACCCCTGTCGACCCGGGAGAGATCAAAAAGATAATCCTTTCCATTAAATCCAAAGCTGTGGGCTGCGATAATATCAGCCGCCATATGATTATAGCGGCTCTTGATCAACTCCTTCCTGCAATCTCCCACATCATAAACTTTTCCCTTTACACCGGTGTTTTCCCTTCCCTCTGGCGTAAAGCCCTTGTTCGGCCTCTGCCTAAGATACCCAATCCCTCTCTTCCTAGTCACTTTCGCCCAATTTCCATCCTTCCCTTTCTATCTAAAGTGCTCGAGGCCAGTGTTCATAAGCAATTCTCCCACTTTATTCACCGCAACTCCCTCATCAGTCCATTTCAATCCGGTTTCAGGCCTGGGCACAGTACCGTTTCAGCTCTCCTTAAAGTGACTGACGATATAAGGCGGGGAATGGAAGACACTAAAGTTACAGTCTTAGTGTTAATTGACTTCTCCAATGCTTTTAATACCGTCAGTCACGAAGTCCTTTTATCCATCCTTTCCTATCTTATGGTCTCTCGGGAGGTATTGGAATGGTTTTCCTCTTATCTTCAGGGGTGTCAGCAGTCTGTTCGTGCTGGAGACTCTTCGTCTGGTTGGTGTGAACTTGCAGCTGGCGTCCCTCAGGGCGGTATATTATCTCCTCTTTTGTTCTCAATTTTTATTAATCTCATTACCACTGAACTTCGAACTGCGTATCATCTTTATGCTGACGATTTGCAGCTTTACTGCCAGGCAAGTGTGGAGAACATATCCGATGCGATTGAGGAGCTAAACCGGGATTTAGCTGTGGTTAAAAGCTGGTCTGATCGTTTTGGGTTGGCAGTTAATCCTACCAAGTGTCAGGCTGTCATTGTAGGGAGCACCCACAGTATGAGGAAGCTGAATGGATTAACTGTGCCACCTGTAATGTTTGACAACTCGGTCATCCCGTTTAGCTCCGATGTTAAGGATCTTGGTCTGCATGTTGACACATGTCTTGACTGGCGTAAGCAGGTCACGACTGTAAGTAAAAAAGTCACCGGAACGCTGCGGTCGCTCTATCGGTTGAAAAACCTTCTCCCATCACACATAAAGGCAATGCTTGTACAGTCCCTAATCTTTCCCATAATAGACTATGGTGATGTGTGTTACTATGACCTGAATGCAGATCTCCTCAATAAACTTGACCGCCTTCTAAATAACTGCATTCGATTCGTATTCAATCTTCGAAAGTATGATCATGTATCTGCGCATCGATTGCTTTTAAAATGGTTACCCATACGTCAGCGTAGAGAGTTGAGGGCTCTGTCTATGTTGTATTCTATACTCGACAAACCCACTTCTCCTTCTTACCTGACTTCCCATGTTCAATACCTATGCTCCGCCCATAGTAAAAATCTTCGTTCTACCAACAATCGTCTTCTACGATGTCCTTCTCACCGCTCTGGTTTTATACACTCTTCTTTCTTTGTCCAGGCGGTATTTCTTTGGAATGCGCTTCCTCTGAACATCAGGATGGCAACCAGTCGGTTATCTTTCAAACTGAAGGCACGTGAATATATTCGTGAAAAGTTGGCAGAATCTTTGCAGCGCTGATTTGGTGGATTTGTTTTCTTCTCTACCTATCGTTATTTCTCCTGACAAAGTTTATTCGGTTTATAATATATGTATGTATCTATGTATGTATGTATTAGTAAATATTCATTTTTAAGTTATCTATTACTCATGTTGCACCTGCCATGTTTTGTCTCTGCTCCACCCTAAGGTTGACTGGTAGAAAATGCCTCAGGCATTAAGTCCGCCTTTGTACAGTATTTTTTTTTTTACTTGTGCATAAAGTTTTAATAAATAAATAAATAAATAAATGTTCATAATTCCGAAGCATTCAACTTCATAATGTCAGTAGCAATAAACATATAGGTATTATACTTTTATTTGTTTCCCTATATTTTCTCAACATAACCATATTTTATACTATTATTCAAAGTCATATCTTTTTTGTTTAGATTTCTTTTTATTCATAATAATCAGTATTATATACATTAATTTTGCGAACTTTATTTTCACATAACATATATAACGTTTAACAATAATAGTACCATGGTACAAGTAGTTAAATACATGTTGTCTTAAACTCATTTCAATTAAATTAGTTTAATATTAGCGGCTATAGCTTTCAAATAATCACTTATATTGGTGTATTTTGCTTTTAAATTGCTTTTAACCTGCAAAGATATCCATAGGTTAGGTTAGGTTAGAACTGTGACCAACTACGCGCGAGCCGAGCGAGCGAAGCGAGCGGTGCCGCGGCAGCGGCCGGCGAGCGCTACATCAAAATTGGTCGCGAAATTTTTCTAAGTATTTTTTTCATAGTGCCCCCAAGAAACGAATCGTTGCAAAATCGACTCCACGTAGTCTTGTTTGCCCTACCCCTAGAGTGTTATTTAAAATCGCGAAGGCGCGGAGGGGCGAGGCGGCCCGCGAGCTGAGGAGCAGGTGGTTTTAACGCCCGCCGCCGAGGCTGAGGCTGGCCGGCTAAGCCGGCCAGCAAGCCGAAGCTACGGTGGTGAGCGTTAAACACATCTGCGACGAGCAGCTCGCGTGGGATCGCCGGAGCCCCACAGCGCCGGAGCCGTGACAGAAACCATGCCTGCTGCATGCATGGTCATGATCATTATGCGTAAACAAATTTATGCTTTAGAATTTGATTAAGTTATGCGTACATATAATTAGGATAAACAAAATTATGCCATGTTATATTATCGAACCCTCAAATTAAAATTATAAATATCATCTTCTACCCACATATATTTTTTATTACACTTGGTAAATGTTTCTTTCTGAGTATGAGTGAAAATATTATGGTAATTATGTTTAGGGATAAAAGCGTTATGATAAAAAACAGTAGGAGTTTAAATATATTAAGTGATCAAACGAACTTACCTGTTGTGAAGTTCGATCATTATTATACGAAGGGCTTCGTTCGAAGATATAACATTTACAATGCAGCTTCCTCACGCCAGTCGGCAACCAAACGCATATTTAGAGCTGAAAGCAAAAACTAAACGCACAAGTGTAGCTATGCCGCTCTATACGTCATCTGTCATTATTTTAGAGTAAGAAGAGAATCTCAATTTTTCTAGGGTAGGGTAGGGAGGGTTCCTTATATCTTCGAACGAAGCCCTTCGTATAATAATGATCGAACTTCACAACAGGTAAGTTCGTTTGATCACTTATTATACTTCAGGCTTCGTTCTCGATATAACATTTACAATGCAGATGTTAAGAGTTTATGAGGAAAATTGAGATTCCAAATATGAAATTATAAATAAATAGTGTTTCAATAACAAATTAAAATCTTTTAGTTTTTAGATACAAATAACATAATAAAATGGCAATAATAGATAAACAGTGTCATTCATCTTAATAATGAACTTATTGTCCAACTTATAAACAAGTTTTAATCAAATTACCATTATAGATAAACAATCAAATTATTCATATTAATATTTAACTTCTTGTCTAATTATTTAGTTTTATACTTTTTAAGGTCTGTAATAATTATATGTATGTAACATTCATAATACTTAATCAAGTATTTTGTTCAGCATTAAGCACAGCATGAGTAAATTCGTTTGAATTATTAACAATTGCTCTATTATAAAGTCTAGCGAAAGGTGAAAGAGCTATTTGTCCAGTCTGATGTTTGTCTTATTACATCTAATGACATTCCCTTACTGTTAGTAGTGGATGTCGAGGTATATCTAGTACTGTTCTGAAAAAATACTAATATATATGATGCAAACAAAGAGTGGTATATTTACCTATATTATAGAAACTAAATGATAAAGATGGTAGAGGCAGAAACTAGTTTGAGTTTATACATGAAGGTATTAAGTGAGTATTTTTTCCCTCTAATGCCTTGAGTATAGTAAATTTAATTACGTAATGTACTAGCTGGACTATCGGACTTTTCAAAGAAAGGTAAAAAGAGGTTCAATTGGCTTATTTCCCTCTTGCGACCAGGAACAGATGTTTTAATAGCTTCTGTAATAGACATGTGTACACCTGCATGATTTACTGTGTAGTTAGGTATTTTAATAATCATTTTAAAAGAGTCAGTTTTTAAAACATTTTACTTGGGGTCCCAGCTAGTTTCATACTTGGCCCCAGGTGGTTTGATCTTATAGAAACCTTTAAGTAGTCTCTTGATGCGGTCGTCACCCCCATGTTGAGTCTATTGTTACAGCAAGAGTTGACTTATGTAAATTTAAAGACTCCATAAAAGGCCCTTAACTTGTAATGCTTGGTTAAAAAAAAAAAATACATAATAATGATTGGTATAGATAGATGGATCTATAAGTACTTTGTTTTTGACAAAGAGCCCACCATAATGTATAGATGAAATTGAAGGTATTATTTGAAAGTGAACTTAGCATCTATTGCTGATGGGGGATAGCTAGTCTTAGCTCTGCCTTCCTGATAATATCCCGGTGGAGATGTAGAGGGTGATTCTATTAGGCTTATGAGGGCCAGTATGTTATATCCATAATGCCTGTCACTTTTTCATTCTTAATTTTTTTTGTAAATATCTTAATAATAGAATAATAAAAACGCTTAAAAAAGCAAATGTAGTTCGACCAAGACAGTAAAAGCATAAACTATATTCGATGCATCAGGGCCAGTTTTCAGGAAATGTAAGATTCACGTTTCGATTAATTCTTAAAGTAAAAGTCAATACCTCTCCGGTTGACCAAACTGATTAACTGAGTCAGAAATTTTACTGGAATGTGTAGGTATTCATTTCCTACTTTATGTCGGGATTGGCTGTATTTAAGAAGTAAATAGCCAAATTGCTTCATGTAAGGAGCAAATAGCCAAAGTCTATCTTCACACCATTGCCAATATGCTTCCGGCAAAGTTATTTAAATGTGGGTACTGAATAAGTGAATACCTCCCATTTGGTTAATATATGATATGGCAGTATTAATATGTTATCAACATGTAACAATATATGTGAATATTGTTTATTTTTAACAAACATTTTTTAAGGCAAAAAATATGGCGAGTATGCCAAATAATTTATGTGATACTTATAATTTTTCAGTCTCTTTCCATAATCCATGAACCCTATTATCATTACAAACGGCCCCCCACCCACTTTTTGACGCATGCTATATTTTTTATGTGTAAACTATTGATATTATCAGCCCACCGCTGCAGATCTAGTTTAATATCTGGGTGAATGATAATCTTTTTATCATAATTGCCTTTACTTTAATTAAAGTAAACAATCATGGTTTACTTTTAAGTTAATTATAAATTATCTAAATATCAATTTAAGATTATTATGGTGTACTTATTTAATGTTCTAATAGTTTTGTGTAAAGCCAAACATACTCGGTATGTACTTGCCAGGCATGTGACTCAATTTTTAATACAATACCTAAGAATAATGTGACAGGACTATGATGGTCTAATTATAAGTACTATTTACATAATTTATATCAAATCTGGAATTTTGGAAATAGCAATTGTTTCATTAACATTTTTCAAACATGTTTTATAATCAGAATCAATGCACAAGAAAGAGGTCTTCAAAATATTTTACTGATTTGTGACTTATAGATTTTTAAATTATGTAACCACCGCTCTCATAATCTTAGAGAACACATAAGGTACAGAACACAAGACATATGGGAATGCATTAAATTTGTATATTTATCATACTCAAAGCATCAATAGTTTCTGTGAACTGGATTAATATTTACCAATAAATATAACTTTTAAATCAATAAATTCTCCTGGAGAAATTAGAGTTCTGTGTATCTTCCATTTTTAAAATGGCATGTGTTAACAAATTTGTTAGGAGGCTTAAGTTTCAGAATAAATCTTTTGCTACCATTCAGTTTTGGAAACAAAACACTTAAGATATTATAGGTCTTTACATAGTGTGGCAGGAGAAATTGCACCTAATGCCAGCAAATTATTAATGGTATGCATATCAGGATCATTTAAAATATCATTTTATAATGACTTTTGAGATTGTGACTGATAAGGTGTCAATAAAACATATTGAGTATCCATTGAAATGTTTCAATATTAAAACATCATCACAGATGCTTTGCCAACAAGCTAAAAAATTATTTAATCTTCCAGCATGACTAACCTCTGGTATTGAGCACGAGTCTTGTCCTGTGGTGGTGGGGCTTTGGGCTTTCTCACAACATGCTGTGGTTGGTACTGGTTGTATTGTTTTTGTTTTTTATTATATTTCCTTGCTTGATATGAGAACTGTGGTTTCTTGTGTCCCGGCTTCAAATTTTTTCCTCTGTTGGTAGCAAGTTTGTAACGAAGTGAACCACTCAATTTTTCCCTGACGGGTTGTGGTAAAAGTAGTTAGCTTGTTTACAGATTGGCCTGTTCTTTGGCAAGCATGTAAGACTCTTGATCTTTTTAAATAGGTTGTTACCATAAAGGTAAGATACAAGTGTTGTTATAATAAAGGTGATTTTCTGTTTCTAATTCTTTGACAATATTTAAGCATTTTTTGGCCAGGACAGGGAAAATGAGGTGTTTTCTTCAAAATGGTATTCCAAATACGGGTTAGGTTAGTCATTGTTTATTGCTCTTTTATATGCATATTAAAGCATCAAATCCCATAATGCTTGCAGCACTTCCATGTGCTGGGCCAGGCTCAGGTAGAGCGTCAGTTACAGTCATGGCTGTATTAGTGTTATCTGGATTTGTGTCAAATGGAACCGGTGGTTCGACACAGTCATAAAGTACCTAGTTATCTGAAAAAAGATAGAATTGACCCCAACATTGTACCATAATATACATACCTTAGCGTAGCCTCTCGGACTACATCATTAAAATAGGTAAATGATAAAACTCGTGCGTTTATCTCTTAAACGCCCCGAATTATTTGTTCGCGTCAATGCATCTCGTGCATTACCCGCGAGGTACAATAAATATCGTATATAAGCCATGTAAGATACGTTTTACTGAGTAAAACTTTTAAAACTCGTGCGTTTATCTCGTAAACGCCCCGAATTATTTGTTCGCGTCAATGCATCTCGTGCATTACCCGCGAGGTACAAATTACAATAAATATCGTATATAAGCCATGTAAGATACGTTTTACTGTGTAAAACTTTTAAAACTCGTGCGTTCATCTCATAAACGCCCCGAATTATTTGTTCGCGTCAATGCATCTCGTGCATTACCCGCGAGGTACAAATTACAATAAATATCGTATATAAGCCATGTAAGATACGTTTTACTGTGTAAAACTTTTAAAACTCGTGCGTTCATCTCGTAAACGCCCCGAATTATTTGTTCGCGTCAATGCATCTCGTACATTACCCGCGTGTTACAATAGATATCGTACCAAAGCCATGTGAAACACGTTTTACTGTATAAAACGTTTAAACAATTGTTTTATCTCGTGAAGAAAAAATGTGCAACTGATGAATCGGTGTTGTACCGATGTCGTTTCATGTAATCTTCGGATTTTTTGAAGATAATATTCGTTTCCATGTTTTCGTTTCGGCATGATAACTTACGCCAACTTTAAACACACTTTAAACTAGTTTTAAACACTTTAATTAATATTCTCTAGGAATTACAACTATTTACAACGTACTGGTTGCCGCGCAAACGTAAAGAATGACAGATGACGTATAGAGCGGCATAGCTACACTTGTGCGTTTAGTTTTTGCTTTCAGCTCTAAATATGCGTTTGGTTGCCGACTGGCGTGAGGAAGCTGCATTGTAAATGTTATATCGAGAACGAAGCCTGAAGTATAATTACATTAATGATATTATTAATTACAATTTTCGGAAACATGAGTGTTATGAACATCGCCGGTAGCACTACAAATAGTATGAATGAAAACTTTAGGATGAAAAATTTTAGGAAGAGTGATTATTCGGATTACAAATCGTTAGGAAGAACAATTTCGGGTACAGAACTTTAGTTGAGCCAATATGGACCCCCTCTCAGTTGGGGCTCTAGTTCCTTCAGAGCGAATTCGTTGGGCCCCGGAGCCACGTTCTTGGCCCGGAGCCGCAACACGGCTGCCCTAATCTCCTCCTGTGTCACCCCTGGGATGCTGATGGCGTTCTCTGCGGTAGGCTCTGTGGCTGTGGGCAAAGCCATCGGCGGCGGACTGTACTCCGCTCTTGCCGGGAAATGGTCGATGCGTTTGACTCGGTGAAATGGTTGATGCTGTGGATAGTTCCCTTCTCAGTATGGGTACATCAAAACACTTTTGAGGCGTCTTTATAAGGATGGAACAGCGTCACTGAAAACAGATGGCGTACTATCGAACGGTTTCCACCCCGGAGCAGGCGTTCTCAAGGTTGCATCATATCGCTGTTCTTGTATAACATTTACACAGAGCTGATAATGCGGGTAACCCTCGGGGATTGGACGGAGAGCTGATAATGCGGGTTACTTTCGGGGATTGGACGGACGATGTATCACTTGCTGGAATGAAACTATCGAATTTACGCTATGCGGATGATGATACTACACTATTCGCGACTAGTATTGACCACATGGAGCAGTTGCTTTCCAAGATGGAACATGCCAGCTTAGCATTCGGCTTGACAATAAACAGAAGTAAGACGAAGATGATTGTCGACCGTGCAAACAATAATTCGCCCGAAGTTACTGCTGTTGAAAATTACAGCGTCAAAAATTTCCGTAAAAAAATGATTTAGGTCTCTTTGCCTATTTTGTATCTTTTATACATTTTGGTACGCAATAAATGAATATGAGTACCTACATTGGGTTCGCAGATAGAGGGATGAAATGGAGGAGATCAAAACTATAAAGTAAACTCAGTTTATTTTTTATTACAACAACTTTTCATTTTCTCTTTACAACCTTTACAAACAAAAATACTCCATTTGATTTAACCACTCACAAAACGTACAAATTTCACACTGTTCAACATTATTTACATAAAATACAATATTTACAAGATGGCGATCTGCGTCGTACAACAATAAATAGTTAAGGTCGCGGGCCAGTACTCCACTAGTATCACAGAACGACGTCACGCGCAACGGAGTGACGTCACACGAGCACGGTGAGGCGCTCGGGCGGCGGGTGGCGCGAGGGCGGCGGCTCGGGTGGCGGCAGCGCGCGCTTGGTGAGCTCCTTGTCGCGCGGCGGCGTGTCGTTGCGCGCGTCGGCGTTCTGCGCCTTGTACAGCGAGTGCGCGCGCGGCAGCTCGTCCGGCGGCCGCCGCGCCGCGCCCGCGGGCTCCTCGCGCAGCGGGTTGGCGTAGCGCCGCAGGTTCTCCTCGTTCTGCAGGTTGTTGGATTTCTCCTCGTCGCAGCGGCGCGAGCGCTCGGCGGCGGCGGCGGCGCGGCGCCGGCGCAGCAGCAGGGCCGCGCCCACCGCCGCTCCCGCCAGCACCACCAGCGTCAGCGCCGCCAGCGTCAGCGCCAGCGCGGGCGACGGCGTGGCGGGGTCGACGGCGGGCGAGGGCGCGGGTGCGTGCGGCACGCGCAGGCGCAGCGCGGCACCCAGCAAGGCGTGGTGCGCGAGGCGCCGGCGAGATACCAGCTCACTGAGCGCGCGCACGGCGGCGCCGAGCGCCTCAGCTCGCTCAGCACCGTCTGTGCCCACTTCGTCGCCGATCCACTGTTCAATGCAAAATATGGTATAAATAAAAAATAAAAAAATCCCGGACCTACAAGTTAATAAAGTTTCAAAATGATCTATTTTGAAAATTAATTAACTTGTAGGTCCGGCAAATTTTTTTTTTTTTTACTTAAACTGTGCGAAGCACCCTTGGACTAGGCATTCTCACCAGGGCAAGATCAAGCGCGTCGTCGTCATCCGGTGCCAGGTCACAGAGCAGCGCGAGCGGCGGTGCAGGTGGGGCGCGCGAGGCCAGTGCGGCGGCGAGCGCGCGGCGCAGCGCGGCGCATGCGCGCTCCACATGCGCGCCGCGGGCGAGCCGCTCGCGAGCCAGCTGCAGCGAGGCGCGCGCGCAGCCGGCGGGCAGGCGGGCGTCGCGCGCGCCGGGCCAGCACGCGGCCGGCGCCGGCAGCGCGGGCGGCTCCACGCGCCGCCCCGACACGCGCCGGCACTCGCCGATGGGCGCGCACGGCGCTCGCAGGCACAGCGCCGGCGCGGCGGGCACGCACACCTACGACATTCAGATTACGTGAGCAAAGATGTCATTGTGTGTTTTAGTTCTATTACTTGACTAACTGCGCAAAGGTGACCAACTATGTACGAGCTGCGCTGTACATGCAACTAACTTGTCTTACTTGCAGTGAAAAGTTGCAGTTTGTTTAAATCCAACATTAATTGTACATACTTTACAACAAGTTAATTTTCGTAGCAATAAAACCTTTATACCAATCGGTTGTTTACTCGTTCAACATAAAATCCCAATACACAACATCAACATAAGATTTTCACTGTTGGGAATTACGCCCCAACAAACTCAATGACCAGATTTTTTTCCATGTAGGTACCTACAGACTTGTTGACCTCTTTGATTTTAGATAGATTTTGGACTGCCTCTTTGGTCTAGTGGTCGCTAACGCTCTTGCTGAGCATGATGTACTTGGGTTCGGTTTTTTTCAAATAATTATTAAATCAGGTCATCGGTAAAATTTAAACATCCCAAAATGCCAAGGCTCTATTTTATGCGCGTTGGTTACCTCGTCGGTGCGGCACGGCTGCGCGTTGGGCATGTGGCAGTCGGGCAGGCCGCACCACAGGCGCGTGCAGGCGGGCGCGCCCGCGTCGCACCAGCACGCGTTGCAGCCCCACCACCACGTGCCGTTGTCGGCGCCGCACACGCCGGGCTCGCCCTCCGCGCCGCCGTCCGGCGCGCCGCTCTCCGCGCCCGGGCCGGCCTCGTCGCCCTCGTCCCCGTCCGCCCCGAGCCCCGCCAGCACTGATAATACAGTTCAGTTTGAAAAATTGTACACACACAGTACACGCACAGTAGGCTCTGCTAGACCACAATCGGTCGTGAGCGGACAACATTACTCACTCTCGAGGCAACGGCGTGCCGCGCGTTGCGGTGGCGGCGGGCACACGCAGCGCGCGTCGCGCTCGGGGCTGCGCGGGTCGGGCACGCAGGCCGCGGCCGGCGGGCACGCGGGCGAGCACGCGGCGGGCGGCGGCGCGGCGCGCACGCCGCACGTGTCCCCCGCCCAGCCCGGCGCGCACTCGCACGCCCACCAGCCCGCGCCGCCCATGCAGCGCCCGCCATTGCGGCACGGCGCGGAAGCGCACGGCTCGGCGGCGTGCTCGCAGCGCGCGCCCGTGCGCCCCTCGCGGCACGCGCACGCCCAGCCCGGCGGCGCGGGCGTGGGCACGCAAGAGCCGCCGGCCGCGCACGGGCACGCGGGCGCGGCGGGCGCCAGCGGCGCGGACACGAGCGGCGCTTCGCACGCGGCGCCCGCCCAGCCGGTGGTGCAGGCGCATCGCCAGCCACCGACTTCACGCACGCATGTGCCTCCGTTGGCACATGTATTTTCAGGGCAACGGTCGATCCCTTCGATTTTCACTGAGCAAGTTTTGCCTGCAAGGACATAAATGCACATATTCACATAATGAGTTAGCAAGGAAGGAGAATTCCATGAGTTTAGTTAGTTTAACAAGACTGGAAGACATTTTCATGCGTTGGTACACACCTGTCCAGCCATCGCGGCAGATGCACGTGAAGTCCGCGGAGCCGTCCACACAGCTGGCGTTGTTGCGGCACGGGTTGGTCGCGCACTCGTCTACTTCTGTAAGGAAACGAATATGGTGTAGCGCTACAGTAGCACTCGCTGCAGAAGCGACGGTAACGTGTAGAGTACGCACGCGAATCGCAGAGCGCGCCGGTGTGGCCGGGCTCGCAGGCGCAGTGCGTCGGCGCGGGCGGCGCACGCACGCAGCGCCCGCGCACGCAAGAGCCGCCCGCCGTGCACACGTCGCTCTCTGCACGCGAGGAACAAGGATGTTACAACCAAGGATGAACGTTAAAGATGAACGTCCTCCCCAAGACTAGCGAACACACAATAATTACAGTTCGTCGCTGCATCTTCGTGATATAATTCACTAAGTAGGTAACTGTACACTTCTAAATGTTTTAGGCACCAATTTTTTTTTTTCCAATTTGTTGTAGCCGTTCTCGAGTTTTGCGGTTACATTTAGCGATTCATTTTTGTTATGATAGTAATATGATTTAAAATATTTTGTCTTGTATTTGTATTTAATTAAAATTTGTATTTATTTGTATCGTTAGTCATTTAATTTAGTACGTAGTGTAAATTATTGTTAGTCGTGATAAATAAATACCTAAATAAATAAATAAAAAATAATTATTGTAACTAAAAGAAATAAATAATGTTGTCAAATTGGAACAAAACTAAATCTATATTAAAACTAGCTGCGCCCCGCGATTTCACCCGCATAAGTCTCAATCCTGTGGGAATATCGGGATTACAATTACAAGTATCCTACTTCCTAACCTAGGTCGTGGTCGACCAATGTGTCAAATTTCATCCAAATCCGGTCAGCCATTTTACTGTACGTTTGTACTGGCGAAATATTCACTTATAAAAATGTTGAAATTTCAATTTTCTGTCAATATTCGATACAATGTTTGAAAGGAAATACAGATTTTAACATGTTTTTATGTAAATATTTCGCGCCAGTGCAAACGTACAGTTAACGTGAAAGCGTAACAAACAAACAAAAATCCAACAAACTCACTTTCGCATTTATAATATAACTAGCTAGTGCCCGCGGCTTCGCCCGCATGGCAATCGCACAATATCCCACGGGAACGTACTACCGGGATTACATACCTCATAGCCGAGGAAAAGGTCATCGACTCCTACCGCTGCGCCCGCGTAGCCGTCAATCATAATATTATGTTACGCGTAATTTTGGATCTCTGATATTTTTTAAACTATTTATTTAAATAATATGATGTCAAGGCATATTATCTAAAAGAAATGCCCTATTATAATAATTTATTTTATTGGATGTGGATTAATATAATACCGGTCAAAATATCTTCGGAAATAAAAACGAATTTTCAAATTCTGAAAGATAATAATGGTTACTGTGGGTGATCCTTAGAAGATAGACATATGCCATACGGACTTTTTGTTGAACTTTTTAAGATGATCCATTCTGTAAAAAAGCTCCAAGTCGGCACGATTTTTTCCGACATCTTCAACAATAATCGTCATATTTCAGCGAATTTACACAAAACCTAAATGAGTTATACACCAAAACCTTCCGCATGAATCACTCCGTCCATTTCTGTGAATACCGTTTGAAAATCCGTTCGGAAGTTTTTGAGTTAATCGCGTTCAGACAGATAGACAGACGCGACGGGGGATTTTGTTTTATAATATGTATGTATATAAGGATAAGGATGCAAGGATAAAATAGGAAGTTAGGAAAGTATTTAATTTCGTTTTATTGAAATTTTGGTTACACTGATAGTGTTTACTAAGGCGTGAAGGCGACATTTAGATGATCCAGTAATGGAAAAGTGGTCAACAGCGACGTCGCCAACATGTTGGGTACTAGTGAGTACTGTCATTCAGTGGGTACTAGTGACTACGAATAATGAACAGTAAGTGAAGTAGCGACTTACGTTCCCTGGCGACGCGCTGCGTGCAGTTCTTGCCGGTCCAGCCGGGCGCGCAGTGGCAGTAGTAGTCACTCTGCGCCGTGTAGCACGCCGCGCCGTTGCCGCACGGCGCGCCGGCGCAGTGGTCGCGGTCGTCCTGCAACACCGAACGTCTCTCGTTACACCGGTCGTGAACATTACACTCAAGTACAGTGCTAGCAATACCACACAACTCTACAATCAATTAAAATAAATCTAAACATAATTGTTTTTAGAAGAGACTCACCGCGCAGTAGCGTCCATAACAGGAGGTCAGCTAAAAAGCAGAAGACGGGTTAGTTGTTGTTAGAGCTAGGGCGAGCGGTCCACCTGAGCGGGTGACGTACAGATCGTTAGAGTCACATTAGTAGACAGAGAGGCGAGCGCCGGTATGTCGGTGCGGTACCTCGCAGTTGGTGCCGGAGAAGCCGACGGGGCAGATACAGCGGTAGGCGTTGAGCAGGTCGACGCACTCGCCGCCGTTACGGCAGGGGCGCGGCGCGCAGTCATCGATGTCGCGCGCGCACGTGCGGCCCGCGTAGCCGGCCGCACACGCGCAATGGAAGTCGTCCACCAGGTCGATGCAGGTGGCGCCGTGCAGGCACTGGCCCGTGCAGTCGTCCACGTTGGCCTCGCAGTCGCGGCCCGTCCAGCCCGCCAGGCAGGCGCAGCTGTAGCCGCCCGCCGTGTTGTTGCAGGCGGCGGCGTTCACGCACGGGCCCAGCGCGCCCTCGCCCGCGCCCGCCGCATCTCTCTGCTCACACTCGTTCACGTCTGCGGGACAAACACAATGATGAAAATCAGTCAATTAAAAAATAAATTAAAGATACTGCTAGAAGGGAAAGCATACTACATACATAGTCGTTCGACTACAGATGCGATTGGGGTTGTGGGATCTCTCCAAAGCCTTTGATTGATTGCACCATGAAACGCTTTTGCGTAAACTGCGTCATTACGGTGTGCAAAATGAAGCTCTCAACACTATAAATTCTTATTTAACATAATAGGTCCCAATGTGTATATGTTAATGGTGTGAAATCTTCCGGGCTACCAGTTCAATACTGGGCCCATTCTTGTTCTTAGTCTATATCAATGACTTACCATTCTATTTAACAGGTATCTGTGAAGTTGTACTATTTGCAGATGATACTTCACTTATTTTTAAAGTAGACAGGAATAGACAAGACTTTGACGATGTAAACAGTGCACTCTCAGTGGTTACGGATTGGTTTTCGACAAATAACCTAGTTCTCAATGGCAAGAAAACGAAATGTGTAAAGTTCGCCCTTCCAAATGTTAGAAATCTAGGACCCAACATCGTCTTAGATAAATAGTTGCTTGAAACTGTAAACTCGGCAGTTTTTCTGGGTTTTTCTGGGCCAAACTTCAGTGGGGCCAACATATATCGAGCCTAGCGGGAAGGCTCAGTTCGGCCGCCGACACCGTCAGGAAAGTAAGATAATACACTGACGTTGATATAGCTCGGTTAGTCTATTTTAGTTATTTTTATAGCGTTATGTCCTACGGTAGTCTGCTGTGGGGCAAAACTGCTGATATTCAAAATATATGTGTCCTTCAAAAACGAGCTGTTCGAGCAATTTACCAGCTAGGTGCTAGAGTTTCTCTGAAAGATTTTTTCAAAGATATCGGTATCCTCACAGTGGCATCACGATTCATTTTCGCCAACATATTATACAGGGTTACTGGTAATTCGACGTATATCCGGCAGGGGCTTATAAGGGGGCCAATATGCAACAAATTGAAGCCCCCATATGTATGGCCGAAATTCAATAGTTTTCGAGATATTAGAATTTTAAGGGTTTTTCGATATTTACCCAAAATTTGACATTTAATTCCAAATAAAAACTACATATTTGAATGGGGGTACCCATTCAAATATGTAGTTTTTAAACTAAAAACACAGATAATTTCTCTCCCCGCGCCGATTCAAACACATGCCTTGGCACGAATTATGTATTTTAAAATTGACTTTTATAGCTTTCTGGAAAGCTTACAGAATAAGCAAGTTGTTTTAGTTATTTTTACGATTAATGTCATAGAATTTTTTGTGACGAGACAACATTTTTGAAGCGTAAAATGAAAATATTGGTAAGATATTATTCTTATATCGCTCATTATTTTCATTATTTTGTTAAATTAAGTAGTTTTAAATATGCCCATAGCTTAATTGAAGTGCCAGCTACAACATCATTTTTAATGGTACCCATTGAATGGGTACCATTAAAAATATGTAGTTTTTTTTTTATTTGGAATGAAATGTCAAATTTTGAGTAAATATCGAAAAGCCCTTAAAATTCTAATATCTCGAAAACTATTGAATTTCGGCCATACATATGGGGGGTTCAATTTGTTGCATTTTGGCCCCCTTATCAGCCCCTGACGGATATACGTCGAATTACCAGTAACCCTGTATATTATGCAAAATATACACTTATATACTAAAAACAATGATATTCACAATGTTAATACTAGAAATAAGGACAAACTACATACGTACTCCCTTTCACCGGCTGCATAAGGTTCATAACTCATTTTTTGGGCTTGGTATAACCTTTTATAACAAGCTACCTTCTTCTTTGCTAGATTTGCCTTTTAATGCGTTCAAAACTAAAGTAAAATTCAACCTCTGTTCAAAGGCACACTATTCTATCAACGACTACTTAAATGATAAGAATAGTTGGTCGCTGTGATTAATTCAAGACAATGTTTAAATGTTCTTTCTCCACAATTAGCTTACTTACTGACAGGTTATATGAGTTTATATAATTTTACTTTATAAGTCAATTTATTTTAATTTTATTTTTGTTTGTTGTTACATACATACATACTCTTATCTAGTATCGTGTTTTATAACTAATGTACATTCTCGTGTATTACGTGTCTATGTCCTAATCCGTACCTTGGCAGATTATTGTCACTTACATTTGGCTATAGGGAAATGGCGAAGGCCTTCCGCCATACTTGACACTGAGCACTAACGCTTCAGACTTTGACGATTGTTGACCTTGAGCTGACGCACCACATTTGGAAGGCAGAACCATAAATACTCACAGTTCATTTAAAATTGAACTAGGCTATAAAGTCAACCTGTAATTGGATTATAAAACAACCAAATGTTAATGATGATTTCTGTATCCAAAAAGGTCTTGCCACAGAATACTTTGCGTGAGGTTTGTTGACGCATATTTCCAGGGAGTGGGGTTAGGCTTCACCAAGTACCCCAAACTGAATTGGTAGACGTTCGAAGAACGCTAGGGACCGTGTCTCGATAAAATTACCCCGTCCGTTCTGTAGGACTATTACTAAATCGACACTGTTTATCGAAACACGCTATTGGGACGCAAAGCCGCTAACAGCCGCATCGCACCCTCTAAATGGGGCAGATTAAGGAAATATGAAGTGACAAACTACCACTTCGGCGTTCACCAGATACGATCGTATTGTATTCTGCTAGAGACTGAGTCTACGGTGCGCTTGCGCTAGTTTTGTGTTAATTTAGTAAAAGGGCTAGGCCGCCGTAAGGGAGTCTTGTACATTACTACGCGTTTAGAACTACTCAAAGCTAAACTTATCTTCCTCAATAACAGTTGGACTTCGCAGTACTCTGTCTTAGGATTGGGTAAGATATTTATATTGTGATTAGGGAACGTGTTCCGTTAAAATCGTATTAGTTCCTCAGAGGTTCTATGCGTTAGGTCTAACGGATCATGTATTATATAATGAGGCAAACGTTGTTAAACGGTTCCCGGTCTCGCTAAAGTGGGTACATTGTAATCAGACAAATTAACGTAGCTATAAATAATTATATAAGGTGTATCTATTCATACACGAAATATTTTAAGAGATATACCTATAGCTGGCACAGAAACTATAAACACAAAAATAAAGATGATATCTCAATGTTTTTTATTTTACGTAATTATTATAATTTTAAAACTGCTTGAGACATTTGGCATAAAACCTTTACTCCATGTTCTATGAATGACCCGCCCGCCACGGTAAAGCCCCGCCGCGTCGAGATACCAATAAACAGCTGATAGGAGCAACTCGAATTCGCATGTTAATGACCTCTGTCCGTCTGTGTGTGCGAGTCCTATCCGTCAGCTGATTGTTAGTTGCCTACCTATCTACTTATACAGATGTGAACATTAAGAGATTAGCAGACGTGCACATACCTACTGTTGTAGGTACACGCGGTTTGTCACCTCGCAGTGGTCAAAAGATAAACGGGATAAATGGCTTGTCATGTTATCGTCACAGGTTTACGACTGATTCCGTTAGTCGGAAACCTGTCTATTTTAAACGAAATTCAGTTATCCCATTGCATCAGGTATGCAGGTGCCTTTTACGAATTATTTTTACAATAATTTAAAATGTACATACCTAATACTTGCGTAGTTTTTATTTACACTATTTACACCAATTGTTGTACATATTCGCCCTGTTGTTGGACGCAGATGGCTGCACGTTTTAATATGTATCCTTGCACTTTTAATAATGTGTCTCTATCACTAGCCATCACTGCGAAAGCGTTCACAATTCGCGTTCCTAAGGGTCTATCGCCTATTAACCCAGCCCACACATTAACACTGAACCGCCTCTGGAAATGATCCGGCCTAACAACACGTGGATTTTCTGATGCCCGCGTTGTGGATGTTAAGCAACCCAACTCCTGGTTGGTATACCTGTAGTTAGGCATTGTTAAATATCTTGCCCGAGCGAGCCCGATGCGTGTCAGCTAAGGCGCGCGCTAGCGACACAACACGCGGACTGTGTGGGACTGCTGAACACATTCCGCGCGCGAGGCGAGGCGCGGGCGCCGGGCGGGGGAGGCAGGCGCCCGCGCGGCGCGCTCACGTGTTTCTCTCTCTTTGTGTATCATTCATAAAAGCCGCGCGCCGTCTCAAATACCGCCGCCCGCGTAAACTAGCGTAATGGATGTTAAAAAATAAGAAGGAACCAGTATTTATTATGTGTGTCAAGTAATATTAAACTATTTAATTTTTTTTATAATATACCTTTATATATATTTTTTTTTTGTTGCATTGGGTTCTTTACCAGCTATAGGTATATGTCTTAAAATATTTCGTGTATGAATAGATACACCTTATATAAAGCGCAAGCGTAACGATCCCTTTACTCCTTCACTTGATCAGACTGTATTGCAGATATAGGTGCTCAACTGCGAGAGGAGGAGACGTTGGCGCTCCAACATTTATTATACTAAATTATATATATCATATATTTTGCATACCCTCTAATCTTCTTAGCTTCATATTGTATTAGTATTATAATACTATATGTTTACTAACTGTGAATTCCCAATATTAACTTCACCTTGTATCCCTCCCTGTCCCTTAGCTTTTCTAAGTCGGGACAGGGCAGTTTAGTTTATGGGAATTCTTCTCTTTCTTATAACGGTGGGAGAGTGTCCAGTCTGGAGACGAGCTCTACAGTGCTGCACGGGGTGGGGTGCGGCACTTCCCCCTAAGGGGGAACCGACTCAAACACTAATATTAACGTAATTAGGAAAAACGAAAATTTTATCAGCCTAGGGTAATTTAGGTACAGTCACACTGTCATATGGCTATTAATTTTATAATTTAAATTATGTTTTGTGTTGCGTAATGTAAATCATTTTGCATACTATTATATAGATTTTTTTTATTCTAACTGAACAGACAGCTGTGCTGCTGGGGAGTTTGTTGCGCCACTTCTTCTTCCCAGCTAAAGCACTAGGAAGTGGTGAAGGGTGGGCGTTTTGGAGGACTGTCTTATGTAATTTTGACGTTCGGAAAGTGCTGATTCTCAGCCTAGTTTGAATAAATGACTTTTGAATTTTGAATTTTTTGACAGTGTTCTAGAATTTCTTAATGACAACATCTAATACTGTGTCGTAACCAATATTATCAATACATCTTTGACATAATCTACATAAAGCAACATATTATTGCTATGATGATAATTTCAATTGACCTTTAATAATTGTTACGTAGCTATGACCATTTATATTTAATTAATTTGTTTTCAAAATGTATAAATTTTATGTAATCTAATATAACTTTTTTTAAATAACTTTATCCAATAACTTTTATTAATGAAATTTAAATATTTGTACGCCACTAAGGCCAAACATGACGGATCTTAAACTATAGTGTAATTATTTTAATAACTTGCATGTGTACTATTTTTCGACAAATAAATAATCTTGAATCTTGATGACGTCACGAGAGTCGAAGCTTGATACGTTCGAGACAAAAGGCAGACAGCGTACCTTCAGAGCAAGTGGGTCCGGTCCAGCCAAGCGCACACTCGCAGGAGAAGGCATCGAGGCGGTCGCGGCAGGTGGCACCGTTGCGGCACGGCGCGCTGGCGCAGTCGTCCACGTCCTGGTCGCACAGCGCGCCACCCCAGCCGCGCTGGCACGCGCACGCGAACCCGCGCGGCGACGAAGTCAGCGCGCACTCGCCGTGCACGCACGGCTGTGGCGCGCACGGGTTGTCCACCCGCTCGCAGTCCGTGCCGGAGAAGCCCTCGGCACAGCGGCACAGGTACTGGTCCGGCGCCGTGTTCTCACACGTGCCGCCATGCTGGCACGGTTCGTGCGTGCCACAGTAATTGAGATCTGCACGATTGAAATATTGCTAAGTTATAAAGGGACTCTTGAAGGGAGACCAGAAATGAGCGGAAAAGCCGACGGTGCCAAAGTGGGTAAGTACAGATTAGGGAAGCATACACGTAGATCAAGTAGGATACACAAACTCGGTGTTATACCTTGGTCGCACAGGATACCGCCCCAATTGGTGTCGCAGGTGCAGTCCCACGAGGAACCGTTGCAGTAGCCATGCTTGCAGCCCGGGTAGGGTTGGCACTGAGAACATAACTCGCCGCGCCATCCCGGCCGGCAACTGTAACCATACAGCACAAGGTCATTGTGAAGAGCGGTTTGAAACGATTTCATTTGATTAATTACTCTTGAACTAGTCATTAGTAAAAAAGCTGAATATGTACTCACTCGCAGTCGCCAGGATGATCGCAGCGACCGTGTGTTGGGTGACAACCTTCCTTGCATACAGCTAAAAACAAAGAAATCAACTGTATCAATACTTTTCTCCCTTACGAAAAACACGAAGTGTAGGTCGGACAAAGCAGAGAAGAGAACTCACGCTTCTCGCAGTTGTCGCCCTGCCAGCCGGGCAGGCAGCGCTTGTCGCCCTCGGCGGTGCAGGAGTAGTGGCCGAACTTGTCATCGCGAGGGCGGCAGAACGTGGTGCACGTGGTGTTGTAGTAGTTGGGCTGGCACAGCACGCGAACGCGGTACGCCACCGCCGCCGCCGCGCCCGCGTGCTGTAGCGCGTGCCACTCCGCGCTCGGCTCCACGATGCCCGACCACCACGCCTCCTCCACCAGCCCCGCCTCTGTCACACGGAACGCAATCAGCACACACCGTCCTCACACACGCACATACATATACATACTTACACACTTACACACACACACACACCACAAGCTTACTCACCGGGCTCTGGATATTCAAAGTCGTCGAACGCTTGGAGTATCAGCGTGAAGGATCTCTGCGAATGGACAATGTCAAAATTTAGCCAAGTGATGAGTGGACAGTCCAAACATACGCGTGTCGGTATAAAAGAAGATAGTCACCGTCCAGCGGAAGGAGAAGGGCAGCGCTAGCGTATAGAGCGGCTCGGCGAGCGTGAAGGAGTCGGTGCCGAGCGCGGGCGAGGCGGCGCGGCCGAACGAGCAGGCGCCGGGCGCGGCGGCGGACTGGTACTCCTTGAGGCACAGCGTGAAGCGCGTGCGGCACGGCGCGGCGCACGCTTGTTCAGTAGGCCGCGCGCCGCCGCCACAGCACGCGCCCGAAGCCAGCGCCGCGCGGTAGTTTGAGAACTCGAGGATCTGCAGCTCGAACACGCCCGCCCCCGCCGCGCACTGGAACACACGGATTTTATCTGTACTAGCTGCAACTAGCTCCACTGTTGGCTGAAAGTATGAGGGAATCGCTAAAGTACTACCTCATTAAAGTACTGATACCTCATTTGTCAAATTATGATGAGTAGTTTAGAAGTTATGAAGAAACAGATGAACATACATATATCCATTACATACATATGTACATACATACCGGTCAAAATCATAACCCTTATTTTTGGTTCGCTGTAGTCGGGTAAAAAAGAAGACAACGTTAATACATTTAAAAAAAACTAAAACAATGTTTAATATGAAAATGCTATTTTAATATATACGAAAATTTAAACGAGAAAACATTAGTGCTGTAAAGTGCTAAAATATATTATTATGTATTAGTACAGTAAACTACATACTTATGTATATGTATATACATACTCAAAGCATTTATTTCAAATAAACCAATTACAGGCACTTTTAAATTGTCAAGGGGTCGGTCAGTCAGAAAGATGAAGTTGCCCAAAGCGTAGTAAGTTCCTATGGGGAAGAAGGGGCAAGATACTCCACGGACACTCTTCTAAATCAAAATATGGTTACAAAATATTGGTTACATCATTTATGTTGAAATTATACATGTGAGAACGATGCAAAAAGTTAAAAGCATCCACAAATATTTAAAAAAAAAACAATCAAAAATTTAAGATGACCAGTCCCTACAGATGGCGTCCGTTCAACCTCACGCATGGATTACCTAGATTCAGCTCATACATTTTAAAGGCAGCTAAATGATCCAACACACGCGCCACCCTCAAGCGAGATATTAGAATGAGCCGCCAGGGTACATTCAAGAGAGTCCTCGCGCACATTTGGGAGTGACGCGAGGAGGCGAAGCGCCGGGACTTAACTCCGCTGCCGCGAGAAATCGCGGCACAGCGGACAGGGCTTTTTCAGGAACTCATGGCGTCATGGAGAGTGCGATTGTCGCCAGTGCTGGGCACGCCACTATTGCGGCGATAAATCCCCTCTTTGAGGAGTGGTTAGAGAGGCGCCACGGCGTCCTCACCTTCCGCCTGACGCAGGTCCTCGGACATGGTTGTTTCGGGAGGTTCCTGTTTCATATCAGGCTGGAGGAAAAGCCCGGCTGTCATCACTGCGTGGATCGGAGCGAGGAGGCATGGGAGGCCGTCACGTCCTTCATCGAAGCAGTAATGCTCGCGAAGGAGAGGTGGAACGCGTGAGGGAGAGGCAAATTTCGCGCCCTCATGCCCCTAGCCGCCGCAGGAGACGGCCTGGGTGTCGGGAATCGCAGGCCGATTCCCGTCCACCGTAGGCGCGGGCTTGCGGACAGTGAGCAATGGGTAGCTCGCCGTCCGATAAGTACCAAGTCCGGGTCGACGGCGCGTTGTGTTCCACGCGCGCCTTAAAGAGATGTCAGCATAATTGAAGGGGTCTGCTAGGACGCCCCTGTTAATTAAATGTAATGAGTAATTCACTAAACCTTATTTTCATTACTGTCTGAATAATTAAATAAACATCAATAATTATATTGATTACAGAACTTCAAGTGCCTGTAGTTCGTACGTGTGTGTTTAGTTTCTGCCTTCGTAATGACGAACTTTGCTATAAAAAAATTGCAGGCGTTTAACTGCCAAACAAATATTTACAAACTAGCTGTTCGTGCCCGGCATCGCTCGCACATGCGTATCTGACTTTTCCGGTGGATTTTCCTTCATGCAAACCTTGTCAAGGCAATTACTTACTAATAATTAATTATTATTTATACTAATGATTGGAACACACCTAAGGAGGCTCGCGTTGGGTAGCTGGATTAAGGGCTTGATTCAGAAAGCGGTACTCCTGGACACGGCTCGCATTGTTAGGAGGTTCCTATCTCTGGAGCCCTATAATATAGATATGGATAGCCGGGTAAGTAATATATGTTAAAATTACAAAATTTCTAATATTTACAAGATATAACAACTGAATCTATAATTTTATTTGATATAATGATCAATTATTATAATAAACGATTGATATAATTTTTAAATAACTATATTTTATAAGCATAACATACATTGAATATAAAATCGTTTGATATATGTACTACTCAAAAGAAATAAAACCTATTTAGTCTAATATGATAACGCATAATTCGCTCGCTCGCCTTCGCGCGTTAATTGTCACTGTTCTAACCTAACCCAAATGATTCACCAACAATAGAGGGGATCTGGCGCTCGGCGGCCGTTCCGGCCTTAGCCCTTCTAACCTAACATATCCGAGGTGAATTGGGGTGTTAACCTTTATGATGGTATCAATATAATATATATTTTAAACGATAGACCTAATGATTTTAGATTAAATAAACGTTATATCCAATAATGTTATACGAAATAAGTTTTAGAGTATATAACTGTTATATGTAAAATTATTAAATTATATCAATAGTTAGTATATCTTACGTTGATTATATCCTATGAACGATAATAAAATGAAATTAGACCAAATGAGTTTGTACGTTATGAGACGCACCCCTGATAGCCGGTAGCTTGGACTCTGTTCCCGATACCGGTGGGCTACTATTTTTTAATATTTTTAAATGTTTTATATTTTTAATTCTAATATTTAAAAATATAATTTATATGTATATAGTGAAATAAACGTAATACTATTTTTAATTCATGCAAGCCTAGTACTTTTTGTTAGGTTAGGTTAGAAATAGTGCACGTGTCGTGAACAGAATTTTGCAACATCCGATTTTAATGAAACAAAGCCTATATTCTGCTCCAAATTGAGAGTCGGTCACAATAAATTGATAAACTTGGGGAAATTTTCTGTAATCAACGTAATTGAATGCTGCGCGATAGAATTGACGGAACACAACATTATAATTGTATATATATATATAGGGTGCCCCAATCTAACTTGGTTTTTATTTTTCTAAAATTTAAATAATATTCCATTTGCTGTGTTTAAAATTGAATAACAAAAAAAAATTCTTACGTGAGGACTTTAATATCAACTTATTGAAAAGAAATAAACAAACCTTAGACTTCGAATATACATTGTTAAATTATAATTTAAAATAACAATTTTCTCAACCCACTAGGTTAAGCAGTGCGACCTGCTTGGACAATATAGCACATAATGTAAAAGGCTGTCAAGGAGAAATTATAGAGTTGGGCCGTGGACACGTGTCTAGCGTTGGAAGATAAAAAGACGAAATTATTGTCGCGATAATTTAGAGAAATTTCATTAAAAGTTTCACTTTTTCGGACATATATACAACTTATGACGTCAATGGGGCCCTCGACCATTTTCTTGACCTATTCAGACGATCTTTGTTTTCCTTATAATAATAACAAAAATCAATTACTAAAAAAACAAAATGGTTCACTAGCGGGATAAGTAAATCTAGCAAAAAGAAACGGCACTTGCTATGGCAATATAGAACAAATCCTACCCCAAAAAAAACAATCGTTTAAGGCATATTGTGCAAGGTTTAAAAGAGTTATAACATTAACACAAACATCACGAAATAACTACTTCATTTAGACGTTGAAAAATAAATCTAAAGCAGCACGACCATAACTAATAATACTAAGACTTGCTTCCCTAAAGAACCAATAACACAAATTCAAACAGGGACACAGAAAATCAAGAACCTATTAAATATAGCTCAGACTTTTAACAAGATTTATATCAATCAAGTTACCAAGCCAAAAAATAAAACTATATCAGAGATTAACCTACGCTCAAATAATTCAGACTTTTTATTTATGAAGCCGACCATATTTTTTTTTTTTTTTTTTTTTTTTGGGTGGGAAATTATCAAATAACTTCTCCCGTTCTGGGTGGAGCGGGAGGGCGTGTCAGACTCTTACTGACTAAAACCCACCCGTGTTCCTTCCGTTGCCTTTACGTTGCCAGGGGCCACGGTATCCCTTTCGGACTTTCCCGCAACCCCGGCAGGCATCGGTCCTATCGGACCCCTTCCGTTGTGCTGACATCTCTTTGAGGCGCGCGTGGAACACAACGCGCCGTCGACCCGGGCCTGGTCCTTATCGGACGGCGAGCTACCCATTGCTCACCGTCCGCAAGCCCGCGAGCCGACGTACCTCAAGATATGAATAGGTAATTATATTAACTCACTTGGAAATACAAATAGTGTCGGTAACCAATGGCTTGGCACGCGACGATGGGAAGAGACCAGATGGAATGACGATAATGCCTTGGAAGGTAGGTAGGCCTTTGGTGTGGGATGCAAGGTGTGTCGACACCCTTGCGCCATCCCATCTTCCTAGCACGGCGGGCTGTGCTGGGTCTGCTGCTGCAGATGCAGAAAACCTCAAACAGCGCAAATACTTGAATCTTATTGGGACTTATATGTTTGAGCCGTTTGGGGTTGAAACACTAGGGCCATGGGGTCCGAGTGCCCACTTAGTTTTTCAAGACATCGCCAAGCGGCTGGTCGACTCTTCTCGTGACCAGAGGGCTGGCCTATTCTTTGGCCAAAGAACCAGCATTGCCATTCAACGTGGCAATGCTGCCAGCCTTTTGAGCACTTTTCCTGTTGACAGTGATGCGGACGAATTTTATGATGCTCTATAATTATTCCCCCGCCCTTTTTTATATTCTTGTACATATTATTATTACTTAAAAAACAATAAATAAAACGAATCAACAAAAAAAACAAAAAAATGTGTCGGTTATGACGGAGTATGCACTAAAGTTATCAAAGAAGTATCTCATTACGTAGCCCCACATGTCAGTCACATAATTGATATGAATATTACTGGCGGAATCTTCCCTGACAAATTTAAAAACGTCAATAATTGTACCATTGCACAAAACAAAAGATAAACAAAATATGTCAAATTATAGGCCTATCGCGTTGATACCCGTCTTTTCAAAAATATTTGAGATAGTCATATAAGTCCTTGTACAACTACCTTGAGAAATCAAACATATTATTAAAAATAATATTTCTTGCCGGCTCTTCTCCATAGGAAACGACCAATTGGAACCGTGCATCTAGCTTCTGACGTTTCATAAGTGCCCTTATAGGTTTATGTGAAATAAAATATTTTGAATTTGAATTTTGAAAAAAACAAAAGGGATGTCGTAAGCAGAAGACAATCAATATGGCTACACATGGCCTGCTTCTCCCTCTTTTGTATTTGCTAAGAGAAATCCTGTATGTGCTATCTATATGGATCTAACTAAGGCTTTTGATTATGTGGACTATCCTATACTAATAAATAAACTTGAAAAATATGGTATCGGGGAAATATACTTCATCTCATTCGATCTTACTTAACAGATAGAGAGCATTTTGTAGAAATCACACAAACATCCTCAAACACCAGTTACGAGAAAAAATATCGTTCCAAAACCGAGATACTAATACTTTATATGTGTGTACATAAACTGTTAAATAAATAAATAAATACTTAAATACGGCGTTTCTCAGGGTAGCGTGCTACCGTACCCCCCTTTTTTTGCTTTACATAAATTACCTTCCGAGGCAAATAATAAATGTGATGATCTCAATACTTATGAAATGAAATTAATGAGATTAAATAGCTTTATATCATGGTTTGACAACAATAATCTAAATATAAACTTAGAAAAGACTAAAATTATGCATTTTTATCAGAGGATCTGAAACAAAATCCTTGACATTAGCTGTTTAGGGATAAAAATTGAATCAACTACTGATACTAAATTTCTTGGTATAAGTATAGGCAACAATTTTACTTGGAGGCCCCAGATAGACGAAATATGTAAAAAAGTTAATAAATTTGCATTATGCTCTCTATAAGTTATCAAAAATAGTCAAGAATCCGTACTAACAGCCTATCACGGCTATGTTACATCAATACTCATATTTAGAACCCAAAAAAGATGTGTCAGAACTATTTGTGGCCTTAAAAGCACAGACAGTGGTCAACCGTTCTTTATACGTCAAAAAATTCTTACGTTGCCATCGCTGTACATATCCGAAACAAATATGTATGTCCAATCTAACATTTCAAAATCAAAGTCAAATCATAATAGGCACTTTTGAACGTCAACATTTACAAAAAAATTTAATTGATTATAGTCGCCCCTTTTTTTTTTTTTTTTGGATGGAAAATGATCAAATAACTTCTCCCGCTCTGGGTGCAGCGGGAGGGCGTGTCAGATTCTTACTGACTAAAACCCACCCGTGTTCCTTGCGTTGCCTGTACGTTGCTAGGGGCCACGGTATCCCTTTCGGGCTTTCCCGATAGCCCGGCAGCCATCGGTCCTATCGGACCCCTTCACTTGCTGACATCTCTTTGAGGCGCGCGTGGAACACAACGCGCCGTCAACCAAGGCCTGGTCCTTATCGGACGGCGAGCTACCCATTGCTCACCGTCTGCAAGCCCGCGCCTACGGTGGCCGGGAATCGGCCTGCGATTCCCGACGCCCAGGGCATCTCCTGCGGCGGCTAGGGGCGTGAAGGCGCGAAATTTGCCTCTCCCTCACGCGTTCTGCCTCCTCCTTCGCGAGCATTACTGCTTCGCATAAGGAGGTGACGGCCTCCCATGCCCTCTCGCTCCGTACCATGGCCTGGATCAGGGCCGGACGCGAGAGATCCCCGCCACCGATCGCCTCCACGAGGACACGGCGATGCTCAGCCGAAGCCGGGCAGACCTCCACCGTATGCTCCACCGTGTCCTCCGGGCGATCCACGCAGTGATGACACCCGGGCGTTTCCTCCCGCCTGATACGAAACAGGAACCTCCCGAAACAACCATGTCCGGTGAGGACCTGCGTCAGGCGGAAGGTGAGGACGCCGTGGTGCCTCTCTAGCCACTCCTCAAAGAGGGGACTTATCGCCGCAATAGTGGCGTGCCCAGCACTGGGTTGCGACAATCGTACTCATGACGCCATGAGATCCCGCCGGAGCTCTGTCCGCTGTGCCGCGATTTCTCGCGGAAACGGAGTTACGCCCCGGCGTTTCGACTCTTCGCGCCACTCCCAGATGTGCGCGAGGACTTTTGCCTCCAGATCGCATGGCGGTAATCCGGCAAGGAGGCTCGCCGCCTCACCAGAGACCGTGCGGTATCCCCGGACCAGCCGGGTGGCCATGACCCTCTGGGACGCGTTCAACCGACGGGCTGGCCGCCGCCTCAATCAAACCCAAACCGGTGCCCAAACCGGTGCCCCGTAAAGGGCCATGAACCGCACGACCCCCGCGTATAGCCTCCGGCAGGAGGCGTTTGGACCCCCTAGATTGGGCAGGAGCCGCTTCAAAGCAGCCCCGGCCCGCTCCAGTCTGGGAGCCAAACGTCGGAAGTGCTCCACGAAGTTCCACCGGCTGTCGAGGACAAGTCCAAGTTACTTCATCGTCGACTGAATGCGGATGTGAACTCCTCCAACCGTTATTGGGAACCCGACGGTGGTGCGATCCGAGGACCATGATAACACATGACCTCGGACTGGTGCAGGGCCACCTCGAGTCCCAATTGCCGGATTATGTCCACAATTGTCGCAACCCCGTGTGTCGCTAGTTCGGCCACGGCCTGGTGCGACCTCTCCTGCGGCAGGACCAACGTGTCGTCAGCGTAACAAACGACGCTGACGCCGCTAGGGAGGTCGGCGCGCAGCACCCAGTCGTATCTGATGTCCCACAGATGCGGCCCCAGAACCGAACCCTGTGGGACACCGCACGAAATCTCTCACCGGTTCCAATCTCCCTGGTGACCGGGGTAGATGACGGCCATGTCCGTCAAATAAGCCTCGACCAAACAACAGAGGTAGGGAGGCACTCCGGTGATGCAACTCCAGGGCAGAGTATTGAAGGCATTGACGATGTCTAGAGACACCGCCAAGACGACCCCACCCTGGGCCACTGCATCCCCCGTCGTGAGGGCTCGCAGTGCTCGCACGCGCATGATGGCGTCCACCGTAGAGCGCCCCCTGCGGAAACCAAACTGGCTCTCCGCCCCACCCGCACCAGCCGCCCGACGAGGTGGTCTGCAATGATTCTTTCAAAGAGCTTGCCCACCTCGTCGAGCAGCACGATGGGCCGGTAAGCGGACGGAGAGTCTGCAGGGCGCACCGGCTTCTTGATAAGGACCAGTTTCCCCGTCTTCCAGTGAAGTGGGAACCGGCCCCTCTCCAAGCATGCGCTTAGGAGCCCTCTTAGTCGAGGCCCGAGAGCCTCCAAGGCCAGGACCCAGGTTTTCCCAGGTACGCCGTTGGGTCCTGGGGCGGTATTTTTGGTATTCAGCCTACGTACCGCCACTCCCATTTCTACCTTGGTCACCTCCGGAGCATCGTCGTCGACGTCGGCGCTGTGGTCCGCATCGGGCACCGCAGTAGGCGGAGCCATGGGTGGAGAGACATGTTCCCCTCTCGAAGGGAACAGAGCGCTCACCACGTCCCCCACTAGCTGCGGACGGGGACTCTGCGTGCGGGCCACTCCCCTAGCCCGAAGGATCTCCGCTTGGAGGGCGGTCTTTGCCGCTCTGTACCCCTCGTACAGCTCCTCCTGAATGGCTTCCATATCCGGAGGACGAATACGGAGCCTGCGGTGCCTGGTGTACCGGCGTCGCGCAGCAACGCACGCATTGCGCAGTGTCGTCAGCTGTTGCGACCACCAGTACACCTGGCGCGAGGCACGTCCGGGCTGGACCCGGGGCATTGCCACGTCACATATTTCGGACATGGCCTCCCGGAACCACTCCGCCTCGTCGTTGATGTCAGCAGGCCTGTCCGGTGATGACACCCAGGCCTGCACGATCGAGGCTGCCAGGAGGAGCTCCCAGTCCAGCTGCTTCAGCGCCCACCGTGGACCACTCGGGGCCTGTCGGACCGGCGCGCTCCAGGTCTGGGCGGAGACGTCAAACCGGATATACCGGTGATCGGAATAGGTCTCCACCCCCTCCATGACGCGCCAGTCAATTACACGCGGTGACAGAGCGGGGCTGGCGAACGAAATGTCCACCACTGATTCACCCCGCATCCGCACACACGTGGGGACAGAACCCCGGTTTAGGACGACCAGGCCTGTCTCCAGAGCCCAGTCCCCCACCATCCTACCCCGTGTGTCCGTATACCGGGAACCCCAAGCCACATTCTTGGCATTGAAGTCCCCGAGGACGAACACGGGAAGGGAACAGACCCCGACGACGACGACTCTCAACTCCGCAAGGGAGTTGTGGAAATCGGCAAGAGTTCGGCTCGGGGAGAAGTATACCTCTACCACAACCATCTCCCCGAACCGTGCTGCAACGCAACCCCGTCCTCTCTTAACAGCCTCGAGGGACGGTGTACCGGCGGCGGCTGACGAAATTAGGGTCGTAGTTTTCGCATGGAGAAGAATGGGCAAGAAACTCCACCGTTACTCTTTTAAAATGTTTTACATATTTTGTATAAGTGTAATGATTAGTTATATAATTATATGTGAGGACGATGCACCTAGAATAAAATGACTATACCACAATAGGTAAAAAGAATTAAGAATTAAAAATGATTTTTTTTTTAACGTTGCCCCACATTAGGAATTTTTCCTGTGTCGTGGGTGCGTTTACAAACATTTAAACTCACATACACAAACAGCCAGACCCGGAACAACTAATTGTAGGTCATACAAATATTTGTTCCGTGCGGGAATCGAACCCGCGACACGCAGCGCAGCAGTCAATCGCTTAACCACTGCGCCAACCGTGCCGAATTATGTGATAGATACATGGTGCTCGTCTACTTTTACAATGTTTGTAAATATGTATTTACAAACATTGTAAAAGTAGACGATTTTCCTAAAATTTACAGTTAATAAGTCAGTGTGTGAGGAAGTAATCACAGAATGTAAAATCAATGCAAATATTAAACAAAAATATATATATATAAATGTTACAATTGAATTAGCAACCAGTTTGATTTTGTCTAGATTCTAGATTATCCTATCGAGCAGGATCAGCATGTTTCCAAGCATTCTTATCTTGGATATAATTCTCTAATTTGTAAATTATGCTTGTTTGACAAAGTGGACTTTTGATATGAGTTTTAAATTTTCTTTCATTAAATTGCAATATATCACAAGGTATTTTGTTGTAACATTTTAACACAGTACCCCATAAAAGATGTATGTACTTTAGATAATCTGAAAAATGGTTGATCTATTTTATCTTTATTTCTAGTATTTAAAATGATGTCTATCACTTATTTTATTAAAAAGATGTCGATTTTTTCTTACATACAAAATATTTTCATAAATGAATTGGCAAGGTACCGTCATAATATTAATCCTTTTAAATAGTTCCCTGAGAGATTCGCGGCGACGTAGATTATAAATGGTTCTGACAGCTATCTTTTGCAAAATAAAGATGCATTCAATGTCAGCAGCCCGACCCCACAGTAAAATGCCATACGAGATAATGCTGTGGAAGTAGCTAAAATATACCAATCGCGCGGTTTCTACGTCTGTTAACTGTCTTATCTTTCTAACAGCATAAGCGGCTGAGCTTAGCCGCCCCGCAAGAGATGTAATGTGAGGTCCCCAGTGTAAACCGTTTGATTAATAAATTCTAGTTTTTCTCCATTCAATATGATGTCACATTCACTACTTCTAACGTTAAGTAATTTAAATCTAATGCATTTCTTTTTTTGTTTAGTACAAAATTATTTACTGTAAACCAATCTTGAACCTGAAGAATAGAGCTATTCACGTCGTCAAGATTTTGTGACCGTCGATTGATTTTAAAGATCAATGAAGTATCATCTGCAAATAACACCATCTTCAGTTGATTTTGAAGTAATTGGGGTAAATCATTAAAGTAAACTAAAAAGAGGAATGAACCCAATATCGAACCTTGAGGAACGCCCATTGCCATTTCAGACCCCAATGAGTTTACGCCGTTTACTTGAACTTGAACCTTTCTATCTTTCAGGTATGATCTTAGCAAATCAAGAGCTGTATTCCTAATCCCATAGTGCTCCAGTTTATAGTTCGATGATGTCTTTTCTTTCTTTCGATTTAATATAATTTTTAATTAATATTAATGACCCGCCATGTATCATATATTTTCGGCAGAAATGACTGACTACACAATAATTTTCATAATTAATTGACATCACTTGATGATCTTTTAATGCTCTGTTAAACAAATGATATCAAACTTGGTATTTACCAAAAACAATTCTATTTCGAGTAATTTGGAAGAGCAACCTTGGATGTTTTGATTAAATAATTTTAAAGTATGTTGCACTCCCTTTGATTTAATATTATGAGTTATATTGCCAGAAGGTACCTTTTTATTATTCTCTAATAATAATTGCTTAATTGAAGGGGTAATTTCTGTTGTCTTACTGCCTAGTTTAAAGAGTTATACGGAGCAACATCCACAACTACAAGCGAAGAGTCTAAAATGCCCGTATGAGTTTCAGCAGGAAGAGGATACCCTGTCTGACTGGTAGAGGGCTCCAAGTATGTTGGTATTGTAGGTGGATCCTCCTTCGTACAACATGTTTATTTATGTATTTATTTATTTATTTGGATCTCCAACAAAGATTACACCTTACATGCTAAAAATAAAACATAAAAAGATACAAATCCTTGTGCATCTTCAATTATAGGAGACCACAGCTTGCATTAAGACATCAAACAATCAATTATTAATATGGAAATAAAGTATACAATTTAAAGTAAAAATAACAAGAATTAAAATTATAAAAAAAAAGAAAAACTATATATATTGAGTTGAACAGTAGGGAGGAAGGTCAACACTTACTCAATATTAAGTTTTGCGTGTAACAGCAACTTAAATTTACTAAGGCTGTTGGAGAAAATGTTAATTCATAATTACTCACTATGTTGTTAGTATAACTAGACAACATAGACTCGTCACTACACGTTGTTATACACGTCACTACACGTTGCTACACGTTGTTATATTAGCTATAACCTCATTAATATTATAAGCTATCAACATAGCAATCAGATGTCTACATTCCCAAGACAGAGATAAAGTTAAACTTGTTAGTGTCAAAATACAATAATTGTCACTATGACAACATGTCCACCTGTGAATAGTATTATTCAATTTAAAAATATAGTTATTTTTATCATAAGATAAAGTATCAGAATAAGGAAAAGCACACAACATCAACTTTCCTATATTTAATTTTAATAAGGTGTCCACACCATCCATTACGTCCTTTCTGGTAATACCAGTACTATTACCTAATAATAAAACCATAGTAGAATAATTATTTATCATTTGTTTAAAACTTATGTTATGATAGCTATGATTGGTAAAACTATGGCTAAGGTAATTGAGTAATTTTTCCCAAAGCCTAATTCGTCACAAGAAATATTGATTTATTTTGCTGTGAATTAATACAGGTCTCTGCTGGAAGAGCCAACAGCGGAGGGGGCAAGTGAGGTTGAGACTGAGGAGGTAGTGGTTGGTTGGCATACCTGCATGAGACGTTATTAGTAAGAGACTCATACATCTCAGCATTGCACTTCACCAAGTCAAGTAGTTCCCCAGCCTCAAGCAAGCAGTCACTTAGTTTCTGTTGTGAAGTCTCATATTTTTCAAAAATATCCTTCAGCAAGTGCTCCTTGTGTAGTATATCATTATAGAGGAGCTGGATATCAGTGTCATATTTTCCCTACATGTATCTAACTCAATAGTACAAGAATTTAACCTTTTTGATAAGACAACACGTTCCTTTCTAAGTGAAAGATTAAATGTTAAGATATTTTGTTTTCTGATTGCTCTCTGTGACCGTTTAATTAATTTCTTGATTTTAATGTATTTTTTAAATTTTTTGTGACTCACAACAATAGGACACAGTGGTGTGGTGTCATCACCAGTAAAATCTATAGTTAGCTGGCTCACACACTGATTTTAACTTACTACCTACCAACTCACTAAATAGATTACTGGTCCTAGCAACCTGTTTGCTGAGCTGTTCTTTAAATTAATGTTTTCCGATTCTTAGACTTCGCTGTCTTCCCTTTCCTGGAGCAGCTGTTGGCATGTAGCTTTAGAAGCCACAAGCTCCGTCAAGGTAGCTCTTAGTTTTGCTTATACATCCCTGATTGTAGCTAGCTGTTCATTATACATAATAGCTGCTAAAAGTTACTACAGATAATTACGCGATAAAAATAAGTCAGAAGTCGAAGAGACTTATGGCAAAACTGAAACTAAATACCAAAAAAAATTATTAACAAACTATTTGAAAAAATAAAAATGTTAAATCTGGACAATTTCAAAACAGAACTATTAAGAATTTTTATAAATAAATGCTACAGGAATATTTGGGCGATAATTCTATACTTAATTAGAATTACTGACGATTTTGAATTTTGTTTGACATTAGCATTAATATGACATGTAACTTAATCTATTTGACATTTATTGAAATGTATTGTATTTACATTTTTTATTGATATGCATGTACCTATTAATATTGACTTTAAAGTTGGTTACCCTGAACTGTGGAAGGACATGTCCCCTGCTTGACCAATGATAATATATTATTCACGGATAAAATGGCAGGGGGTGACTTGCTTACTCAATAATGGGCCCGCGGAAACTGTCGCTAGCACATAGTGACGTAGCGATTAGGGGGCAACATATCGTGCGTGATTGAGGAGTGGAGAGGTGTTCCACGGCTATCAGAACAATCCCAGAACCCGGAAGATGGTCAAGGTCCGTACCAGCATTTACTGGAATACTTCATTCCTCCGAGTACGTTTGATCTTGCGAGTCTACACTCAAGCCGGCCAATAAAGGCAAGCCAGAGATGAGGAACAAGACTTCTCCCGGGAGAAAGGGTCTGTGGGGTCGCTACTGCCCAACAGCTCGCCACATGCTGCCCTGCGGGTTTCTGTATCTCTCTTGGTCTGGCTCCTTATCCTACAACTGTTCCGGCCAAGTAAACTCTACTGGCACGGACCTAGAGTTCGGAGCGCACCAACGCTACCACGACGTCAACGTAGAGATATGGCGGTAGGGTAATTATTATTGTTGTGTTATTTATTTATTTTACTTTAACATAAAAAGGCCGCCAATTACATTAGTTAAAGAACATTAGACAACATTCATAGCGTCTTTTTCAATATTTCTCATTATTAATGGTTATTGGGTTTTTCTATCTAGAATTTCTCAGTGGCAGCCCGGAGTCTGGATCTGTGCCCGGTTGATGGCAAGTGGCTCGTCCCCAACTACATGAGACTTAACCATAACTGGCGAAATGTAGGTGTGTGTGAAATGTTCGTGTAGGTACGTAGTTTCGGTGCACCTCTGCCTATCCCTTCGGGGAACACAGGCGTGAAATGGCTATGGCTATGTTGTGTGTAATAGACATACACACAATACACAATAAACGAACATTTGTTCATCTATGAGTTTTTTTATATAAAATATTGTACAGCGCCCCTAGCGGTCACATAAATAATTAAAATTCGTACCAAGAGCACTATAGATTTCGATAGGTAAGAAATCTAACGTAATCTATTCGATATTCACTAACGTTTTTCAGCTGTCACCATACAAAACGGCACCATGAGTCACTCATTGAGACAGACGCAAACGAACGCGTAAACAATATCTAAATAAAAGCCGTATAATATATAGTTGTAACTGGAAGTTATAATTGATAAACTAGGACCACCGAGGTAAAACAAATAAACAGTTAATTACTAATAACAATAACAAAACCATGATGAGCAAGACAACCAGTCACCACCGGCAGCACCCGTTCACAAGCATAACGCAAAGATCAGCCATTACCCCCCTTGCCATATTTGAGGGAAGGAGGCAACCCGACCCCCGACGCTACCGCAAGCAGTGACATCTAAGCGAGCATGACGATTATTACTGTGAAAGAAAAAAAAACAAAACATAAGGCACTCCTTATGTTTTCTTTTTTTAGCTAGACGATACGATCTATCGAGCTTCCCTTAGCGCCTGCGTAAGACTCTGTAATCTCATGGTGCAAGCATAATCGAAATCTATTTGATCCACGTTAATACGCTAGCGAGTTTAACGCTAGCAAGCAATTTCTTGATGACATCTCATGGTTATTAGTTTTACTCAGTGAACGGATCAGGTATGACCGCGAGGGCGGGCGGTGCGGCGGAGGCGGGCGGCACGAGCGCGTGTCGGAGCATTGTTTACATCGTGCCGTCTGTTTGTGAAGGGCGCGCCAGCGCAGGCGGGCGCTACGATCCGCCCGTCGCGCCCCGCCCCCCGCACCTGCACGCCCACCACACTACCCGCCCATAGCGCGCCTCGGCGGGCGTAGCGTGTCGTGCCTCAACGATATACCGAGCTTACAATTATCAAACTTTCTCCATGAATGATACAGTAATTTTATTTGGAAAAGAGGTTAATACTTTTCAGTCTTTCTGAGTATTTCCTAGAAATTTTACCCTGGGGCGTTACAAAACTTTAAGCATTTCAACAATGTTCTACTTATTATTATTTGGTAAGACACACTATGTGTACATACTGACAATAGTATTTTACTTTCGACACGGTATTATATTATACATAGGTATAATATATATGACTCAACGCTGCGGCATAATTTCATGCAAGCGCTGTGGGACTTAATGTGCGGTGCTCGCTCCTCTGCTTGACATTGTACGCATAATGTTAAGCATCGATTTGTTTCGTCGTTATCGGTCTGCACGTAAACAGAATGATTAATAAAAAGTAATTTAAAAGATAGGAGCCCGAAAGATCTAATCTAAAGGCTTTGGGCGTAAATAAATAACAGAAGGAGTATGACATCTCAAAAGCAAAATTATTACAGGCATCATAGTTTAGTCTTTATTTTTTGATAAATACATTCAGTAGATTTTTCTCAATAACTTAGAGGTATTCAAAACTTGAACTGTTTTTGAGTTTAGACATTTTGACAAAGTACCTACACTAGTCAAATAATCCGTGATTTTTTAATTTAACTAGCTGACCCGACAGACAATAGTTCACACTCCCGACTGCAAAAACACTGAAAAGAGAATAAAAACAAGAATTAGACAAACCAATAACCATAATTATGATGTAACTTTTATTTGTCCCGCCTACGCCTGCACTGCGCCCGCGCTGCCCTTGAGCTAAATGGTTGGCTGATCCATGCGTCATGTTCGTGAACGGGCGCCGTCAGTTGGGAATGGTCATCTCTTAGCTGTATTTTTAAAAATGTATTAGATCCTTAATGTCACAAAGTTTTATTTTTACATAACACTTGCCAAACTGCAAGCAACTTGTTGGCAGTAGGTCCTGCCGAACTTTATTACAAACCGTGTCTATGTGTATGTTCCATGCAAATTTAGTATCAATGGCCAATCCTAATTACTAATAAGTTTTTACCTGCTCTAAGTTAATACATTTACAGCTTGATTTTCCTTTGTGAAGACATTCATAACTATGACCTTTTTATGATATTCAAGTAAATTTTTTTGTTACATGAATATGGAGAATGTATTGGCATGCACTTAGTTTTGCTTACATTAATCATTATGCCGTTATTGTGTGCCCATTTATTTATATTATCCCAATCGTCTTGTATTGGTCCTTGTATGGAGGTTTGGTCGTTACCACTGGATAGGAGACATGTATCGTCGGCGTAAGTACATGTTCTATAACATTACACATACTATTAACGTGAACAATATAACCAACTGGCCCATATACAGATCCGGTAGGATCACCATATTTGACAATGCCCTCAATACTTTTCGCATTAGCAACCCGAAATTTAATAGTTCTTTGCTCTAAGTACTGATCAAACCATCTATTGAGTGAAATGAAATTGTTTATTCTGTAAATAGGATATTGCAATCACTTTTACACGTAATATTAAAAAAAAAAAAGCTAGATAAGTTCGGCGTTTCCTATCTGACTACTCTGAGAAGAAAAACCGAAACAAACTCAGAGATCACAGTCCAGACATAATCTTGGTCAGGCCATTATGAGGACCATGTAGATTAGTATCTGAAATGGTATTTTGATTAGTCCACTTATCCCAAACTCATCCATAACCTGCAACAAGCCGTCGTAATCCATAAATATATCATAATATCATAATAAATAAATAAATATATTGAAGGCTTTTTTGAAGTCTATAAATACTGCTACCACTATGTTTTTATCATTCAGGTAATTATTTACATCGTCTGTAAATCTTGCCAGCGCCATTGCAGTACTTACTTCTGTTTGGTCTAAAACCATATTAAATATCGGTAATAATATCATTTTTGTAAGCTGTGATTTGATTAACTATACATTTTTCCACAATCTTATTAATTGTATTTAAAAGTAGCTGCGCCGCGCAGTTTCACACGCATAAGTTTCGATCCCGTAAGAATATCGTTGGGATAAAAGTATCCTATATCCTAATCCAGGTCATGGTCTACCCATGTGCCAAATATCATCCAAATCTCTTTAGCCGTTTTAGCGTGAAAGCGTAATAAACAAACAAACAAACTCACTTTCGCATTTATAATATTAATAGTTGGGATAGCTATTGGTCGGTTATTTGTATACTCCAGATGTGATCGTTGTTTGTAAATTGGTCTAATAATTTTATTTACTCTTATAACTTATTCGGATATTTACTTTATTTTACACAGAATGATAAATAAAATATTTTATAACAGGACTAATGAAGTTCCTTTAAATCGTTTACCCTAATGCCATCTGATCCCAGCGACTTGCCGCAGTCCAGTGAGTCTATTGTCCTGGCGATATGTGGGCGTTGGTATATTGAACCTAGAACTAACATTACACGATTTAACATAATCATGTCTATGTAAGAACGTCTTGTTACATTTATGCTTGATATTGTCAATTTCCGTTGTGAATGTGTTACAGAAATGATTACAAATGGTTACCAAACATTATTTTTTATGTAAATATCTCTCTATTACGCTATGTACCGTTACTTTACTTCTACCCAGCCAGTTTATTTTATTTATTTATTCATAAAACCCACAGCTCTTTAAAGATTACAGGAAAAATAAAGCGATGTCTCTAAATAGCATACTTTTTCAGAAATCATCAACAAAAATTACATTAGATCTACTATTGGTCAGGAGATGGCGCTGACCTAAAACTGCAATATTCTACACCGCAGACCGCAGTGTTAAAATTCTCTGACGAATATAGACTTCGTCGATGAAGAAAAAAAAACACGGTTCACAACCAAAATGTCCTCGTCCTTGTCCTACCTACTAAGCAGAGTTGTAGTTTTTTCTGGGCACAGAACTATTTAGGTACCTATACGAATGAAGGTCCTAATAGGCTCCCGGTACCGGTATTTATTTACCGGCATAATAATAGGTCTTTACCTATGAAATTGCCGTTTTGTATAAAAAAATATAAACTAATTTTTTTCATGTATTTTTTATTTGTATTAATCGAAGTAATCACCCATGCAATCAATGCATCTTTGCCAACGCAGTGGCAGTTTATTGATACCTGACCCGTAAGGGCGGTAAATTGGTAATATGAACAAGTAATATGAGAACAAGTAATATGAGAAAGAAACAATAGATACCCTACTTAAAGAAATCAGCTGGACGGGAGGCAACAAATTCTTCAAAGGCATTTTGTACTGCCTCTAGGGTATTGAATTTTTTTCCCGCCAAGAAGTTATGCAAATTCTGGAAAAAGTAGTAGTCTGTAGGCGCAAGGTCTGGTGAGTAGGGCGGATGACGGAGAGCTTCCAACCCCAGTTCTTGCAACTCGGAGACCGTCTGCTGTGCAGTATGAGGTCACGCGTTGTCGTGCAGGAGCAGCGGAGACGAGCGATTGACCAATGCTGGTTGGAGATGTGCCAGCTTCTCCATCATTGTGTTCAGTTCTTCACAGTACACATCTGCAGTAATGCTCACCCCGTTTGGTAAGAAGCTGTGATGAATCACACCGGCGCCACCAAACAGTGACCATCACTTTTCTAGGGGTAAGTTTTCGTTTAGGGCATTGTTTAGGTGCTGAACCAGGATCCAACCAACTTGCTGAGCGCTTGCGGTTATCAAACAGAATCCATTTTTCATCGCAGGTAACAATGCGGTTCAAAATTCCTTCATTTGTGTGTCTGTTGAGCAGTGCAAGGCACGTCTCGACGCGTACTACGCGCTGGCGATCATTGAGTTCGTGGGGCACCCATTTGTTAAGCTTTTTTACCTTGCCAATTTGACACGCAAATGGACCAATATTGTTTTGACGCTAACGTCGAAAGCTGCTGCTAATTCAGCTGTAGATTGTGTATCATCAGCTTCCACAATCGCCTTTAATTCGTCATTGTCGACCAAAGTCTTCGGACGACCGCGAGGTTCATTTTTCAGGTCGAAATTTCCAGAACGGAAGCGAGCAAACCAATAACAGGTGGTGCGTTGGTTTGTAGTGTTAGCTCCGTAAACGTCGTTGATGTTGCGTGTCGCTTGTGCCGCGTTGCTGCCACGACGGTACTCATATTCCATAATTACTCGAATTTTTAACGTGTCCATGATGACGAAAAAGATTGAAATGCGATGAAAATGTAACACTAATCAATAAACAAATGACTACTTTTGGAAAAAAAAAACCATGTTTTGAAAATAAAATTAATTTGAAATTAGAATTCTTAGCCAAACAAAAATTATTTTGATTTGAAATGGCCGATACTGCAGAACGGCAATTTCATAGGTAAAGACCTAATATAAGCAGTTTGCAATGTGAAGTGGCTGAAACGTTTTTCAGTCACCTCAAGCAGTTGTGGCTAAGATTTTTAAATTAACAATAAAGATATAATAGTAAAGTACTGTCCGCCTGATCACCCTTCCACCTGTCCGCCTATGTCCGCCCATCTAAATGTCCGCCTGTCCGCCCATCCACCTGTCCGCCAGTCCATCTATCCTACTTTGGAAGGACTGTACAGTACGTAAAGTAACACATCCAAGGTATTGCGAGCACCATGTATCTATCACATTAGTTTCATGTTTTGTTTAATTAGATAATCTTCTTGATAAATATACACATGTATATATTTAAGAACGTATTCATTGTAATCATAGTCTTTCACTCAAGTATTCGTTCACATTGTAATAGCTTATGTTTAATAGAAATAATTTAAATTTATTAATAAAGATGTTATATTTATTTATATTTCTTATTTCTTCCGGTAACTTATTATATATTTTTATCGACATGACATAGGTACTTGAGGTGTGCATTTTTAATCGGGATGTAGGTATGTTTATTGAATAATATCCAGCTTTTCTTGCGTAACCCAGGTCTCCGAGATACCTATTGCTTTGTATGATGAATTTTGAGTAATGAAAACTTCAAGATTCTTCCTGTTTATTGTAAAGACTTTGAAGATTCTCGAAAAGTATTTTAAATGATGTATCGTTTATTTTATTTATGAAATGTATAATTTTCGGTTTCATCCGTTATGATGTGCGGCAGAGTTGGTCAATATTGCTCATCGTTATCATATAATGGTAGCTCGAATTTATTTGTTAATTTTTCGTTTGGTTTTCTTAAATGTTGGTGGGTTTGGGGGGTTTACCGTCAATGTATAATTTGTTATTCCTTATAATTTTTCCTGGCCTTAAGTATTTCTTCTCTCAGTTGTGCTCTCTCCCTCCGTGCAGTCACATCTAAAAACTCAGATATAAACAATTCAGTTCCTTGAAAACATTGGCAGCTGTTCACGATGTATTTAGTTATTCTTTCGCTGAGCAACTCAATATGCAGCGGTCTGTTCGTTGAGCCTTTCCTTCCCACTCTATACACATCTTCAATGTATCCAAGAGTTCCGTCGACTGCAATGACTATTTTATTTATCTATTTAGTCAGCGAGTAACTGTGTGACCTTCCGCTTTGTATATACAGATTAACTAATACAACTTGTCTTTTTATTTACTTTTCAGTTCGTTTTTTGTTAGGGCAGTTGTGTTTTTGTATATTTTTTAATAATTTATTTTTATTTTATACATTTCAGTGACAAGTTTTATTTTTATTTAAAAACGTCATGCTAGATGGCTTTAATTTTTATTTTTAAGCACTAAACGTGGTTTTATACTGCAATGGCGACGGGAGGCGAGGCGTGGTGGTGTGGGGATGAAATGTTTGTTTTGCATGTACACCCTGCTTAGGTAAAATGTACCTATGCCAATAAATGATATAGTTTTGGAATGTACATTCATCTTTTCAACCAAGCGAAAATTATAATGGAATTAGTTCGAGTTTTATAAATAATCAATGTGGAAGAGACGTGTAATTTTGTAAATGCTCAGCTAATCTAATGACAGGCGTATCATCAAGTGTTCGTCATATGTGATGAATGATGGTCTGGCAGTTTGAGTACTCTATGCGGCCTACCCAAATGTCCTTTATTTGGTATTGTTCGTCGAGTTGTTGAGCTCCTTAAGTTCTAAGTTGAGCTCCACGATTATTGACAAACGCTTGCACTGACTGGAGAGGTCCACTCAAGTGTGGTTCTTTCCTCAAAAGTCCATTTCAGACACTAATCTACATGGTCCTCATAAGGCCTGACCAAGATTATGTCTGGACTTAAAAAGAGAGTTTCACCCGTGAATTTGTTTCGCCATTACTTCTCAGGGGTAGTCAGATAAGAAATGTCGACTCAACCTAGGTTTTTCTTAGTTTGTCGTAGAAGTGATTCCGATATCCTAAAAAAATACAATAGACGTACACACGGCTACACACCAAGCTATACATTTCCAGTATAAACTGACCTCGCATTGTACGGAAATCCCATACAATGCAAGATCAGCATAAACTGGAAATGTACACCTTGATGTGTAGCCGTGTGTACCTACATACAAATAAATAGTAACCGTCGATTGTATTTTATAATGGATTTCCGCAAGGTCACGTCTGAATCAATTAACTATTCGATATCCTATTTACAGAATAAACAATTTCATTTCATTTCAGGTAGGTACTACCTACTCTTTTTATATTTGGACAAGTCATATTCAGTCGTCCAAGTTCCGATTGGGCAAAAGAAACAAAGGTTTTGGTAAGTGGTCGTGAAGCTACGCCAATACGCCACTTCGTAAGATTTCTTTTTCGAAAATAATCGTTTTGCGTGACACTTAGCGTTTGTGTTTGTCAGTGAATGTTAAGTAGAAGACATGAATACGTTTCTTATAGGTACAGATCGATAGAACGTCAGTAGTACATAAATAACTATGCAGAGTATCTTTAGTGCGGTTACGCAAAAAATGTCAGTTAGGTCACTTCGTAAGAAAAGCGAAAATAAAAAGCGGAAATATCGTCACCCTCCCCGCTAACTGTCCTAACTAGCAATTGATATTTCGGTCGGGCGCTACAATCATGTTACTGTAGTTGTGTTAGCTATGAATTCATTAATTAATTAATAACTTTTTTACATTGCTCTTTGAGTTAGTAGTTGCTCTAAAGCCCTAAGGCCACAAAACTTTTAAACACGAAAAAGTTATGAACACTTTGGTAATGTCAGTGCAGATACGTCAGTTTGTGCGATACAATTAGCCGGGAGGGTGACGATATGTGTGAGTTGGTTTCTGCCTAGCATTCATCTTTTTACTGTTCTGTAATAAAAACAGCCAAACAGGACTAAGTATTAAGAAACCGTTACGGCGTCCATCATATATACATAAACAAAAAGAGAAAGACTCATTCGGTAATATAAGTAAATTCATCATCTATATAATATATTTTATAATACAAATTAAACGCAGTTTGTGGGTAAACGCATACCTTCAGAAAGGCAGTACCAATATGGCAATATGATATTTTAAAATGTTCGTAATAGTCCGAATCAGGTTCTTACGGAAATAAAAAATTTAAAAGTTGCCGGAAAAATTTGAAAATTCTGGAAAAAATTGAAAGTGTGTGAATGCTCAAAAGAAAGATTAAGTCCACCTCCAATCCGCCAGAAACTCTAAACCAACTTAGAAATGCGGCACTGGCCGCTTAGGAAGACATACTGCAAGTTGATGTCAGAAACATCGTTCAAAGAATGCCAGATCTTATACAAGCGGTTATTTAGGCTAGAGGAGGAAACACCCGTCATTAAAACGTAGACAATTAAGAAATTTGGTACTTTTTCAATTTTATAGCGTTTTTAAATTGATACTGCATTTTTTTTTTCTGCAACAGTGCAAAATTTTGAAAACATGTTTAATGGTGTAGTCATTTTCTAATTACTAAGTTCTGAAAGCATAAGAAACACTTATAGAGTGCACTTACCTTTAATTCAGTGTTAAAGATATATTTAAATACGAATTATCGATAAATTCACATGTGGCCAAGTTTCCGTGCCGGTGAGTGTATAAAATGAAATTTTGACAGGACAACGTCTGTCAGGTCAGCTAGTTAGATAATTATAAATCTTATTGTTCTGACAAAATATTGTGCGTGTCCCATCATTATAACTTTTCATTCCACCAGCCATTCTAAGGTTTATTGCTGTAGAAGCAAAACGTGTCAGACGTATTTTCTGATCTACAATAAATTGTTTGTTGCCAGATCCTGCTACCACTTTACCGGCAGGATGAGAATCTCCCACCTTTTTTCTGCGACTATCTGATAAAATGTAACCGCGGACCTAGAACTGAGCCTTGAGGGAACCCTGCTTTTGCCGTTTACTTTTCATTCGGAAGTAAATGTTAATGTAGATAAATGTCATAATTTTAATTCCAATAAGATTTCTATATACGATAGGTCATTTCATACACAACTGGTAAAAGATAACAGAAAAATTCAACCGGAGATAGTTTCGATTAAAGGATTTAAAACCAAATATTGAAATGTGTTTGTTGAGAGTGATTAAGCTGAAGGTATCCTCCTTTGGTTCTGTTTTGAATCTCATTTTGCCCCATCACTGAGAAAGGTCGCAGGAGCCTAATCTTAGAATCTTTAACAAATGAACTTCATTTGATTTCTTGCGAGCGTTTCTGCACAGTGATACATGTAGCAGAAGTCACCAATGGTCCTAGTCATAGTCATACATTGTTTTCACATATCGAAGCAACAAGAATAATTTTCCCAGAATTTTGTAATATCTTGATTGTCCTTGGAGTTTCTTGTCCGTTCTTCATAGAGATCTACGTTTTGGATTGGGAAACTAGCTTCAACTTTATAACAAACTGACCGACTCTTTGACTATTCAAAAGTGCCTGTAAATGGTTTAATTGAAATAAATGCTTTGAGTTTGAATAGATCGATTTTTACAAAATTTTCTGGTATATACGACGACATAACAAGCTATGCATTTCCAGCTGACTTCGCGTTGAGGCTCTCCGTACAATCTGAGGTCAGTGCACTGGTGCTCGGTATGTTGTCGTGCGTACCTGGTAAATACTTTCGAGGTAGGGACTATTGATAGTAATACGTGATTAGGTATTCTCACATCGAGATGCGGTGCGTGAAAGTCAACACCTGTTTATTTTCCAAGATCGTGACCCAGCGGTCTACGACTCATGTTCATGCGATGTCTTGAGACATGTTCATATAATACTAAGTTGGTTAATGGTTAGTTTGTATTGTCGACACTGGTACACACCGTACACATGTTTGGTCAGAAGGTCGTCGTCCTGAGCTTGTTAGTTGTTGTTCATCTATCCTTGTACCTATTTGGTAGTCTCTGTCAATTCGATACAATTTTAAAATAATATTGCATTGTTATGTTGCCACTAACTTAAATTCTCCGAGTCAATAAAAACCTTATGAAAATTTATAAAGAAATTCTCAAGATTTTGTTAACAGCGAGTTTCAGAATTCTACATCCAGTTTTCGAGCAGAACTTGGAGTACAGCAGGCATGATTCAATAGGTGATGTTTGAGATTTGTTGGGGATGGGCATCTTCCACATTATCAACGAGGAGGTGGAAACCGAATGGTGGTCAACGTTATGACGGGACTGTAAGTTGAAGTTATTAAACATAAATTTTGTCTCTTAGATTAGTTTTAAACAAAATAAATAACAGTATAAATCTCTCTTGAAGTCTGTTTGCTTAATCGTTTCGAGTCCATTGCATGTACTCGTATTTCAATCTTAGCATGGTGTGTGAGTAGGATGTGGTATTGAATCTTCCAGACTTTAAGGTTTCCATATTCTAAAGGACTTTTGAACTGTTGTAGATACCAAAACTATCGTATATGCAATGCTGACGATAATTATTTTTATTTATTCGTATATTTAATGATCAATAACTGTGTTAAATTGCGATTCCAGAGTAGTTGATTTTAGTGAAGAGCATCGCAAACTTAAGTTGAGAGAAGGTCTTTGATAATTTGGTTGTCAGAGTAATGTGTGTGATGCTTGTGCTGGCACTACGAGTGCGTGTAGCAAGCGAGAGTCGGAGCGGAGAGCTGCGCAGACGAGCAACGTGTCCACGTGAGCTGCGTGCAGATGGAGGCCCCATCGGTATGAATGTCACGCACACGCAGCTCGCGGGACATACCGCACCGCTGTGAGCATCGTCCGTCACTGATATTTGTCATGTTACTATCACACGTCGCGTCACATAACGCTTTGAATTAAAGTGATTGTGATGGCCATAGACGTATATACGTCTATGGTGATGGCTTAATACATCAAGAAGTTCTCAGAAAACTCTAATAGCGATCAGTTTAAAAGTTTTTGCCAAATATTTGAGGGATTTTGGAATTTGCAATTTGGAGTTTTGCACGATTAACTTTTTGTCAGGTAGAGCATGTTAGTAGTAGGTATGTAGTATGAAGGGTGGACGTACGCGCAGCAGGCAGGCGAGGGCGAGGGCGAGCAGCAGCGGCGTGCGCCGCGGGGTCCGCGCACGGCGCATCAGGTCAGCGCAGCGCAGGGCGCCGCCGGGGCGCGCGCGCCTCCCGCATGCCGCCACGGGCTGGCGACGTCGCACTGCAGCGCCTCACTGTCTGACCGCGGCCCTGTCGGCTCCGACACGCACTACACTCACTGCACTGGGGAACACTGCGGACACTTGTCTTCACACTACGCTGCATTCGTGCGCTCTCCGCGGGCCTCGGGCTTCGACTGCCGGCGGCGGCCGCCCCCCGCCCCGCCTGCGTGGGCCCCCGCGCCCCTCGCGCGCCCCTCGGAGCTTTATAATCCAGCGCAGCATAGCACTGATTTACTTTTATTGCAGCTATGAGCGCTCCCCTCCCGGCGCTGCGCCTGCGCTGCTTGAACCCTGCTCTTGCAGTTTCATATCGTGTGCGACTGTGACCTCATAGGTAACTTAGTATACTTGGACGCTATTATTTTATTTTAAAATCCTTGCCTTGATCGTTGGTGGTTCTTTACTGTTATCCGAGCAGTCCAGCAGACTCTTTAGACCTTAAAGAGTATAAGATACAAAATTACAAATAATTGACTTATATTATCAGAGAAAATGATTACAAGCAAAAGCTGCTCCTGTAAGTTGTAGGTACTATTAACAAAGCTCTTTGCTAATACCTACTGAAAATATAATATATATATATATATATATAATATATCATCTTTAATTCCGTAAGCACTTTAAATCATTGTTTGGTTTAAATAGAGAGCTTCTGAATCTTAACCATTGTTGCATAAATTTGGGTATTTTATCATTAGGCTAAGTTATACTACTACTAACAATATATGGATATTATTTCTGAAATAAATTATTTGAATTAAAAATTTTAAGAAAAAAACGAATGTGACCAATTCTGGAAAATTTACTCAAAAACGCGGTTGCTTTCAGCAGGGATTAATCAATCTGCCTAATCTTTTCCCAACTATGTTGGGGTCGGCTTCCAGTCTCACCGGATTCAGCTGAATACCATATTTTACATGGAGCGACTGCCTATCTGACCTCCACAACCCAGTAACTGGGTAATCCGATACCCCTTGGTAAGACTGCTTGTCAGACTTTCGGACTTCTGATGACCCGTAAAGACTGTCAAAGATCCACGAATGACAGCCGGGACCAACATCTTAACGTGCTTTCCGAAGCACGCAGGAGTCTCGATATGTTAAGATGGTCACCCATCCTCAGATCAACCCCGGTAAGCGTAGCTTAACTTGTTTCTAATTGTAACTAAACAAATAAACATGCTTTTGTAAACCTTGACGGTCAATCAAGATGAACTGAAACTCTTTGAGGAAATGGTTCATAAGATATGCGTGGGGCCTGCTGGACCACTCTTGTCACATAAGAAATAGGTTATGGATTGTTTTGACAGCAATGAGAGTAGACTGTCAAAACCGGTGTGAAGTGAGAACCGTCGCCACGAGAGCACCAATAAAGTGGCACAGCGGCGCGCGCGCATCTCCGCGCTGTTCTATTCTATTATTATGTCACTGCGGCTTAGCCTCTTAATACACATAATTGGCGCGGTGTCGTGTGTGTGTGTGTGTCTAATTAGTTGGACATTGATATGCTGAGAGCGAGTATCTGGCGACGATCTGTTCATTAGTGTGGCCGTCGACGTCGGGCGCATCCACCAGCGACGCATATTGTGTAGCGAATGGTAGAGAGCACGTCGCGCTACTCTAGTACCCCGTGCCAGACAGTATTGTGTCGAGACATAGGCGTCGTTAACGCATTAATTAAGTAAATCATTGTTGCGATTTGGAGACGCATAACAAAGCCCGTCGCGTACACGTAAATTTAGAAGCATGCGTTTATAAACTGACGGGTTGTGTCTACAGTGGCCAGCAGACCGCATGCCGCATGCCAGCATGGCCAGCCAGTGTGACTCGTAAAGAACGCGGAAGTGCCGCACTGGGTAGGTGCATCTGTCTTGAGTGATGCGACCTCCTGTCTCGCCGTGTCTGGCAGTGACACCCATATGCTTCGCCAACTTGCATGCATTGCTCGCAGGAGGTAGCATCTCTCTCAGCTGTTGTCAACTGTTCTTGTTCTTCAAGCAGACCAGCTTCTTGTCAACAACCCGAACGCGAAGCTCAACTAGCGATCGATTTCTCAACTAGTGATCGAGCACATTCAGTTTCAGTGGAATTCATTCATCAATATGACATAATATATTCGAAATTGATATATTATTATGTCATATTGATTGCGATTGGGTATGCGGGGTTGTGAGGTGGGTGGTGGGGGGGCGCTGCCACCGTAGGGCTGAGACCTGGCAGATAAATGGGCGGAAGCTGCGAGATGTTATCCCGCTAGTCGCGAACGAGCCACATCCGTCGCGCGGCGATAGCGCATCGACGGCGTGCAACTGTGCCGCGTCACGTCGCGCGGGGACACACTCGCACTCGGGTTGCTACGTGAACTTCTTGAGCAGGAAGTAGCACTAGCCAAGTGGTACTGTTCGTGCCACTAAAGATGAGACTGGATACGCCACGTGGTTTAACTTGCGCAGTAGATGGTTTATGGGCGGCGGAAAGAGCGACGGGAGGCGCGGTCGGGTCTAATCTTTCTTAGCGCGTGCATTTGTACGTATTGTACTTTTCGATAAAAGATGTGCAGGCTTATTATTGGGAAAATTAACAGCAAAGATATAGTAATTTACTTTATTATTTATGTTCAATATTTGTCGTTTTATGTGTCGTGTTCGTGTGATTAAGCAGAAAAAAATCATAGTACCTAGATATAATAGTGTTGATGAAATAGCATGGATCCTCCGTGTTGTAGTCGTCAGCAGTGATTAATGAATGCGGTCGCGAAGAGGCGCGGCCGCAGCGGTGGCAGCGGTGCGCGTGCGCCGCGTTCTCACGCAAATTACGCGCATTTGACACGACGACACAACATAGTCACACTCCAGTAGGGCTATCATGTCAAGCGCGAGAACGCTCTTTTTCTCGTTTTGTCTAAATTTGTCTACGAATCTGGCGTCATTCTAATCTCTAATATGACTGTAAACGACGCGTAAACTCGAAAAAGGCACTTTGACACTTCTATATCTCGCGACGAGAAACCGATGTTGCAAGTTATTTAAAACATATAATTTTTTTCCATAACATATTATTTATTCCGTTTCATTCATTCAATGGTACCGATTCTCTTGTCACAAATGCCTCTAAACTAGAAAATCACCAAAATTTAGTTTATTCCTGTCAACCGACGATTTCCCATTCTGAAATAGACTACTACGACTAAAGTGACAGAACTTATATTTAACTTATATTTTAGTTTGACGGCACTAAGATGGCACTGAGTTATTAATTTAGTGAAAATGTCAATTTTGCTATTCTGAATTTGACGTTTTTTACCTAAAATTTTGATCGTCTAAGTAAATCTGACTATTTTTAATAGCGATTAAAAAGGTGTGGAAATGTCATGAACTAAAATTCACACCAACACGTCGACGGTGCAAAAACAGTACTGTATCTATTTTTTCTTTTCTCTTGCTTATTTCTCGAAAATGGTGTGTCCCTTTATGAAACGCATAAACCCCTAATACTCAACATGTAGGTAATAATTTTTCAGATTTTCCATACAAAAAGTGAAAAATTGCATATAAAACACGTACCAATATAAATAGTAGCAGTATTTTCTTTATTAATATATTGTAAAATAAAATGACGACTAAAATAAGTACAATTATGAAACTGCCATGTTATTTTGTAGTTTTTTTTGTATCATAATTTTGTCTACTCTTCTCGTCGTCAAAATCGAGGACGAGTAAATACGACAAAATTACAGAAGAGTCGGAGATTATCTCGTGTCGAATTGTCAAAAATCGAGATAACTAAGGTGCTATTTTAAGCCTCGTGCAGACTAGCGCGACGTGACTCGAACAATACAGTTTCTAAGACAGTCGCGTCGCGCTAGTCTGCACGAAGTTTTAGGGTTTGTCGAAAAAACATTAAGTTTGACAGAACTAGTTGACTATTTGGTATGGAAGCGCTGTCAGAAAACGAGAAAAGTGACAGAAATAGACGACAATTACTCGAGAGAGAGTAATTGTCGCGTGTGTCATGTTAGGCCTGCAGGTGCAAGCAGGTTGATCCCGCCCCGTTTGGTGACGCAGCATCTCGACCCACTCGTGCTGTGTCTTGCGTGCCAATACCTCACAGAATTTCTTCTGATACGCTTTCAGAAAAAAATGCTATTTACTTAATATAAACGCTGAACATTGATTTCGATAGGAATCTTTTGTCTAAATCTGACATGACAAAGTGAGAGACAACTGACAGAACTAGACTGATATACCTGTATCAGGTGACACTTCACTGCTGTGTCAATAGCAAGGCGTGTAAGTATGAATGTGTTGTCAGCGAGGGCGGTGCCTGCTGTGGTCGTGTGAACCGCCCCGGGGACAGGGGCGCACGCGCTCGGGGTCTCGTGGCGCGGCACAGGTGCGCGCTCGCCCCACAGCCCGCGGCGAGCGGTGCGCGCGCATCGCGATGCGCCCCGGGTAGTATCCGCTAATGGGGTTAGACTTACAAGGATAACTTTCGTTTGCTTTTATTAATCCAGTTATGAAAAATCATAAATTAGAATCTTGTGCATCAGTTGCATTTTTTTATAATAATCAGTTACATAAACGTTTAGCCAGCCGGTGTGTAGTTCAGTGACTGACCCTCGCGACGTCGGACGGTTGTCGCGGTGATGGATGGTAAACGTTATAATTATCGTAAGGTATGTTAGACAAATTAAATGAGCGTGTTGGCGTGGGGGCGGGCGCAGGTGCGGGAACCGGTCGGACCACGCGCGGTGTGTGCGGCACCTGAGATTTGTGCACCTTGCGCGATCTGCAGCGCGGCTCGCCGCCGCACGCTGCCTTCAGGACTCGTTCGTGACTTCAAGGCAACTCTGCTAATGATTGCTTCGTACTTGTGAATAATCTATTGATAGTACCAGTAACTAAGCAGTCTGTATCCTTGTTGTCCTATCGTTTTTCTTAGTCGCTGTTTATCAATGAGCACCAATGACGACCAGGACCAGTTGAATGAGCGGCTTCACCAGTAACCCGCAGACGCCCTGAGTACCCCGCGCCCTTCACCCCCCGGCACCGGCTGGCGGGAGCGGGCGCGGGATTAAATCTCAGCTGTGGCACAACGTGTCCTGTTTATTTTTAACTAACTGGTTTTATTGAATGTTTCCACCTGTGTCCGTGCACCGTCGCCGCTCCGCCGCCGCTCGCTCCCTCAGGGCCTGTCGCTGATAACTACCATAAACTCGGCCAGCAAAGAACCTCATTACTGAATCTAACTCCTAAATGAGCAGGAACGCAACTCTCAGTCGGAGCTGTTCACTCATCACGAGATAGTCCGGACTCGTAAAGCAAACTAACGACTTAGTTCCTATAGGATTTAGGCTGTTGTTACATTATACATTTTACCCATAAGTGAAAGTTTCGCGGTAGACAACTTGTCATACTTAATTTATTTATTATTAGGCTCTTCAACAATGAGTACACTATTACTTTACATTTTGTACGTTGCAAACTTAAGTCTAAGCGCCTCATTACTTAAAGAAAAGCACAGCATGCACTACATTATGCGCAGATGATGACACAATTAAATAATTAAAACGAGTAATACCTAGTTTAAATAAAAGTAAAAAATAAATTATTGAAAGCTAAAATGATTACAATACAATGTTTAGGCTAAAGTTTGACTTTAGACTAGAGATACCCATTAAATGGCAAGCGCGGCTTTTTTTAGAGCAGGTATTGATGAGTGAAAGAGGTCAATGTCCACTTCGTGCTCTTTGTATGCAGCATACATTGTAGAGAGTGGACAGTATTGCCTCAAGTTGGTATGACATCTTGGCATGCAGAAAAGCCTCCTATTAGAACTTCTTGGCAGATTACGGGGCACATGGAATAACCCTACTAAGCAAATCGGGACAGTTCAGAGAGCCTGTTACTAACTTCTTAAGAAAAACCAAATCTAGCATATTCCTGCGTTTCTCCAGCGACACCATGTTAAAGTACTTCAGCCTGTCTTGGTACGAGTTGAGCATTTTGCACTTATTACTATTAAAGGTGAGAACCGTTTTTGGAGCCGTTCGATGCACTTGATGTGGACTTTATACTCAGGTGACCAGACCACACTGCAGTACTCGAGATGGCTTCTAACTAGCGAGATGTACATTTTTTTTGAAGTTTTTAATATAATTTTGTCAATATGTTCGACAAAACTTAGCTTTTTATCGAACTGAACGCCTAGGTCTCGTATAGTTTCGACTTCCTCAAGCTGTTCACCATTCAAGTTATAAACTGACTGCATGATATTCTTTTTTTTGTGAATTTGATATGATGGCATTTTTTCACATTCAACGACATTTTGTTGTGCTCACACCACTTGGTCAACCGGTCTGAGTAGCTTTGGAACAATACCGAGTCCGCAGGATTTTTTATAATCTTTATGGCTTTGAGGTCAGCAAATAGGAATATGTTCGAGTTGTACTTAATTAATGATGATTCTCGCTTAGCATCGTTATATGGGGACAATTCTTTTAATAACGTCCCTATGTCTGTTGTTCCACAACATTCAGTCCCTTCGCAAAATATTGAATGTTAAAGGATAATGTAGGTATGTAGTGAGCGGTTGTTCTCACCGCGGCTGCGCGGGCGCAGGCCTCCGGTGCGTTCTCTCACGGCGGCGCACGTGAGTCGCACCACAAGTACCCGCAGCTCCGAGCAGCTGTGACGCTGTTCATCGCCGGCTCGCTACAGCTGCGCCACGCACCACACACTGGCGACGCTGCAATGTCGCGCCTGCATTATGACGTCACGTCGTATTCAAATACCATTCAGGTCGGTAGAAAAAAAAAACGATCGCGAACTGCTGCACAAAGTCGTAGAACTTCCCAATTGCTGTTTGGGTTACCAGCTTATCCCAGACTACCTATTATAAAGCACGGTGTTTGTAACGCACAGCCTCAACTCAACGTTTCGTTTTCGTAAGTATATCTAGATTTTGATTAAAAGTACCATGAAACATATCGAAGAAGTAAGTAAGCATTTCATGAGACACTGTGCGTCATTGCCGAGCAGTCCAGTAACTGTAACTCAACTTTGTAGCTGCAAGGGCGGAATTTCGATCATATCTCTCAAGCGCCAAGCAAGCCGCCGCAAACAAGCGCCGGCAATATTACTATGAAAATCCATAAGTGTCGTGTTTAGCGGCCAAATAAATTAATATAAAAACTCATAACTGTCGTGTTATTTCAAAATGGAACTAACTTTTTACTTCGATTCATGGCAACCAAGGAAGTAAATTATCGAAGATTTTATTTAAATTTCGAACTGGCTTAGCAAATAGAGCTGTTTAAAGTAAAAAAGAAAAACAAATCGACAAAACTATTGGTGCGTGAAAAATTTGAATGTTTGAGAAAAGTACTATAGAAGCCTTGGCTGCAACAAGGGATTGATGGACTCACGTATGTATGCCTCGGATTCGCCTCGGCCCACATTTTCACGGTGTTCCATCAATGCCCTAATTGCTGGCCGCGACAGTAATGTACAGTTGAGCTCCTTAAGTTCTGAGTTGAGCTCTACGATTACTGACAAATGCTTGCACTGACTGGACAGGTCCACTCAAATCTGTGTGGTTCTTTCCTCAAAAGACCATTTCAGACACTAATCTACATGGTCCTCATATGGCCTGACCAAGATTATGTCTGGACTTTAAAAGAGACTGTGACCTCTGAGTTTGTTTCGGTCTTTCTTCTCAGAGTAGTCAGATAGGAAACGCCGAACTCATCTAGCATTTTCTTCTTATTTTTTTTTAATATGACGTGTAAAAGTGATTGCAATATCCTATTTACAGAATAAAGAATTTCATTTCATTTCATTTCATTTCAATAACCGCAAAGACGATTTGAGTCAATGAGAAGACACGTATATGATCGTGTTGATTAGAGCCATAGAATAGTACTTGAGCGTTCTCCAATCTTCAGTCTGTGTTCGAAAATAAACCGTTATCTTAATCGCATTGGTACCCGATCAAGCTTACCTAATGACTAATGAGAGTGAAACGAGCCCATTCTTGAATTAACCCCTGTGCACCGGGTGACCGGTTGGCTAGCCGCGAGCGACTCGAATCAACCCCTGTGCACCGGGTGACTGAATGACTAGCCGCGAGTGACTCGAATCAACCCCCGTGCACCGGGTGACCGGGTGGCTAGCCGCGAGCGACTCGAATCAAACCCTGTGCACCGGGTGACTGAATGATTAGCCGCGAGTGACTCGAATCAACCCCCGTGCACCGGGTGACCGGGTGGCTAGCCGCGAGCGACTCGAATCAACCCCTGTGCACCGGGTGACTGAATGGCTAGCCGTGAGTGACTCGAATCAACCCCCGTGCACCGGGTGACCGGGTGGCTAGCCGCGAGCGACTCGAATCAACCCCTGTGCACCGGGTGACTGAATGGCTAGCCGCGAGCGACTCGAATCAACCCCCGTGCACCGGGTGACCGGATGGCTAGCCGCGAGCGACTCGAATCAACCCCTGTGCACCGGGTGACTGAATGACTAGCCGCGAGTGACTCGAATCAACCCCCGTGCACCGGGTGACCGGGTGGCTAGCCGCGAGCGACTCGAATCAACCCCTGTGCACCGGGTGACTGAATGATTAGCCGCGAGTGACTCGAATCAACCCCCGTGCACCGGGTGACCGGGTGGCTAGCCGCGAGCGACTCGAATCAACCCCTGTGCACCGGGTGACTGAATGGCTAGCCGCGAGTGACTCGAATCAACCCCCGTGCACCGGGTGACCGGGTGGCTAGCCGCGAGCGACTCGAATCAACCCCTGTGCACCGGGTGACTGAATGGCTAGCCGCGAGCGACTCGAATCAACCCCCGTGCATCGGGGGACCGGATGGCTAGCCGCGAGCGACTCGAATCAACCCCCGTGCACCGGGTGACTGAATGGCTAGCCGTGAGTGATTCGAATCAACCCCCGTGCACCGGGTGACCGGGTGGCTAGCCGCGAGCGACTCGAATCAACCCCCGTGCACCGGGTGACCGGGTGGCTAGCCGCGAGCGACCGGACGATTTATTACTAGCTGCTGCCTGTGGCTTCGCCGGAGGGGACCTTAATTATTTTTCTAAAATAAAAGTAGCCTACGTTACTCCTTATAACATCAGCTATGTGCCAGTGAGAGTCCCATCAAAGTCGATACAGCCGTTTGATTAGCTGGAACAAATAGACAAAAAATAAATACCGTTTAAAGGTTTTTCATAATTTAACTAAAATTCGTTATTTTGACATTACAAACAGACAATTCAATTTTATTTACTTGTATGTAAGTACCGTTTAAACTTTCTTAATAATTTAGTAAAAACTGTTATTTTGACGTATCTACCTAAGCTCGATTTTTAAAACAGTTAATAATAAAGAAAGAAAGAAAGAAAGAAAGAATAATATTTATTTGGACACAGTTCGTGAAACACATAATACAAAAATAAAAAGTGAAAATAATCATAAAGCGATAATAGTGTGTGCCTCACGGCTGCGCCAAAAAGGTTCATTTCAGCATTAATGCCCGACAAATGCTGTCTGACGCTGGTTTTCTAATGAACCCTTATGGACAAGTGACGGGGAGTACCAACAGTTTCAACATACCTAATACATAATTTTTATACCTCTAAATAAATAAATAAACTACATAATATGGTCTATTTAAATAATTGTTTCGAATCAATGTTATTTCCACCTAAACAAACATCAACTTTATGTAAGTGTAAACAAAATTGATTTTAGACTGACTAGTACTGTTGAAAAAGTCATAAAAAATAATATGAAGCTGTAGCGCAAACACGAGTTTTAGGAAAAACATCTGTATTACCTACGTATTACAGATGTTTTTCCTAAAACTCGTGTTTGCTTACATGTTTGGCAAACAAATTGCGAACGCAGATCAGTAATCAAAATATGAATTAAATATGAATTAAAAACCAAAGAAAAAACAATCCGAAAACAACAGGAACTGTCCACGCAAAAACCTGTTCTTAGCGATGAGCTAAATAGTGCACCGTCCGTGCACTCACAAAGCGCAACAGGCCGCCGACCGCGGCGGACAGATACACCGACTAATAATGTATTTAATTTGTACTAATTACCCATAATAAATATAAGATCATCGTTTTTATTTTCCAAAGGGGCCCCAAATTCTTGTGTACCCAAGGGCTCCGGCCTTTTTTTTTGTGGAGTTTGGGAGTGTGGGATTCCTACCTCACTAAAACCACCCCGGTGCGGTGGTCACCATCTGCACATGGAAGGGGCACCGTTACCTCTTAAAAGACCAATCCGGAACCCCCTCTGTGCAGCGCCTGTCAGGCCACATCTCTGGGGAGACTGTAAAGGGGTCTCTCCGAAACCTAACTGTGCCAATGTGCAAGGCAGCACGTGACCACTGTGCGCCGTCTTCTCTGAGATCACTCAGTGGGCGGACAAATGTGCAAGGCAGCACGTGACCACTGTGCGCCGTCTTCTCTGAGATCACTCAGTGGGCGGACAGAGTCCCCACTCTGAGCGCCCGTGATCCCTAATTCCCGCCTGCCTAAGGGCTTCGGCCTACCCTAAGACGGCCTTGAGCAGGGCAACCATCCAGGGCCTCGCGCAACAAACAACCCAAGTAGAAAAAAGTTGAAATTGAAATATAAAACTTAATGTTTTTATACTTAGGTATTAGTTAAAACGTATAAGGAATCGTAAATGAGTGAATTCTATAAAGAACTATCCTAGTTGATCCGGAGGAAGGTGATAGCATTCGTGATAACAGTCCTAGTACGAGTGCTAAAGCACTTTTTTGACACCTGAGTGCTCATTGCATAAGACTAAAGTTTTAAGAAAATTTGCTGTTCCCATTCTTCTACTAACAAAGATTATACCGCTCAGTGTACTTAAGTCTCTGAGTTCCTATTGCCACAAAAATCTCTTCAATCCTTTATTTCCCATTATTAAACACTCTGCTTTACTCACGATCCTCATGTCCATAGAGATAGACCACGCGTATCAAACCGAATAAAATGTCGGTTCACCTCCCGGCTAACCTTATTGCCCGTGAGCCGCACCTGAAATTATCCCGACTTGCGACTTTTCTATACAAGGACCTAGCAACAACGCTTTGAGTCATTCATGATTTTTTACAATCCCTATTTCATGAAGACTTTCTATTATCCCTTTTTTTAATTTTTCGGTGTATTCTTTATTTATGGTAAATTATAAATTAAACGTAATCATGTGACGAATCCTTTTTATTTCGTTACGGTAAGGAAAATGTAAACGTAGGATGGTCAATTTTTCGACCTCCTTCGCTCGCTCTTAATCCTTCAATGTCTTGTTTCTCAAACTTTTCTACAGAAGTTGAGAAAGTATCTCCTATTTCTGTATGAACGGTCAAAAGAAAACCTAACTTATCCGAAGCTACAACTACAACTGCTACAACTTTCGAGTTCGTAAAAATATCCAATTCGACTTTGTATATACCTAGACCTACTAAGAACCGATTTAATCCTATACAAATGAGACGTTTTCCTCAGATCGCTCTGGTAACTAACATGTGAGCGCGGATTAACGTCCAGTAAATTGGTATCAGTGGACCTGGACGCATGCGCAGATGATCCCCCGGACACGTCCACACATACAATGCGCGCTATCCCCAGGAGTGACGGTGATTAGTGCAGCTTTGTGTCACACGTCGTCGCCTTAACCAAACATGTATTACAAAATATAAGTCGTCGTTTATAATAGTCGTGTGAGCCGGGGTTAGCCCGCTGTGTGTAGTGCGCAAGCACATGCCCGTGCGCTGGCGCACAGGTGGACGTTGTGGGTTCCGCCGATGTTTGCACACGCTGTATAACAAAAACGAAGTTCAAATTAACGCATCCCAAACTTTGTTAGAAAAAACTGGTCGTTGTTAGAAAAACAAGAGTGGTCCAGGTGTGCGGAGCCCAAACACCGCGCGCCCGAGTTTGCCGAGCACTCGGCCTGGTCGTCCCCTGCCCCCACCCCTCGCGCTCGCCCCGCAGCCGCTCCGCGCTCGCCCGCGCTATTTGTTTGGCGGCCACCAAATATTATTGGATGATGATAGGCCATTTACGCGCGTCCCGGCCATTGTTGACGTAATGGACACCACGACATGACACTGCGCCCGCGTTGCCACCAAGCGGTGACGCTGTATTATGGATGTTTCCGATGTCTTGTCTGTTGTATGTGCTATGCGTTGAAATGGAACTGGATTATAAAATAAATAGAATTATATTTTAGTGCGGCCTTCGGCTTCGTTATGTTCTTATCTACTAGACTCAAGGGCAAGGACGATATTTAATTATGTACTGATGTGATGTGTTTAAAACATGTTTTTTTTTAAATGTAGATGTCACATGGAAGTTGTACTACAACATGATTTGCAAGTGAAATATTTATGATAATGATAATATATTTATTTGCTCAAAACATGGTATAACAGGTCTTACAGTTTAAAATAGTACAAACATGTTTTGCCGGGTTTAGACTCAGCATGCAAAATCGAGAATAAAAAGTAAGTACTTAACTAACACTTTGTGTCAAAAAACTGTTTCAGACTATAAAAGTTATTTTGGCTAAGCCATGCACTCAATTTCCGCTTAAAACAGTATCTCGTATTTAACAATTTAAAATCACCAGGTAATTTATTATAAATCTGTACACACATAGCTAAGCAGCTTTTGCTATATTTTGCAAGCCTAGGAACATTGGTTACTACGAGCCTGTATGGGTCTCATCTGTTTCGAGGACATATATTGTTCGCTGTTTTAAATAACTTTTTATGTTTCCATACAAACATGCATATTTCGTAGATGTATAGACAAGGTAGCGGTAACAAACCAAGTTTTTTAAATACTGGTTTGCATGATTCGTCAGGTTGGAGTCCGTATAGAGCTCTAATGCACTTTTTTGTGCAACAAATGTTCTATGTTGGTCGGTACTGTTGCCCCATATTATAAGTCCATAGCGCAGTACAGATTCTACGTACGCGTGGTAAACTAATACGGCTTTTTTTAAATTAGTAACTTTTCTTACTTGTCTCAGCGCATACACAAATCTATTTATTTTACTAGAGACATTGTCTACATGCATTTTCCAATTTAAATGTTCATCAATCGTCACACCCAGAAAATTAGTCTGGGTTACAGATTTGAGTTTGAGTATATTAAGACTGAAATTAGATTTATTGTTATTACATTTATTAAATTGTATGTATACTGATTTGTCAAGATTTATCTTCAAATTTTGAATATGAAGCCAATTAATTAAGATGTCAATTGTGTTGTTAATGTCAACTTCATGGTCATAAATTGTATTATACTTTTTATTAGATGTCACAATATTAGAAATGTCATCAGCAAATAAGATGCATTTATGGTTAGTTATTGTAGTGATGTCATTTATGTACAATAAGAATAAGATTGGCCCCAGTATGCTTCCTTGAGGAACACCGAATCTGTTACAAATATATTGAATGAATGAATGAATGAATGAATGAATGAATTCTTTATTTGCCAGAATATAGGTACATTGTATATGGTAAATGTTTATATGGTTTCACTATATTCGACTTTCTAGTCGTGCAAATTTTTAAATAGACATAGTCAAAGCTTTAAAAAAAAATATATTATATTAAATTTTTGTCTTCCTACATTAATAACACAAAAAATAATATTAACATTAACAATAATATAAAATAAAAAATAATAAAATAATCACTATGTCAATTACAGTATACAATAAAATATTTTTTTGTCTTCTTACATTATTAACACAAACAAGAAAATTAACATTAACAATAATAAAAAAATAATAAAATAATCACTATGTCAAAAGGATTTCAAATTCATAAAGTCATCTATGGAATAAAAACATCTGTCGCACAGCCAATTAAATAAGGCTCTACTGAATTCTAATTCATTTAGTTTCTCATTTTTTCCGGTAGCTTGTTGTATAGCTTAACCGCCATACTGTAGCAGTTCGTGTCGCAAAGTTTTAGTCGAATTTCGGGGGACTATCAGAGGCTTTTGTGCTACCTTTCTTTTTAAAGGAGCTTTTTCATCCTTTTCAAAAAGCGAAGGGTGATTTCTAAAAAACTTACACATTTCTAGAATATATAAAGATGGGAGTGTAAGCAGTTTTTTGTTAGTAAACACGGGTCGGCAGGAATCGGTCCATTTAAGGTTATAGATCGATCTGAGGCATTTCTTCTGAACTATAAATGCTCTTTGGGAGTCCGTGGAGTTTCCCCAGACGATTATCCCATATCTCAGTACAGAGCACACGTGGCTGTGGTACACAATTAGAGCTGTTTCTACATTCGTTAACTGTTTTATTTTCCGTAGCGCGTATATAAATTTATTTAATTTCTTACACACCATGTCTACATGTGATTTCCAGTTGCAGTAATTATCAAAATGTATTCCTAAGAATTTTATCTTTTTCAATTCTGTCATTATTATATTTTGTTATTATTATTTGTGCAAAATGTCATAAATTTAATTTTATTTGTGTTTATTTGTAAATTATTTAGGTTTAACCAGTCATGTACATCGTTTAGAGCTTTATTTGTGACATTTATTGCTTGCTCAACAGTAGCCTCTTTAGTCAGAATAGTGGTATCGTCTGCAAACAGTATAGTGTATTGGTCTGTTGCGTTCGGTAGTTCATTAATGTATGCTAAAAATAGTATCGGCGAAATCGCAGTCCCTTGAGGTACGCCACATTTGTTAACTAGGTACTTAGATCTATACGTTACGTAGGTGTTAGTCTTACGGCACATTTTCACGATCTCCGTGCATTGCTTTCGACCCCTTAGGTAGCTATCAAACCAATTGTAGGCTGGGCCTCTTATACCGTAATTTTCTAGTTTATTTAATAGTTTGTCAAGAGATATCATGTCAAAGGCTTTACTCATGTCCAGAAATACAGCTATTGGAATCTTTTTTGTATCTATTGCACTAAGGATTTCTTTTATTAATTTAAAACTTGCCAAAGTAGTAGATTTATTTTTGATAAAACCGTTCTGTTGTTGACATATTATATCATTTTTATCAAAAAACTTTACTAGCCTTGTACTCATTACTTTCTCGAATATCTTGGAGATAATCGGAACCAATGTGATTGGCCTGTAGTTTCCTGCTTCAGATTTCGGACCCTTTTTATGCAGTGGTTTAACTACGGAGAATTTAAGTGCTTCAGGAAAAATACCGTTTTCCATAGACAGATTTATTAAATGAGTCAATGGTTTTAATATAGAAAATATAGTTCGTTTTAATATTTTTGTTGTAATATGATCATACCCAGCTGAATTTGTATTCCGTAATTCCATTGCAATTCTATATACTTCTACCGAATCCACTGGTTCCAGGTAAATAGAGCTGGCTAACGTTCAGTATTCAGTATTCAGATAGTGTTAGGTCCTTATCATCATTAATATTTGGTATAGTAACACATTGTTGCCTGTTATGAAGGTACGACTTTATCCACTGTAAGGGTGGCCATCTGATTCCAAGTAATTCTAGTTTTTGTATTAGTAAATCGTGGGAAACTAGATCGAAAGCTTTTGATAACTCAAAAAATAGAACTGTGGTTAGATTATTATCATTGATACTAGGTAATACAGCTTTCATGAGGGCATAGATGGCTAATGTTGTAGATTTATCCTATGTATGGAACCCATACTGTTCATTTTCTATTATATTAAATATATTACAATAATGCAGGAATCTTTTGTACATGCATTTTTCATATATTTTAGATAAAATGGGTATTAATGTAATAGGGCGATAATTATTCATGTCATGTCTTTCTCCTTTTTTGTACAGAGGCTTAATAATGGAAAACTTCAGCGCTTCTGGAAAAAATCCACAGTCAAATGACAAATTAATTAAATATGTTAATACGTCAATGATTTCGTTAGCACATTCTTTAATGATTTTTGTGCTAATTTAATCGTAGCCTTCGGAACTGGTATTATTTAAAAGCCTAATTTCCTGTCTGACTTCATTTACTGTCATGGGCTTAAGGAACATTGAATTGACAGTTATATTTTTCCCAGAGTTACTTTTAACGTTTGTATCTATTAATTTATTAGTTGAATTGATGTAGTGGTTATTATAAGCGGATGCTATTTCAACTCGGTTGGAAATTACTGTGTTGTTAATTTTGACATTCTCAATATTACTTTTAGGGTTTGTATTATTAAGCTCATCTTTTATAACCTTCCAGGTGGCTTTACATTTGTTATCGTTTTTAGCAATAAAATTGATGTTTGCATTCTTTTTAGAGCTGAAGATGCATTTTTTAAGAAATTTAGAGTAGTTAATGTATTTGATCTTATTAATTGCTGTTTTATTTTTATAGAATCGATGGCGTAGAAACCGTTTTATCTTGCAACTTTTTTTAAGCCCTTACTTATCCAAGTTTGTTTCTTTTTGTTATTTATATTAACTATTACTCTTAATTTAGGGAAATAAAGATTGTAGAGTAAGCTGTAACGGCTAGGGCTGCGCAGGGTAGGCTGCGCAGGCCGTTAAAGGATAGGTAGGTAGATAGGTAGGAAAAGAAACAGTTTGATAGATTAATACATATAATAAGTAACACGGCTAGGTCGCGGGTAAGGTCCTTAACACTAGTTCAGTTCTGAGCACTCGCACACTTAGAGAAGTAGGATACCGCCCTTGGTAGCACGTGGCAGACGAGGGGGCCTGTCAGCACAGGCACGTGGCGGCAACACGTGGCGGTAGGCCGCGGAGGCCTGTTAGCACAGGCTCCCGGCAGTAACTAGCGGCGGTAGGCCGCGGAGGCCTGTCGCAGAGGCTCCCGGAAGTAGCTCGCGGCGGTAGGCCGCGGAGGCTTGTCGCAGGCTCGTAGTAGTAGCATGCGTAGGGCGTGCAGGATTGGTTAAGGGGTCCTGCCCTCAGCCCGTACGGAGAACCCCTAGGTCGGGGCACACAGAATTCTTAGGATCAGGGAATTACTTCCACCAGCTCTGCAAGCGGAAACGACATGAACGAGCGTCCCCAGAAAGAAAGTTAGTGTTGTACCCCGATTCTAGTGATGTGATTAGGAACTTACTAATTGTAATATTTTAGCATCACTCGACTAATTATAGTTGTGAGTCCACACAACGCTACAGTACCCCGGGTACAGAGAGAGGATTTTACCTTTATAAAATCCGCTAGAACGACCACTTCCCACTTGCTGTCTAATCCTTAGCACAAGTCTGAATCCAGATCAATCACAGCGGAGACTGGAAACATACTCAACAGCCATGAGTGAAACCAGTTAGTCATAGATCACTCAGGATTTCCAGACAGCAAGCAAAGAAATACACTAGTGTGAGAGCAAGTGTATCTCAGTCGGTGGTGTTCTATTAGTAGCGGGTGCCAGTGTGTTCAGTAGTATTCCTACATGTAAGTAGACATGTTGTGTATTAGATATTTAGTTTTTTAACTGGCTTTAGGTAACTATAGGTAAGTGAGTTCAGTGTGAGAGCAAGTGTAACACCACTGTAACGGCTAGGGCTGCACAGGGTAGGCTGCGCAGGCCGTTAAAGAATGGGTAGGTAGTCGAGTTCAGTGTTAACTTGTAGGTGTAGTGTGGTATGTATGTACATGTAGTTAGAATGCCAAAGTCTTTATTAGATTTAATTTTAGTATGTACTTTAGGCATTTAGGTAACGGATAGACAACACAAAAGCTAAGGGTAGTTATAATAGTGACCTGCTCTGCAATAATAAATAGACATCCCTTGGGATCAACAGCATTCCCTAATATAGCGCCAGTGCAGCATATGTTAAGGATAGTATTAGGTAATAGAGGTAGTTTACTTTTAGTTATAGATAGTAGTTTTATTTTACTCATTGCTGTAATGGTCATAAGCGTTTCCACAATATAATTATATAATATCACAGATAATTTAATAGTTATATTAGCAACAGCTCTGATTTGAGTGAGTATAAGGATCACACACATGACTAGTAATTAGGGTCTAGTCCATAGTACAAAGTAGTAGTAGATTTGTTTTCTATAGTTAATAGTTTAAGTTTTATTTATATGTTATAGTTTTATTTTATTATTATATTTAATAGTCATTAGTTTCCATAATATCATTACATATTATCATAGATAATAGAATAGATATGCTAGCAACAGATCAGATTTCAGTAAGTAGATTACTGTTGTAGTTCTAACTTAAGTCCCAATAGCATATTGCACACACAAGACTAGAAATTAGGGCTAGTCCATATTTCAAAATAACCAGTATGTAGGATTTATTTAGTACATAATAACCTAAACTGCATAGGAATACCAACAATTACATAGATAGACAGTTTACATAAATAGATACTTTTGGTTTAGACTTATTTAGGGAGTAACCATTCGCTCCATAGAATATACTTATGTAATAGTTAGATAATGTAGTTTAGGCTTATTTACGCAGTAACCATCCGCTGCTTAGAATATACTTTTAGATAGATAATTTTGGTTTAGGCTTATTTAGGCAGTAACCATCCGCTGCTGCAAAGGCTTTTTTATAGAGTTGCACCGCTCTTTAGAATGTAATAGTACATATATATAGAAGATAGGTAGGTGATGAATGGGGTAGGGCTATCATCAAATATTACTATGGTTGTAGGACCAATAGTTATAGAAGATAGGTAGGTGATGAATGGGGTAGGGCCATCATCAAATATTACTATGGTTGTAGGACCAATAGTTATAGAAGATAGGTAGGTGATGAATGGGGTAGGGCCATCATCAAATATTACTATGGTTGTAGGACCAATAGTTATAGAAGATAGGTAGGTGATGAATGGGGTAGGGCCATCATCAATTACAACTATGGTTGTAGGACCAATAGTTATAGAAGATAGGTAGGTGATGAATGGGGTAGGGCCATCATCAATTACAACTATGGTTGTAGGGCCAATAGTCATGATAGAAGAATAAGATGGATGGGATAGGGCCATCATCATAAAGAAGCGATTGGATTTTCGATTTTATATTGACTAGACAAGAAGACAATTTTAGTTTCAGTTTTTATTTCTTTAGTTTAGTAGGTAATTGTGTTTTTAGTGATATTTTTTTTTTAAATTAAATAAACAGTAGTAGTTGGCAATGTAGTTCAATTAATTTGGTAGTTTGTATGAAGTGATAGCTGTCCTTAGTGTATAATTTTGGCCACAGTAGTTACATTTTAAATGTTATTTTTATTATTTGTGAGCCAGTAGATAAGTTATTTAGATTGTAATTATGAAGTTTAATTTAATTAATGTTTGTAGGTATAATCAAGTTAGTTTATAGCATAGTTTAAAGTTTTAGTAATCAAAATATGTTTGTAGTAGTAAGTAGTATATCAAATTTTAGGTTAATTTTGTTTGACAGCTATCCGTAGTTAGTGTAGAAGTCAAAAGTTTATTTAGTAAAATATGCATTTCACCGCTGCCAGCACAGGGATAAGTTTTCTAAATTTTAGTTATACATGAGGTGAGTTCCCATTATGTACATAGTTAGCATAAGATAGACATATAGTTGTCACAATTGGTTAATACAATAGCTAATATAAACTTAAAACTATACCGCTACGATGTGTAGCAAGAAGTGTGTGCGAGGGCTCAGTCAGCGTGTTAGGTTTGGTAAGATAGATAAGAGTTGGGCGCCACTGTAACGGCTAGGGCTGCGCAGGGTAGGCTGCGCAGGCTGTTAAAGGATAGGTAGGTAGATAGGTAGGAAAAGAAACAGTTTGATAGATTAATACATATAATAAGTAACACGGCTAGGTCGCGGGTAAGGTCCTTAACACTAGTTCAGTTCTGAGCACTCGCACACTTAGAGAAGTAGGATATCGCCCTTGGTAGCACGTGGCAGACGAGGGGGCCTGTCAGCACAGGCACGTGGCGGCAACACGTGGCGGTAGGCCGCGGAGGCCTGTTAGCACAGGCTCCCGGCAGTAACTGGCGGTGGTAGGCCGCGGAGGCCTGTCGCAGAGGCTCCCGGAAGTAGCTCGCGGCGGTAGGCCGCGGAGGCCTGTCGCAGGCTCGTAGTAGTAGCATGCGTAGGGCGTGCAGGATTGGTTAAGGGGTCCTGCCCTCAGCCCGTATGGAGAACCCCTAGGTCGGGGCACACAGAATTCTTAGGATCAGGGAATTACTTCCACCAGCTCTGCAAGCGGAAACGACATGAACGAGCGTCCCCAGAAAGAAAGTTAGTGTTGTACCCCGATTCTAGTGATGTGATTAGGAACTTACTAAATGTAATATTTTAGCATCACTCGACTAATTATAGTTGTGAGTCCACACAACGCTACAAAGCAAAACATTTCATGAAAGTGATTAAATGCTACGTTTGCGTCATTAGCTGCATATATGTCACACCAAGATAAATTACGTAAGCATTCCTTAAACTTTCGAATATTATCCATGCTGAAATCACTTTTATATGTATAATATGTTGGTAGTTTTTGTGTTTTGTATTTTAGTGGAATGGTCAACATTTGCGCAGTGTCATGGTCCGATAAGTGAAGTGGCATTACAATAGAAATAGAAGAAAAACATAAATAAAGCGGCTCTGCTAGTATTTAGTACCTGGTCGACCGAGCTCTCCTCGGGTAAAAAAATAGATAATGTTCATTTTAATTATAATATTATAATATCATTTCTTTTTAATAGTAAGTATAGGATAGTTCATGAGTGAGTGTTTAACTTTGAATAATTTTCATGTGACAATAGCGGCCGTATACTGCCCTCCAAGACACACGATAAACAAAGAACAATATGTAAAGTTTTTCAGACTCCTTGGGCAGAGATTCATATTAGGCGTCACCGCCTAGTGAATGTTGATTGTGGATCGAGATTAACTACAACAAAGGGAAGACAGCTTCTGAGTGCAGTTAAAGACATACACTGTGAGGCCATAAGTACTATCACCGGTACATCCAGTTTGACGTCGCCGCCCAGACCTCGAGCGCGCCGGTCCGACAGGCCCCGAGTGGTCCGCGGTGGGCGCTGAAGCAGCTGGACCGGGAGCTCCTCCTGGAAGCCTCGATCGTGCAGGCCTGGGTGTCATCACCGGATACGCCTGCTGACATCAACAACGAGGCGGAGTGGTTCCGGGAGGCCATGTCCGAAATATGTGACGTGGCAATGCCCCGGGTCCAGGCCGGACGTGCCTCGCGCCAGGTGTACTGTAGTCGCAACAGCTGACGACATTGCGCAATGCGTGCGTTGCTGCGCGACGCCGGTATACCAGGCACCACAGGCTCCGTATTCGTCTTCCGGATACGGAAGCCATTCAGGCGGAGCTGTACGAGGGGTACAGAGCGGCGAAGACCGCCCTCCAAGCGGAGATCCTGCGGGCCAGGGTCAGTGGCCTGCGAGGAGTCGCTGGAGACTCTGAACAGGGACCCTTGGGGACGCCCATACAAAATGGTACGGGAGAAACTCCGCCCATGGGCTCCCCCTTGTGGGGGACGTGGTGAGCGCTCGTTCCCTTCGAGAGGGGAACATGCCTCCCCACCCATGGCTCCGTCTACTGCGGTGCCCGATGAGGACCACACCGCCGACGACGACGGCGATGCTCCGGAGGTGACCGAGGTAGAGATGAGAGTGGCGATACGTAGACTGAATGCCAAAAATACCGCCCCAGGACCCGACGGCTTACCTGGGAAAGCCTGGGTCCTGGCCTTGGAGGCTCTCGGGCCTCGACTAAGGGGGCTCCTAAGCGCATGCTTGGAGAGGGGCCAGTTTCCATTTCGCTGGAAGACGGGGAAACTGGTCCTCATCAAGAAGCCGGGGCGCCCTGCGGACTCTCCGTCCGCTTACCGGCCCATCGTGCTGCTCGACGAGGTGGGCAACCTATTTGAAAGAGTCATTGCAGGCCGCCTCGTCGGGCGGCTGGTGCGGGTGGGGCTGGATTTGGTGGAGAGCCAGTTTGGTTTCCGCAGGGGGCGCTCTACGGTGGACGCAATCATGCGCGTGCGAGCCCTGACGACGGGAGATGCTGTGGCCCAGGGTGGGGTCGTCTTGGCAGTGTCTCTAGACATCGCCAATGCCTTCAATACTCTGCCCTGGAGTTGCATCAGGGAGGCACTCCGGTATCACCGGATGCCGACTTACCTCTGTCGTGTGGTCGAGGCTTATTTGACGGACAGGGCTGTCATCCACCCCGGTCACCAGAGAGAGTGGAACCGGCGAGAGATGTCGTGCGGTGTCCAACAGGGTTCGGTCCTGGGGCCGCATCTGTGGGACATCGGATACGACTGGGTGCTGCGCGCCGACCTCCCTAGCGGCGTCAGCGTCGTTTGTTACGCTGACGATACGTTGGTCCTTGCGCAGAGGAGGTCGCACCAGGCGGCGGCCACGGGGTTGCGACAATCGTGGACAGAATCCGGCAATTGGGACTCGAGGTGGCTCTGCACAAATCCGAGCCCATGTGTTTTCATGGTCCTCGGAATGCGCCAACGTCGGGTTCCCAAATAACGGTAGGAGGAGTTCACATCGGCGTCGAGTCGACGATGAAGTACCTAGGACTCGTCCTCGACAGTCGGTGGAACTTCGTGGAGCACTTCCGACTTTTGGCTCCCAGACTGGAGCGAGCCGGGGCTGCTTTGAAGCGGCTCCTGTCTAATCTAGGGGGTCCAAACGCCTCCTACCGGAGGCTATACGCGGGGGTCGTGCGGTCCATGGCCCTTTACGGGGCACCGGTTTGGGCGCGTTCATTGAGGCGGCGGCCAGCCCGCCGTTTAAACGCGTCCCAGAGGGTCATGGTCACCCGGCTGGTCCGGGGCTACCGCACGGTCTCCGGTGAGGCGGCGAGCCTGCTTGCCGGATCACCGCCATGGGATCTGGAGGCAAAAGTCCTCGCGCACATTTGGGAGTGGCGCGAGGAGGCGAAACATGAGGGGCATAACTCCGCTGCCGCGAGAAATCGTGGCACAGCGGGCAGAGCTCCGGCGGGATCTCATGGCGTCATGGAGAGTACGATTGTCGCAACCCAGTGCTGAGCTCACCACTATTGCAGCGATAAGTCCCCTCTTTGAGGAGTGGCTAGAGAGGCGCCACGGCGTCCTCACCTTCCGCCTGACGCAGGTCCTCACCGGACATGGTTGTTTCGGGAGGTTCTTGTTTCGTATCAGGCGGGAGAAAACGCCCGGGTGTCATCACTGCGTGGATCGGATCGCCCGGAGGACACGGTGGGGCATACGGTGGAGGTCTGCCCGGCTTGGGCAGAGCATCGCCGTGTCCTCGTGGAGGTGATCGGTGGCGGGGATCTCTCACGTCCGGCCCTGGTCCAGGCCATGGTACGGAGCGAGAAGGCATGGGAGGCCGTCGCCTCCTTCTGCGAAGCAGTAATGCTCGCGAAGCAGGAGGCAGAACGCGTGAGGGAGAGGCAGATTTCGCGCCCTCACGCACCTAGCCGCCGCAGGAGACGCCCTGGGCGTCGGGAATCGCAGGCCGATTCCCGGCCACCGTAGGCGCGGGCTTGCGCACGGCGAGCAATGGGTAGCTCGCCGTCCGATAAGGGCCAGGCCCGGGTCGACGGCGCGTTGTGTTCCACGCGCACCTCAAAGAGATGTCAGCAAGTGAAGGGGTCCGATAGGACCGATGCCTGCTGGGGTTGCGGGAAAGTCCTAAAGGGATACCGTAGCCCCTGGCAACGGAAGGAACACGGGTGGGTTTTAGTCAGTAAGTCTGACACGCCCTCCCGCTCCACCCAGAGCGGGAGAAGTTATTTGATAATATCCTACCCTAAAAAAAAAAAAAGGCCATAAGTACTGAAAAACCTACATACTGGCCTACTGACCACCAGAAACTACCACACCTAATCGACTTTTTTATAGTGAAGAATATATCGGCCGATTATCTGAGAGTAAAAAAAGGGTACCATATGAACTCCGATCACTCTACGATATTATTACGATTAAGTCACAAAACTCAGAGAAAACCACTTGTCATTAGTTAACAAGTTTACCGATTGGGAAAGTTAGTTTAGACCTACAAAATATTATTGACCTAAAAACTTCATTAAAAAGCAAAGGTCAGGTCGATTCTGAAATAAACAAGCTTAGCAATAATATCCAACAATGCGCATGGAACAACACACCACAGCCAATGAAAAAATGTAGAGGAAATACATATCCCAATACCAGCGCGGTGGTATATTTTTTTTTTAAATATCGCCGTATTATGCTGAGATAGGGGCTTTTTTGGCCTCGCACAGGTCGTTATAATTTAGTTAGTTTTATATGCTCCTTTTTTATTTTTTTTTTATATAATTTTTTATTTTACTGTGTTGTATTTCCCGTGCGTGTCCCAAATAAATTATTTTTCTGTCTTTCTTTCTTTTTTTCTTCTTTATCCAAAGGAGATAATATACCTACTGTCTGAAAAAAGACTCAAAGAAAAAGATGGCAGTAAACAAGATTCTCGCAAGATAAAACTTTATTAAATAATCTTACGAAAATATTAAAAAGAAATATACAAAAAATATATAAACATACAAGCCTTTCAAGATGAGGCTTTTCATACTAACCTACGTCAATAAACCAGCGACCATACAACGCAATACTCTCTTTGAAAAGCGACAAAGTCACTCAAAAGGCCGATAACATAAATTCCCCCTATCAGAAATGGTAACGGAAAATGGGCCATAAGCAATGAGCAAAAAGCTCTAAGATTTGCATATCACTTAGAAGAAATCTTTCAGCCAAGTAACGGCTCTATTGACAACATACAGTTTACTAATATTTTGCAAGATGAAAGAATTAAACTTGTGACTCCGCAAGAAGTTTCCACGGAAATTCAGTACATTACCCTGAAAAAATCCCCAGGATATGACCTTATTACGGGAGAAATCCTAAAACATCTCCCGCGTAAAGCCATCGTCAAACTTACCAGACTCATCAACGCTGCATTCATGTTAAAGTATGTACCTATGCCGTGGTAAGTTGCTGAAGTGATTATGATTGCAAAGCCAGGTAAACCACCTCACGAAGCATCATCATACAGACCCATTTCCCTGTTGTCTATAATATAAATGAGAGAAACCTGATCCCTGACCATCAGTTTGGATTCAGAGAGAAACACTCCACAATAGACCAAGTACATAGAATCACCAACATCATTGAGAGAACGCTTGAAGATAAGAAAGCCTGCTCCACAGTATTTTTAGATGAGGCACAAGCTTTTGATAGAGTTTGGCATAAGGATTTGAAATACAAACTAAGACAAATGCTGCCCAATGATTGTGCCGATATTTTGGAATCATACATAACTGATAAAATGTTTAGAGTAAGGCACGCGGATGCCTATTCCGAGTTGAAAATGATTAAAACTGGCGTTCCTCAAGGTAGTGTGCTGGGTCCAGTACTCTACCTGTTGTACACGTATGATATACCAGAGCTGGAAAATAATACAATTGCAACCTTTGCTGACGACCATTATGGCTATAGGGTCATGCCACAAGGAAGCAGTAAAAAAGGTGCAAATCGCTGTAAATAAAGTTCATGACTGGACACAAAAATGGAAAATTAAATTAAATGAATCAAAGTCACTTCACATTGATTTCACCAACAAGAATTGTGATTACTACTCTATCTTCATAAATGGTCAACAAGTGCCATGCGCAAGCACAGCCAAATATCTTGGCATAACGCTAGACGCGAAACTGCGCTGGACAGCGCACGTCAAAAAGAAAAGACAAGAACTAGACATGCGTTTCAAAAACATGTATTGGACGAAATTCCTGCCTATCGATACATAAAAAAATGTTGTTATATAAGCATGTTCTCATGCCAATATGGACCTATGGGATCCATCTGTGGGGCTGTACTAAAGTGTAGAAATAATAGTGACAATGACACACATACAACATAATATGAAAAAAGTGATTTTATTATATCAGACTCTAGGAAAGTGAAACGGACTTGTGTAAAGTGCAATAATGCTATTCTAAGTTTTAGAATAATTATCACGTAAAAAATTAAATTAAATTAAAATAGCTTATTAGTCTTAAAGGCTAGATTGTAATTGATTAGTAGGAACCTGGTTCTTTCTAATAAAGCATATAAAAAAAAGGATAGTTCATACTAATTCCAAGTATAGAACATACTAATTGTATGCTGCCATGATAGTACTTACTAATTCTGTGCTACCATGTCATTATTCTAAGGTAGCCATCTTGTTCTAAACTTTGGTTAACCGCGCTCTGCGCTGATAAAAATACGTAGAAAACGAATTTTCTAAAATATGTGACCTACCTAGATCGATTTTTCGCCTCCGTAAACCCCTCCATTGCAACTTTCATCGTAATCGTTAGAGCCGTTTTCGAGAACGTGATTATAAATATATACAAAATTATATACATATATAAAAATATTGCTCATTTAATCCTTTCCTACTATAATATAATAAAGTTTGTATGTTTGTTACTCAATTACGCAAAAACAGCTGAACGGATTTGAATGAAATTTGGCACACAGATAGTTTATAACCTGGATTAGCATATAGAATTTTTACTTCGATAGTACGTTCGTACGTAGGATAATTTCCGACCTTCACGCGGGCAAATATTGCTCATGTGTGCACCATGTATATACAGTGAAGACAAAAACGATACCATTAAGAGCGATTATTCCATTCAGTACTGACTGAATAGAAATATGAAATGTGGCTAACCTGCGAACTAGAATATTAACATACAACATGCAACTTGCTTACGCGTTAAAAAGCCCAGTGATCACGAAACAGGAGTCGCTGAATGCCCTGCTAGGAAAATAGCAGAATACAGATATATTAACTCCATCGATTATGAGGGTACTTAATGCGTCATATTGTGCTTAGTGCTGACTCAAAAATATCCCTGGTCACTGCATTGTCCTACTTATCTACCTTCGATTTGACGCTGTCGAAGCACATTAGCCGACTGCTTCAAAAATCTAACGTGACCTTGAAGGCGATTTACAACTATATATTTTCCGTAAATAATATAGAAATTATTTAACCTAATTATTAGTATTTAAGTAGATTAAACATGGCCTATCCTGCAGTAAGAGCGCAGGCCGGATAGCACTGCACGCCAGCATCAATAATATCATCCGTCGTGCTCTTGTCACCGCCGGAGTGCCGCGGGCTCCGAGTGCCCATCTCATGGTCATGGTCGACTCTTCACGTGACCAGAGGGCTGGCTTTCTTGGCTGATTCTTTGGCAAAAGGAATCAGCATTGCCGTTCAACGTTGCTTAGCTGCCAGCCTTTTGGGCTTTTTTCCTGTTGACAGCGATGCGGACGAATTTTTTGATGCCCTATCCCCCCCCCCCTCCCTTTTTATATACTTGTCCATATTATTATTATTTTAAGTCTGTTAGTTTTTAAATCATGTAAATACGTTTGTGTAAATAAAAACCCTTACGTGAAATATATAAAGAAATAAAAACATTTAGTAGATTAAAAAAATAACAAATCTATAACATAATAAATTATCTAACTATGTCACTATTCTTAAAACTTATGTTAAAATATTGTTTAAGAAATCAGTTGTTCAAATAGTAATTGTAAGAACTTATGCCGCCTGTGATACAGGTTTATTCTAGTACAGGCATCATACTTTGTAATACCTACTCGTACATTATTTCTAAGATTTCTACTGTATTTTACAAATTTTTAGTTTTTGAATAAATTTTATTATTTAGTATTTATACAACATACCATTTACACAGTGCAGCCAGCTCTAGTGACCTCTCGGTGGACTAGCGGTGCTTCGGGCTATCTGCGGTAACTAATGAAGTCTGTGTCGCATGTGGGGAAAACCAGAACAGTATGTATCGTCAGTAGTGTAACGAGACAAGCAACGTGATTAGTGAGCAGCATCTGGCGTCAAGTGGCCGCGGGCAGGCGCGAGGGGTGCGTGTGAGCACCCCTTGCGGACCGGGCGCACAATGAGCGGCGCTCTACAGACAGCTGCGCAGGCGCAACACTACTCGCTACTGTATTATTATGATGATGAACGGCCGTTACAAGTGCCGTGTGATTGTGTCACACTCGTATCAGTGGCTCACTGAGCATCACAGATGTGTGAACAATGCGCGCGGTGATTGTAGCAACATGCGCTATTATATGTACACCACTATAATAATACGTCTATTATAGTTAGACTACTGTTATAGTTAGAGCGTCGTGGTGGCGGCGGGCGCGACTGCTGTTATCCATTCACGCTGATTTATTTAGTCATCAACTAATGCAGATCGGGCTCGACTTTCGCATTACTTAGACCGCTTTATATCCTAACTATAAACCATGTAGAGAGCGCAATTGTCGCGTGTGTAAGTCACGACCCCGTCCGTCACGTGTCGACCAGTGTCGTGTTGCGCGTGAATCGCTCGTGTCGGATACAATGTGGCGACACTTTACGACGTGTTTGCGGGACGGGCGCGTACTCTCGGATGTCCCTCCGTGCGCGTGTAATGCGGTGCTGCGCATGCGTGTGAGCTGATGTGGCTGCCAACACGCCCATAAAGCCGCCAGCGTGCCACTTAGGGGATAGTTGGACAACTTAAATATCACTCGCGCGTGAACGAAGCGCTTTAAGTAAATTCTTGTGGTGCAATTGATCGGCCATACAACGGTCACGGCGGCGGATGTATGCGCATGCGCGGGCGAGTGTCTGCACAGTCGTGAGCATCCGCAAGCGATGGGTGGCGGCGGCGATAGCTCAACTGTGCGCCGGCGCAAGCTCCTCTAATCAGGTGTCTGGAGGTGTTTCGTGTCGAGTAAACTGCGCGTCGCTGCCGGCACGCTGCGCGGCGCTCGTTAGTCGCGCATTGTCACGTGCTGACGTGCCCGTCGCGCGCTCACTCGCTCATTTCCGTACTTATTGATAGCTTACTTATTTTAGATAACTCTGAAAAGCTCGAAGTGGTCGTGGGTTTAAAAATTGTTCTACATGAGCATAGCATTTCATTTGAACCTCTGGTGCGCTGTGAATGAGTGCTCATAGGGTTTCATACATATCGTTGATTTTCTTAAGCGGTCACTATAGCGCTTATTTGTAGAGAATGTCTATGCCTATGTGAGCGAGTATGCGTGGGGCCTGGGCGTAGCGAAGTACAGATGAGCATGCGCAACTCACGCTCTGCGTCAAGACAAGACTGCAGTAGAAGATGTCAGAAGCACAATAGATTACTGTCAACTGTCAACTATTGCAACCAAGAAAAGGCACCCAGCTGTTGATGATGCACCCAGCTGTTAATAAAGGACACCGGATTTTAGGTAAAAAATAGCTTTGTAGAGCGTCGTCTCTGTCACTCAGACACGTTTGACAATGTAGAGCATCGTCTCTGACACTCAGACACGTTTGACAATGTGAATCAAAAGGAGATTCTTCGTAGAGCGTCGTCTCTGTCACTTAGACACGTTTGACAATGTAGAGCGTCGTCTCTGTCACTCAGACACGTTTGACAATGTAGAGCGTCGTCTCTGTCACTCAGACACGTTTGACAATGTGAATCAAATGGAGATTCTAACTCTCTTTGTATACGTTTTCAACGGCTGTGTACTGTACACATTTCACTCACAAGAACCAACCAATCAAAATTCAATAATGATACATATTACAAAACAAATTATCTTTTCGTGTTTATCTGTATGTGCACGTTGTTCTTCTAAACCACGCAACAGATTTAGATAAGGTTTTCACCATTGATTAGAAAATTTATTACGGAAGGTTTATTTGTATGATACGTTAGTATGAAAGTTACGTTTACCTAAGAAATCTCGATGTTTTGTCACGTAGAAAAAACCGTGTGAAGCAGGAGCGGGCCGCTAGTCCTTAATAAAGTGCTGTGAACTCGAGGTCGCGTGTACAGTGGGCTCCAGAGAAACGTCACCCCCTTGCATTGTTTTTTACATTGCTAGGGGGTGAGGTTTCTCTGGAGCCCACTGTACGTAATATCTGATAACACGCGTGAAACAGTTCTGCGACGACGCGCCGCCCGGGTGAGTTGGGGGAGAGGGTTGAAGAGGAATGTATCGATAATCAAGATAAGGATCGCACGCGCACGCAAATAAACCGTGACATATCGCAAGTACGCGGTGTAGCGCGACCGCAGCACGGCCACCTAACCGGCGCGGCATGCGCCCTGCCCGGAGCGGTCGCGCTATACGGACCCGGGTCCCGCGAACCGACCGCCACCGTATCCTCCGACAAACGCTTTGATTAAGACGTGTGCGGGGGTGATGCAGAGCCGCAGGTAGTTCGTTAGGGGGCACTAATGGCTCGTTGGTCAAAACGGTGCACTTCCAAAAGACCATGTGATTAGAATGACACCGCAGACAGATGATCAAGACAGGTATTTCGGAGAAGCGGGATTGTAAAACCATGTGTCAGTACACAATGTGCCATGCTATTTATTTATGCGTAATGTTTTCGTAGGGAGATAATAAGCCGACTACAGGTACTTTAAAAAATCGACTACCAAAACACAACAAAGTGCTAAAATAACTTTTTCGGAATTTTTGTGTTTTTTTAGGAAGTTGGTGGTTTTTTTTTTGTAAACAGTTAATATTTTTGACTTTTTAGTACCTCACACAAATTCGAATATACTACCTGCTATTTAAGGCTCCGTGCACGAAAAACCCCTTTTTCGTCGATAATCTTATTGTTAGAAAGCTTGAAATAATTGAAACATTAAGTCTGTGTATGTATAAAAGTACAGTTTTCGTGAAGCTGAACCATTTGTGTCAGTCACAGCACTGTTAATGGCGTGTTAGGGTTAAAGGTTGGACACTGAAGGAAAGACCGTTCTAAGGATTTCAATAATACGTTTATTATCCTTTTCTTTATATATAGGAAGGCGTGTTTTCCTATTCTATTAGCCTTGTGTGGTGTAGTTGCATCACTATTGCGCTCTCAAAAACATGGTTTATTTCGCCTTTGATTTACTTAATGAAGATATTGTATAATCATAAAATAAAGTTTTGATTTCATTGCAAGGATAGATGAATACTAATGTGTAATTTTTAAATTTCTTTATTTTCTTGGTGTGCTAAATAATAGGAAAAAATACATTATTGACAGGCTTTAAAAAAAATGGTTTTTTCTGCTATATTTTGTATCGAAGTTGAAAAAAGTGGTACTGCCACATGCAAGTAGACCATATTATAACGATGTTGATGATATTTTTAAATGTTCAAAATCAAAAGTAGTTTCTTGTAAAAACGTGATCAAACGTCAGTCTCGCGTCATTTTTCGGAAAACTTGTTGCGAATATTTGTGATTTTCCATGAATACTTAACTTATTTGAAAAATCCCTATCAGCCATATGCAAAACAAAGAACTCGACTTTTCAAATCACAGTTTTGTTTAACTTCTTTTTCCCTTTCTCATAACTATTGACGACAATACCGACGAATATACATTTAAAAACATCCTCCTCGGTTAAAAAAAAAATCGCTATGAAACGAGGGCCTGTTATATGTAAAAGGTGTCATTGTAGTCATATGTAAGACAGTAGGGTCGATCAAGTCGTAGAAAACAACCGACTAGCATCACAGTGAAGTAGGCAGACATCAGAAGGAGACACATTGGGGATATATGTCCGCTGTTTCATAAGTGTACCAGTCGGGCTAGTTGGTGATAACATAATTGTTATAATGATAGCGATGTTAAAAATAACTGGAACGCTGACATAATAGCGGCAGTAGATGGAGCAGTGGCACACAAGGAGGGGGAGGGGGGAGGAGGGCGCGCGCCAACTGATAACCAACGGTACGTACCTACCTAATTCATAATATTACTGTCATTAATCATTTATAATAATGATGTAGGTAGTAGCTAGTACCGACCTACTACAGAGTCCCTCTGTGTCTAGCTTGAGGTAAGTATATGAGACACCTGCTCACCGCTGTTTAGTAGCCAAAACTATAACATGTTTCAAACCATAAGTATCCGTGCTTCAAAGCAAACTGGGTAAGGGGTAACAACTATTACGAACCAACCAAACATTGTGATGATTGGTTGGTTCACAGTTGAGACTGTGTCGCACAATTTAATAATACTTTGTTCAGACTGTAGAATTAGGTAAGCTTTCAAATAATCTTTTTCAATCAAAATTCAAGAATTTGAAACAATATAAAATTTCAGAAATAAAAATATTAGGTAGGTACCTAGCTAGATTCTGTGTTACATGTTATCTAATCAAATATTCGAGCGTTGGTTACTTATTCTATCCAACGACATTCGATTTCAAGTTTAATCCCTTTTCAAATCATAAATGTGTTATAATAAGAATTGCATAGGTGTAAGAGTTCCACAGAAAGTGCTATGCTGACTGTTTCCTAGACCTTTCCAAAGCGTTTGATCTGGTGTCGTACGAATTACTGTGGCGGAAACTATTTAATGATACTTTAGTGGATAGAGAAGTTCTCAATTGGTAAATTTTAGTATAGCAATCAGACAAATTGTGTAAGGTAGGCAGGCTCGCTATCGGATGTGAATAGGCTGGAGCGGGTTGAGCCAAGACGGCCTGACCTCCCCTCGCCTCTTCAGTCTGTACATAAACCGGTTGATCGTCGAGCTCAGCAACACCTATCAGGGTTGTTATGTGGACGTAGTATGCGTCAACAATATTAGTTATGCTGATGTTATGGTGTTGCTGAGATTAACGCAATGAGCATCATCTTGGGCTCAGGTACAATGTTGAGGAAAGTGAGGACTAGTCTTCAAGGCAGGCTCTAAAATTTACCCGATCGAACCATAATTGAAAATTTTGAGAAAGTTCCTTAAAACAAGTCACTTCTTTCAAGTATCTGGACACTGGGTTTCCGAAGATCTAAAAGACAGTCAATGTGTCGTATTGCGAGTGAGCGCAGGGCGTAGGCTGTCCACTGCAATATGTTGGCTCGCAGATATACAAATTGTACGACTGAAGTAAAGGCTAGTCGTTCTATACATGCAGTCTGCGGGTTAACTACATGCAGAGGGCATACAGCGCCCTGCGCGTACAATGCAATAATGTTTTCAGGGTATTGATGGGGTTGCCGCGCTACTGCAGTGCTTCCGGCATGTTCGCAGAGGCTTTCACGCCATTAGGCGCAGGGTACGCGCCAGCCCCAACAGCATCCTGAAAACTATAGCCCCATACTGGGACATTCGATACGCCTAAATGCCACTGAGACATAGTAATGAATAGTTTGTATTGTTTTTTTCTAGTAGATGTACTCGTAAGTACTAACACTAGTTTCTAAGTCGTGTGTATACTAACCAAATGGACTATATCGTCACTTTTCTTACGAAGTGACCTAACTGACATCGATTATATTGTTCAGGACAAGCTTTTTTCGGTGTACGGTATTCAATACTAAAGCAAATAAAGCTCTGCAGCTTGCTCAAATAAATTGTTTAATTTAAAAGTTCATATTTATTTAAATAAAAGTATGTAGAACAGATACGACAGTTCGTAAGAATATTATATTTCTGAAGAGTGGTTTCCCTAACAGATACGGCAGTATTTTTAAGAGTACAGACAAGTAACTTAAACACATTCATCATGCTTTTTTTATGTTTTTGGTTAACTCTCATTAAGAGGGCCAACCTCAGGTTGCAGAAAAGATGAAACATCCCCTTTTGCTTTGGCCTTCATGCCACGTACAGCAGTATAGCAATCTTCCGTGGGCATGTCATAGATGGTGAAATTTTACACGGGTAATCGCTTCTTATCAAAAACTGCACTTTCGTTAGAGATCGGTAAATTGATAACATGCTGCAAGTCAAACGTAGCACATTGTATGGTTCCAGGGGTATTCTTCGATTCTTTTTTGCATATACGTCACTTAGTAAGATGATTTTTTTGCAAATGAGCATATACGTCATTGTTATAACTAGTAAACGGTAGAATAGAATAGAATAACATTTATTTGCATAAAAACACGGTATAGAAGATGGTACAAGACTTACATTTAGAGCATACATGTTTTTGCTTAACATTGTAAGCGTACAAATTTTTCGTGCATACAATTACATTATTTACATTTTTTGTCAAAAAACTCTTTTACACTATAAAAACTATTAGTGGACAGCCAACGTACAATTTACGTTTAAATAATCTGCTATTTAGATTTTTTAGGTCACTCAGTATCTTATTAAATATTTCTACACACATATAAACAGCTTTTATTACATTTAGCTAGTCTTGGAATGAAATCCAGTACGAGCCTGTGAGGGTCGCGCCGGTTTCGAGGATGTACATCGTCTGCTTTTGTAAATAATTCCTTATGCTTCCACACAAACATACATATCTCATATATATAAAGAGACGGTAGCGGCAACAAACCAAGTCAAGAACCAAGAAGATATCAATACGCCGTAAGACAGATCGTAAAAGTACATTTTCATGTTATTTTTAATGCAGTTACGTTACAAATGTCAGTTAGGTCACTTCGTAAGAAAAGCGACGATCATCATCTTCCTGCCCTCGTCCCATGTAACGTGGGGTCGGCGCAACACGTTTTCTTGTTCCGCTCTCCCCTGTCGACCGTCACGCTATCATTCACTGCCTTCTCTTTCATATCATTCCTCACACAATCCATCCATCTCTTCTTTGGCCTTCCTCTCCCACTCCATCCATCAACATTTATATTCATCACTCTTTTAGTCACATGCGTTGCCTCTCTCCTCATCACATGCCCATACCAGGCCAAACGATTTCCTTTCAACTTTTTTGTCACTGGCGCCACTTTCAAACTTCCCCTTATTTACTCATTTCTTACTTTATACATTTTCGTCACACCACACATTCATTTCAACATTCTCATCTTCGCTATATGCAATCTTTTTTCATCCGCCTTCTTCACGGCCCAACATTCCGATCCATACAGTACGACAGGCCTTATCACTCACTTGTAGATTTTCCCCTTTAACTTGAGGGGCATCCGTGGATCGCAAATTGTTCCTGTGACCTGTCGCCATTTCATCCATCCTGAGTTGATCCGGCGCGTTACGTCTCAGTCTACACCGCCATCTCCTTGGACAAGCGACCCGAGGTACCGAAAGTCGGGGCAGATCGGTAAGGGCGTTCCGGCAAGAGATGTGGACACATGACTGGAAGGACCGCCAAAATCACAAAACAAGTACTGTGTTTTGGTTCGACTTAATCTTAGGCCAACGGTCTCCAGTCTTTCCCACCACACCTCCAATCAGCTCTCTCTCAATCTACTCTCAGCAACCAGCACAATGTCATCGGTAAACAGCATACACCAGGGAGCCTCAATATCCGACGTAAGAGCGTCCATTATCACCAGGAAGAGGTAAGGGCTGAGTGCCGACCCTTGGTGCAAGCCGACAGCCACATTGAAGCTGCCAGTAGTGCCCACTGTAGACCGGACTTGAGTAAGAAAAGCGACGATATGGTCAGAAATAAGTTTAAGTTTAGTATGTTACCTCCTTTAGTATTTTATCTCCGTCATTTATGAACCGATTTTGATTTTTTATTTTTTATTTGAAAGGATACACATTTTTATCAAAATTTAGTTTTGATGATGGAATCCATGAGGAATTGAGGGAACTCCTCAAATATTATAGGCACACACATAGCGATTTAGGTATTTTCAGCAACAAATTAAGCATTTGCATTCAGAAAGTATCATTTAGTGAAGTGGAACTGATGAACAAGACCACAGATTGCCACCGGAATTCCTCAATGATAGGTATTTCACGGGTGGCGCCATATATGAACCGATTTGGAAAATTATTTTCTGATTTGAAAGGATATATACCTATACAGATTTTTTTTTATGGGACCAATCTGGGCGATTGGTCCCATAAAAAAAAATCTGTTCTGATGATGGAATCCATGATGAATTGAGGGAACTCCTCAAATATTATAGGCACACACATAGTAATTTAGGTATTTTCAGCAACAAATTAAGCATTTACATTCAGAAAGTATCATTCGGTGAAATGAAACTGATGAAGAAGACCGATGGCCACCGGAACTACTCAATGATAAGTATTTCACGGGTGGCGATAAGATGTCTCGATTAAGATAGTTAAGCGATAATGAAGCACGTTTTAATAAATAATTCTGATGACCATCGAACTGATCTGAAGATGAAGCCGGAAGGACGGCACCGGAACTCCGTCATAAAACAAAGTATCCTAGCCGTGTTTGGGCTTATTCGAATTGCTATGAGATGTACTCTGGCTATAAATGATTTTAATGGTAATATGCCGGCATCAAATTGCGCTACTTGAGTCGTATGTTATGTTTTTATTATCGTTAATTGTTTCTCTTTAGAGGTGGCTACACTGAAAGGAATCAACTAACAAAATAATTACTACCCCTGCCCAACCCTTTGAAAGAATACAGGCATGATGTTATGTAGAAATCTCATTTCCGCAACTTTTTCGTGTAACTTTCCTTTCACGCAAGTGGATTCGCGCAAGTGTGCGCGTAATTAAAGTTAATACCGTGCAGTGCAAAGTTCTGTAAAATTCCGGCTGCGCTGCGCATCTATAATAGCGGCGCACACACAGCCTGCCCCGCATGCACAACGTGTATGATTGCGCCCGCGCGCCGCGGCGCCGTAATTACAGCACGCGGTTATTTGTTTCAGTTAATAGGATTTACACTCGCGTCTCCCCCCGCGTCAGCCCGCGTATCTTAATATACATACACACGTCTTTGTTGCTTTGCCACAAATGTGTGCATAACAAGTCATTAAAAGTCTGATTCGAATGATAAAGATAGAAAAACTGGCTAAGACATAACTACTACTTCGTGGACATAACAGAGTAGGGTCGGTTTTAGTGGTCGGTTCTCACACCTTCCAAGTAGCTGTAATCTAGCTGCAATAGCGACAACATTCGCGATAATATCGCTGAACTCATATCGCTCGCCATTACCCGCCACGTTAACCGCCCGTTAACGAGCGCTCGTTATAATTACCACTCGCGTAATCTGATGTTATCAACAAAGTGGAGCACCAGCACCGCACCGCCGCTACCGCACCGCACTGCCCACACTGCCCACTGGACTCACCAAACCTGAGATTACTAATTTGATACAAATTATACAACCGTCAAACAAATTCTAACTAACTTACTCAAACAGCATGTTTTATTCACCGGTTTGGTCGCATGTTCACAGAGAATATAGAAACAAGAACTTCCTGTTGATGAACGGCTAGTACCTGACAGACTTGATCATTCCAAATGGTGTAATACCTATACAAGCGCGGCTTCAGGGTGGTTGATAAATTTACTCTATTCAATACTTTGTACGACGACACGCATAATATGACTATGTGCTGTTATTATATTTATAATAATGATGATGGACTGTGGATTTTTCTGCCAGCTCTTCTCTTTCCGTGCTCTTAGCTTTTGACGTTTTATAAGTGCCCATGTAGGTTTATCTGAAGCTAACTACTAGACGTAGAAATTAAATAACCCAGAATAGTGTCAAGACAAACCGCCCGGCCCCCGGTCCTGGCGGCCCCCCAAATCTTAAGAAGTACTTGTAATGATATCCCAAGCGCGGTCAAAATATATCCAGTAAGAAGCAGTTTACACTTGGAGGCTGAGGTTGAAAATTTGTACGATTCTATATTCCCAAAATGTATAGTACGAGTATAAACATAAGTCGACAAAGGTGCTCCTATTTTTGTAGGATTAAAAAATAAAAAAAAAACATACTTACACAAGGCGGTAGCGGTATGCAAACATTTTAGATTGCGTCGAATTCTATATTCTCGTAACTCTCAAAACGTTTCTGCATCAGTCGACAAAGTAACAGCTATTTCCGTAAGGAAGTTCAATAGAAACTTAACCGAGAATTCGGAAAACCGGACACCAGGTACACCACCACCATCACTAACAACACGAAAAGAAGAAGACCGGGAATTCCGAGTCGAAGTGCAAACAATTTTGAGCTCTCCTTGCTGGCTCCCTTACATTCTTGTTTTCGTAAATAGATTTTATTTCGAAAATACACCTCTGAAATAAATAATCCTGCCGGTTGCGAAATCAATGGTTTACATTATAATTACGCACGTCATGCTTAATTTTTTGCTGTAATTTTTTTTTTTTGCTAAATTACGGGGGAGGGTGGTTTCATTGTGTTTTGCCACCCCGGGCCCCCGACAGGCTTAGTCCGCCACTGTCCTGACTGAACCCCGACTATGTGACCCCCCCTGACTCGAAGGCTAGATCCGCCCTTGTACCTACCGATACGCATCGAGTAGCACCAAAATTTGGACATCCATCGTAATCAGTGATGATCGTAACGGCTGCTAACCCATGGCACGCGCGCTGTGCCTAAAGTGTGTCGATAAGCGGCGGCGGTGTAGCACGCGCGCGTTATCAGCGCGGTGGGCAGCACGCGCGGATGCAGATAGCGGGTTCCGGCGGCTAACCGTCGCTAATCTGCGACCCAGCCCCTGCCCACAGTCCCCACTGCGGCCACGTCAACGCGCATCACGCTGTCATGTCAATTGATGTAACAAATCTAATCGATGCTCTCTTATAAAGAGGTATTTTGATCGATTGGGATTGCATTCCCTAGTCAGGTAATGTTTCTATTTAGCATGTTACTTCCCTTATTTTACTAGCCTTAGGCCTCTTCAGGGCCAGAGAGAAGTGTCAACCAACAACTCAACTGCTAGTATATATTATTTTGTACCTAAGCGAAGCCTGCTAGTTAGGTACGTGCTGAATTAATTGTTCTCTCGTAGATTATAAGCCTGCGTCACGCTGCTATCTGCAACGTGGACTCGTGTCGAATCTGTAGTCTTTTAAGACGCCAATCAAAAGATGTCTACAGTGTAAGAGCTTAATGCCATGACACAACATAATGTCCTATAAAATAAAATACAATGTTATGACCAACCATTTTTCAGACTATCTAAAGTACATACATCTTTTATGGGGTACTGTGTTAAATGTTACAACAGAATACCTTGTGATATATTAGAATTAAATGAAAGAAAATTTAAAACTCATATAAAAAATACACTTTGCAAACAAGCATATTACAAATTAGAGGATTATATCCAAGATAAAAATGCTTGGAAACATGCTGGTCCTGCTCCATAGGACAATTTAGAATCTAGACAAAATCTAACTGGTTGCTAATTTAATTGTATAATATATATTTTTATTTTTTATATTTTTTTATGTTGGTTTTACATTCTGTGATTACTCGAACTCACACACTGAGTTATATTACTTGTAAAAATGCTAGGAATATCGTATAATTTTACAATGTTTGTAAATATGTGAGCACCATGCATCTATCACATGATTAATTTATCTGTCATTCCTTAATTTTTCATTATTTTTACCTAACGTGGTATAGTAATCTTATTCTAGGTGCATCGTCTTCACATATAATGATATAATTGATGTATACAAGATATTGTGAAAACATTTTAAAAGAGTAACGGTGGAGTTTCTTGCCCATTCTTCTCCATACGAAAACTACCTTTTGGAAGGGGCAACTAGAATCAATTATTATTTAAATGTTGACGTTCAAAAGTGCCTTTTTGTGCCTAATTGAAATAAATTATTTGACTTTGACTTTGACTTTGACTTATGAGTTTATGACATTAGGAATGCGAGAGACGCTTGGTTGTTGTGTCGTAGGTGCGGTATTGTTTGGGCTGCACCGCTCAGCGCACCACGGCTGGCTCGTTCTCATCAGTTGAGTAGCATTGTGAGTCGGTGTCGGGACGAACCGCAACTGTCTACAACACACGTATTGCGCACCGAGCACTGAACGGAGACTGAGTCCATCAAGTTTGTTGTAACGAATCATTTATATTCGCTTTTGCACTAACAGTGGTTCTCTATAATCACATGTGAGCCTGCAATAGAACATTTCTGATTTAATTTCTCTGTGCAACATTGTCAGTCTGTTGCTACATTTGAGTAGCCGACACATGAAGTTAACAAGTGTTCAGCGCCGGTGTGTTGCACGTGTAGCTAACAAGTGATCAGCGCCGGTGTGTTGCACGTGTAGCTAACAAGTGATCAGCGCCGGTGTGTTGCACGTGTAGCTAACAAGTGATCAGCGCCGGTGTGTTGCACGTGTAGCTAACAAGTGATCAGCGCCGGTGTGTTGCACGTGTAGCTAACAGGTGATCAGCGCCGGTGTGTTGCACGTGTAGCTAACAAGTGATCAGCGCCGGTGTGTTGCACGTGTAGCTAACAAGTGATCAGCGCCGGTGTGTTGCACGTGTAGCTAACAAGTGATCAGCGCCGGTGTGTTGCACGTGTAGCTAACAAGTGATCAGCGCCGGTGTGTTGCACGTGTAGCTAACAGGTGATCAGCGCCGGTGTGTTGCACGTGTAGCTAACAAGTGATCAGCGCCGGTGTGTTGCACGTGTAGCTAACAAGTGATCAGCGCCGGTGTGTTGCACGTGTAGCTAACAAGTGATCAGCGCCGGTGTGTTGCACGTGTAGCTAACAGGTGATCAGCGCCGGTGTGTTGCACGTGTAGCTAACAAGTGATCAGCGCCGGTGTGTTGCACGTGTAGCTAACAAGTGATCAGCGCCGGTGTGTTGCACGTGTAGCTAACAAGTGATCAGCGCCGGTGTGTTGCACGTGTAGCTAACAAGTGATCAGCGCCGGTGTGTTGCACGTGTAGCTAACAGGTGATCAGCGCCGGTGTGTTGCACGTGTAGCTAACAAGTGATCAGCGCCGGTGTGTTGCACGTGTAGCTAACAAGTGATCAGCGCCGGTGTGTTGCACGTGTAGCTAACAAGTGATCAGCGCCGGTGTGTTGCACGTGTAGCTAACAAGTGATCAGCGCCGGTGTGTTGCACGTGTAGCTAACAAGTGATCAGCGCCGGTGTGTTGCACGTGTAGCTAACAAGTGATCAGCGCCGCCGGTGTGTTGCACGTGTAGCTAACAGGTGATCAGCGCCGGTGTGTTGCACGTGTAGCTAACAAGTGATCAGCGCCGGTGTGTTGCACGTGTAGCTAACAAGTGATCAGCGCCGGTGTGTTGCACGTGTAGCTAACAAGTGATCAGCGCCGGTGTGTTGCACGTGTAGCTAACAAGTGATCAGCGCCGGTGTGTTGCACGTGTAGCTAACAAGTGATCAGCGCCGCCGGTGTGTTGCACGTGTAGCTAACAGGTGATCAGCGCCGGTGTGTTGCACGTGTAGCTAACAAGTGATCAGCGCCGGTGTGTTGCACGTGTAGCTAACAAGTGATCAGCGCCGGTGTGTTGCACGTGTAGCTAACAAGTGATCAGCGCCGGTGTGTTGCACGTGTAGCTAACAAGTGATCAGCGCCGGTGTGTTGCACGTGTAGCTAACAAGTGATCAGCGCCGGTGTGTTGCACGTGTAGCTAACAAGTGATCAGCGCCGGTGTGTTGCACGTGTAGCTAACAAGTGATCAGCGCCGGTGTGTTGCACGTGTAGCTAACAAGTGATCAGCGCCGGTGTGTTGCACGTGTAGCTAACAAGTGATCAGCGCCGGTGTGTTGCACGTGTAGCTAACAAGTGATCAGCGCCGGTGTGTTGCACGTGTAGCTAACAAGTGATCAGCGCTGGTGTGTTGCACGTGTAGCTAACAAGTGATCAGCGCCGGTGTGTTGCACGTGTAGCTAACAAGTGATCAGCGCCGGTGTGTTGCACGTGTAGCTAACAAGTGATCAGCGCCGGTGTGTTGCACGTGTAGCTAACAAGTGATCAGCGCCGGTGTGTTGCACGTGTAGCTAACAAGTGATCAGCGCCGGTGTGTTGCACGTGTAGCTAACAAGTGATCAGCGCCGGTGTGTTGCACGTGTAGCTAACAAGTGATCAGCGCCGGTGTGTTGCACGTGTAGCTAACAAGTGATCAGCGCTGGTGTGTTGCACGTGTAGCTAACAAGTGATCAGCGCCGGTGTGTTGCACGTGTAGCTAACATGTGATCAGCGCCGCCGGTGTGTTGCACGTGTAGCTAACAAGTGATCAGCGCCGGTGTGTTGCACGTGTAGCTAACAAGTGATCAGCGCTGGTGTGTTGCACGTGTAGCTAACAAGTGATCAGCGCCGGTGTGTTGCACGTGTAGCTAACAAGTGATCAGCGCCGGTGTGTTGCACGTGTAGCTAACAAGTGATCAGCGCCGCTGTGTTGCACGTGTAGCTAACAAGTGATCAGCGCCGCTGTGTTGCACGTGTAGCTAACAAGTGATCAGCGCCGCCGGTGTGTTGCACGTGTAGCTAACAAGTGATCAGCGCCGGTGTGTTGCACGTGTAGCTAACAAGTGATCAGCGCCGGTGTGTTGCACGTGTAGCTAACAAGTGATCAGCGCTGGTGTGTTGCACGTGTAGCTAACAAGTCGACGGCTCCTAAGTATACTGAGTCAACTAACAAATTTTGAGAATTGCACTTTTTTGTATATTAACAATAATTAAATCATTTTCTATTTAGCTGTAAAAGAAAAAAATATATATCTTTATAAATAACTAAAAAAAAATAGCGTATACTGGATCAAGTATAGTAATTTATTTATTTTGCACTCGTATACTGAGTCAAGTGTTTGCTACCAATATACGCGGGACGCGAATGCGCTCATTTTGGTGCAAGTTCAAACTGGCTCAGTATACGGCGAAACAGCGCGGTGTGCGGATCAGTCAACTTGCAGTCAACTTATTATATTTTAACAAAATATAAATCCATGATAAATAATAATAATATATAAAAAATCCATTAAATACATAAAAATATTTTTTGCCACACTTGTAAAGTAATTTTTCTCCATAACGTAGATTCAATAATGCGACGTATAAAAATATAAGTGGTACTTGATCCATTTTTAAGAAACAAATAATCGTCGTACACTAGTCTATCTACATTATCTCATAAATTAATAAAATAATATGAAATTTATTGTTTACAGATGAGAGGCTTTATTATGTTTAATTCACTATAATTAGTTATTTTTTCTTGGTTGTATTAACAATTTAAATATAACCATTTCGATCTTCTTATCGCCTTCCTGTAAAGTTATTAGAAGTATAGTTGACTCAGTATACTTAGGAGCCGTCGAAGTGATCAGCGCCGCCGGTGTGTTGCACGTGTAGCTAACAAGTGATCAGCGCCGGTGTGTTGCACGTGTAGCTAACAAGTGATCAGCGCTGGTGTGTTGCACGTGTAGCTAACAAGTGATCAGCGCCGGTGTGTTGCACGTGTAGCTAACAAGTGATCAGCGCCGGTGTGTTGCACGTGTAGCTAACAAGTGATCAGCGCCGCTGTGTTGCACGTGTAGCTAACAAGTGATCAGCGCTGCTGTGTTGCACGTGTAGCTAACAAGTGATCAGCGCCGCCGGTGTGTTGCACGTGTAGCTAACAAGTGATCAGCGCCGGTGTGTTGCACGTGTAGCTAACAAGTGATCAGCGCCGCCGGTGTGTTGCACGTGTAGCTAACAAGTGATCAGCGCCGGTGTGTTGCACGTGTAGCTAACAAGTGTTCAGCGCCGGTGTGTTGCACGTGTAGCTAACAAGTGATCAGCGCCGGTGTGTTGCACGTGTAGCTAACAAGTGATCAGCGCCGGTGTGTTGCACGTGTAGCTAACAAGTGATCAGCGCCGGTGTGTTGCACGTGTAGCTAACAAGTGATCAGCGCCGGTGAGTTGCACGTGTAGCTAACAAGTGATCAGCGCCGGTGTGTTGCACGTGTAGCTAACAAGTGATGAGCGCCGGTGTGTTGCACGTGTAGCTAACAAGTGATCAGCGCCGGTGTGTTGCACGTGTAGCTAACAAGTGATCAGCGCTGCTGTGTTGCACGTGTAGCTAACAAGTGATCAGCGCCGCTGTGTTGCACGTGTAGCTAACAAGTGATCAGCGCTGCTGTGTTGCACGTGTAGCTAACAAGTGATCAGCGCCGCCGGTGTGTTGCACGTGTAGCTAACAAGTGATCAGCGCCGGTGTGTTGCACGTGTAGCTAACAAGTGATCAGCGCCGCCGGTGTGTTGCACGTGTAGCTAACAAGTGATCAGCGCCGGTGTGTTGCACGTGTAGCTAACAAGTGATCAGCGCCGGTGTGTTGCACGTGTAACTAACAAGTGATCAGCGCCGGTGTGTTGCACGTGTAGCTAACAAGTGATCAGCGCCGGTGTGTTGCACGTGTAGCTAACAAGAAAAACCTATATAAACCCCAGTACTAAACTCTCGGATTCAATATTTATTATCATAGAGAGGAATGAAAACCAAATTAAACAATATACAATATTATGCTAAATGTGTAAAACAGCGTCTACGACATCATTATAGGAACAGAAACATGGTTAGATGACAGCGTCAATGACGTGGAAATATTTGACTGTGAGTACAATATCTACTGCAGACACAAAGCCTCGACAAATGCAAGGAAAAAACGGGAGGAGGTGTACTAATAGCTGTCCTCTAGTCTATCGGGTCCGTTCGTATGTCACAATTTGAGACTGACTCAGAAAACTTATGGGTAAGCCTAAAAGATCATAAATGGGAAAAGATCCAACGCCTAAACATCTATGCTGTTTACTTACCAGAGTTAAGTGTTGGTTCACTTGACTCGTTCTCAGATAAAGTTACCTCAGCTTTCAACACAACCGGAAATCAAACTTTAATAGCTAGCGAATTCAATCTCAGATCCATTGAGTGAAATCTAGACGAAACCGGAACTCAAAGCACATCCACGTCACCTAGTAACTACAATACCCCACTAGGTTACTCGTTATAGACTGCTTGTCCCTAAATAATATTGGACCCAGTAAAAAATAAAAAACAACAGATCTCACAGACAGACAAATTAAAAATCCGGAGTCACACGTAATCTGTTCGATTTATGCCCTAACACGTGTGACTACGAATTTAGTCTTTTATTTTTATTTAAATTATTTTGGGGTTATATATAATATATTTTTGAAATGCGCTAATTAAGCTCTTTCACTTGACACAAAATAAGGCACCATAAAAAAAATCGGTTAAGACTTTCTGTCCTCTAGAGGGCGCCATATTCAATTTAATGTGACGTCACATAACCTGTAACCAGCGGACGATCAAGGCGCTTCCAACGATACCTAATTTGTCAAATTATGATGACTTAAGAAGTTATGAGGGAACAGATGAAAATACATACGTACATACATAAATACATACCGGTCAAAATCATAACCCTCCTTTTTGCTTCGCTGTAGTCGGGTAAACATATGTCATTTACTTTACTTAAATGTAAACGCTCCGCAAAATACAATTACCGAAATGTGAACTATACATTGTTGAATGAGCAAATAATACAGGTCAATTGAACTACATGCTTTTCCGAGTGCGCAGATATCAATGCGATGGTCGAAGTAGGTACTATACAAGCATTTCCATAATAATTATAACTGACGAGATCGTGCACAAAAACGAAAGTATCACAAAATAGGTAACCAAGGGGGGTTACCTATTTTGTGATACTTTCGTTTTGGTTTCCAGAGGCTCTTATTAAACTTTTAAACCAAAAGAAAGTTTAGGGTGCAGTTCAAAAAATATAATAATCCCCACGACAACTACGAATACAGATTGTTAATATAATGGTCAAAAGTAGCTACAAAGACTACGTTGGGAGAATCGAGAAGGGTATATCGCAAAATCTTAAAGATAAATAACATGATAAGATAGTAATAATAAGATGAATAAACTTTAAGATTTTTTTTCAGATTCGAAATCGAAGTGTATAGGTACCGTCTGAGGTGAAACTAAATAATCAGGTAGCCACTTAGTAGAGGACGAGGTTTGCAAGCTCTTTGCTACCCATTTCTCTTCAAAGTTCACCTCATCAGATGAAACGATACATGCTTCATTACTGAAAGATCACAAGTATCCACAAATTATAGCTTAAGTAGGGTCACATTCCCCGATAAATATAGTTAAAGTCTTTATAGAACTAAATGTATGCCCGAGTCCGGGACCAATATTTGTTCAAAACTGTGCATGCAGCTTGGCCTTACCACTAAAAATTTTGAACCATTCAATCGAAACAGCACAATTTCCTTCTGATGCCAATGTAGTGCCCATCTTTAAAAAAGGTGAAGCAGACAGCATAAAAAACTATCGGCCAATATCTATCTTATCTGTGTTTCCGAAGGTCTTTGATTACCTCATGTGTCCTATTCTAACATCTCACTTCAAAATAGAGCTAGCTTCCCAACACACAAAAATCCACCACGACTATCCTAACTCTATATGTCAATGACCTCAGCAAATTTATCGACTTTCACACACAAGTTGACTCCATTTATACAGACTTTAGCACTGCCTTCGACAAGGTCGACCACCAGATCCTACTGAAGGAACTTTCAAACCTGCATATTCGGTCAGATTCTCCAATGGTTTGAATCTTATCTGACTGACATGAAACAAAGGGTCGCAGTAAAGGGGCATTAGTCTTCCTTTTATCATTTGACTTCAACAAGGGTCCCATATGGGTCCAATATTGTTCCTAGCATTCGTCAACGACATCGTAAACTGCATCAAGCAAAGTGAATGTAAACTTCTCTACTCGTCAGAAGTGTACTGGATTATACGACGCAAGAGTGAAATCCTATCTCAGGCCCATATAAATTGAGTTGAATGCGTCCAAAAAGACTTCACTACGTACCTGCGATATAAATTGAACAGCTGCCCCAACACAACAAATGATGATGAGTCACTTCAACTTTACACACAACATTATGTTTGTCAAATCGAACCCACACCTATTCCCCCTATTATCAGATAAAGTAATTAGAAATAGACGTGACAATAGCAAACTTTGCAGTCCTAGATCCAAGATAGCACTATTGCGGAATAGAAGATTGTTTGCCTAGGGAGCAATTTTTACTCGCTGCGCTCAGGATCCTACTTTAGAATCCCTCGCCACGCTCAGGATTCTAGACTAGAATCCTTCACTCCACTCTGGGTTCAAAGAAACACTTTCGCCTTAAAAATAGTTGTTTGCTCCCTAGGCAAAGGTTTAAATTTTGACCAAATTCACACTTTCTCTCTCTTGCCGGCCTGTTACTTGTTCATACAATGTTCGTGATTGATCTCTTTGATGATTGGAACTTTTACTAACAAAATTCACATTCCAAATTCAAATCACTTTTCGTCCCTAGGGATTAAAAAGCTATTTTGGTCCCTGTTTAGTAGCTCATACTTCAGAGATGGTCCCATAAAAATGATTGATTTTATTATAATTTAGGAATTGAAGAACCACTGTTTAAGAACCACTATTATGCCGCTATTTGCGGCATAATAGCGCTGCCTCGGCTCGGCTAAATTGCCAAAAGCATTGCATTGTCATTGTCACTGTCGCTTGTTATTTTTTTTGATTGTTGAGGTTAGTTCGCCGCCCTTTGTATTGATTGATCGTATTTGTTTTAGATAATTATATCAAAAGTCACTACAATGACTGAATTTACGAAAAATTAAAATAGCAAATGAAAATGGCTGAAAGGTAGGTTAGGTTAGGTTAGAAACGTGGCCACACAACGCACGAGCCGAGCGAGCAAAATAATAATAATAATATAAACTTTATTTTCGGACTTCAAAGGCCCATAGCGTGTTAGTATTACAAATTACTTAAAATCTATGTTAGTATAATAATTAGGCACACACACAATCATCTGGGTCTCCTACTATCTCACGTATCTGAATGCCGGTCTGTGTGCCGCCATCCAGTGACATACTAGGAGACCATCCACCCTGCCGGCCACAGTAGCCACGAGGCTGTTGGGGCTGTCGCGCACCTGACGCGTCAGTGATGCGATTCGCAGACGCAGCAGCGAGCCGAAATTCGGAACACGTGCGTCCGCGAACATCCCCGACGCGCTACAGAAGCGCGGCAACCCCAGCTTTACCCGGAACGCATTATTATATTGGACTCGTAGAGCATTGTACGAACTCTGTGTATAACTGACCCACAGGGCGCACGTGTACAGCGACTGGCAGTAGGCCCTGAACAGTGTTATTTTAACCTGTCGCGTACACCGTGTGAACCCGCGGACCAGCATGTTACATCTGACCGCCAAAGCTCTACGTTCCCTCTCTAAATCGGCGTCATCCGACAGCCTATCGGTGACCCAGTGCCCCAGGTATTTAAAACGAGACACTCTTTTCAGCGGAACTCTGCCCAAGGTAACCGGTGGAACAACGTTTTGTATTTTATTTTGCGCCCTAAACACTAAGAGCTCGCTTTTGGTGGAGTTCTACCTGAGACCATGAGTCACCACAGATTCGGAGGAGCCTTCTTAACGCAGTGATCGATGGGCCCAGCAATACCATATCATCAGCGTAACTAATATAATGAGACATTGTCCGTCAATGGAGCGTCTTATAGCGAGCTGTCTTATTTGGGTGTTGCTGAGCTCACACATCAGTCGGTTGACATACAGGTTGAAGAGCCTGGGTGAGCTAAGCCCCCCCTGCCTCACGCCGCACTCCAACCTGTACTCACCAGACAAAGCAAAGCGAGTGCTGCCGCGGTAGCGGGCGGCGAGTGCCAAGGTCCGTTTATGCACAAGAGAATATAATGTTTTGGGAATGTCGTGTTTTACAGCGAACTAACCACAACAATCAAACAAAATAACAAGTGACAGTGATTCAGTGAACGTCACAATGGCCATGCAATGCTTACGGCACTTTATCCGATAGGAGCTAGCGGCACTCTATACACTGCCTATAATTTATTTATTTGATTTTAGTATTATTAACTTACTAGTTGCGCCCCGCGGTTTCACCCGCATAAGTCTCGATTTCGTGGGAATATCGGGATAAAAAGTATCCTATAACTCAACTCATGGTCTACCCATGTAACAAATGTCGTCCAAATCTGTTTAGCCGTTTTTGCGTGAAAGAGTAATAATCAAACAAATTCACTTTCGCATTTATAATAGTTAGAATTTCAACCCTGTAAATAATCTGTTGTTTCATAGAAAAGTGCAATACCTACGCGGTCAAAATGTATGGAATAGTAGTTTTTTTATGCCAATCGAACCTGTTTCTTATAAGGATAAAAAAACTCTCCTGGACCAACTGAGGTTTGAGTACTAGGAAAGTAAAAAATCGCAAAAAGCTTTCCAATAAATTTCGTAGGAAATGAGACTCCAACCTACTTTTCACGATGTATCCATCGCAGGCCGAAAACAAACAAAAAAATATTTCAAATTTCGAACGAATACGCGTAATAATTTTGTTTGATTTGAGAACAAAATTGATTTAGTTTGTTACTTTTGAAAAAACTTTTTCCAAACCAAGGTTTATTGCAGTAGCGGACAGTCTTTTTAACGTTTCCCATAAAAATCGGAAAGTTCAAAATTATTTGAGGATTTTTTTTCTCAGAACGTCGGAAATCACATGCAACAAACTACCTGGTTCTCAAAGGAAATAAAATCAAAAGGCGTCTTTTAAGGCTTCAACCTACCTTAAGTATGGAAAAAGGTTTTTGTAATTTTTTACTTTCCTAGTACTGAAACCTCAGTTGGTCCACTAGAGCTTTTTGATACTTATAAGAAACAGGATCGATCTACATCAAAAAAAGTGTTTTGTGAAAACTGCCCATTTTCTTGCTAACTGTAGCACATGTGTGATAGCACATGTGTGAGTACTATGTACCGACTTTAAAGCTACCATTTAGGTACTGGGTATGTCTTTCATTGACTTGAATGTGCCCTGGCAGCTGAGAGTATGTCATGCTCACTCTAATGTCTCGCTGACGGTGGCGCGTGTGGTGGATCATTTAGCTCCCTTCAAAATGGTTGAGCTGAATGGTGCTAATCCATGCGTCATGTTCGTGAACGGGCGCCGTCAGTAGGGACTGGTCATCTCTTAGCTGCCACGGCGATTTTAATTTAATTTAATGTTTGAATTAGTTTTTATTTTTATTTCTAACACAACACTTTTAATGTTTTGCATCGTTCTCACATGTATAACTTCAACATGAATGAATATTATGTAACTATATTTTGATTTAAAAGAGTGTCCGTAGCTTCATATTTCTGACTGAGCGACCCCTTGACAATTCAAAAGTGCCTGTAACTGGTTTATTTGAACAAAAAAAAAAAACTGTGAATGCAGATCAAAATGTTTCAAAAAGATTAAGAGTCTCCTAATACCGTTTTCCTTACCGTTTACAACGGTTTAGGTAGATGCCCTTACAGATCTCAAAAATCCACCCACTATTTATATATAGTTAGGATTGCTTTTTTTCTGTTGAGTTTGTTTGGTGGTAGGGCTTATTCTAAGTCCGCCTGTTTAGCTACCACCCTCTTATCTAAGTCTGGCGCCATAACAAAAATGTTAACAGCATTGTTTTATTTCGGCAATTAGAGGTAAGATAGCCAGTTCCTCACTGTGGTTGAGGATTTCAAGTGAAGCTCGCTTCCAACTTCGGCCTGATCATCACTTACCATCAGGTGAGATGCAGGCCAAGAGCATACCCGTTGTGGACAAAAAAAAAGTTTAATATTTTTATTTTGATCACTTCAAAGCGCAAATATTCTTCTTTGAACTACAACTCATCCTTGTTTGCTCATATACGCATTAAAACAAATGTATGTTCTAAACTACATAAAAGATAGCTTGATCTACGACATATCTCAAACTGACATTCCTAAATATAAAAAATTGTCGATAGAAATTATCGACGTTTCTTACTATTATCGATGCTAATGTAACATACACTTGGGAGCAAATAAATCGAGCCACTTCCTTTTTCACGCATTATGGTAATTATTTTTGGTATTAAGGAACGCATCGATTCGAAACATATATCGCCTAAAAGGGTATTTAATAACCTTTACAATGAGGGTAGTTAGTTGTCAAAATTTCATTTTTATTAAAGTTTAAAGGGTAGAATAAAATTATCGCATTTAATTTGCTTATGACATTTTTATTGTACTCTGTTAAGAAAAGATTAAATTTGAGGTTTTTGTTAATCATACCCATATTACTTGTTATTGTTGTCTTTATCTGTGTCTGTGTAATCAAAATAACCTGATAAAATGGATACTACACCGACGGAAGCTGCCCAAGTTGTAGCTTTACTTGAGGTTGGACACGGACAACGTGAAGTGGCACGCAGACTTCATTTGAGTCGTTCAAAGGTACAGCGGGTATACCGCAGGTATCTGGAGACTGGTGCTTTTGTTCGGCGACCTGGAACTGGCCGACCACGGGCAACAACAGAACGTGACGACCGCTTTATTGCAACCAATTCGTTGCGCGACCGTGGACTTAATGCTGTTCAGCTACAGCAAGCGTTACGTGACGTTCGAGGAGTCGCAATCAGTAGGTGGACAGTGAGACGAAGACTAAAAGAACGAAATTTAACATCACACAAACCAGCAACTGGCCCAAAATTGACTGTAGCTCATCGCCGATCTCGCTTGGAGTTTGCTCGAGAACACATTAATTGGACGTTAGAAGACTGGAGGTCAGTTTTGTTTTCTGACGAGTCAAGAATCTGTCTTTTTAGCAATGACTGGAGAAACCGAGTGTATAGACGTCCTGGTGAAAGATTTGCCCAATGTTGCATTCGAGAAACGGTGAGTTTTGGTGGTGGTTCTTGTATGGTGTGGGGAGGAATTTCTCTAGACGGAAAAACGGAACTTGTCTTCGTCGACCCCGCCAACGATGGCAGTGGTAGACGTGGATTAACAGCTGACCGATACATAACTGACATTCTTGAAAACCACGTAATGCCGTATGCTGGTTTTGTCGGAGAAAATTTCTTGTTTATGCATGACAATGCGAGACCTCATACCGCGCAGATCGTTACGGAATACTTGTCTGCGATCGGGATTCAACAAATGGTATGGCCAGCACGAAGTCCCGATTTGAACCCGATCGAACACCTATGGGACGAGCTAAAACGGAGAGTCCGAGCCAGGGTTCCCGCTGTTTCATCCATTCCCGAGCTTAAAGTCGCTGTGCTTGAAGAGTGGGAGAACATACCACAATATGTCATCGTAACGCTGATCAGATCGATGACTAATAGGCTACAAGAATGTATCAGGGCCCGGGGGGGTAATACCAGTTATTAAGAATATTTTTTTTGCAATAATTTTGTTTTTTATTGTTTTTATGGACTGTTTTAGCCCTACTAAATTTTCTATCAAAATTACCATTTTTCTTGCAGAGCCAATAATTTATCATTCAATAAGGTTATTATTCAATAATTTACCCTCATTGTAAAGGTTATTAACTAAACTTTTAGGCGATATATAGTTCGAATTGATACGTTCCATATTACCAAAAATATTTACCATTTTACGTGAAAAAAGGTAGTGGCTCGATTTATTTGCTCCCAAGTGTATAATTGGGTTTAATTTAAATACAAACGTTACTAAAATAAACGATTTTTTAAATATAAAATATATTTATTCTCTTAAAGGAGTACACCCCAAATCCATATCTGAATCAGTTTCTGAATCGCCAGAACAATCTTGTAAATTTATTATAAACTCTTGTTCGCAAATATTCTCAAATCGGACGTCCCGCTCCCAATCTTCTTCCATTCGTTTTCTGCATTTGGTTAACACTTTCTGCCAGTTTTCTGCAGATACATTGTCGACCGCACTTTTTTAAAACTGCAACATTTTATTTGCCGTGAAAGGTGTTGGTGTTGTGTTGTGTCTGGCAGCGTAACCTTGAAAGCAAACAAACCTTTGACTTGGGCCCAGATAAGCTCGATCGGATTATACTGGCAGTGGTACGGGGGTAGTCTTACGAGTATGTCGGTATGACCCTTTTCGTGGGCTATATCACCTAAGACATACGTTGGAGTACTAGGTTTGTGCAGACCAACGAGTCTTAATAATTCATATTTGAGCATAGTTTCATTGGCCTCTATTCCTTTTTCTTGAAGCCATGCAATGATTTCTTATTTTCTGTTTGCCGAAGTTGGTGGTTTGTGCTTTTGGACCGAGTGATATAGGGCGTTATCCATAATAATGCAATGTGGATCCTTTAAATTATCTAAATTTAAAAAAACCACTCCTTAAATTTTTCAAAATTCATTTCCTCGAGGTATTCAGTAGTTTTAGTTAATTTGAATGCCAATAGGCAATAAGGCACAAAACCAGATGACGTCCCAGCATGAGTGATGATTAATCTTTGACCTTGCCTTCGGGTACTTTGGTGGTTGATTGTGCAGTATCATCGGTCCAAGCTTTGGATACGGTATAATTGGCGTTTAGCCATATCTCGTCTAGAAACACTACTTTGTCCCAATTTGTGATTTTTTTGACTTTTCGGAGAAAATTCACCCGAGCAAGAGCAATGACGGTTCTTTCCATAATAATTTTTCTTTTGTCACTATTTTTATGGGAAAAAACCAATATTTTTCCATATCTTCGTTAGAGATGGCAAGCTTCCTTTGAACAAGTCTGCGTCTTTGAGTGACGCGGCAAGTTTTTTCAATGTAAGCAAATCGCCCCGTGTATAGTAACCATTTGGTTGCGAATAGCAGCGGCGTCAAAGTTGTCAATATTTGTGACAGGAGCAGCCTTTTTCCTTGTTTTATTTGGCGTTGCAAGTTTTTTGTCCTCGTCTTCAGTTAATGCTGCGGTTGAAGATTCGCCATATTTTTCTTTGCTGATGCGAATTACTGTTGCATGTCCAAAGCCTACATCTGCATCTGCAACTCTATCACATACTTTCTCCATGGGTAATAGCGGCCCGCCATTTTGGTTCTCTCGTTCAAAATATTCACCTAAGCGAATCACAAACTCACGACTTTGACTGTTCAAAACAGTTTTCTTCGCTCACAATAATAATAACAAAACTCCACAAATTAACAGCAATAGTAACAAAAACTACATAATGAGAACGTAAAACAGGTAGCGTATACAAAGCTTCGGCACTCGTACTGAGGAGGTTCATAGCATACAAGATGGTAGCGTGCCTTTTTTTTTGAGTTTATAGCCTGGTAACACGGCCTTTGAGCCAAACGCGGCGTGTCTACTCCCGAAACCCAAGGATGGGACTTTGACAGATGGAATGTTACATGAGTAGGTGAGAAATTGGATTTTATTTACTCACTATTATTTTTGATCAAGTATGTACAAATACAAATAATGTTATGATATTAAAATATACAATATAATCAAAAGATAAATTTATTTTTATAATAAGTTTTATTTAAAATATCGATACTTTAGAGTTTGTGGTCGCGATGATTCATCGCCCATCACTAATTAGGTCGGCATGCCCATAAAGTATGACATTGACAGTTACTGTCTGTACTATTATGAAATTCAGGACTTCATAGGCGTGATTTTACTGATAGCTGTCGCAGAGATCAAGCTATCTTTTATGAAGTATAATTATAAATAGACAAACTATGTAAGTCCTGTGCATACCTTTAAGTGACAAGTTCGCTGTAGTTTACAGGTTATAATAAGAGATGGTCTCTGTTAATGTTTTTGTGATCTAGTCGTTGGAGTGCCATAATAAATAAATAATTTAAAAAAGAGGAGAAGAGTCGGGGTGCTCCAAATGATTTCTAAATTTTGCAAACAATATTCAATTTCTATTTCAACCCCTTAACGCTTAGCCGACGGCTCGAACTCGTTGGTGGGCGTGACTATTAGGCATGCTAATTAGTCTAATTATTTATTTGTTTAGTTTTATTTATTTAGTATTTATTTATATATTTATTAATTTATTTAGTGAAATAGACGATGATTTATAACGAAAACGAGCGCGTAGAATTTTACGAACAGACCTTTGGGCGTATACCTATATATAATAAAAAACTACTGAATGTATTTACTCAAAATAAAATTATTTGAACTTTTGAGTAAATTATCTATTCATGTACGGTTACTACATAAGTTATTTATTTACGCGCAAAGACGAGATAAAAAAAAAACAACTTAACTTCCAAACCGTTTGTTGTTCTGCCTGCAATTTCGTTTGTGAAACTGAAGTATGTATGGGCTTGTATTGTATGGCATAAGGGCAGTGGGCCCTTAAGACAAGTTATTTTATAACTTAGGGTGCTGGTTGCAACACCTACCTGTTTTGTTAACTAGCATAAGTGAAAAGTACCTACAGATGATACTATTTAATGTTAACACTGTTATTCGACTAAATAAATAAATAAAAATAAAAAAAAAACACAAACAGATGTTTCTCGCTAAAGGATTCAGATAAGATATTGACTGATGCAAAACTGGGCAGACTAACATTATAGTTTACAATAAACTCAATAAGATACTGATTATTATAAATATATTTCGACATTGTCAAGAATTTTAGGAAATAATGTTGAAACCATAATTTAAAGCAGTTGACTGATATAGCCACAGCTAGGTTAGTTTGCTTATTTCCACAGTATTATGTCTTATGGCGTTTTACTGTGGGGATCGGCAGCTTACGTAGATTCAGTTTTCATTTTACAAAAGAGGGCTATCCGCGCTATCTATAAAATGGGTCCTCGCGAGTACCTTAGAAACAAATTCAAAGAAGTTGATATATTGACTCTGCCTTCTCTTTATATCTTAGAAAGTATTTTGTATGTTGGCAAAAACTTAGATCTTTTCAAAATAAGAAGCGATTTTCATAACATAAATACACGTAATAGACATGAAATTGTGTTACCCAAATTTTGATTAACTAAAACAAGCAAGTCATTTCTTATAAACAGTATCCGCTTTTATAACAAGTTGCCTAAGTCGGTTACAGAACTTAGCGATGGGAAGTTCAAAACCCACATCAAACGCGTCCTTATTAAGAAAGCATATTATAAAATTAAAGACTACGTTGAAGACAAGGAAGTTTGGCAATAATTCCTTCTGCACATGTGGCTTCCCTGGTACCTGATTAACGGCAAATTATGTAAGAGTCTATTAACTGCTCCCAAATTACCATGTATACATTTTTTTTACATTCTTCCTTGATAATAATCACCCTATTATTTGACATTATATACCAAAAAAAATATTTCAACTCTTTATAGTAGTGGCTTTTGTGGACATGATAATTATTCAGATTTGATACAGCTGTAAGCAATCACGTCATTTCGTTTAAAATACGTTTTTATTTTTATTAATTAATTTATCTTTATATAGATTCTTTTAAATTTTGTGAATGTGAGAACGCTGTAGGCGGACGCTAGTGGACTGTAGATCTGTTAAGTACCTGGTACTTGTTGAAGTTCTCCCATACTACCTAATAACACTGTTATTTGAAAATATTGTAAAAGCCCATTATTTTTAAAAGAGTAACCGTGGAGTTTCTTGCCGGCTCTTCTCCATAGGAAACAACCAATTGGAACCGTGCACCTAGCTTCTGACGTTTCATAAGTGCCCATGTAGGTTTTTATGAAATAAAAATATTTTGAATTTTGAATTTTATTATTCAGATCGAACATGGAAGTGTTATTATATCGAGTGTTCACAGGTTTTATGTCTGTTGTGTTAAACCGGATGTTCTAGCAATCCGAAGTTGTTGCAATGTTAACGATTGCGTTTCAATGTGGGAAAACGCCCGAGTGTAATGACATCAATGTCACCAGTCATGACTATAGATTACAGCTTGCATGACGCGTTGTGATAATATTGTCACCCTGCTTACCGAGCAGTGGGCTCAGGGGCGAGCACCGCGCACGCGCGGTAGTGACGGGCGGTGACAGAACACCGTCACCATTGTCTGCCGACCAACTCTAACACTAATGCGCAACTTTTTTGTTCATAATTATTATGAGGCTTTAATGACCTTGATAATAACTATCGCATCACCGATGATGCCGAGGCATGTTTAGTATAAAAATACTAAAAACTTGTAAGAGTTGAAGGTGTTTTAGTTTCAGATTGTTTGATAACGATAGTATTGTGAATGTGCTCGGAGGCTGCGTCGGTACAGGTTCCCGCAACAAAAACCCGTAGCGAGCAGATATGTGCGGAGCGGGAGCAGGTTATGTCAGACAGAACCAGTCAGGTGTTATGTCAGAGTGAGCGACACTACAACTACCCACAGAATTGCCGCACATGCAACAATGCGAGTAAACGCACTGAGTCGTATGATGTCGCTTCATTTGTGTATCAGTGAAGTGAACATTGCGGAGTCCCTGCAATTCAGCCATATTTTTAACATGTGTATGCGCGTGATTCTTGTATCAGTCGTAGTACAGAGTGGTCGTTCTGCACTCGTGCCGGCGTGGCGCAGGCACCTGCACGCTGCGCGGGCGTCGACCCCGCGACGTCCCCCCCTACCCCGCCGCGCCCCGATCCCCGCGCTCCGTTGTGTAGAGTGGAGAGGCATCCTGCGCCTGCGCACGGCGGGCGGCGCGCACCCCGACCTACGCCCGCGCCCCCTGCACGCCATCAACATCGGGTATCTACCAGAACTGATGCAATCATATGCAACATCGCTGGTAGGTTCCTGGGTTAGCATCACGTTATTATATTTTCGGATTCGAAGATGAAACCTGGAAGTTTTGATTTAATATAATCGGCTCGCGTGGTCACGAGTTAACAATGTTACCACCCCAACGCTTACCGCGGGGTGTCCTAGAAGCCATCTAGATATGTACGGGAATTCGAAATTGAAACTCTGTGCAAAGGTCCCATTAAGTACCTGGGGCTGCCCACGTGATGGCGCGTAATAAGACACCAGCTGTAGCGTTCCCAACGGGGGTTTCTGTCTGGCAGGTGACAAGCTGTTTTGTTTTGCCAAAACCACAAAATGTATGTTATAAAAACATTTTGCGCCAACGCCAAGTAAGATGGGATTTAAATAGGCACAAGAAGAATTCTATCATTAATCGATAACTCTCAAAATTCCAATGTAACCATTGGAATTTTGAGAGTCATGTACAACGGTGAGTTAGTGAGTAGCGTGTTCTGAGTGCAGTAGCTCCTCGTCTGCACAGCCCCACTGAGCGCAGCACGCAGGCAGATCGTACTCACGTCCACCACAACAGGGAGCTGTAATTATATACACTTTTTCTACTATAATTTTCTAAATTAAATTGGAAATGGCAGAGCATGACTCGATATAAAAAGTATCGAATCGATGATCCGCTGGTAAAACGTCGAGATTGAATTAGTTCTCGCGTCATGGCGGCGGCCGCGGGACCACCGCAATGTGCCAGGTAATCCAATTTATTAGTGTTGTGCGAGCGTGTCGGCGCAATGACACGCTCACGTCCCGCGGACAGGACAACACCACAAAAACTGCTTCCATTGTAACCATATAGCTTCACTAATAGACAAATTCCTCGCGCAACGCACTGAATAGGCCATGACGTGCATGAGCACACAGTTAACCGCTCAAGAGCCGGTTCCAGTGCTGCAAGAGTCGCGGACACGTGGTTTCCGCCCGCGACTGAAGGTGCATCAGTTCGCACGAGACGTCACCAACCGAGAGTTCCCCGCCGAGACCCAAACTCGGTGTAACGGTACTAACTAGAAATATATTCCAAAATACAATTTATATTTGGGTCGTTCAAACGTAGCGAGTGCGCGATAAGAGAATTCTCATTAAGATTAGTTATAATAATAAATGGGGCTCAGCGGGCGGTCATCACACCGGCTTGCAATTTACCCCGGACCTGAACAAAAATAGAAGCCTTCGAGCGGAGCGTGACCCCGGGGCACGGCGGGCCCGGGCCGCGGGACTGGTATGGGGTGCGGGGCGGGGCGCGGGGCGGGTGGGTGAGCAATTTACACGGCGCGGTGGCGCGCGGACGCAGAGTAAATGACCGCGATCGTAACGAACCATCAGTCGCGAGGTTTGTTCAAATGTTTTATATTGATTGCACCGCGGGCCGCGCCGGCCGATCTCATCGGTGAGTGCAGTGGTAAGTGGTGCCTGGCTACAGGCTATAGTATGTCTTACACCTTGCTGTTATAATCACGTGCGTATCAATTTTCATGAACAAAATATGTAACTTGTGGCAAGACCAACGCCTGATGTAGTTAAAGCAAACTGTTACACAATGCAAGCCTTACTCCTGCAATGACTTCCAGACTGCAGTAGGTGTAATTCTTATTGGATCAAGTGTTTCTCTACAATGATCAGCTTTCAGCCAGTTCTGCCGATGACGACAGCGACGTGTCACAGTTCAGTACGATCTGCCGGAGATACCTGCTTGTGTTGAAGATATATCGGACGGTTACAGTTGACAATTAATGAGAGCACTACAACACGAACCTGCACGGGAGTAGCAACAGATCGTACTTACGGTCCGATTTCCGTTTCCGCAAAATTTCTAGTATTAGTTTACCGGCTTTCATATCCTCGGTCCACGGCACTGAGAAATTAATCAGGGAAATTCTAGCCTCCACACTAATTGATTTTGATGTGCCGTGCTTCACCGAGGCTATGGATGCCTGGAGACTCGCTTGCCCGAACTCAGATGTACCCGATTATCCATCTTCCCAAAGGCGGTGGGATGAGCCGCTCTGCAGAGTAGTACAGAACAATTTACTTAACACGTCTGCTACCACTGCGGAGCGTGCGCGCCTGCTGGCTGTGGGTAAATGGGAATCGGGTCTGTGGCTTCATGCACTACCGTCGTCGAACATAGGCACTTTGCTCGACGACACTACCTTCCGCCTCGCTGCCTCCCTACGACTAGGAGCTCCTTGTTGTTCTCCTCATCGCTGTCACTGTGGCGAAGTTGTCAACAGCCTCGGACATCACGGCCTGTCTTGCAGCCGAAGAGCGGGTCGCTTAGCGCGGCAAGCGAACATTAACGACATCATCCGACGAGCTCTTGTTACCGCCGGCGTTCCAGGTATATTAGAACCCAATGGCTTGGCACGCGACGATGGCAAGAGACCGGACGGTATGTCTTTATCTCCATGGAAGGTGGGTAGGCCTTTAGTATGGGATGCAACCTGTGTCGACACTCTTGCGCCATCCCATCTTCGATCCTGGCTCGGCGTGCTGTACTGGTGCTGCCGCTGCGGCTGCAGAAAACCTCAAGCAGCGTAAGTATAATAACCTTACAGGTAATTAATTATATCTTCGAGCCGTTTGGGGTTGAAACCCTCGGGCCGTGGGGTCCGAGTGCTCACGGCCTCTTCAACTGCACAAATTGTAAGAGAATTCTCAAGGATGCTCTCCAAAGTATGTCTTACGAAGATACAGAGAATTTACTAACTGTGCTACAGTGAATATATATGTACAAATTACACCTACGTTAAGTTTTATATTTATCCATTTTAGAAGCTAAGAGTTAAGCTACTCAACATATAATTAGTGATCTATTGTCAACCTTTTGATTATTTATTTATTTTATAAGTCTATTTAAGCTCTTCCCGCCTGAAACACAGGATTACCTAGTTCAGGCACGTCTTAGGAATATAATTAACATTTGAGCAAAACTGTGAAAAATTTATGCCTTGTAATTTTTTGAATAAATATTATTATTATTTATTATTATTAATGAAATATCAAAACGGCTATTTGACACTTCCCGTGACCCAAGGGCTGGCTTTTACCTTGGGCAGAGGCTTAGAATTGCCATACAACGTGGCAATGCGGCCAGTCTCTTGGGTACATTACCAGTCGACAGCGATGTGGATGAATTTTTTGATGCTATATTTTAGTTTTTCAATAGTTTTAGTTAAGTTTGTGTATAATTTTGCTATTTTTATTAAAGATATTATATGTAAATAAATATTAACTCATTAACACTTACGGTTGCTACGATATTCTTTTCGAAGCACTTCGGTCACTCCGGATCGATCATTGTTTCTCAGTTCGGTGGCGGTGGGTCGGGCGGCCACGCGCAATGGTGCTGCGCAACTCCAGTGACGGAATTGGCTGCGGGTGGTGATACCATCTAATCTGCTCCCGTATTAAAATGTAAATGAGTGGCAGCTTCCGCGTGCGTGCGCGCAGGATGCGGTGTCTATTAGTACGGTGATACGAGCCGATACTGTCCCACAGACCACAGTGGTATTGCCGCTAATTAACAGAGGTAGACATGGCCGTAATGAACTAGTTACAAAGATAATTTCATTAATAAAAGAGTCAATTACAATTATCTAAATATTCGCTACAGTCGAGCTCATTGTGCATGATAGTGTGTCTGCATCGTGTGTGATCAAGAATGCAGATCTATTTGCGTCGCGATGAGCCGGTCGGCTGCGCGCGCGCATACGGGCGCAAATCGGGCGGATAATCGCGCGTGCGCCGCGGTAATTAATACCGCGCAAAAACGACGGAAAAAACGTGTGTACGAACATGATGAGCAGGCGCAGCCGAACGGGGCCGTACCAGGCCTGGCACTGTGCAGGAACTGGCAGAAGGTGTAGTAACAAGAGCGCTTCATTTGATTTTTCGTTATCAAACACACCCTTAGGCAAGACGGATCGCTCGGTCACTAAAGGCTTCAGTGCCTTCTGTTTGATGCCATGTACGATGACGTCACGATGTGACTACTTGCCACTAGTGATGAGGGGCTGTCCCTCTGTGTCGCACTGCTTGTGGAGCTGATATGAATACGTGCGACATGTGCGAAGCATGCGCATGTCGCTCGTTGTTACCGCCGCCGCCACCTGCAGCGGTCACCGATCGTGAGTGAGTTAGTTTTTATGGTCACGCGGTACATTACAGTCATTTGACTACCCGCCCCCGGCACTTGGTGCCTTATTTCAAGACGTCCCGCGTCATGCCGCCCGTCTGTCTGACACGCTAGTGTTATTTTTAAACAACAAGAGCAGTTAATAAGTTAATTACTTTATTTCGTTCTTATACGAGGGTATTTTTCCTAATGAAGTAAGGCGTGGAAACTGTTACTACTCCGCTCACAACGTGAACCTTATAAATGCTAATGTAATAGGTACCTAAGATACAACAATATTTACAATTCATAGCAAACAATCACGTTGCCTTGACACTGGAAATAGGAAAATAAACTCTAGTCCATGTTTCCGATTGCATAGCACTAGAGTCCAACCGAAAATATTTTTTTTTTGGGCCGAAAACTGAAGTGAATTTGGCCTGATTTGCATTTTCGCCCAAAAACCGAAAACGCAATTCGGTCGGAGTCTACATAGTATCTAGCTTCTGACCTGTTATTATTGCTCATGTAGGTTTATATGAAATATATAATTTGTTTTTTTTTGTATATAGTTTGTCAAGCTAACCCATTGAAAAAATCGACATCTTTTTAATAAAATAAGTGATAGACATAATTTTAATACTAGAAATAAAGATAAAATAGATCAACCATTTTTCAGATTATCTAAAGTACATACATCTTTTATGGGGTACTGTGTTAAATGTTACAACAAAATACCTTGTGATATTTTGCAATTAAATTAAAGAAAATTTAAAACTCATATTAAAAGTACACTTTGTGAACAAGCATATTACAAATTAGAGGATTATATCCGAGATAAGAATGCTTGGAAACATACTGGTCCTGCTCCATAGAATAATTTAGAATCAGGACAAAATCAAACTGGTTGCAAATTTAAGTGTATATTTTATTATTATTTTTCACTATATGACATTGATTTTACATTCTGTGACCAATTCCTCGCACACTGACTTATTAATTGTAAAATTTTAGGAAAATCGTCTACTTTTACAATGTTTGTAAATATGTGAGCACCATGTATCTATCACATAATTATTTTATCTGTTGTTGCTTCATTTTCCATTCTTAATTCTTTTTACCTATTGTGGTATAATAATTTTATTCTAGGTGCATCGTCCTCACATATAATTATATAACTAATGTACTTATACAAAATATTGTAAAACATTTTAAAAGAGTAACAGTGGAGTTTCTTGCCCATTCTTCTCCATGCGGACCTTTTGGAAGGGGCGAATAGAATCAATTATTTTTTTTTGTAAATTATTGACGTTCAAAAGTGCCTTATTGGCCTATTTGAAATAAATGATTTGACTTTGACTTTGAAGTACATACATAAAGATTGCTGAAACACATCGCCTTATGGCGGCTGTGCACTCCTGTCCGAGTGATCTCGCTAGGTCTCGCGAAAAAGTCTCGAGCGAGGGGCTTCATCCCGGGTGCGGCCGTGTACACTCTCGCCTAGTTCAGTTGAAATTATGAACCCTGAGAGGATGTACGCAGACATTGAACTAGCTGCTGCCGTTGCTCAGTGTGCCATTAGTAAACAACACTGGAGACACGAGAGTGTACAGCGACGCACTCGCAACTGGCGCGAGATCCTTTGACTCGGGCACAAAAAACCGACACGGGACGTAGAACGAGCGCGGAACGCCGAGACACACCGAGGCGGGCCGAGCGCTCTCATCTACATTCTCGCACTCGGCCTGTCTGCCTGCTCGGTATGCCTCGGCGAGAGTGTATGGACAGCCGGTGGTGGTTATGATTACTTATGATACGCAGTTTATCGCAATGAGCATAATGACGTTACTCGTTATGTAATTAGTACATATATACGAGTACATATACAACTGTTTTTTTGCTGGGGAGTTTGTTGCGCCACTTCATCTTCCCAGCTAAAGCACTAGGAAGTGGTGAAGAGTGGGCGTTTTAGGGGACTGTCTTATGTAATTTTGACGTTCGAAAAGTGCTTATTCTCAGCTTTGCTTGAATAAATGTTTTTTGAATTTTGAATTTAGCTGTCTCGTTCTCAGACGTCGCAATTATAATGTGCGGCAGTTTTACCGTTACACAATTAATGTGAGTCAGTTTCGTAAGTGGCGTGTTACCGTAACAGCATCACTATAACCCGCAGTGGCAGTCAGTAGGTACCCGTACTAACTCGAACATTAACTTGCACCGCGTGTGGGGTGTTTATCTCTGCAGTTATTGGAGCAACATCGTGCCAGAATTGGATAATTACAAGCACCCACGTTATTACGCATAAAATCACCGGTGAATATTACATCACTTATCGCTCCTCCTGCTCCGCTCGCTCGCTCGGCGGCGGCGCAGGCGCAATGTGTGCTGATCGAGTTTTTCCAGTCAGTTAATTAGCGCGGGTTTCTCACGAACGCTAACAGCATCCTTTATTAAACTGCGCCGCGATTCTGTTTTAGGCATTTTAATGAGCCAGTTACCTCTGTCTCGCCTGCCGACCCGCTCACCCCGCACAACAGACGGCTGCAGGATTTATGTGCGCCGGCACAGATTCGGCAAAAAGGCGCCACTGTCACCGCGCCATGAGCGGCACATGAGACGTCATTCAACAGGCGCGCATTGAACACTGATGTACTGAACACACGAACACATCGGGATTATGAACGCACCAAGTTGTTGTTGTAAAACTTAGTTCATGGCTTCATTTTAGTAATATCATAAACTAAGCTTTAGGTAGCCTTGTGTTTTTACTATTACTACGACTACCTTTGTGATTATGGCAAAAACATGCAAGACAGGGTTTGCTTTGTTTAAATTCGACAATTTGTTCCGAGCCCTGCTGGTTGCACTCGTAGCATCTATCACATTACAACAAATTACTACCACAGAAGTTAAACAATTTAAACAAAAACATAACACAGTGCGCATGAAAAAATCCTTTTAAAAGTCTGGCATCCCCGGATGAGTGGCAACGGTATGGTTCACACGGCCCTTGGGCCCCTGAGCCCCAGGCCCCACGGTCGGCCGCGAAGGTGTCATATTTTCATTAAGCGCAGTTTTATTCCGCGAGCGATCAACGCAGGCGCAGCTCGTAAATATCTGTGTATGTGGGTAAGGCGAGCCGGACGATCGTAAACTGCGACAAATGCCCTGCGAATGCCCCGTGGGAGACAACAGCCTGCATGCGCGAGCGATCCACGCAAACTAACTGCGCATTAGTCACAAAACGAGTTGATATTATATTATCATGATTGTTGTGACAAGAACATACATTGTAAATAGACTTGTCATAGAAACGATCTGTGGAGTAAAAGACATCAACGCGTTCATCACCGCGGTGCCGTTGTAGGTGATGAGCGAAAGCTATGTACTCGTAAAGGGCCAAAGCAACAGTACAGTACAACAGGTGAAGGCCGAATTAATGTTAATTTTGAAAAGTCTTTCCGATACATCGGAATAAATTACAATTTCTATGTTGCGCTGTATCACTTCATCTTCTACAAGTATCAAAACGCCTTCTGCAATGTTCACGTGATCGGTTGATCTGTCTGCAAAACCTCGGTCACCTGTTTCTTGGAATGAGAAGTAACCGAGTACATCGACGCATTATTTAATTAATATTCATTCATAATTCCAGGAAGGCGACAATAACCAACGCACAACATCAATACTCGCCGCTCTATAAAGTGACACGTAATTAACATCTCCTCCACTATAAATATTTGTTTACGAATGCGATCACTGATCGTGGAAGCATTTATTTGAATAGCTTTGAAAGAATCACACGCATGTGGCGCGATGGCGCGATGGTGGTGTGATCTCATCAACAATGCCCTTGAAGCTATTCAATTAATTCCCAACAATAGTATTCTAATGGCAATAAAAGCGATGCTATCGGCGAGGGTCGCGCTCGTTCCCAGCGGTTGCCCACTGCTGGGCGATATCATCGCATATCTGGCGTTCACAAAATCTTTTGGGACACGTTAATGGGACTGTTTACTTGTTTAATTCGTTTTTTATCGTGTTCACATAGTTTTAAATTAATTAGCGCTATTGGGTGCGATGAGTGAGCGATACCGCTGCCCCTGGCACACAGAGCACACAGCTCCAGTCACCACACAGAGCGCTGTGCATGCGCATACAGCTCCATGCCGGCCACAGTAACCAAGTAGCCACTCACACGCTCTGCAGTGCTACGAATACTTCACATTACAATAAGTAAATGGCAGATTTAACAGTAGTTATGTTGTTTCAGTTTCGAATGACAGGGGATCATATTTTGAGAAAACATAAAGTAACAGTGTAGTTAGATCGCATCTCCACACGTAGGCAGGTATGTAGGTAGCTATCCAAACTCTTAGTTAGAGGTGTGTCAGTAGTACAGCGCGGGATCTGCTCCGCGCCGCTCGTCGTGTAGGCAGGTATGTAGGTAGCTATCCAAACTCTTAGTTAGAGGTGTGTCAGTAGTGCAGCGCGGGATCTGCTCCGCGCCGCACGTCGTGTAGGCAGGTATGTAGGTAGCTATCCAAACTCTTAGTTAGAGGTGTGTCAGTAGTACAGCGCGGGATCTGCTCCGCGCCGCACGTCGTGTAGGCAGGTATGTAGGTAGCTATCCAAACTCTTAGTTAGAGGTGTGTCAGTAGTACAGCGCGGGATCTGCTCCGCGCCGCACGTCGTGTAGGCAGGTATGTAGGTAGCTATCCAAACTCTTAGTTAGAGGTGTGTCAGTAGTACAGCGCGGGATCTGCTCCGCGCCGCACGTCGTGTAGGCAGGTATGTAGGTAGCTATCCAAACTCTTAGTTAGAGGTGTGTCAGTAGTACAGCGCGGGATCTGCTCCGCGCCGCACGTCGTGTAGGCAGGTATGTAGGTAGCTATCCAAACTCTTAGTTAGAGGTGTGTCAGTAGTACAGCGCGGGATCTGCTCCGCGCCGCACGTCGTGTAGGCAGGTATTGTAACGAATCTACTGCTTATTAAAATAAAAAGGTAAGCAGACAGTTAAAAATATATAATCTGAGGTAAAACACAGAAAAATAATTAAAAAAATAACCTAACCTACCTAGCGCTCTCAGAAAAGAAAATATTTACAAAGGAAGTGTTACGGCTTTCAGGTACGAGACGTCCGTCAGTTCTGAAACATCCAGATTCGTTTCCCAGATAAATCTTGATAAATTCACAGGCAATGTAGAAGACGTCAGGCCTCGTTAGCTCTGAGGCCTGAAGATCCGCTTCCCAGTCTCTCAGACAGTCCAGACAGTTGCCAGGAGGACCTTCCACTTCTAAGTCCTGACTTAGAAGTGGAAGGTCCTCCTGGCAAGAAACGTAGTGCCGTGAAGACAGAGTATGTTTTCAGGGTGAAATGTATGTAGACCAATTTGCAAGACTTTTCTTGAAGAGATGTTTCCTTGAGCGCTTCCAGATCAGCTCTGCCGAATGGGTCCGTAGTCCCTCTGACGTTAATTTTTCAAATTATCTTTTTCTTGTTCTTTCAGAATTTAATTTCAAATTCAGAGATCGAAAAGGGCCAGACATATTCGTACCAAAAAACCTCTTTGATGAATTCTGAGAGCGTTTCAATTATTATTATAAAATGTAAGTTAGGATACAAATATTTTACAGTAAACAATTATAATTGCCTATAAAATACCATATTTCAGCTAAACATATTGATAAAAATAATTTAAATTATATAAATCAAAAGTAACCTTCATGGACTAAGCCAGTAAGAAAACTAGAGAGAAAATTAGAAGAAAAAATAATGACAGCTTGACAGCCTGACGTAAATGTCATAACATTGAAAAATATGAAAATTAAAGAAAACTAATCGTTTTAGAACGATTCGCAAAATAATAATGCAAAATCAATAAACGAGTATAATACATAATATTAATGAATGTATAGTGTAAGTATATGATGTAGTGTCTGTAGTATGTAGATACTATAGTATGTAGGTAGCTATCCAAACTCTTAGTTAGAGGTGTGTCAGTAGTACAGCGCGGGATCTGCTCCGCGCCGCACGTCGTGTAGGCAGGTATGTAGGTAGCTATCCAAACTCTTAGTTAGAGGTGTGTCAGTAGTACAGCGCGGGATCTGCTCCGCGCCGCTCGTCGTGTAGGCAGGTATGTAGGTAGCTATCCAAACTCTTAGTTAGAGGTGTGTCAGTAGTACAGCGCGGGATCTGCTCCGCGCCGCACGTCGTGTAGGCAGGTATGTAGGTAGCTATCCAAACTCTTAGTTAGAGGTGTGTCAGTAGTACAGCGCGGGATCTGCTCCGCGCCGCTCGTCGTGTAGGCAGGTATGTAGGTAGCTATCCAAACTCTTAGTTAGAGGTGTGTCAGTAGTACAGCGCGGGATCTGCTCCGCGCCGCTCGTCGTGTAGGCAGGTATGTAGGTAGCTATCCAAACTCTTAGTTAGAGGTGTGTCAGTAGTACAGCGCGGGATCTGCTCCGCGCCGCTCGTCGTGTAGGCAGGTATGTAGGTAGCTATCCAAACTCTTAGTTAGAGGTGTGTCAGTAGTACAGCGCGGGATCTGCTCCGCGCCGCTCGTCGTGTAGGCAGGTATGTAGGTAGCTATCCAAACTCTTAGTTAGAGGTGTGTCAGTAGTACAGCGCGGGATCTGCTCCGCGCCGCTCGTCGTGTAGGCAGGTATGTAGGTAGCTATCCAAACTCTTAGTTAGAGGTGTGTCAGTAGTACAGCGCGGGATATACACCAACTACTACGACTTCGTTGGAAGGGTATACACCAACTACAACGACGTCGTCTATGGGGTATGCATCAACTGCAACGACGTCTTCTGCGAGATATACACCAACTACAACGACGTCGTTGGAAGGGTATACACCAACTATAACGACGTCGTTGGAAGGGTATACACAAACTACAGCCACGTTGTCGTCGACATACAATGAACAGTTTGATGATTTTATCTACTAAGAAAATGGCAAAATTATGTGTAAATCTACATCAAACACTTATTTGATATTGAAGTTGTGATTATTAAATTATTGTTGTTGTTTCCCATGGATGATTAAACTTGTGATATTGTTATTTGAGGAGAAAAGCGTTTACTTATTGTAGTTGTGATTATAAAGAAAAAGTTGTTAATTGTTTCTCAGATTTGATTAAAGGATTAATTACTAATAGTGTATTTTACTTACTTTAGACAAACACACAATCTTTGTTTCACTGAGATGCACTTCCGGAACTTTGTGTTTTGCTTTTGAAGAGTAGGCTGCAGTAGGTCAACTAATTCATTAAAATCATTTAAAGTCATTCCATAATAATCTACGAAACTATCTGGATATGTTACTAAATCCGGAAAATGCATAATTATTGTCCATGAACCGCTCTCTGCTTCCAAAAAGGATGAACCCAGTATCTCCGTTTTATTTTGCGAATGCGTTTCTTTTTATTATTTTGATTTTGCATTTCTTGCAAAATACACGCTAGAATCACTGCTCTCTCTTCCGTGGTCCTATCCATCTCGCGCTTGAAACTAAACTGATCATGAAAGAACGCGGCAGTATGCCACCCATGCTGCAGCATGCTGACGCGTGCGATCGCCTTTTTTGTCTGCGGAATGCGACAGCGTGCGTTCGCATGCGGCAGCATACTGCAGCACGTGGTAGCACAAGCGGAACAAATGCGATTCCGTGCTGCCAGATGAGGTCCAACCCTAAACTACTTTTGTAATAAATAATAAGAAAAATTAAACTGTGCGTCGCATCTGTGCAGGAACAGGTCATTGCTCAGCGAAATGCTGTGACTTCGGATGAACCTAACGTCAACAGCGCTGGTTTTCAGCAATTACCTAAGAAATGACACATTGACGTCCCCCCGTGTGCTGTAATTATATCGGGTAATTATTATTTTCCACTGAAATATGTGTGATTCAACGAAATATAGTATGTACATAATTATATAAGTAATAAAATAAAAATATATATTTGCATTTGTGCGTAACATAAATTTAAGAAATAATAATAATACATAAAATTATACAATGAGAATATAAAATAAGCACGAAATTACCAATTAAACGTAGTGTACAGTCCGGTGTGTTTTCCTCTTCATTCCTGTTTTTAGTAATTATAATAATTTAGATAATTCACGAACAATCTATAACTAAGCCTGCATTTATACACCATACATTCTTAGATGCGCCATGGGAATTGCGATTTGTGACTCGATGGCGTGGCGGCCATTTGCAAAACAGTAGGCGTCGAGGCATGGGGTTGGTAAAAGTCAACCATGCTTTTTCAGTCAAAGCGGTAAATAAGCTAATCGGTACAGATTGATAGTGTTATTTATGGATTCTTTAATATTATTCTAGTGGGATGACATGGATCCATTAATGTACGAAGGAGTAAGATCCACCGACGTACGGAATGCAAAACCTAACCGCCGTCGAAGCCTCCTCGTCAGTACTACTATAGGATTTATTAAACTTAATGAAACAGAATCCCAGCCTAACATTAAATAAAATTGTAACTTTATTGAAATTATATAGCTATTGTCCCATCTAGATAATACAACTTCAGCAGGACTCACAGCAAACGCGCCACAGATAACTGAGGACCACCAATCAAATTATGACAATGACACAGACCGGACCTAAACAGGGAGGAATCAAACAAAGGCCACTCACACTATTGGAAATCCATATCCATTGCCGTGACCCTCGAGGTAAGTACAAAAAGAGCAGTTATTATTACTAGTTTTAATTTTACAATCAAGTGGATTGCTGTATCTTCATGAAATATTTCTTTAAGATATTCAGAAAATACTTTTTTGTTCTCAGGACTCTTACTGGTGGAGGAATGTTATTCCAACAGTGCGTGGCGGCGTATTTTAAGCTCCCCCTGAATGCTGCGGTCCTATGCTTTGATGTACAAAGAGGATTGGTAGAAAAACGTGGTTCGTATTTGCTCTGTCTCCAACTTAACTTCTTAAAAAGATAGTGTGGCTTTTGTGTAGTTACTACTCCAAAAAGTAAACTGGCCATATGTAACTTTCTCCTAGCAGCCATTTTCAAAATATTATTGTCATTTATAAAAGGAGTGACATGACTTCTACGAGGTATTGTTACACAGAAGCGTGTACATGCATTCTGTATGCGTTGTATCAGCTTCTCAGTTCTTGCTAACACGCATGGGCCATACACGGTATCACAGTATTCTTGATAAAATTAGGCTATCTACTAATTGTTTACGTAGGTCAACCCTCAGGTAGTCTCTAATTGAATATAAGAGTTTCAATCTATAAAAACAAGTCCTCATGGCGTTACCTATGTGTTTCTCAAATCGAAGTTCAGGATCCATGGTTAACCCAAGGTTGCATGCTATCTCTACCCTATCAATTTTGTCCCCCCTGATGACAACCTCTGGGTTGGCTGACAGTATAGCGCTAATCATCTATTTCCTAAAACCATAAATTTAGGTTTCTGTGGGTTTAATACGAGTGAGTTATTATCCGACCGTACCACCACTCTTTCAAGATCGTCATTAATTTTTCCCACTGCCGCCAATGCATCAGCTGGCTTAAAAGTTATATATAATTGGATGTCATCTGCATCCATATGATACCTGCAATACTGGAATGACATAATAATGTCTGCGCTGTAAAGGATATACAAAAGGGGCCCTAAAAAAGATCTATAGGGGCCCTAAGATCAGAACTCCATATAAAAATGTAACCCCCGGAATTCATAAAATAGGTGGTACTGGTGTTACCCTGCCAACCGACTCCGTCCCGCCCGCCAGTTTTACTTTACTAAGTACTACTTACCTGAGCGAATTTTTTGATTTTACCTAACAACACCCTCACGATCGGACAAGGTTTTTTTTACATGTTGTATAAAATAAATATTTGCACTTATTTTATATGTTCTTTTTCACAAATAAACTCTGGGGTCCGCACAGACCCCACGCGACTAACAGTGTGATTATTTTGAAGGTCAAGTTTTGCCAAAAAGTTTGTGCTCGCGAGGTCTAGTAATCGCAGAACTACTAGTATAATAATACTCCACACAGGCCACATGCATTCAACGTGCGTCGTGTGCTTAGTTTATATAAGCATGACGCGCACCGAACCGCATACATATGCAACTCCACAAGCGCGTAAACTCACGCGTTGCGGGCTCGCAATTCGATCGCTGACATGAGCGGTGTAACACAACACAATGCCGCTTACACACACATAACGGCCCCTTAGTCTGGAGCGTGACCGGCTCGACCTGGAAGCGTCTGCAGACGGGGGTCTACATCCTCAGCAGGGAGTCGTCTTCCGGGCCTCCTCCGAGGAACCGGAGGTCTCACCTGGCGGAGACGGACCGCCGGGGTGGCGTGAAGAAAGCGGTACTGAGGAACAGTGCCGTAGCACTCCTGCAGAATACCTATGCATCCACACACACGGCCAGGCCTAGATGGCCACCCAACGAATGTGCTCGTATTGACGGTCACCGTATGATACCGCGGGACTTTAAGTGCCATGACCGTAACCCGCCTGCCACGCCCCCTGACGGGGACGTAGCGACTGACCACAGATAAATTGACTTCGTCAAAGTAAACATTGGTTTTTATTCAGTCTCTAACTTCACCCAATCATGGTTCCCAACGAGAGCCTTCCTCAGTAGATACCGTGTACCAACCGGAGCAACTGATAACATCTATCAGTAGGTCCAGTGGTCATCTGATCCGGATGTCACCGTTTAATGAACACTTAACACGCGATGCGCAGGCGCACACACTGCACAAGACACCTCGCCGAATCTACGTAATACGTTCACGCCAGTTTACGTGTCTGTTCGTCAATCAGCGACCAACTCGGAAACATCTATACTGTGTTGCATAATGAAGAATTCAGTTCATTTAACCTTGCTAGAGCCTAGCTAAAGTGAATTCTAATCTTTTCACCAGCTTGGATTTTATTTTATTTTTGTAATTTAAATAGACGTGTGATCATGAACTCACGGTACAAAATAGATAGAAATACACACACAGTGCTGACCGATAGCCTAGTACAATCAGTCTGGTTGTAGAGGTCAGGTAGGCAGTCGCTCCATGTAACATACTGGTATTCAGCTGCATCCGGACTGGAAGCCGACCCCGACATAGTTGGGAAAAGGCAGGCAGATGATGATGAGACTCAAGTTCAATACGACTTTAGTTAGTATTCCTAAATGATTACAGCTAATTTAACAATACTGAGCAAAACTTTCTCTATTCCATTATAATTCTTAATATGCCAAGCAAAGCCGATGCCGGTCTTTCTGTCAATGTCTAAAGTGAATGCGAAAAACTATAGGCACAGATAAGAAATCTTCGATTGATACAGTTGAGCTCACTGTAGATCTAAACTTCATTTATCATTTGGTTGAGTGTAAAAGCAACTGTGAGATGGTTTTCGCGGCTTCGCGTACGTGAGCGCAGATCTGACGCGATAAGGAGTGCGGAAGAGGGAGCATTGTGACGATGGACCGTTGACTTCATATTACACAATCAATGAGTATTTAGACGGCAAATTATAATTTATTGATTTGGTTTTTTTTATTTTTTAGATTATTTAAAAAAAAATATTAGGAATATTTTAATTTGTAAATAATTTAAATGTTTTATTAAATTAAATTTAATGTTGATGTTTTTTTTTTTTTAATCGAATAACGAATGTTTTTTTAGATAAGTAAGTATTTATTTTGAATTATTATAATTTAGTTTTATTTATTATTTTAATGTTTTTGTTGCATTTATTATTAATTAATTTGAAATTATAATTAGAATATTTGTGCGCCGTTGACGGCAAGACATAGCGTTCATGTTATTAATATTAACACCTGTAATTATTTTGTTTACCTATGTTCAACAAATAAAAATATTTGAATTTATATTTGAATTCATTAGTGAGTTGAATATCGAATAAAATTAATGCAGTATGAGTTATATCAAACAATTTCTTTTTGTTTGCATAATGTTCGGCCAAATTACATGTTGACTGAGTTTTCTGGTCAATTTCACAAGACCAAAAGTTTGATCAAAGGACTCACAAGACCAAGGATGTCACACACAAGACCAAGAAAGATTTCTTCATGGCTCTAGAAGCCACCAGGATCTCATCGTTCTCAGAGTTAAGAACAGCTCGAACAGTACTAGCTGTTACTGGTGAGTGGAGGGCCACGTCAGCCACGTGTTGTTGATGTTATCACTGATGCAGTCTCATCAGCCACATCAAGTTATGTGCTTGTAACCGATCCTCCCCCGACTGATGCTTTTATAAGTGCGCCACTTCATTGACTCGATCACTCGGCGTGTGCGCATCGCTATTGGTATTGTTGTTTTGGAATTTCATTTAAACTTTACAATAAGATACACTGTGGACATTAGCACCAAGGAACTCCCAATATTCAAATATAAATTGCTTAATTTTTCAAGATTCTCTTAATAATAATTAGTACCTACTACAATCAGTCCCCATTCAACTAATTGTTTTTTTATAAGATTTGCTTTACAAGTGATACCTAAGATACTGCATGTTGACATAATTATTGTATGCCTATTAGGGAGGACATCATGGAACTGTAATTTATTTAATATTTGTCTGATAACCTATGTTCACAATAAAAAGATTTGATTTGATTTGACGGATTATGTTAAACTTGCGACTAATGCCGATCTGATGCGCACGATAATGATTCTCGGTAAACAGTGACATTTTATTTTCACAGCGGCTCGTAAACTTACTGAAGTAGCGAGTTGCTTTAGGTTATGTGCCGATGATATCACTGCAGGGTTCTTACCAAAATTAAAATGATTCTATCGCATAATGCATAATAAACTAAGAATGTGTCAAACTCAAACTCAACTCAAACTCAAAGCATTTATTTCAATTAAACCATTTACAGGTATGTTCCTTCGTTTTTAAACAATTTTTAATCAAGATTAGAGAACCTCCACGCGGCCTAGATTTACGGTTAAAACAACTGCCCATAATTAATTAGCATTTGGTAATCCTTTAACTAATGTTTAGTGAAACAAACATTTCAATTTCTAATTATTTGGAAGAAATACCTTGAATATTTAGGTGAAATAATTTCAAGGCATTCTGCTGATCTCCTTTTTGGTAAATATTTATTTTTTAGCCAGAAGATACCTTGTTTATTTTATTATTTATGTACACATAGAAAAATAGATACAGATAAGACATAATCATAATTGTGAGTACAAATTGTGAGTTATTGTTGTAGTTATAAGAATATTCTTACTTGTACCTTTTTTTTTTTTTTGGGTGGGGAATTATCTAATAACTTCTCTCGCTCTGGGTGGAGCGGAAGGGCGTGTCAGACTCTTACTGACTAAAACCCCCCGTGTTCCTTACATTGCCTGTACGTTGCCAGAGGCCACGGTATCCCTTTCAGACTTTCCCGCAGCCCCGGCAGGCATGGGTCCTGACGAACCCCTTCACTTCTGCTGACATCTCTTTGAAGCGCGCGTGGAACAGCTGTCGACCCTGGTCTGGTCCTTATCGGACGGCGAGCTACCCATTGCTCACCGTCCGCAAGCCCGCGCCTACGGTGGCCGGGAATCGGCCTGTGATTCCCGACGCCCAGGGCGTGTCCTGCGGTGGCTAGGGGCGTGAGGGCGCGAAATTTGCCTCTCCCTCACGCGTTCTGCCTCCTCCTTTGCGAGCATTACTGCTTCGCAGAAGGAGGTGACGGCCTCCCGTGCCCTCTCGCTCCGTACCATGGCCTGGACCAGGGCCGGACGCGAGAGATCCCCGCCACCGATTGCCTCCACGAGGACACGGCGATGCTCTGCCAAGCACACAAACAACTATGTCCGGTGAGGACCTGCGTCAGGTGGTAGGTGAGGACGCTGTGGCGCCTCTCTAGCCACTTCTCAAACAGGGGACTTAACGCCGCAATAGTGGCGTGCCCAGCACTGGGTTGCAACAATCGCACTCTCTATGACTCCATGAGATCCCGCCGGAGCTCTGTCCGCTGTGCCGCGATTTCTCGCGGCAGCGGAGTTACGCCCTGGCGTTTCGCCTCCTCGCGCCACTCCCAAATGTGCGCGAGGACTTTTGCTTCCTGATCCCATGGCGGTAATCCGGCGAGGAGGCTCGCCGCCTCACCGGAGACCGTGCGGGATCCCCAAACCAGCCGGCCATGACCCTCTGGGACGCGTTCAACCGGCGAGCTGGCCGCCGGCTCAATGAACGCGCCCAAACCGGTGCCCCGTTAAGGGCCATGGACCGCACGACCCCCGCGTATAGCCTCCGACAGGAGGCGTTTGGACCCCCTAGATTGAGTAGGAGCCGCTTCAAAGCAGCCCCGGCCCGCTCCAGTCTGGGAGCCAAACGTCGGAATTGCTCCACGAAGTTCCCCCGGCTGTCGAGGACGAGTCCTAGATACTTCCTCCTACCGTTATTTGGGAACACGACGGTGGCGCGTTCCGAGGACCATGAAAACACATGGCCTCGGACTTGTGCGGGGCCACCTCGAGTCCCAATTGCCGGATTCTGTCCATGATTGTCGCAACCCCGTGTGTCGCTAGTTCGGCCGTCGCCTGGTGCGACCGCCCCTGCGCCAGGACCAACGTGTCGTCAGCGTAACAAACGACGCTGATGCCGCTAGGGAGGTCGGCGCGCAGCACCCAGTCGTATCCGATGTCCCACAGATGCGGCCCCAGAACCGAACCCTGTGGCACACCGCACGACATCTCTCACCGTTTCCACTCTCCCTGGTGAAATGAAATGAAATGAAATGAAATGAAATGAAATGAAATGAAATTGTTTATTCTGTAAATAGGATATTGCAATCACTTTTACACGTCATATTAAAAAAAAAATAAGAAGAAAATGCTAGATGAGTTCGGCGTTTCCTATCTGACTACTCTGAGAAGAAAGACCGAAACAAACTCAGAGGTCACAGTCTCTTTTAAAGTCCAGACATAATCTTGGTCAGGCCATATGAGGACCATGTAGATTAGTGTCTGAAATGGTCTTTTGAGGAAAGAACCACACAGATTTGAGTGGACCTGTCCAGTCAGTGCAAGCATTTGTCAGTAATCGTAGAGCTCAACTCAGAACTTAAGGAGCTCAACTCGACGAACAATACCAAAGAAAGGACATTTGGGTAGGTCGCATAAAGTACTCAAACTGCCAGACCATCATTTAAACTAACTGAGAAAGAAAAAATTAAAGAAAGGAAAAACAATAAAAATAAAATATCCACATAGTCCTCACATTCACAATAATTAAAACAATATAATACTTTACAAAGTAATCATGTTATTTTGTATATAAATTTCAACAATGTCAATATGTATATAAAAAACTGGTATTTTTAATGATTTACATAATAATTAAAATGTCAAATTTTATAGTTTTATCAAAAAGCTTAGCAGAGCGAGCAGCTCAATCCCACGCTTTTTTATCTTCTAAATAATCTGAAATTTTATAGTACCCTTTTTTACAAAGTTTGGTTTTAATACAGCTTTTAAATCGTTTAATGGGTAAGTTTCGAATATCAATGGGAAGTTTGTTGTAAAAGCGTATACATTGACCCATGAACGAGTTGCCTACTCTGTGGAGACGTGTGCGATGTACAGCAAGGTTGTGTTTATTCCTGGTATTTAAACTATGAATATCGGTCATTTTCTTAAAATTTGATATATTTTTGTGTACATGTAATAGGTTTTCAAAAATATATTGTGAGGCTACAGTCAGGATGTTTATTTCTCTGAATTTTTCTCGAAGGGAATCCCTTGGACCTAGGTTGTAAATGGCTCGAACAGCCCTTTTCTGTAGAACAAAGATAGTATGAATGTCCGCACAGGTTCCCCAGAGAAGAATCCCATAAGACATAAGACTATGAAAATAACTAAAATAAACAATTCTGGCTGTATCTACGTCAGTTATCTGTCTAATTTTTTTAACAGCATAAGCGGCCGAACTAAGCCTTCCTGACAATTTTTCTATGTGTGGGCCCCATTGTAATTTACCGTCAATAGTTATTCCAAGAAAAACTGTTGACTCTACAGGGTCCAACTCTATTCCATTAACTTGAACATTAGTAGTTAGCTGCCTGACATTTGGCGTTGAAAATCTAAGGAGTTTAGTTTTTTTTTCGTTCAGGAGAAGATTATTTACATTAAACCAATGCACAACTTTAGAGAGTGCATCGTTAACTTGTTCATAGTTGACTAACTGACGTTTGATTTTAAAAATGAGAGAAGTGTCATCTGCGAATAAGACGATCTTGTGATTATCCCTTATGTGGTAAGGTAAGTCATTTATATAAATTAGAAATGACTTACCTTACCACATAAGGGGTAGATGACGGCCCTGTCCGTCAAATAAGCCTCGACCACACGACAGAGGTAGGTCGGCATCCGGTGATACCGGAGTGCCTCCCTGATGCAACTCCAGGGCAGAGTATTGAAGGCATTGGCGATGTCTAGAGACACCGCCAAGACGACCCCACCATGGGCCACTGCATCCTCCATCGTGAGGGCTCGCACGCGCATGATGGCATCCACCGTAGAGCGCCCCCTGCGGAAACGAAACTGGCTCTGGCTGGAGGCGGTCTGCAATGATTCTATCAAAGAGCTTGCCCACCTCGTCGAGCAGCACGATAGGCCGGTAAGCGGACGGAGAGTCCGCAGGGCGCCACGTGGGAACTGGCCCCTCTCCAAGCATGCGCTTAGGTGCCCCCTTAGTCGAGGCCCGAGAGCCTCCAAGGCCAGGACCCAGGCTTTCCAGGTATTTTTGGCATTCAGCCTACGTACCGCCACTCTCATCTCTACCTCGGTCACCTCCGGAGCATCGTCGTCGTCGTCGGCGGTGTGGTCCGCATCTGGCACCGCAGAAGGCGGAGCCATGGGTGGGGAGGCATGTTCCCCTCTCGAAGGGAACAGAGCGCTCACCACGTCCCCCACAAGCTGCGGCCGGAGACTCTGTGTCAGCGGGGGAGCCCATGGGCATGGACCTGGGGCATTACCACGTCACATATTTCAGACATGGCCTCCCGGAACCACTCCGCCTCGTCGTTGATGTCAGCAGGCCTGTCCGGTGATGTCCGGCCAGGCCGGCATGATCGATGCTTCGAGGAGGAGCTCCCGGTCCAGCGGACCACTCGGGGCCTGTCGGACCGGCGCGCTCCAGGTCTGGGCGGAGACGTCAGACCGGATATACCGGTGATCGGAATAGGTCTCCACCCCCTCCATGACGCGCCAGTCAATTACACGCGGGGACAGAGTGGGGCTGGCGAACGAAATGTCCACCACTGATTCACTCCGCACCGCACACACGTGGGGACAGAACCCCGGTTCAGGACGACCAGGACTGTCTCCAGAGCCCAGTCCTCCACCATCCTGCCCCGTCTGTCCGTATAACTGGAACCCCAAGCCACATTCTTGGCATTGAAGTCCCCGAGGACGAACACGGGAAGGGAACAGAACCCGACGACGACTCTCAACTCCGCAAGGGAGTTGTGGAACTCGGCAAGAGTTCGGCTCGGGGAGAAGTAAACCCCTACCACAACCATCTCCCCGAACCATGCTGCAACGCAACCCCGTCCTCTCTTTACAGCCTCGAGGGACGGAGTACCGGCGGCGGCCGATGGAATTAGGCTCACTGAGCCGCTCAGGTCCTCCACCCAGTCGTCCCTGGGCGGGACAAAGTACGGCTCAGCGACCACGGCGATGTTAATCGACCACTGCACCATGCTCTGGAGCAACAGATCCTGAGCTGCGGCGCAGTGGTAGATGTTCGCCTGGAGGAGACGCAATGGGGTCATTATTGGCACTCTATGTTAGCCCCCTCCCGTGCCCCCTGTGAGAGCCCTGCCGCGGCGGCTACGGCGGCGACAGCGATGGTAATGGAGGCGGCAACGGCGGCGGTGGCGGCTGTTGCGGCCGTGACGGCGGTGGCGGAGGGCTTGCCTCTGTCTTTGGCGGATGGGGCGCAGGCCTTGCTCCCAATCCGGTGATTGGCCGGCTTGCCAGCTGCCGCACATACAGCGCAGTGCGGCGTGGCGTCACAAGAGCCGGCCTTGCGGCCGGCCTGACCACAGCGGTAGCAGTGACCGCTGCGGTCCTCCTCCGAGGTGCATTTAGCTCCCACGTGATTGCCCACATGGCAGCGGAAGCACCTCAGAGGTCTGGGTTCTAGCAGTTTGACCTGCGCCGAAACCCAGCCCACAATAGCCTTTGGCCCTCCCCGGCTATTTTCTTGGCCGCCGACACAGGGCAGCTCACCGTAACGGTTCGCATCTCCGTGTAGTCAGGACGGATGGTGCCTGCCCTCACCTGCTCGGCAGAGCACCCCCCAGTCCTAACGACAGCAGCCACCACCTGTCCCTCCGTCACTGAGTCGTCCAAGCCCAGAATACGCTTATCAGCGCATTTGGTGGGCCTGGACACTCGGGCCTCGTCCGCATTTAGGGACGACCTAAGCCTTTCGACCGGAGCGTCAGCGGCCGGGCCGCTTGCCGCACCGGGGACCTCCAGCTTCCGGGCCCCAGTCGCCGTGACCCTTACCCGGATGCCATCGGCGGCGCCGATCTCCTTCAGGTCCACCGCTGCCCCCACCTTGGCGACCACGTCGCGGTAGGACACGCCCTTCTTCTCCGCCTCTGGCTGTAGCGTGATAACTACAGCTGTGGACTTCGGGGCGCGGAGCCTAGCCGCGACGCTTCGCTCCTTGCGCCACTGTCGTCTCTCCTTCCTTTTGGCCGCCCTCTTTGCCTTACCCGCCGTCCTCTTTTCCCCGGCTACTTGCCATTCGGCGTCAGCCGGAGTAGTTTTAGGAGGCGCGGGTGGCCGTTTCACCGCTAGGTCCGGGGCGCTCGCCGCCAGGGCCGGAGCCCTCGCCGCCTGACTAGCCGCCCCACCCTTGGTCTTGGTCTGCCCCGATGAACCTGGTTTGGCCGGGGCAGCTGCGGTGGCGGCATACGATGTCGCCTTCCGCTGGGGCGCAGGACGATGGCTTCGAGGGCGGAAAAACGAGACCGCAGGGAAGCCATCTCCTGCCGCACCAGGGTCAGGACCTGGTCCTCAGCAGGCATGGGCTGTCCCTGCCCATGCTGCTCCTTCCCCTGCGGCACCTCACGGGGGCCAGCTCCTCGGAGCCCGGCCAGGTCCGCTCGGAGCTCTTCGTTCTCCTTTCGGAGAAGCTACATGGTGGCTGTCAAGCGGGCGACCTCCGCCCGCATCTCGGACATTCCGTCCGACGGAGGCCTGAGGACATAGGTCTCCGCTGCCGCCAAAATAGAGGCCATGGCCGTGGGTATGGCCTTGTCTTTGGAGGACTGGATCCTCTTCAAGGCCACACCCTTGATTGCCGCTGCCACGACCTCCGCAAACCTGGCCGCTCGCTCCAAATTGGAGCCGCCAGCGGCGTCCAGCTCACCACCTGCATGTTCCGTAAGGGCCGCTCCGGTGCTGCTGGTCCCTATAGGATGGTGCTCATCCGTGGCGAGCCTCTCCAGCTCAGCTGGTCTGGCCTGGCTCGGCTCGCCGGCCTTCTTGGTGATGAGCCTTCTACCGACACCTTTTCCCCGGGCCGCAGCCCGCCGACTGAAGTGGATCTTTGACCTATGGGCTGAGCCCGAGACCCACTCATCGGCGGACGACCCCTCTCCCGGTTCGGAGCGCTTCCGGAGGAACTTCGGGTTCCTCCCAGCAGCCCCCACCACTTCGCGCTCCGAGTTAGACCTCATTGCGCCCGATGCAGCGTCGGACTCCGACCCCACATCACTCTCCTCCTTCTGGTTTTTTGTGATTCCATAATTGTTCCCACGAGTAAAAACTTTGCATTGTCTCAAAAATAGTGATTCGCACTAGCGACTAATTACTTAGCTACCCATTAGTAGTAGTCAAGCTATCAACCACCCTCACGGTGCGCCGCCGCTTGGAGGTTTGGGGTGATTTTTTATAGAGGTTTTCTTCTTCGCGGCCCGGGCGGTTAAGCCAAGACCCTCGACCCCCGTCAAATGCCAGAGACATGACCTTGACACTCTTCGGGGCTACGAGACCAACGGTGGCAGAAAAAAGGTTTCCTCCTGCCTGCCCAACGGCAGTGTTAGTGCACGCCGAGCCCGCACTCCAACGCTGCTCAACGTGTGCTCTCTCCGAGTACACGTTAGAGCGTTCCTCCGACAGGATATTGGCATACGGACAACGAGACCCCTTAGGCACACAGTACCTAATGAGGAGACATTACCCGCACCCCAGGGTGCACCGTCCCGGAGATTGCCCTTCCCCCTGGACGCATCCTCATGGGACCTCCAGCCCACAGGCACACGGGGAGGTTTCCTGTCCAAGCACCCCTTCTTACTTGTACCTCCTGTTGTCTTACAAACTAGTTTAAACGACTATCCGAAGTTGACCCCATGACCTCAATGTCATCACCAGGCAGTGAGCTCATAGTGAGTGAGGGAAATGGAACCTCCTTCGTACAATCTGTATAAATATTTATAACATTTGGGCTACAGTTATTCAGGCTCACCACCTTATTATTAGTACTATTCTACACTACTAATCATTGTGGTATTAATAACACAAAACTTCGACATACTACCTATGTCTGAGTTTATATAAAAAGCCTTGCTATTATGTGTCTAAAAGTAACAGGCAATTACACAATATTCCTAGTAGATTTTAAAGCTTCCACAAAAATGTTGGTGTCAAGAAATACAAGCTTGTCACTATTATGACTAACTAAGAAGTGCATATGCTTATTAAGCACATGAATATAATTGTTTTGTCTATTTGTCAATCTTTCAAAATATAATATGGGAAAGCACACAATATTATTTTACTGCAATTTAACTTTAACAACTCAGTTACACGGTCAGTGATTTCTTCTTTTTTACCTTAGAACTATTACCTACAAATACAATAATGTTGGTTTTAGGATTATATACATTTCCTGTTACCAATCTCAGGCTGTACCACTTGAGATAGATCTTGTACTAAGCCAGATACATCTTAGTGGAGGATACAGTTTTGAGATTCAGTCTGGATCCTCCGTTGCCTCAGGCTGGACAGCATCAGGGTTTGAAACCTTCTGACAAGTACACTGACACATAATTACACATTAGCAGCAAGAATATGTTCTTTAATTTGGTTTTGAGAACCCACATATTTAATGACCACGCATGTCAGGACTAATCCCGGACGGAACTGACAGCTACACTGTTTAGATCATTGCATCCCATCTTATACAAATACACATCTTATTCTATTACGATAGGGAATGTAATACTATGGGAATCATTCAGCAAGATATGACAATTTATGTGCAGAGCAGTTGAAACTGTACCCTAATTAAAACTAAGTTGTGAATGTGTTGCAGAGCGGTGGTCGGTGGCTGCTTCACATGCTGGTCGATAATACGCGGAGCACGACCTGGGCTAATGAGTGCAGCTAGTAATTATTGTAGAGTAAGAAAGCACTGCTGCGCGCCGGTCCAAGATGTTCGGTCGGCATGCGGGTAACGCCGTCGTCGTCGAGCCACAGGATGCTACCATTTGAGTTTATCATAAGAACCGGTCGGTAACGGCCATTGATTCAACGTCTATGTCATTATTTATACTCAATAATTTGAACTTCAATTTAAAGTTACTAATTAATATTTTTATTGTCTATATTGAAATGTTGATTCAATAATTAACGATACCATTGGCAGAACTTATTGTTAAGGCTCCCGCTATTCTAAAAATATATGAAAACCTCATAGACATTGTTCTACCAGAATCTAATTACCTTACAAAAACCTTCATTCTATGGAGAATTTGGGCAATAAAGATGAATCTAACGACATATTATTCATCAAAATTGGGTCAGCCGTTTACTAGTTATATAACATAGAGACATACATACATACGTCGGGTAAAAAGACAATGTCCTTCGTGAGATGGTCGCCATTCCTACAAAAAGACAAATTGTCACCTTAATACGCAAAACTTGTAACTCCATTTTGATCAACTTCACAGGAGCAATAAAACTGATTTAAAAAATAATGTTAGTAATTTGGTTTTAATTATGAATTTAATTTGCAACATAATAGATACTATAAATTATGTAAAAAACCAAATATTTAAAAAATATCAACATCAAAGCCACTTTTCCTTAAAAAAAAGGAGTTAAAAGATTAATTCAAGAAAAAAAAATAAAAAAACGGATTTCAGAGGTTATCTAGTATCGAATTGATAAAGAGATAGCCAAATAAGTTAAGTAGATAACAATATTTATTTTATTTTAATTTTTAAACTCCTCAGCATTTACGCCGCCTTCTGTCAAAGAAAACAGTAAGCATCTTTTGTGTGCAGGTTGTACATACAAAAATTGTGAGCTTTCAATTTCATCTTGTAGAACAGACTTGATACATTAGATTTGGGGAATGAAATTGTTTATTCTGTAAATAGGATATTGGAATCACTTTTACACGTCATCTTAAAAAAATAATTAAAAATTAGCTAGATGAGTTCGGCGTTTCCTATCTGACTACTCTGAGAAGAAAGGCCGAAATAAACTCAGAGGTCACAGTCTCTTTTAAAGTCCAGACATAATCTTGGTCAGGCCATATGAGGACCATGTAGATTAGTGTCTGAAATGGTCTTTTGAGAAAAGAACCACACAGATTTGAGTGGACCTGTCCTGTCAGTGCAAGCATTTGTCAGTAATCGTAGAGCTCAACTCGACGAACAATACCAAAGAAAGGACATTTGTGTAGGCCTCATAAACTACTCAAACTGCCAGACCATCATTAAAACTAAATAAGAAAGAAAAAATAATAATAATAATTAAAAAATCCACATAGTCCTCACATTCACAAAAATTTAAAAATAAATAAAAAAATACTTTACAAAGTAATAATGTCATTTTGTATGTAATGTTTATATAATACTGGTATTGATTTTATGATTTTAGCACAAGGCTTAGCAGAGCGAGCAGCTCAATCCCAAGCTTTTTTATCATCTAAATAATCAAAAATTTTATAGTACCCTTTTTTACAAAGTTTGGTTTTAATACAGCTTTTAAATCGTTTAATGGATAAGTTTCGAATGTCGATGGGAAGTTTGTTGTAAAAGCGTATACATTGACCCATGAACGAGTTGCCTACTCTGTGGAGACGAGTGCGGTGTACAGCGAGGTTGTGTTTATTTCTGGTATTTAAACTATGAATATCGGAAATCTTTTTAAAATTAGATATATTTTTGTGTACATAGAATAGGTTTTCAAAAATATATTGTGACGCTACAGTCAGAATATTTATTTCTTTGAATTTTTCTCGAAGGGAATCTCTCGGACCTAGGTTGTAAATGGTTCGAACAGCCCTTTTCTGTAGAACAAAGATAGTATTAATTAATATTATGGGGCATAGTAAAACCGCTTGGAGATCCATAGCAAAAAACATGCTTCTCTGATTCTTTGTCTTTAATCTTTTCATTACTCGCTTCTTCTTTTTTGGAAATATGCTGTTCATAATCACTCTGTTGTATATTGCCGGATATATGAGCCGTGCAAAGCTCACATTCATCTTTTTTTGGTTTAAATATGGATATGTTTTTCTTATCCAGAGCGTTATATAACGAGCAAGAGCACATAGGCTTGACGTGGTTTTCTGAAAACCAGACTTCCTTGTAAAATTTATAAATAGCCTGTTTGAATGTCCCGTCAGGTTGTAGGTACAGTTTTGTTGAAGACTTTCTGCAGTAACGGTTTCTTAAATTCTCTACCTTTGATGAAAAGCATCAAAGGTAGAGATTTTAAAAACCGCTCTAAGCCCTCTTTTTCTTCTGCATAAGCTGTTATTGGTACTGTTGATCTAGTAACTGTTTCGATAACATTGCTTGGTAGTCCCTCTTTCTTCCAATTCAAAACAATCCATTCTCCAATACCTAAAGTATTGTTATACATCTGTTTACTGACTCTGACATTAGCTTCTTTGACTTGTAAAAAATACTCATATAAAAAGGTACGCCTTGACGTTAATGCGTATTTCTATCGCTTGGTCTATGAACCTTTAGAAGCTTAACTGTATTATTTACGTAAACTATTTTCTGATCCCAACTTAGTGCCCAAAACGTCCTGAAAATGTCTTCACTGTTCGTGTCTGCTATTCGATTGCAACCTAATTTACTTTTCTTCTTACTGACTCTGCAGTTACATCTCGGCTTCAATACCCTTCCTCTCTTTTCTACATCATATTTCCATGTGTATTCTTGTTTTTTGGATAACCAAACTGCCTGTTCTCTTTATTTATTTCCTTTTTCCAGGCAGAAGTTTTTACATGGATCCTTATTCTCCGTTTTGTTCTTTTTTTTTCATTTGCCGAAGCGATGAAAAAAATTGTACCCTATTCAAATAGTTCCAACTATTTGAATAGGGTACAATTTTTTTATCACGACTATCGTCGCTGATTAGGTAGTCTGGAGCTTCAATTGTAGTCAAATTCATTGCTTGTAGTGTATTTGAGAAAGTATTGCTGATAATAGGCCGGTACACCATGTTTTGCTCGTCGGCGACTATTTCTTCATTACTTACATTTTAATCCTGAATATTATTTTGAGAGCTATATTTGGTGTCTATTTTATCCATATCATTTGATATTATCCTTGTAGGGTCAACCACTTCTATGGTTCCAGTATTATCAGGAGTAGTGTAATTTTGTAAATCTAAGAACTCGATAACGACATCATCTAAACAAGGCTGATCATAGCTCGTAGGGGAAGTCGTGGGTGGAGCTGGAGCAATATTCGCCGATGAGGTTTGTAATGAATCAGATCTGCTTTCTTTATTATAATATTTTCAAGAATTTGAATTTTGGGAAGTGATTACGACTTTCAGAAGTCGCGCCTTGGAGGGACAACTTCACCATTTGTAAGCTTCTTTTATTCTGTTAAAACAAAAGGAATTAATACAGTAAATAATTTAAGTAAAGGTGAAAAAATATACTTGTAATGTAAACGAAAAACATTACTATACTATATTTATTATTTGCCGAAAATGGACATCTTTGAAATGCCATTATTATTTGCGCTTACTGAATAATAACACATTAAGTAAATTATCCGTTGAAAATTATTCTGTTCATTTAAATAATTTATAGCATAATATACTAAGATAAAGTTATTTTACGTAAAACACTGAATATGACAGTTTTTCCGTCAAAAAAACGACCGTTCCCGTTTAATATGAATTAGGGAGTTACGTAGCCAAAATTCTTAGAAAAATATTGTAAGCAATACTTGTAACTCCATTTAAAACTTTACTTTCCATTTATTGTATTATTACTTCAATGATTGCGTTCAATATTTTACAAAACAATTCGACATGTTATTAATATTTAATATATGTAGAATTACCATTTTACTGGAAACGTAGTATTTTCTGCTTATAACCTAAAATGATCGCACCGGTTTGTAAAATACATTACGAAGGGAGTTACAAGGTCTGGTTTTGAAAAAAAATTGATGGTGCATTTACGAGATGTGCTTGACATTAATTTTTAGTGTTACTACAGCACAAAAAGTAACGACGTTTAAAATGAAAAAAAAAAACATTTGTTTACGCAGCTACTGCTATCAAAATGTCAATTTCGACCCTTGGTGGAATCACGAGGTTTGCGTATTAAGGTGACGCAATGTCCTTCGTGAGATGTTCGCCATTCCTACAAAAACCCAGAAGCCATTCCCTACAGCTAGAGCGGTCCAATGATTAAATAATCATAAATTAAATGCCAATTCCCATGCTTTTAAGATAGAAGCACTATAAGAATCCAAGATATTCAATTAGCGATTTCCCGTAATGCCGGAACATTCGCGCATATATCTTACATGTGGTTATGTCCAGGCTCTCAGGAAGACGTCGGAGGCTGCACGGCACGGCTGGCGGCGCAGTGCCGGCCGGCCCGGGCGACAGAGAGTTCCGTTACGCGCTGAACTAATAAGCGAGCCTGAGCCCAACATACCCGCGATGCAAACACGCAACTACTGCTCAGTACTGTGCCGATATCGAACTACCTAAATAAACAATATTGTTTAATAAAGGGAACTGCCAGTGCGTGGGATGAGAAGCTTTGACTAAGAGGGGCCACAATTATGAATCGCATTTGTTGGTCAAGCAATACATCAGACATTCAACTCTTCTAAAGCATCCGAGCCGACCTCCGACGTTATGATTGTTTCGCTGCCACTACGTTAACGTCAGCATGACTTGTGCGTGGTAATAAAAGTTCATGGAAATACTTCTATTTAGGTCGGAGGTTGTCGGGGGTGTCAGGGGGTGCGGGGGGTGCGCAAGCGCATAATTTAATGCATGCATTTAGCGCAGATTTATGTTGTGCGTGTTATTAGTTTACGGTTTATGGCAGAGTAGTATTTTATCTCAGCGAGCGTAAGTTATTAAAACAAGAATATCAATCAATTTTACGAGCTTGTTTCATTGCAGGTACCAGGCCATCAGGATATGTGGAAGTAGCTGCTTCTGCGCAAATTGACCTACAATAGTTATTAAACATGACAGCGATAGAAACCTGAAAGCTTTGAAGGTACATTTTCTACAAACACGTCTGTGAAGAAGGCGAGAGTTCATGTATGTATGTGTACTGAATTGTTTAAGAACATCAGTATGTTGTTGCGTTGCTATTAGCGCATCATTCAAACTCGAAACAACAAATATTTTAAAACTGGTCTCCCTGGATGTAGTGATCTAACAAGCGTCGGTCGTCGTGACTTAGCAGAGAGCCACTGCATCATTCAGCTCGTCAAACGAGGATATATTTATCGTAAAAAGTCTTGATTTGATCAGTATCCTCATTCGCGTTATGTAACCGGTACATTCTGTAAGATGCGCGCGGATGCCTCCGACGGATTCCTCCGGGAGCGGCTAATGAGTGCGCCAGGCGACCGGGACCTCTCCCCCCCTTCCCATACCTCGGCCTCCTGCATCCCCCACCTCATCCCCCTCGCTTATTAGTTTTTATGTGCGGACCACCTGTTGCGCTGCGCTCGCGCATACTCGCGTGATACAAGTACTTGTGTGTTGTGCAACCACGACGCGACGGTTGATGAATGATCCAAATTAATTCGTTACAGGTTACATGTGCAGATTGTGATTTGTTTGGTAGACTGTCACAACAGATCGTTGATCTTTACAATGATTTAATTGTGCAATTTAGTATAAATCAGGTCATTACGGTATCAGAAATAAATGACCTAATATTACGTTTAAATAACTCTACCTACCTACTTGACACGAATAATTAGGTTGGGTGGACCAACGCTAACAACAATAATCGTACGAAACGATCTCGATCCTCCACAAAATAGGAGAATCGTTCAAGTTCACTTCGGCATAAAACTGTTTAATTTAATGTCTGCCTTTCATGACTCCTTTTATTTTCGAAATTAAAACAAAACAACTAAACGGTTAACTGTCTACCACAGACTACCTGCGGTTCCCAAATTGCTTGTTTGTATGTGTGTGTGTGTGTATGTGTATGAAGAATGTGGTGAAGTGATGAGTGTGTGTTCGTACATTTAATTATCTTCTGGTCACAATCTCATTCATTTGTATGTTGTGCCTTATTTGCTGTGAGACCGTCTTGAGGGATCTTATTATTTTGCCAATGTGTAATTTAGAAAGTCGATGTACACAAATAAATTGTAAAAAAGTTTCAACAGAAACATAAAACGGAGTGGAATGTGTCAAAGTTATGATTGTAGTCAATTACGAGTCGTTCAGTAAGCGGAGCGAGGCGAACATGTTAATTCGCTGATATTGATAAAACGTGTCCCACAGGCACGCGCAGAAGTTCTGCTCTACTGTGCAGAAACTCAATACAATGATGTATAAAACTCAATATACTAATGTAGACGAACAGCGAACACGCGGCCAATGTGACCAAACAACGTGATCGTTCGTTTTACTTTAAATCTATTGCAGCAATTTAATTGTGTAAGTTTATTGTAGACTCTAGTTCATTATAATAAGTACATACTGGGTCTTCTGCACTGCGTTGCTGCGTGTCACGTATGCGCAGGCGCATCGCTCGTGGTTCTCACGGCAGCGCTGGGTCGCGGGCGCAGGACATTCATCCTAATTAATTCGGCGGCGAGTCACACCCGCCCCGCGCTGCGCACCCGCACGCACACGAGACTACTCACGTAATTAGTGCTAATTAATCAGTACACGGATTAACAGACTGACTCGCCACGCTATGACCTTTAAGTATTACCTACTATTGTGACATGAGTGATGAATAACTTTAAATACCTAATTCACAATTTTGCAATTTTTGTGTACTAATTTCATTATTTTGAAGCTCTATATCCCGCAGGAATCCGCTGGATGCGGGAGTTACAGAATCAGTCGAAGTGGCGGTGTTTGGGGGAGGCCTATGTCCAGCAGTGGATGTCTTTCGGCTGAAACGATGATGATGATGAAGCCCTATGTTTGTGTCTCCAGTCATTATTACTGAAAAAGCTAATTCTTTCAGACACGAGAGTCCTTACATTAATAACTGTGCGTCGCTTATGCATATTATTTTGCTGAAATTATGGTAAAAGCTCAAATATTTTGAATTATTGATTAATATTGATTGGCGTTTCGATTGTCTGCGCAGGTGCAGCACAACTTCCAATGATAAGAATATGACACAACATTGAACGAGCGTGCAATCGCGTGCCATCTTGTATGATAATGACTCAGTGATCTAATAGGCGTGGGAACCGCGGGGGCGGACCAGCGACACTCGCGGAGTTTTGGCAGGTTCTTATCTCTCACAGCTATCTAATGAAGTTATGTGTCACATCTCATCGGCAACAGTCTTCGCGTCTGTTTCACACTTTATATTAAACTAGCTTTTGCCCGCGGCTTCGCTCGCGTGGATGTCGGAATATGTCCCACAGCAACGCACTCCCGCGCCAAATAATGAATTTTATAGGCAAAAGTTCGTTACTTTGGGTTACATTATTATAACTTTCTTAAGGATCTCTACCGCACTTATAATTATTAATATTATTAATTAATTATTATTATTATTGTTATAATAATAGAAATTTATGCAGTTAGACGAAAGTACACCCTTTTTTTATATCAAATAACTTCTGTCAAACTCTTACTGACTAAAACCCACCCGTGTTCCTTCCGTTGCCAGGGGCCGCGGTATCCCTTTCGGACTTTCCCGCAACCCCGGCAGGCATCGGTCCTATCGGACCCCTTCACTTCTGCTGACACCTCTTTGAGGCGCGCGTGGAACACAACGCGCCGTCGACCCGGGCCTGGTCCTTATCGGACGGCGAGCTACCCATTGCTCACCGTCCGCAAGCCCGCGCCTACGGTGGCCGGGAATCGGCCTGCGATTCCCGACGCCCAGGGCGTCTCCTGCGGCGGCTAGGGGCGTGAGGGCGCGAAATTTGCCTCTCCCTCACGCGTTCTGCCTCCTCCTTCGCGAGCATTACTGCTTCGCAGAAGGAGGTGACGGCCTCCCATGCCCTCTCGCTCCATACCATGGCCTGGACTAGGGTCACACGCGAGAGATCCCCGCCACCGATCGCCTCCGCGAGGACACGGCGATGCTCTGCTCAAGCCGGGCAGACCTCCACCGTATGCTCCACCGTGTCCTCCGGGCGATCCACGCAGTGATGACACCCGGGCGTTTCCTCCCGCCTGATACGAAACAGGAACCTCCCCAAAACAACCATGTCCGGTGGGGACGCCGCGGCGCCTCTCTAGCCACTCCTCAAACAGGGGACTTATCGCCGCAATAGTGGCGTGCCCAGACGAAAGTACACCCTCACCTTAAATACACACCACACGCTGCATTTACTTGGCTTTGGCCCGTAAATGTAGCTAAAACCAGCCTAAGAGCTGAGGAAAATAATACTCCTGATAATAATAATAATAATAGCTGGCAACACTAACGTCAACAACTCATAAAAATTGTTTTTTCAGTTTTAATATTTGTATTCATTTTAGACGCAGTTTTTATTTATATCAGAAGCCTAGAAGCTTAAAAAATCAAAATAAACCATACAAATAACAAAATGAACCATAGAAATAGAATTTTACGAAAAAATGCCATAGCAGAGGTGAACTGACAGATGTCACCTCCAATAAAACCATGCTTTAAAAAACTGAAAACTAAATGTTGACGAGATCAGCTGCACGAGCACGCCCACCACCTCTGGACTCGTCGCTCAGCTCCGCCTCGCCGCCGCCGGTACCCAGCCCCACCGTGAGCGCTGTGACGACACCGGCCGCGGTAGTCGCGTCGAGCTCGAGCGATGAGTATTTTTCCCCGCCGACGTCGCCAACACCTGTACGTCGGCAGGGGAGAGGCCGGCCACCGAGGAGCTTGGGACTTAGGGGCCAACCGGCCCCGAGCCGGGTCCCCGCTACCGGTGGTTGTGTGCAGCGCATGAGATGGACTCAGTCTATGAACAAGAACGTCATGCGCGCATATTACGGGTCTACAGAGGGAGGAACTAACCTCACTGCGTACCGTGTTAGGATGCTGTCTCTGTTTCAGGAACTAGAACCAACCGTCAACGTCTCGGCCCAACGACTGTCGGATCAGGTGCGGGTCATCCAGCGCAATCATAGGTTGGACGATGCCGCGCTTGATAGGCTGCGCTCAGAGGTACTGAGCAACCATATCATCTCAACTCCAACACAAACCGCGGCACAAGTGTCACCTATTGATGTAATCCCGCCGCGGCCCAATCATGGTGTTGAAGAGGAGGATGATAGGGGCACAGTAAGTAGCCAATGCAACGTCCGATTGAGGAGCGCACTGGAGGATGCGTTTCGGGAGTATAGGTACACTCCGACCGATCTTAGACCCCGATTACCACGCCTACCTATGCACAAACAAAATAGGGCGCTGGTGTGTGCCTTGGACTCGCAACTTAGAATTTTTTTCGAGAGCAGCAAGGATCTCGTTGACACACACTCGATCCTGTACTGCGCGGCTGTTGCGGCATGTCGTTTAGCTAACGTCACGTTCCCAAACTGTGACAGAGCTACTCGACCAAAACCAGCCGTGCCAGCCTGGCAGTGCAGTATCGAGCGACGTATCGATGGGGCCAGGGTACTCATCGGCAAACTATACTGCTTCAGGGAGGGCAATACACGACCACGAGTAATGCGCTTTGTGAAGCGGGCATTCTCGGGGACTGGAATCAGTCCTCATGAATACATGTCCCGTGTCACAGAGCGCATTGACTTCCTAAAGCAGAAAGTTTGTGCATGGGCGAGCCGTATTCGACGGCGAGTTGATCGATACACGCAGAATCGCATGTTCCAGAGCGATGAGAGGTGGGTATATAGATCTTGGGAGCGACCTGGGCAAAATGTGACGGACGTATGCCGCCCGGATGATGCCGCCACGAGTGCATTCTGGCGCAGCATCTGGTCGGTGCCCGTCTGTCACGCTGAGGCTGACTGGATGCAGGATGTCGAACGAGTGTGTGAAACTATCCCAGAAATGGAAACTGTGCTAATCACGCCATTAGACGTAGCCAGAGCAGTCCGTCCGTTACCGAATTGGAAATCACCGGGACCGGACGGGCTGCACAACTTTTGGTTAAAATGGCTGATTAGTTCGCACACTCTCCTAGCATCCCAATTCCAGTCATCCCTGGAGTCTGGGTCGCTACCACAGTTTCTAACAACAGGCGTTACCCACCTGCTCCATAAGTCAGGTAGTCCCGCGGAACCCAAGAATTATAGACCGATCACATGTTTGTCAACGGTCTATAAACTTCTTACATCTATTTTGAGAGCGAAAATTAACACACACATTGACAGTAATTCAATCATGTCTGTCTCTCAAAATGGATGTAGGAACGGGTCCCGTGGTACTAAGGAGCTACTCCTCATCGATATGGCCATAAGCCAACAGGTTCGTCGATCCCGTAAGAATCTGTCGACATGCTGGATAGATTATAAGAAGGCCTACGACTCGGTGCCACATACATGGCTCATGAGGGTGCTGGAATTGTACAAGATAGATGCAACTCTGCGCACCTTCCTGATGTCGTGTATGGGGCAATGGAGGACGGTCCTTCGCTATCCAGGATGTCGACAGATCCAGGGGAATGATGAGCCTGTATGGATTAAACGGGGGATATTCCAGGGTGACAGTTTGAGTCCACTTTGGTTCTGCTTAGCCCTGAATCCTCTAAGCACACTGCTGGAGGATTCAGGTCTGGGCTATCGGTTAAGGAGAGGTGGTCAGGTCATATCTCACCTCCTCTACATGAATGACTGGAAACTCTTTGCCCCCAACAAATTGCGACTGATGGAGCTACTGAATGTAACTGAAACATTCAGTAGAGCCATCAGGATGGAATTTGGTGTGGACAAATGTGCAGTCATGCATGTAAAGCGAGGGGAGATTATGGAATCCGAGGGAACTCAACTCTCGGACTCCATACACCTTAGATCCCTCTCCTCAGCCGAAAGCTATAAGTATTTGGGTATGTCGGAAGCGTTAGGCATCAACGTTGCTGACATGAAGCAATCGTTGAGGGAGCGCTTATTTGGTCGCCTGAAGAAAGTATTAATTAGTCTTCTTTCGGGCGGAAACAAGGTGCGCGCCTTCAATGGTTGGGTCATGCCGGTTTTGATGTACTCTTTCGGCATACTCAAATGGACTCAAACCGAACTCGACGCCCTGGACAGGAGGGTCCGTACACTCCTGACCGCAAACCAGATGCATCACCCACGTTCGTGATGAGACTGTACATCCCGCGGAAGTGCGGGGGTCGAGGCTTTTTAAATGCGAAGACCCTCCATAACCGCGAGGTGTGCAGTCTTAGGGAACATTTTTTTAAAGCCGAAGTGGGTATGCACCGTGATGTGGTTACAGTGGACAAGGGACTCACCCCGCTCTCCATAGCTAGAGAGAACTGGCGCAAACCTGTAATACTTACTACAGATGACCGCAAGGAGGTATGGCAAAGCAAGGAGCTTCACGGGCGCTTCTATCGGGCTCTTCATGAGCCCGGTGTAGATTTCTTAGCGTCCGTATCCTGGCTACGTTTCGGTGATCTTTTTGGGGAAACTGAAGGTTTCGTCTGTGCAATTATGGATGAAGTTATCTTGACGAATAACTACCGGAGACATATTATGAAGGACGGTACGGTTGACGTGTGTCGGGCATGCCATCGTCCGGGTGAGTCCATCAGACATATTATCTCTGGTTGTTCGCGTCTGGCTAACGGCGAGTACTTGCACAGGCATAACCAAGTGGCCAGGATTATTCACCAGCAACTTGCTTTGAAATATAAACTTGTTGACTCCGAGGTACCGTATTATAAGTATGTGCCCGACCCAGTTCTTGAAAATGACCATGTCACGTTGTACTGGGATCGGTCTATCATTACTGACAGGACTATTGTAGCCAATAAGCCTGATATAGTGGTGATAGATCGATCAGCGCGCCGAGCAATGATAGTCGATGTTACCATTCCACATGATGAGAACCTCGTGAAAGCTGAGAAAGAGAAACAAATAAAATATCTCGACTTAGCACACGAGGTTGTCGACATGTGGAATGTGAGCTCGGCTATCATTGTACCGATTGTCGTAACGGCCAATGGACTGATGGCCGAAAGCCTCGACCAACATCTTTCGAGGCTCTCGTTAGGCGGTTGGATCAAGGGCCTAATTCAGAAGGCAGTACTCCTCGATACGGCTCGCATTGTGAGGAGGTTCCTGTCTCTGCAGCCCTAACCACCGGTAGCTTGGACCCTGCTCCCGACACCGGCGGAACACTATTTATTATATTTTTAAATGTTTTTGTTTTTGTTTGTTTTTATAAAAATATTTAAAAATGTAAAATATATGTATACATATTGAATAAAGATAATAATTAAAATTAATTAATAATTAATAATATAAAGTTTAGATATAGTTATTTAGCATCGTCAGATCAGCAACATTTATCGATAACAATATAATCGCCATAATATTATTATTAAGGCACATATCCTATATCAATGTTCAACCAGTTTCAGCTCCTGACAAACGCATTGTAACAAAGCTAACACATTCGTTTTGGTATACCTCTAAGCTTAAATTAATTGCCCAAAGTGAGAGAGAAAGCTGTTGTATAATATCACCACCTACCAGTCTGCTACTTCCTGAGTACTAACGATCCACGTTAACAAACATAATTATTACATTTTCCTTGTCATAGAAAATGCTCCAGTAGAGAAGCGTTGAAAGCTCATAGTTACGATATTTCCTCAACAAATCGTGTGTATGCGCCGCCGGTCCATGCGCGGCGTCAATCAACTCGCGACAAAAACTGCGCCGTAAATGGAGAACCCGTCACTCCACGGTCGGTATTGCCCACTCTGCCCAGTGCCCAATAACCAGAGATTTAGTGCTCACACACGATATATTATGAGCCACAGGTGACACAGGCATATACGAGCTTGTAAACCTTTAGAAATAACATTTTGGAGATATCATCTTAATAACCACTAAAGCGATCAGTTGTTACGTTAAGAAGAGTTTAGTAGCTCGGATGTGGAATATTCCAAATATTTGTATGTGTTTAATAAATTGTATAATGTATGTAAGCCAAAATTTACTGATTTAGCTTGGACTTCATATTTGCTCATCAGTGCAGGTCATTTTAAAATATCACGATCCGAATGTTAATTTTAGCGATTAATAAGTTCTGAAGCCACTTTAACAGGCAGATAATACCTAATTAATGATATAAATAAAAAATTGGAATTTTAATACCACACCGCCATGAATCGTCCAGTATCGACGCCCAGATCTAAAATGAATCGAAAAACAATAAAATAAACAGACATCGAAACGAACCGAATAACAAAATGAGTCACTCGTAATAATTTACGGGATATCGGATGCGAGGCGGTCCGTGGAGCGGTTGCGAGCAGGTAACGCGCCACGACAACCGATTCATTAGTGGCATTAAGTGAACCACGTTCTATCAGTAGGTATCATGATGTTCATTGCTATTTTACGAGATAGAGCGCAGATACGCGTCGTGACGACAACGTAGAGATCGCGTGGGCGAGACGAGGGCGCGTCATAACCATAAAGCTTCGTGCAGACTAGCGCGACGCGACACCGGTTATTGTTATACCGTGAAGTTTTTTTAGAAATTGTAGAGTCGCGTCGCGCCGTCGCGTCGCGCTGGTCTGTACGAGCCTTTAGTCATAACTGCGTCTACATAGACTAGGATTATAAAGATTAATCTTATGACGATACCTTGCCAATTCATTTATGCCAATAAATAATATTATGTATGTAAAAAAAAATCTACATCTTTTCAATAAAATAAGTAATAAAATAGATCAACTATTTTTCAGATTATCTAAAGTACTGTATACATCTTTTATGGGGTACTGTGTTAAATGTTACAACAAAATACCTTGAGACGATTGAATGAAAGAAAATTTAAAACTCATATAAAAAGTACACTTTTTTACAAATTAGAATTCAAATTCAAATCATTTATTTGAATTTTGATATGGGTAGGTACATGATGTGATACGTAGAACAGAAGATACTTAAACCATATCCTACATAGGTGTGCAAATATCTATTACAATAAAAAATAGTAAATCTTACATTAATCATACATTTATATAAAGCAAATAAGCTTATTGGAGCGTTTATGATATTCATTAATTATAAATAATTTTATTATTATTACCTAACTTAAAAATTGAATTACATTTATCATTCAAATAATCATTGGCGTTATAATAGGCTTTATTAATCAAATAAGTCTTTAAACTAATCTTAAATTATATAAATTATTTTCTTCCTTTATATCATTAGGTAATTTATTATATATTTTAGGGCTCATACAAAATGCACTCTCACACTTGTAAAACATAACCATTCTATGGCGTATTGCACGAAGTGTACTGGTAAGTCTGGTACTTTTTAGCGTCTCATATTTGTTTATATTATTTCTAATGTCGAATGCTAGTTCATAGATGTACAGCGATGGGAATGTAAATATTTTTTAAATAAAATGTGGTTTACAAGTATTTGTAGGTTTTAAAGCATATATATTATTGCCTTTGAAGACAGATTCTCTCTCAGTGGCTTTCCCCCAAAACATTATACCATATCTTAGTGTCGAATCAACGTAATTGGGTAAGCAGATAAAGTGCACTTTGATTTACCACTTTACGAAGCATATACACTCATCAACACGGTCTAGGGATATTTCATACTCAATTAAATAACTCGAAAAGTACTGGCCGCATTGTAATCTTTCATACACCGATTTGTTTGTAATTTATCTCAGACTAATTCCAAATTCAAATTTTTGAAAATTCTTTTGTTTCGGTGGCATAAAAATGTCTTGATATGTAGGAGAGGGAATTTTCATTTGTGCGAAATTTAGAAAACAATACGAATTACGTTTAGTTACAGTTTTTTTTCATTTTTAAACGAAAGATAAAGTTAAAATTGAGGTATTGTAGCCATGCAACGCCAACATTTGACGAGGGCGGAGATGTTACGAGCTGTGGGAATGCTGGAAGCTGGGTCTGTTCAGCGTAATCTTGCTGAGGCCATAGGGACCCACCAAAATGTAATTTCAAGATTGTGGACACGCTATCGTGCCACAGGTGAAGTAGCGGAGAGGCACCGGGGGCCAAGTCGCATCACTACCCCCAGACAAGATCGATTTTTGCAAATTACTGCGCGAGCTCAACCAAATGCAACGGCGACTCAATTGGTCCAAAGGCTGCGAGTGGAACACCAAGTGCTTGTGAGTGACCAAACTGTAAGAAGGCGACTGCATGAAAGCAATCTACGCTCTTGTAGACCACTCCGGGTCCCACCTTTACGGAGAGGCAATCGTGGACGACGATTAGAATGGGTTCGGAACCACGTGGACTGGGGCCGTGAGCAATGGTCCAATGTGCTGTTCACGGATGAATCCAGGTTCGGCTTCCATCCAGATTGACGAATGACGCGTGTTTGGCGAGTTCCTGGACGATGGAGCCGTCTTCAGAACCCTCAGGAAGTTCACCCATACCAAGGAGGAACAATTATGGTTTGGGCAGGAATTCGTCTTGGAGGACGGACGGATCTCGTTTGGGTGCGGGGCAATATGACGGCAGAACGATACGTCCAACAGGTGCTGGGGCCCGTAATCTTGCCCCACAGAACACAAATGGGGCAAGATTTCCTGCTCATGCACGACAATGCCCGGGCACACACGGCGAGAACGGTAGCAGCTTGGTTACATACACACAATGTTAGGGCCTTAGACTGGCCTGCTCAATCGCCAGATCTAAATTCCATTGAGCATGCGTGGGATATGCTGCAAAGAAGAGCTCTGAAGGAAGTTCCTGAAAATCTGGCTACAGAAGATCAACTTTTTGCGCACCTCAGAAGGACATGGGACAATATTCCGCAGCAAGACATTGACAACCTTGTTCTGAGCATGCCGAATCGTTGCCGATGTGTTATGAACATCATGGGCGCTTTCTCAGACTACTAACTTCAAGTTTATAAACACAAATTAAATGATTTTTCTATTTTTTTCAGTTTTTACTCATAAATTAAAAGTTTTTTTTATTTTTATTAATTCAATATGGTTTCCGTCTATGCTTCATTTTTTTTCCATAAAATCCTGAAATTTTAATCGAAGTACCTTAACCATTATAAAAAAATGGTAGAATATTAAATAACGTAGGTATCTTTTAAATATATACATGTCATATAAATAATTAACACATTGATAGTAATTCGCTTTTTTAAAAATATCCCTAGACCGTGTTGATGTGTGTAGATGCCATATGATTATTGACTTAGTTTTGTACATACTTGATCAATATGTGTCTTCCATATTATGTCTATGTGTCCAAGAAATGTTGAAGTTTTTATTTTTTCTATGTTTATTTGGTCATAATTTGTATTGAATTCACTTAATTTAGTTTTTTTTTTTTAATCATTGTAAATGTTTTAGTTAGGTTTATTTATATATATATATATATATATAGCGTATTGTTCATTTCATGTTCATGTGTCGTAGGGTCTTCAGATACAACTATTGCAGTACTATCATCAGCATACAGAACCATAGAAGAATTGATGGATTTGGGGAGGTCGTTAATATAAACAATAAAGAGCAGAGGACCTAGAATACTCCCTTGTCCCTTGTTTTATTGGTGTTGAAAAGTTCTTCTTTTCAACTTTTGTGATATGTGAAATGCTAGATATTTCAGTTTGTTGTTCTCTGTTACTTAAATATGATTTTATAAGATCTCTTGCATTTCCCCGTATTTCATACGCTTCTAATTTATTTAACAATACTTCATGATTGGCGAAGTCGAAGGCCTTCGTCATATCCATATAAAGTGCTGAGACATGTTTTTTAATAGCGTTTCGAGGAAAGTGTAAAATGCATTGTTAATAGATTTATTTTTCCTGAAACCCATTTGTTCTTCCGCAAGGATATTATGTTTTTCCCTAATACAATTCATATTTTCTCTATCCTGTTTTTTAATTTGGATGGAAAGGCATGTATAGAGTGCCTAGTAGTGTAGTAAGTGCATAGTAGTGGCGCTGCCTCGGCCTGGCTAAAGTGCCGTTAGCATTGCATTGTCATTGACACTGTCACTGGTTGTTTTGTTTGATTGTTGAGGTTAGTTCGCCGCCGTTTGTATTGATTGATCGTATTTGTTTTAGATAATTATATCAAAAGTCACTACAATTACTGAATTTACGAAAAATAAAAATGGCTAAAAGGTAGGTTAGGTTCGTTTAGAATAGGGGGTCCAAACGCCTCCTGCCGGAGGCTATACGCGGGGGTCGTGCGGTCCATGGCCCTTTACGGGGCACCGGTTTGGGCGCGTTCATTGATCGGCGGCTGGTTAAACGCGTCCCAGAAGGTCATGGCCACCCAGCTGGTCTGGGGATACCGCACGGTCTCCGGTGAGGCGGCGAGCCTCCTTGCCGGATTGCCGCCATGGGATCTGGAGGCAAAAGCCCTCGCGCACATTTGGGAGTGGCGCAAGGAGACGAAACGCCGGGGCTCAACGGACAGAGCTCCGGTGGGATCTCATGGCGTCATGGAGAGTGCGATTGTCGCAACCCAGTGCTGGGCACGCCACTATTGCGGCGATGAGTCCCCTCTTTGAGGAGTGGCTAGAGAGGCGCCACGGCGTCCTCACCTTCCGCCTGACGCAGGTCCTCGCCGGACATGGTTGTTTCGGGAGGTTCCTGTTTCGTATTAGGCGGGAGGAAACGCCCGGGTGTCATCACTGCGTGTATCGCCCGGAGGACACGGTAGAGCATACGGTGTAGGTCTGCCCGGCTTGGGCAGAGCATCACCGTGTCCTCGTGGAAGCGGTCGGTGGCGGGGATCTCTCGCGTCCGGTCCTGGTCCAGGCCATGGTATGGAGCGAGAGGGCGTGGGAGGCCGTCACCTCCTTCCGCGAAGCAGAAATGCTCGCGAAGGAGGAGGCAGAACGCGTAAGGAAGAGGCAAATTTCGCGCCCTCACGCCCCTAGTCACCGCAGGAGACGCCCCGGGCGTCGGGAATCGCAGGCCGATTCCAGGCCACCGTAGGCGCAGGCTTGCGGACGGTGAGCAATGGGTAGCTCGCCGTCCGATGAGGACCAGGCCCGGGTCGACGGCGCGTTGTGTTCTACGTGCGCCTCAAAGAGATGTCAGCAAATGAAGGGGTCCGATAGGACCGATACCTGCTGGGGTTGCGGGAAAGTCCGAAAGGGATACCGTGGCCCCTGGCAACGTACAGGCAACGGAAGGAACACGGGTGGGTTTTAGTCAGTAAGAGTCTGACACGCCCACCCGCTCCACCCAGAGCGGGAGAAGTTATTAGATAATTTCCAATCCAAAAAAAAAAAAAGTTCACAGGGTCAGTTTAGGCAAAATGTAATGTTTTGGGAATGTGGTGTTTTTCAGCGATCTAACCTCAACAATCAAACAAAATAACAAGTGACAGTGACAATGACAATGCAATGCTTACGGCACTAAACCGGGCCGAGGCAGCGCCAGTATTATGTCGCTAGCGGCACTTTATCCGATAGGGATAAAGTGCAGCTAGCGACACTCTATACACTGCCTTTATTAATTATATGACACAGTACTGGCGCTATTATTTCGGCTACTACCTTAATTATTTTTTAGTAAATATTCCATCATACCCCGTACTATTTGTATTTTTAGGGATTTTATTATTTGAACGATAATCTCTGGGATGCACGGGTTCATAAAGAGTGAGTTTGGATGAAATTATATGTAATTTTATAATGGAGACTTTTGTTAATAGATTGTTTAATTGGTACCTGAGTTGTAAAAATATGTTGAATTCATTAGCTCAAACTCAAACTCAAACTCAAAGCATTTATTTCAATTAAACCATTTACAGGCACTTTTGAATTGTCAAAGAGTCGGTCAGTTAGTCAGAAAGTTGAAGCTAGTTGCCCATTCCAAAACGTAGATCTCTATGGAGAAGAACGGGCAAGAAACTCCAAGGACACTCTTTTAAATATAGAAATTACAAAATCCTTTGTACAATACTTTTGTTGCTTCTATATGTGAGAACAATGTAAAATAAAATAATAATCAAAAACGATTAAAAATATAAGATTAAAAATAAGCAATGGCAGATAAGAGATGACCAGTCTCAACCGACGGCGCCCGTTCACGAACATGACGCGTGGATCAGCACCATCCAGCTCAACCATTTTGTGGGGAACCGAATGATCCAACACACTCGCCACCATCAGCGAGACATTTAAGTGAGCATGACATACTCTCAACTGCCATGCTCTTTCAAGTCAACATACAACAAAACAACATAGTAAACGGCTCCATGGTACTCACATTTACAAATATTGAAAAAAAAAAGCTTCTAAATTATACAAAACTATAGTTTGCAATGAATTTGTGAAATTAAAAGAATTTTACTACCAAAAAGAAAAAAAAAAACATTATTAACTTTTGGAGTATTCAACAATTAAACCTTGGTTAAGTAAAAATAAAAAGTAAACATTAAGTTCGTAAAGTCAGAAAAAATAAAAAAGGGGAAGCAACTCTTCCATAAATAAACATGTTAACTAGTGAGCCCAAGTGGCTGTGGAGCAGGACCAGCATTAAGCCAAGCATTTTTATCTATGATATAATCATCCAACTTATAATATGCTTGTCTACATAGTGTGCGTTTAATGCAAGTTTTAAATTTCTTCTCATTTAGTTGAAGAATATCGAGTGGTATTTTATTATAACATTTTACACAGTACCCCATAAAAGAAGTGTGTACTTTAGACAACCTGAAACGTGGTTGATCTAATTTGTTCCTATTTCTTGTGTTAAAATTATGCCTATCACTTATTTTACTAAAAAGATGTAAATTTTTTCGAACATACATAATGTTTTCATATATATACTGACAAGGTACCGTCATGATGTTAATTTTCTTAAACAGTTCCCTTAGAGATTCACGTCTGCGGAGGTTGTAGATGGCTCTGATAGCCCTTTTTTGCAGAATAAAGATAGAATCAATATCTGCAATAACAGAAGAATCAATATAAGCTATAGCAATTGGATCTGTGATTGGTATATTATTTACATTTATTTTGTCATTTTTTTTAAACTGCTGGTGAACATTTGTTTTATAACTATTTATAATCTTCCACGTAGCTTTAGCTTTATTTATTGAGATTTTAATATAGTAATAATTTTGAGAATTTTAGGTTAGTTTAATTATTATTTTTAATATTTTATTATACACTTTATATGAATCTTTAAATGGTTGGCTTGGTGATTTCTTGTATTTGCAAAGTAATTGACGTTTACGCTTGAAGCAAATTCTGATACCTTTTGATATCTATTGTGGTCGTATGTTTATAATAATAATAATACTTAATTGCTTTGTTTTCAGGCAACTAAGGCCCATAGACAAAATACACAAAATAATCTTATATAATAAACTAACACATAATAATAAAAAATAAAAAAAAACATCACTACAAAACTTAGTTACAACGTTGGGTCGGCAACGTATTCCGCTGAGTCGTGGTGTCATGTAGCTTTCCGCGAAAACACGACACCAGTCAGCCAAAATTAATCTTATGGCGTAACTCCAACTTCTTGACTCTCAAGGTGAACTTGGTCTTCATCCTGATGTACTCCACGACCTCCTCTACCTTCGTGGTGTGATGTAGACGTGACACGTACAGCTGCGTCGTTGGAAAAGCGGGACGTAGCAACATGTCCAGTCAATGCGGTACTGGACTGATTGCGACAAGCAGGCTTCTTCTTCTTGTTCTTCTTCTCCACGTGAATTAAGCCTTCGTCATCGGCCTGTCCTTGGCTTGTTACCGGCGTATTATTAGGTTGCCGCTGATGATTTGCGGGAGCTTTAATAACGGCAGCCGAGTAAGCACGTCCCGGTGTTGATGTGCTAATATTGGTCGGGGTCCCAACGATGGCGGACGCGGGGAGGGCGGGGCGTGGTTGTGCATCGATTGCAGTGACGGCGGCCGGTGTGAGTCAAATTTTGCTGACTCGAAACTCAGCTGCGATGCATTGAATGCGCCGTGACGTGTGTTGACGCTGGTAGCTGGCTCGTTTGACCTACATACCGTCTTGCGTAAATCTGCTACTCAGTACGTAGATCACTGATGGTGGATTGCGATGCTTCCAACTTCAACTGCATCTCAACCAGGCTTGATCTTAGGGTTGTGATATCCCGTAGCAGCCTGGTGACGTCAACGTGGTCAAATGTGACTGGGGGCAGCTTGCGCAAATCCTTCACCACGACAGTCGGCACTTCGTCCAGGTAGGTCTCCTTCAACACTTTTATGATGTCTTGGAGACTCCTCTCTCCCTTTTTATCCCTCTTGCGGGGCGGCATTCGGTCAGCCATATGTAGCGACTCATACAGCAGTGTTTTCACTCTGCGTATCTCCTCTTCATTGAAGTAGGATGTGCAAATCTGGAGCACACTGACCTCGTCCATGACATCCAGCTGGTACTACAGGAATGCCGGGACCTCGTTCGCCACAAGTTCTTCCAAACGCATGGTGGCAGCGGCATTTGCCGCGCTCGGCGCAAAATTATAATTTCCGCTTACAGTGTATGCGCTTCCGATTGCAACGGCGGATCGTACAATACTCAAACAGGGATTATAGGGACTTTGACTTCTATTAAAGGAAAACAGAGATCATAGAATAGTCTGGACTGTAGATTTGTTGACCATCATCATTCTGTTAGTACCTGGTACTTGTTGAAAGATCTACACTGTCCTTCCATACCTAATAAAACTGCTATTTGAAAATATTGTAAAAGCCAATTATTAAAAAAAAACCGTGGAGTTTCTTGCCGACTCTTCTCGATAGGAAACGATCAATTGGAACCGTGCCCTAGCTTCTGACGTTTCAAAGCGCTCATGTAGGTTTATGTAGCTAGCTGTTCCTTGGTTTCTGGTTTGAACCGCAGTCGGACTTGGTACCTACCATTTTCTAATTTCTCTGTTGTTGACAGTAAATACTGCAAACATTCATGATCTTCGGTGGACATTTCAATCTGCTGGTTGATATCTTCGCTTTCCCAAAATCTTCGTAAATCGTCCGTATTGTGAAGAACGACATTACATCTGTATCGTGGTGTCATTGTACCACAAAGCAACCATCCTAATTGCGTTTGTTGGGCTATCGGTTGGTCGTCGCTATCACATCTCAAAAGGCCGCTTAAAGGTATCTTGCCACTTGTCTATCATCCCAAGATACATGTGTTGAAGCTTCTGCTTGTTCATCATTGGTCACGCATGATGTCGCAAGTGTGTGCGCAGCCTAATGTTTTGGTTTTGCTGATGTATTGCTTGTTCATCATTGGTCACGCATGATGTCGCAAGTGTGTGCGCAGCCTAATGTTTTGGTTTTGCTGATGTATTTGGCCTATTTTTGGTTGAAATTGCGTCATGCAATAATGAATTATGTTTAGCGTTGCATTTGCGACATGTTTTATTAGAAAAACAAGGTTTATTTAAATGGTTGAATAGGTAATTCGTGCACCAGTTTAGATGGTTGACAGTTTTTAGTTTTTGCTCTTCCGACATTTTGCAAAAATTGGGTACACATCCATACCCCGTGGTCCGCATTACGCAATGCGCAGGTTATTGGCCGCGACACATGTAACGATTTTGTATTGTTCTTCATGTAGTTTTATTTGATGGTTTTGTGGTTGGGTGGTCATCTTTTGGTTATTTGTTTCTTATTTCCGCCGCGATGCTTCTAAGGCGGTAAACTTGTTTTCCAAGAAATCTAGGAATTTTTGAAGGACTGGTAGTTCCCTGGGATTATTCACAGACTCAATGTATTCAGCGAATCACTCACTGTCAAGTTTCTGTGCTAACAAGAGTACCAACAGTAGATCCCAGGTGGTGATATCTACTCCTAGGTTCTGAATTGCGTGGAGACATTCTTTGGTCACATCATGCAGTTTTTTGATCGCCCTGATGGATTGTTGCTGCATACTAGGAATGTTCAGTAGTATGTTGACGTGAGACGTGAACATAAGTCTACTGTTCCCCTATCTGTGATTTAGTATTTCCCAGCATACCTCGCAATTCTCCGAGCTAATCTGAAGATGGTGGGTCAGAAGATCAGCTTCTCCTGCTACCTTGCTCTTTAAAAACTGCATTTTTAGTGTGTTTGATAACGATGTGTTTTTGTGGATGGTTTCAGTGAATAAGTCTTTTAACGACGTCCATTGGTGGTAGTTGCCTTGGAATGTCGGAATATCCATCTGTGGAGTATATTTATCACGATGAGATACAGACCACATTTTAGAGTTGATGGTTTTCTTAAAATCGTTATACATTTTCTCATATCTGTTGAATTCCTCTTGGTACCAGACATCCTCATCTCCGTTTTTGCCTTCTATATCCCAGTGTAGGCTATCGATAATAGCCCAGCGACTTTGAAGAGACTTTAATGCATCGTCAAAATCCCGTTTGTTCTGTAGTTGATCGATTTCTATGGTAGCTACTGTTCTCACGAAAGCTCTAAAGTTGATAGTCTGCTTTTTTATCATTCCTTCTAATTTACTGTCTTCACGCATATCCCTACGCGACAGCTGCCCAATTTCTTCCAAATTGATCTCACTGCCTACCTACTTTTCCTATAAACTAGTAAAATACAAAACACTGGTTGCAAGGTCCCGGCGCACAAACACTTCACTGTAATTCTTGGACCGAGGCCGTTAATGCTCGAAAGACCATGTAGAATTTAATACCTGCGTGGTTTGGTACTAACTTCTGAGTTGGTTGATATTTGGTTAACTTGGATGATTTGGTATTATAATAGATTGGTTATGATTGGGGTATGGTTTTACGACCACTGGTTTAATGATACGAAATACTATAGTTTAAAGGCTGTGAATAATGGTTATATTAAAAGATAAATCTAAGCTAAATTAGCACTAAGATAGTTTGATCTGATTTGGTTTGAGTTACGCGATTGGTATCCGAACACGTACTAAATGGTAATCGTTGCGATACATGCATTTATGGAAATGCACGCAGGCAAAAGTTCTGAGCTGTTCGTTTGCAAATATTGTATCGAACAGCTAGCCAGTAGTTGTTCCAATTCTATTACTATTTTATCTTTTAGTCTATTGATATTGAAATCACCACATATAATTATTTTCTTATTTCAAACAAGTTTTATTGAGTATTTCGTTAAATTTAGACAAAAATATGATTAATTTTTCTAGTTTGTTGCTGGGGAGTCTGAAAAGGGGTTGATTATAATAATATTATGCTCTAGGAGTTCAATGGCACTACACTCTAAAATATTTCTCATAGTATGTTCCTTTATGTCATAGATTTTAGCCTTTTGATTATTATGAACCAATATGAACGCCCCTCCATTTCTATTATGCCTCGAGCAAGATGAAATTAATGAGTAATTGGAAAGTTTCAGTGAATAAGTATCCTCATTTATCATATTATGTTCCGTGATATTAAAAAAATAAGTTTATTTCATATATCACGTTTGGCTTACATTGCCTATCGAGGAGTCTCCATGTAAGCATAGAAAATGCCTGTAGTTGCCTCTTCCCTTACATTATAACCGTACAAAGGACATCATTTCATCATCACATGTTTATTGCTACGGCTCAATTCATCTAAGTATAACGAAAGTTCATCTGATTTACTTATTAGGCCATTGATGTTCTATATTTAAGTGATTATACACGAATTTTTTTTTATCCTTTCGTGACCTCGATGAATTACAAGATTCAGAAACTGTGTTCTTTGTCTCTATAATTTGGTTTTCATTTTGTTCGTGTTTGCTATTTGAGGCATCATGGTTACTATTAAAATCAATGAAGGCTGTTTGTGTGGAACTATTAACCATATTTTTTGAGTGGCGGACATCTATTTATTATTGTATGTTATTAATTTAAATTTATAATCTATATCTCTCTTAACAAGACCTGCATAAGTAGAGACTGAAGGGCATACAGTTCAGTCTCAATTTCTGCAGGTCTTGGTAAATGCTTTTCAAAATCAGTTCATAGTTAAGTTTCTTAATATTTAGGAACCTATTTTATGGAATTTCCGTGAAAATCACGTTTGTATTTGTAACAGATTCAAGCCATTTCATAGTGTTAAATTGAAATTCACGCGGGATTACATCGTTTGTTCCGCCAGCTATAACTATGTAATCGTCCCTAGATAACGTTAGTATTTCACTTTTAAAGTTGTTCAAGACATCGCGTAGTCTTGCTTCTTGTTTCCACATACACGTTACATAATAGTCCTCTCCAACCAAACTTTGTAATGAAGTCTGGACTAGTCATCTGGTGATCAGCCATAATTATAATGTTCTTTCGTCTTTCCAACGACACTTTAGCGTTCAATATAATATTTCTGGGAGATTTAGTATCGATATTGTGTTTAGACAGTTTCTTGTGAATGTCAGCTTCTTTCCCAAAGCCGCTGTATTTGGTTGTTAGGAAAAGTTATCATTTGCTGAGTCTGTAGATCAGTATTATTGTTCAACGGTAGTTTAGGGGTGCTCAAAAGTATTAAGTTTTTTTGAATGAGTTATTTTCTTTACTCAGTCCGTTGTCGTAATAATAAACTGTGGCATTCCTACTTTTTAAAACCTGTGCCTTACGCCTCTACGCCACGGAATCATGTACTCGCAAGGTGAAATTTGTGGATCGCTTACTACTGTTCTTATCAGGGCCTTATTATGAAGTATTAATTCCATCATTATTCCACTGCGAAAAAAGGATGGTGCTAGTGGCCTTGTATAGCTCCGTCTCTCACTCACACTGGAATAATGATGGCATTAATACGTCATAATACGGCCCCTGTAACATAATGTCTGTGGGTAAATTTGGTTTTGATTGAAACAAATATTCACTAACGGTTTTTGCTTAGGACACTTATTCAATCGATTTTTACGTCGATTTCACTGCACTTTTTGGTAATTGTGTTAATTTTGTTTGTTATAAAACTGTTTTATAGGTCACTTGATTCACTGATCATTTCTTTTGTTACATCACTATTATTGTTTTATTGTGGCTAATAAGATGTTGGATGCTCCAATACAGCGATTTAACTATTATTATTACACTTTTGTCGAATAATATGGTTTTTAAATATTTTTAAATTAATTGAATACACAGATCTGTGTTGACCGTCGGTAATGGACCGATTGGGTTGAAATTTGGTACACATATCTAGAGGATTATATCGTTTGGAAACATGCTGGTCCTGTTCCATAGGACAATTTACCCTCTTATTCATAAACGTTGCTTAAATTTAAATTATGTTTAAACGTCAAAAATGTATGGTTAAACAGGCGCTAATATTACTTAACTTTAAGCAGCGTTTATGAATAAGGGGGTTAGCGTCTAGACAAAATCAAACTGGTTGCTAATTTAATAAATTGTATAATTTATTATTTTTATCATTGATTTTACGTTCTGTGTTTACTTGAACTCACAGACTAACTAATTAGTATTACTTGTTAAAAGTTAAGGAATATCGTAGATATACTTTTACAATGTTTGTAAATATGTGAGCACCACACAACATGTATCTATCGCAGAATTAATTAATCTGTCATTGCTTCATTTTTAATTGTTTGTACCTATTGTGGTATAGTAATCTTATTCCAGGTGCATTGTATTCACATATAATTATATATTTAATGTATAAAAAATATTCTAAAATATTTTAAAAGAGTTACGGTGGAGTTTCTGGCCCATTCTTCTCTATACGAAAACTTCCTTTTGGAAGGGGCGACTAGAATCAATTCTATTTTTTGTATGTTTTCTGTGTTCTGACCTTCAAAAGCGTAACTAAATTATTTGACTCTGACCAGGATTAACTGGCTCTCGGCATGCGTGCGGTGCGGCGAGAGAGCTGCGCGGTGCAGCATGAGACCTGTTGGTGAGACGCAAATTAACAATTTTACTTTATATTTAGGTACATTATAAAATGACTTCGAAAGTCGGTAAAGAAAAGAAAGCATCATCAGATAAATTCGCAAGTACTTCGGGTTGTAAACTGATGACCGTGTATAGAATTATTTCTCGGGTGTCGTCAAACAAGCAAAATGAGTTTTGCCCAGAAAAGGGTTTTGTTGCGAGGTGCACAAGTAGCAGTGCTCAGGCGCAGGCGACCCCACGGATGTACACTTAGTTGCAACAGATATACGACTTGTTTACAACTTCACACCGTGACATGTCACCCGTACAACATTTGGACAGCCACACTTTATGGTTAGTAAGTTAAGCAAAATAAACCTCTTGGATTGACTTAGATTTTAGTAAGTAAGTAAGTCGGTTATTTTGAAAATATGGGTACAAGTTTTAAATCACAATTTATACAGATCACTACCACGCAAATTATGTAAGTATACAAAATTCTCAACAAAAACACTACACAATACTTATACCAAATTCCTTCTCAGCAAGGAATTCGCTGACATTATAGTATGCTTTATGCGTTATAAAGCTTTGGAACCTGTTTTTGAACAATGATAGCAGCAATTCTTTCCATTGCTTAGGTAATTTATTATAAATGACCGGAGCCATGCAGTAGACACTCTTGCGCATTAGTACCGTTTTGGCGGGATGGGAACACACTTGGTTATTGTCGCGTCTATTACGTGGGCCTACGTCAGCCAGACGTTTAAAACGACTTGGGTTCGACTTCACAAATACAGCTACCTCCATTATGTACAGACTAGGTAGTGTTCATATTTTGTGCTGTTTAAAGTATGGCATCCAACTATCAGTGGATTTAAGCTTTAAAAACTGTTTCTCTTTCGGTTGAGTTTCCCCAGATATTATAGGTATATGATTCCCCGTAACGTAAGTGGGATTCTACTATGCCATAATAAGCAGTAAGAAGTGCATCCCTGTATATTATTGGGCATAGTGAATGCAGAGCATATGCGAGCTTACTAATTTTCGTACATAAAGTATCAGTATGTTTGTGCTTTCCAATTTAGGTTTTTATCTATTTCGAGTCCCAGAAATGTTGTATTTTCTACTTCTTCTACAACTTTATTGTTGTAGTGTATATGATGAGGTTTAATGAAAATAACTTAGTATTCTATCTAAAAGCAGAAAACTTTAATCTTGTGAAAAAACAATAGGTACTCGTAGCTATTGTTTTTTCAGGATGTCCACAGAGCAGTAGTGATGTGACTTAAAGTTACTATTAGTAACAATCAACACAGATTATAGAAGGCACGAATTTTAAATGAATACCTCCTCCTAAATTAAAAACTTAAAAAAAAAACATTCTTTAGTTTTAAATTTAAACATAGAAACAATAAGTAATTAAGTATTTGTGACTACATGGCAGGATATGAATAAAATTTTATCTCTAAGATAGCATAATGCTGCTTTACACAAAGGTCTAGTTAAGATATCTGCAAACTGCTCATTACTGCACACATAGTATAAATCAATTATTTTAGTATAACATTTTTCCTTAATAAAATTAAACTTAATGTCACTTCTAGCACTTTGACGGTCTAAGTTTAATTACACAGATTTTTGATAAAACACACCAATATCACACAATATTTGTTTAACCCGTATAGTAGTTAGTAGTTTAGCTTTGGTTGCAGCACAGGCTGCCATTAACTCTACCTCAGTGGTTGATAGGGCCATTGTCTGCTGTCTCTGACTGGCTCATGTTACTGCTGCTCCATTTTTTGTAAAAAAATATCCAGTGACTGAACGTCTAGTGCTTGGGTTATTAGCATAATCTGCATCACTGTAGCCTATAACTGTATTAGACTCAGATTTCCTTGTGTAGCACAGACCATAGTCTCTTGTTTCTTAAAGATATTTGAGAATTTTCTTCACTGCACTCCAGTGACTTTAATTATAAGAGTTTAAAAATTGACTTACCTGGCTCACAGCAAATGAGATATCAGGTCGGCTTACTGTAGCTAAGTGCATCAGTAATCCAACTGCTTCCCGGTATGGAATATTCTTCTCTGTCTCACCTTCTCCTTTTTTCAATTTTATGTGTGGATCAACTGGAACGCTTTTGGGTTTAGCATTGCTCAAATTAAATTTATTTAATAACTTATCAATGTACTTAGATTGGTGTATAATAATATACCTGTCACTTTTCTCTATCTCTATACCTACAAAATTGGAGAGTGAACAAGTTTTTACTTCAAATATTGTCCGTAAAGCATCAATTAACTCTTTTAATGCTGATTTATCTGAGAGAGATGAGAAGATTAACCCATTATCAACATATACCCTTAACACAGGTAACATTTTGATCCATTAATAGTGCCAACATACACATATTGATCAGCTTTACTATTGACTAGCCCAAACTTCTTTAAGACATTATCAAATTTTGTGTTCCAACATTTGGGAGCTTGTTTTAAGCCATATAGAGATTTGTCAAGCTTACATAACTTATTCGGATCACAGGTCGCGCACTCAGGGACAGTCATGTATATGTCTTTTTCCAATTCACCATAAAGAAAAGCTGTTTTAATGCCTAACTGAATTATTTGAACGTTATCTTGGGCAGTTTCTGATAGTAATATACGCATGGAATCGTACCTGACAGTTGGAGCAAATGTTTCCTGGTAATCAATACCTTAAGTTTGTGCGTAACCTTTTTTTTTTATTTGGTTGTGAAATTATCAAATTATCAAGTAACTTCTCCCGCTCTGGGTGGAGCGGGAGGGCGTATTAGACTCTTACTGACTAAAACCCACCCGTGTTCCTTCAGTTGCCTGTACGTTGCCAGGGGCCACGGTATCCCTTTCAGACTTTTCCGCAACCCCGGCAGGCATCGGTCCTACCCCTTCAGTTGTTGACGTCTCTTTGAGGCGCGCGTGGAACACAACGCGTCGTCGACCCGAGCCTGGTCCTTATCGGACAATGAGCTACCCATTGCTCACCATCCATAAGCCCGCGCCTATGGTGGCTGGGAATCTGCCTGCGATTCCCGACGCCCAGGGCGTCTCCTGCGGCGGCTAGGGGCGCGGGGGCGCGAAGTTTGCCTCTCCCTCACGCGTTCTGCCTCCTCCTTCTCGAACATTACTGCTTCGCAGAAGGAGGTGACGGCCTCCCATGCCTAGGGCTGGATGCGAGAGATCCCCGCCACCGATCGCCTCCACGAGGACACGGCGATGCTCTGCCCAAGCTGGGCAGACCTCCACCGTATGCTCAACCGTATCCTCCGGGCGATCCACGCAGTGATGACACCCGGGCGTTTCCTCCCGCCTGATACGAAACAGGAACCTCCCGAAACAACCGTGTCCGTTAAGGACCTGCGTCAGGCGGAAGGTGAGGACGCCATGGCGCCTCTCCAGCCACTCCTCATAGAGGGGACTTATCAAATTCAAATTCAAATTCAAAGAACATTTATTATTCTCTTCATATTGGTTGCCTTAAAATTAATATCAATTGAGACAAAAGTATTACCGTAATCCACCAATGTAAGAGATTGGTGCCTGAAATAGGTTTTGGTGGAAAGACCTGTGATACAGGTCACCAGGACCTCCCCTTGGAAAAAATTAGACACTTATAGTCGTGCATGAGGCAAGCATTTGTAGTTAACTCAATGGGTACATAATCTCTTTTAATTGTTGACTCTAGAAAAATTGCATCTCTGCTTTTTATTGCTGTTCTTGAGTTAGGTATTATAATATAATATAATAATATAATATATTCATTTATTGACATAAAAAGGTTACATCGAAAATATATGAATCCCCTGGCCCCTAAACTAGTGTTAACTGTATCATAGAGACCAGTGTCTTCGCCTACTTTAGTTGATATTTATTATGTCTAACAAAATAAAATCCGAATACAAAACAAAGAATTGATAGGTTTAGATGAAAATTACAATAGAAAAAAAGTAAAATAAAATTAAACCAAACATTTTGTGGTGTGTGTGTGTGTGTCTGTGTTGTGTGTAGATTGTATAGTGTGTAGTCGTTGGTTATGTGTTGCGTATGTAGTGTAGGTGTAGGTGGTGGTTGTGGCGTAAATAAATAATCATACATAATATACAAATATATTACCCGTTTAATAAATTTTCGATTTCGTCATAACTGAAATGCTTGAGCCAGTTTTTCAACTTCGTTTTGAATTTGTAGACAGTGTAGGTTTTACATTCTTTGTAGGTTTTAAGTAATTTGTTGTACATTTTAGGAGCTAGAACTACAATATGTCGTTTAACAAAAACGGTCCTAGCATGTGGTATTGGGCAGCAGTTAACACGTCGTTTTGTTGTTATAGGTAGGGTAGGTACCGTATATGTATGGTATCTTGTCAGCATCTCGAGTATAAAAAGCTTCCTCACCGTCAGTACATCTGCCCTTTCATAGACATTAGCTGTTGGGTGTCTATAGGGTAGGCGTATGATCACCTTTAGTACGGCTCTTTGCGCTCTTTCTACCGTGATAAGGTGATTTTTGTATGCATTCCCCCAGGCAGTACCTAAAAAGGCACTCGCATAAAGCGCGGTATGTTTGGATTAGTAGTTGGAGGGTTGCCACACTGCGTAAATTCTTAAATATATAAATCATTTTCTTAATCCTTCCAGCTAGCGCAATTGTATGGGTGCTCCAGTCGAGCCTCTCATCAATAATTATGCCTAAGGATTTAATAGAGACAGTTCGGGACAGTGAGCTGCAACTACAGTTGAACCGATTGCTGGTACGATTGCATGGAAACATGTGAATTTTTAGCGAGAAGTTCGGGCCTGGATTTATTGAAACAAATAAATTTTGTTTTGGAGGTATTCAGCGAGAGGAGACTATTTTCGAGCCATTGCGTTATGCTAGCTAAACCGTTCTCGGCCTCTTGGCGGACGCTATCCCAGTTTTTCCCGTGAAAAACTAGAACAGTGTCATCTGCAAACATAAAGAGCTCCACATTGTGCAAAGTTACATTAAATAATTCATTGATATATATTAAGAACTAGCTGCCCGCCCCGGCTTCGCACAGGAGCACTAAGTACTTATCTATGGCGCACCTACCTATCTACCTACCTACCTACTTACCCTACCTACCTACCCTACTAACCTACCCTATCTACCTACCCTACCTACCCACCCTACCTACTAGCCTACCTACACTACCTACCAAACCTACCTACCTACCCTACCTTGTAGCGTTGTGTGGACTCACAACTATATTAGTCGAGTGATGTTAAAATATTACAATTAGTAAGTTCCTAATCACATCACTAGAATCGGGGTACAACACTAACTTTCTTTCCGGGGACGCTCGTGCATTTCGTTTCCGCTTGCAGAGCTGGTGGAAGCAATTCCCTGGTCATAAGAATTCTGTGTGCCCCGACCTAGGGGCTCTTCGTTCCGGGCTGAGGGCAGGACCCCTTAGTAAATCCTGCACTGACTTACCTGCGGCCTACCGCCGCAAGCTACCTCCACGTGTTACGAGCACGAGTCTGCGCTGTCAAGCCTCCGCGGCCTACCGCCGGGAGCTGCTGCCTTGAGCCTGCGCTGTCAGGCCTCCGCGGTCTACCGCCACGTGTTTCTGCCGCGAGCCTGCGCCGTCAGGCCCCCACGTCTGCCACGTGTTGCCAAGGACGGTACCCTATTGTTTACTGGTGTTATAGTGCTCAGAACAGAACAAGTATAAGGACCTTACCCGCGACCTAGCCGTGTGACTATATTATATGTATTAATCTATCAACCTGTTCTTTTTCTACCTAACTACCTACCTATCCGATAACGGCCTGCACAGCCTACCCTGCGCAGCCCTAGCCGTTACAACCTACATACTTACATTCCTACCTTACCTACCTACCTAGGTAGGTAGGTAGGTAGTAGGTAGGTACCTACTTACATACCTAGCTATCTACCCTACCTTCACCTACTTATCCTAAGAACCTTGTCCTGAGAATAACGAACACAACAAAAAAGAATTAGCGAAATCGGTCCAGCCGTTCACGCGTGATGCCGTGACCAAGGGAAATAGGGATTCATTTTTAAATTAATTAATTTTTTTCCAAGCGCTTTCAAACTTCCTTCCTACTTACCTACTTTTCCAGTGGATTTTCCAAAAATTGAAATACTATCGTGAGTTCATGCAAGCCTAGTACTTTTTGTTAGGATTTATGGCAACGACAGCTAGGAACAGTTTGTATTAGATAAAAAAAAGTGGGGTTTTACCTTTTTCCGGCAATTTTTCCAAGTTTCTCTTCATAAGATACTTCCTCGAACTTCACGGAATATTTAAAATAAAAAAATTGCATACCTACCTCCTACCTACCTACCTACATACCTACATACCTACCTACCTACCTACATACATACATACCTACCTACCCTACCTACCTACCTTCTAACGGGGGATATCATAAATGCAAAATGGATGAAAACATGATTTTTCTTCATATCTAGGCCGAGACGAATGAAAAAAAAACTTCGAAATCAGTCAATCCGTTCTCGAGATGTCATCAAAAAAGCTGTTCCATACAAAATGAATTAAGTAGTGTTTAATGATGAAATACTATCGTGTTCATGCAAGCCTAGTACTTTTTGTTAGGATTTATGGTATGTATACCGGGACATCATAAGTGCAAAATTTATAAAAACATGATTTTTCTTCATATCTTTTTTTCTCGTGAATGTTTCCAATGTTTTAGTAGTTATTCTGCTATTCGGGGAGGAGACAAATCCAACGAATCAAAAACCATGAAAATTGGTCCAGCAGATCTCGAGTTATAAGTGTTGTAACAAACCCGTCTTTCTTTTATTTAAATAGATTATATACCTACTAAATTATAATTATTAGTATATCGAGGGTATAGTGCTAAAACCCAATAAGTGTCAAAAAATCAAAAAATGCTTTTTTGGTCTATCTTGATGCATTTTTTGCGCTCTTTTTAGTAGTGTAATCAAATAAACAGATTTCACAGTGTAAAGCAAAATACTTGAGGTAATAACCCAATAAAGTGCCCATGTTTAGCCATAACAGAAAAACTAAAAAACAATAAAGCGTGTTAACTTTCTAAATCCTTTTTTTATTTTGAGCTTAAACCACAAAAAAGGATTTACTTGTATTTAGTATTTATAGTTTTCAATTAAAATTACATCAAGGCTTATGGCAATAACCATTATTCATATTTATTGGGTTTTAGCTTTAGTTAAGTAAACAAGAAGACATACAAAATAAAAAAACTAAAAACAAATAAAAATACTTATCGGGTTTTACTGCATAATTATATTTCGAAATAACCGTTAATATTTAGTTATATGGTATTTGCTCACTTCCTCAACCGACTTTCTTTAAATTTTGTTTGAGGAAGAACCCAATAAATCATGTTTGATTCACAATAAATACACTATTGTTCGTATCGTACACGTGCACGTGACTCGCGAATATTTTTTTAAATTATTCTGTTTAGTACTGATTGTTTGTGTTAAACACTTCGATGGGTGATCGAGGAAGAAGACTAGTGCAACTAGCTTGCAATAAACCGTTGATACCAGGTAAATGTTCACTTTATTTATGTAGGTAGTTACATTTCTTTCGGAATGAATATAAACGAACCTAAGTTTTAATTGTTTAACTCTTTTACGAAACAAATTGTTCTTGCACTCTTTATAACATCATTATTATAAAATACCTACATTGTAAATAAGATATCTAAATTGAATTATTTAGATATCTTATTTACAATGTAGGTATTTAAATACCTACATTGTAAATAAGATATCTAAATTGAATTATTTAGATATCTTATTTACAATGTAGGTATTTTATAATAATGATGTTATAAAGAGTGCAAGAACAATTTGGTTTATCATGTAACACAGTACCGAGAACTGTGAGCGACTTTCGCCACTGTTTCATTCGATGCGCTATCAAAGAAGCGAGATAGCGCTAGCGCGACGAGTAGGTATCGCGGACTCCGCTACTGAATGTCGAAGTTTGAAATGTCGACGTATGTTATTTCTAAAGTACTGGATCTCGATGTATGCCAGTTCGAAAGTTCACACTGTCCCACAGGGATCGGTCCTGGGGCCGCATCTGTGGGACATCGGATACGACTGGGTGCTGCGCGCTGACCTTCCTAGCGGCGTCAGCGTCGTTTGCTACGCTGACGACACGTTGGTCCTGGCGCAGGGGAGGTCGCACCAGGCGGCGGCCGAACTAGCGACACACGGGGTTGCGACAATCGTGGGCAGAATCCGGCAATTGGGACTCGAGGTGGCCCTGCACAAGTCCGAGGCCATGTGTTTTCATGGTCCTCGGAACGCGCCACCGTTGGGGTCCCAAATAACGGTAGGAGGAGTTCACATCGGCATCGAGTCGACGATGAAGTACCTTGGACTCGTCCTCGACAGCCGGTGGAACTTCGTGGAGCATTTCCGACGTTTGGCTCCCAGACTGGAGCGGGCCGGGGCTGCTTTGAAGCGGCTCCTGCCCAATCTAGGGGGTCCAAACGCCTCCTGCCGGAGGCTATACGCGGGGGTCGTGCGGTCCATGGCCCTTTACGGGGCACCGGTTTGGGCGCGTTCATTGAGGCGGCGGCCAGCCCGCCGGTTGAACGCGTCCCAGAGGGTCATGGCCACCCGGCTGGTCCGGGGATACCGCACGATCTCCGGTGAGGCGGCGAGCCTCCTTGCCGGATTACCGCCATGGGATCTGGAGGCAAAAGTCCTCGCGCACATTTGGGAGTGGCGCGAGGAGGCGAAACGCCGGGGCGTAACTCCGCTGCCGCGAGAAATCGCGGCACAGCGGACAGAGCTCCGGCGGGATCTCATGGCGTCATGGAGAGTGCGATTGTCGCAACCCAGTGCTGGGCACGCCACTATTGCGGCGATAAGTCCCCTCTTTGAGGAGTGGCTAGAGAGGCGCCACGGCGTCCTCACCTTCCGCCTGACGCAGGTCCTCACCGGACATGGTTGTTTCGGGAGGTTCCTGTTTCGTATCAGGCGGGAGGAAACGCCCGGGTGTCATCACTGCGTGGATCGCCCGGAGGACACGGTTGAGCATACGGTGGAGGTCTGTCCGGCTTGGGCAGAGCATCGCCGTGTCCTCGTGGAGGCGATCGGCGGCGGGGATCTCTCGCGTCCGGCCCTAGTCCAGGCCATGGTACGGAGCGAGAGGGCATGGGAGGCCGTCACCTCCTTCTGCGAAGCAGTAATGCTCGCGAAGGAGGAGGCAGAACGCGTGAGGGAGAGGCAAATTTCGCGCCCTCACGCCCCTAGCCGCCGCAGGAGACGCCCTGGGCGTCGGGAATCGCAGGCCGATTCCCGGCCACCGTAGGCGCGGGCTTGCGGACGGTGAGCAATGGGTAGCTCGCCGTCCGATAAGGACCAGGCCCGGGTCGACGGCGCGTTGTGTTCCACGCGCGCCTCAAAGAGATGTCAGCACAACGGAAGGGGTCTGGATGCCTGCCGGGGTTGCGGGAAAGTCCGAAAGGGATACCGTGGCCCCTGGCAACGTAAAGGCAACGGAAGGAACACGGGTGGGTTTTAGTCAGTAAGAGTCTGACACGCCCTCCCGCTCAACCCAGAGCGGGAGAAGTTATTTGATAATTTCCCACCCAAAAAAAAAAAGAAAAAAAAAAAAAAAAGGGGAAAGTATATTATACTACATGAGGAAATTAGTGTTGTATAATTTTACTATTTATGAAGCAAAATTACCTAACAATGCATACTACCTGTGTTGGAGTGAATTAAATGGTAAAAAAGGAATCTATCTTTTCTGATACCTGCAGTGGGCAAAACAGAAATCAATACATTTCAGCACTTTTGCTCTGGGCTGTTCAAAAAATTGATCACTTAATATAATTGAACAGAAATTTTTAGAGAGTGGACACACTCACATGGAAGTCGATTCTATGCATGCTGCTATTGAAGCAGCGTCTAAAAATAAAACTATTAATAGCGTTAGTGAGTGGAAAAACATATTTACAGCCGCTAGAAAGAAGAGGTCGAAAACTATTACGAAAGATGAGGAAAGGCATACAATAGAGATTAATAATTATAAAGTCAAAGAATTTAAGTTTAATGAGATGTTAGACTAGAAAAATCTTAGCGCTGCTATTATAAAAAACAAAAATAAAGATGACATGAAAGAAACTGTAAACTGGCTTAAAATAAAACGGATAAAATATGTTAAAGGAGACCTAAAAATATATTTTAATTATGATATCTCTGAGAATTTTCGAAGCATTGATGTTGGTAAAATCACAATTAATACACCTAAAACCAGAGCTAAAAGAAATTCAAACCCGCCTTCAGTTAATTTGCAATTACCAAACGAAATAGAACATTTGTATTCCACTCAGTTACCGATAAGTCTTGCCAAAAAGAAAGATCTTATGAAAATGTGCGAAAAACTTATTATACCTGAGGAACTTCATGCGTGGGTACGTGAAATGAAGACGTACAGCCAACAACCAGGTTTTGAAAGTGACGAGGAGTAAATTGATTATGATTTTTTTGTTTTATTTCTAATAATTAAATTGATAAAAGTACATAAAATGACTTTTCTTTTGAGGTATAACCCAATAAGTCGGTACCCTGTGTAAATTATATTATTTTTATAAAAAAATGGACTATTTTAGAAACTTACTAATACTATTTTATATTTATTGAATGTATACACTTTTATGAAAAATAGTCATTTTAATGATTTTATTTGAATTTAATAAGTATTTTTGTCCTTTAACCTTTAACACTAAATATCTGGAAAGTAACAAATTCACACTTATTGGGTTTTAGCACTATACCCTCGATATATATTTTAGAAATATTTATTTTTGAAGGATGTATGTAAGTATATTCTCATATTGTATGTTTTTTTTTAAATTAATGAATAGTATTTTTTTTTTATTTTATGTATTTTTTTTTCTCTTCTACTCTTACACACGTTGTCTACATCTCTTTTTATCCACTTTCCTATCCGGGTATGCTGAAAGAGATTTCTTTAGAAATAAGCATCATCTTTGTACGTATTTTTCTGTTCCTTTTTCTTGTCTCTTTATATGTGTGTACATAAACTGTTAAATAAATAAAGATTTACTTATTGTGCCGAGGACTAGGCTCCAAAAAATTAGTAATTCATTTAAGTGCCAAAGTATACGTTTTTACAACAAACTCCCAAGCAATGTTAAAGAACTAAGCCTCAATAAATTTAAATCATTTATTTTCATTATTCATAAATAAATATATAAACATAAACTATGTCAAAAAGGTTTCTATAAAGTTAAAGATTACTTAGACGACAAAAAGGCTTGGGACTAACTCCATACTACTCAATACAAATTTAATTGTTTAGTTTGACTGTATATGTCAATTTCATTCATTTTATTTTCATTTATTATTGACGTAATCTACTCATTACACTCTTTTTTTTATGAGTTGTATTGTAACATATGGTCAGCTAGCGACCTCGAAAATTGATCATATTATTCTTGACTGAGTAACCGGCAGCAAGTTCATCATGCTCCCTTAGATGTCACTGCTTGCGGTAGCGTCGGGGGTCGGGTTGCCACCTTCCCTCAAATATGGCGAGGGGGGTAATGGCTGATCTTTGCGTTATGCTCGTGAACGGGTGCTGTTTGTCTGGTCTTGTCTTGACTGGTCGTCTTGCTGACCATGGTTTTTGTAATTGTTATTTGTCATTAACTGTTTATTTATTTTTACTTCGATGGTCCTAGTTATCATTTTTTGTGACTTCCGAGTTACAGCTTTAATAGCTATATGTAAACGGTCACGCCCTTTATGCCTGGACGGTTTCATCTGGGTAATAAGTTCTTTTTACTGTTTAAATATTGTATGATTTTTTTGTTGGTATATTGGCGTGTGCCAGGTGACATATAGAAAATAATTTAATCTTATGTGTTGCGTAATGTAAATTATTTTGCATAAGTACTACTGTATGGAATCAAGTTTTTCTGACTGAACAGACAGCTGTGCTGCTGGGTTGTTTGTTGCGCCACTTCTTCTTCCCAGTTAAAGCACTAGGAAGTGGTGAAGGGCGGGCGTTTTTGGGGGACTGTCTCATGTAATTTTGACGTTCGAAAAGTGTTGATTTTCAGCCTTGTTTGAATGGCTTTAGCTTTTGGCTTTTTTTAAAGGCCTGGGTCATGTCACAAAATATGCCCCATAGGTACAGGTATTCGTTTGTCGACATTCTGTATCACATTATATATAGCCATTGTCTAAACCCTTTCTGTTCGTCACTTAGAACGTTATTTTTTTCAATGAATTTGTACAGTTCGTTATAAAAGTATTTCTCAAATATTTTGGAAATCACAAGTATGAGGGCGATTGGCCGGTAATATTCCATTAATTCACTATTCTCTTTCTTAAAAATTGGCTTTATTAATGACATTTTTAAGGCATCTGGGAAGACGCCTGCGCTGATACTAAGGTTAATTATATGACTTAGGTTGGCATATTTCCATTGATACGTGTTCAGAATTTTTGTACTAATACCATCATATCCTATGCTAATTATTTTATGTATTTCTAAAGGTACTCTAGGCGACATGAACATTGATTTAGTGCTCGTGTTTATTTTACAGCATTTGGCAGCGTTCAGCATTGAACAATGAAAACAACACACATAACAACACGCCCGTAATCCCCGAAGGATTAGGAGTACCTAGTACACCCACATTTCGCCAGTTATGTTTAAATTGATCAGGACGAAGCTCTAAGCTATCATGTTTCCCTACGGAACCACCACAACTATAAGCTGCATAAGCTATATAAGAAGGTCGTCGGTGTATTCGTTTGTCGTGGAAGCTGTAAAGCCATGGGTTATGTTAAATGAGATTATAACAACATAAAGAATGGCCGCCGCCCACTCGGCGCGATTCATTTGATATATTTGGTGACTTCTAATATTAGATGAGTTACGTTGTATGGTGTTTTAATAACATGTCAGGGCTTAGCGGGCAGGGACCACAAATCACGCGGCACGCGATGCAGCACTAATACGTGGAGGACACGCCATTACATCGGTTTACAAGCTGCCTTTGAACTTGCCTCCGCGGAACACTATGCAGACAGGGGCAGAAGATTGAACTCAAGACAACTCTTGGCTGCAATAATTGTAGCATATACCAGAAATGTTCAAAACTTGACCCAAAATCAAAATTAAATAATTTGATTTCACATAAACCTACATGGGCACTTATGAATCGTCAGAAGCTAGGTGCACGGTTCCAATTTGTCGTTTCCTATGGAGAAGAGCCGGCAAGGAACTCCACGGTTACTTTTTTAAAAATAATTGGCTATTATAATATTTTCAATTAGCAGTGTTAATAGGTATGGGAGGACAGTGTAGGCCTTTCAACAAGTAATTAACAAAATAGGAAATAGTCAACAAATCTAAAGTCCACTAAGCCTTCAACGTTCTCACGTTCACAAAATAGAAAAGAATCTACAGGTGTCTCAAACGTCGTGGTCTAGACGCAACTTTTAAAAGTACCTTAATTATTGATAGTTCTGGTTCAAACTGTCTAGTTCAAAAATAGATTAACGAGAACCTTTAGAGAAAAAAATGGGTTTCACATCAAAGGTCGAAATTCCGAAAATGAAACTTGCTCTAATTTTACCAAAACATTTAAATTTAACACATTTAGACATGACCTTCGATACATGTGTTTTATTTTTCAATCCTTTTTTTTACCTTATCCGTTGACCTGCGCAGGCCTTCACAACATGTGAAAAGGAAGGAGGTATAAGGAACAGGGTGTAAAGTTCAATCATCCTCTATTGAAAAGTTAGGAGCCTCCGACCAGACGGGTGTCGTGTCTGGCGGACAACTGTTCAACGATTATTTTTGTCTAGGGCATCTCGTACTTGACCTCTGAGGTCACGACTACTTAACCGGGCTTTCCTGCGGCTGCCTTAAGCTACTACACTCAAAGCCTCCAGCCAGGGCCAAAACTATTCTAATTAAAACTAGGCGAGCGCTCGCTAAGGGCAGCCCCTGTAGGGTACGAACCTCGGCTTAGGGCGTCGCTGGGGGGAGGACAGCAAGATGGGACAGTCTGGATCAAAGATATTTCATGATTATTAATCGACCTAGATTAATAATCAGCATCGACGTGGGCTGGCGCATCGTCGAGCAAGGGTCGGGGTGGAGTATTATTTACTCGAGAGGGTCGCGATCGCGGAGGACCTTGGCGGCGAGGTCGGATGTTCAAAGATTGATGTCGGATAGTCTTATATAGGTATGTCGTTCGCGCGGTAAACTCTAATTGCGCGATGCAGGATTTGTATGACGTCAGGATTTTGTGTGACGTCAGGTCTTTGATACGTAGTTTGCATGTGGCGATGTAGATGCCGCTACATTGTCATTACCAAAAGCAGATTGAACAAATGAGACGGCAATCTGCCGATGCAACACAAGCTGTGAAGGCTACGCGGGGCAACAGCGAAAGTAAAAAAAAATAGTAATAAAACACTTGTGCCGAGGGTCACGTTTAATTATGCTAACTTTGAATACTCGACGCTTTCAGAGCTGTTTTGATAAATTTACAGTAAACATTTTTTCGGGCTTTTGTTATGAAACCCATTTTTTTAAGGCTCTCATTAAGCTATCTTTATAAAATGTTCCCAGTCTAACTATCAATACTTAAGGTGCTTCTAAAAGCTATGTGCACTCGACAATATTTTTCTTTTTTAAATTTGGGCTTATAAAGTTTCGCTGAAGTTTTAATAAAAAGTTAAAAAAGACAAGTAAAAATAAAATCTGAAGCATCGCAGAGCCACTCTGAACGTAAATAGGAACATAATCTTGTACCTACACTATCAAGGCTTCTTCCAGTTAGATTTGAACCCGCTTCGTCGAAAATTTTATTTACAGGATCGAAAAAACCAAGTAAAAATGTAAAATTTCTTGAAAATGATCAAATTTGCGAAATTTTCTGAACTGTTGAGAATATCTCAACTTTTGAATTCTTATATTATATGATAGGAGGCACCTTCGCTGTACCCAATTTGCCTTTAACTCAAACTCAAACTCAAAGCGTTTATTTCAATTAAACCATTTACAGGCATTTTTGAATTGTCAAGGAGTCGGTCAGCAAGTTGAAGCTAGTTGCCCATTCCAAAACGTAGATCTCTATAGAGAAGAACGGGCAAGAAACTCCAAGGACACTCTTTAAAATATAGAAATTACAAAATCCTGGGTACATTAATCTTGTTGCTTCTATATGTGAGAACAATGTAAAAAATAATAATCAAAAACGATTAAAAATATAAGATTAAAAATAAGCCCTGGCAGATAAGAGATGACCAGTCTCAACCGACGGCGCCCGTTCACGAACATGACGCGTGAATCAGCCATCCAGCGCAATCATTTTGTAGGGAACCGAATGATCCAACACACTCGCCACCATCAGCGAGACATTTAAGTGAGCATGACATACCCTCAACTGCCATGCTCTTTCAAGTCAGCATACAACATAATAAACGGCTCCATGGTACTCACATTTACAAAAATTAAAAAAAAAAATGCTTCTAAATTATACGAAGCTATAGTTTGCAATGTATTTGTGAGATTAAAATAATTTTACTACCAAAAAGAAAGAAAATCATTATTATCTAGTGGAGTATTCAACAATTGAAACTTGATTAAGTAAATAATAATAAAAAATTAACATTAAGTTAGTAAAGTCAGCCAAAATAAGAAAGGGGAAGCAACTCTTCCAAAAATATGTTTTTCTTAAACTAGTGAGCCCAAGTGGCTGTGGACCAACATTAAGCCAAGCATTTTTATCTATGATATAATCATCCAACTTATAGTATGCTTGTCTACATAGTGTGCGTTTAATGCAAGTTTTAAATTTCTTCTCATTTAGTTGAAGAATATCGAGTGGTATTTTATTATAACATTTTACACAGTACCCTATAAAAGAAGTGTGTACTTTAGACAATCTGAAACGTGGTCGATCTAATTTTGTCATTGTCACTTATCTTACCAAAAATATGTAGATTTTTTCGAACATACATAATGTTTTCATATAATATATATACTGACAAGGTACCGTCATGATGTTAATTTTCTTAAACAGTTCCCTTAGAGATTCACGTCTACGGAGGTTGTAGATGGCCCTGACAGCCCTCTTGTGCAGAATAAAGATAAAATCAATATCTGCGGCCCGTCCCCACAGCAAAATACCGTAAGACATGATAAAAAAAAAAAAAAAAAAAAAAAAAATAGTTTATTTCTTTAACTTTGCTTATACAATACTATTTAGTGAAATGATGCTATGAAAGTAACTAAAATAGACCAGTCTCGCGGTATCTACGTCTGTTAGTTGGTGGATTTTACAAGCAGTGTAAGTGGCTGAACTCAGCCGCCCTGCAAGTGATGTTAAGTGAGGGCCCCACTGTAGTTTTGAGTCAAGCGTGATTCCCAGGAAAACCATTTTTTCGACGAATTCTAGTGTCTCCTTATTCAATACAACGTGACATTCACTACTTCTAACATTCGGTAACACGAATCTTATGCATTTAGTTTTCTTCTTATTTCATACTAAATTATTTACAGTAAACCAATTATGGACCTTTAGCATAGCGTTATTTACGTCGTCAAGCTCCTTTGCATGTCTGTTTACCTTAAAAATCAGTGATGTGTCATCAGCAAATAACACTATTTGTGGTCGGTTATTCAGAAACTTTGGACCACTACGTTTGAGATATCTTGTATCTATATAAAAGATAAATAAAAATAAAAACCTATTTTAAACGAAATGACATTACACCTATAATAAATCTGAATATTTATCATGTCCACAAAAGCCACTAATAAAGAGATGATATTAAATTGTAGGTAACTAATGTCAAATAATAGGATGATTAAGTAAAGCAAGAATGTAAAAAATAAACATGGTTTGGGAGCAAATAATAGACTCTTACATAATTATGCCGTTAATGAGGTACCAGGGAAGCCACAAGTGCAGAAGGAATTCTGGCGGCATTTACATCACACCACATGCCACATGCGAACTACGCATCAAAGACCTCACGTCACACAAATCCTGCATTGCGCAATTAGAGTTTACCGCGCGAACACCATATATATAACTTCCCCGACATCAACCGTTGGGCAGTTGCCCGCCAGACACGACATCCGTCTGGTCGGAAGATCCTCCCTTTTATAAAGAGGATGAGTGAACTTTACACCCTGTTCGTCATACGTCTAAAGAATTACTGCCAAACTTCCTTGTCTTCAAAGTAATCTTTAATTACGGTTTTTTGATAAGGACACGTTTGATGTGGATTTTGAACTTTCCTTCGCTATAACCGACTTTGGCAACTTGTTATAAAAGCAGATACTGTTAATAAGAAATGACTGTTTAATATTTACAAGTGGGCACATAATAACTTAATTAATACACTTAGCAAAAGTATATACTAACTTAACTAAGACTATCCAAAAACTAAAATATAGTATCGAAAAATTCATCCTCATCACTCTCGACTGGTAATGTACCCAAGAGACTGACTGCATTGCCACGTTGCATGGCAATGCTTAGCCTCTGCCTAAGGTAAAATCCTGCCCTTGGGTCACGGGAAGTGTCAAATAGTCGTTTTGAGATTTCATTAAAGAGGCCGTGAGCACTCGGACCCCACGGCCCAAGGGTTTCAACCCCATTCGGCTCGAAAATATAAATTACCCGTAAGGTTATTATACTGACGCCACTTGAGGTTTTCTGCAGCCGCAGCAGCAGAACCAGCACAGTACGCCAAGCCAGAAAGATGGGATGGGATGGATAGCAAGAGTGTCATCCCACACTAAAGGCCCACCCACCTTTCATGGAGATAAAGACATGTCGACCGGTCTCTTGCCATCGTCGCGTGCCAAGCCATTGGGTTCTAATATAGCTGGAACGCCGGCGGTGACGAGAGCTCGTTGTATGATGTCGTTAATGTTCGCGTGCCGCGCTAAGTGACCCGCACGTCGACTGCAAGACAGGCCGTGATGTCCGAGGCTGTTGACAACTTTGCCACAGTGACAGCGATGAGGAGAACAACAAGGAGCTCCTAGTCGTAGGGAAGCAGCGAGGCGGAAGGTAGTGTCGTCGAACAAAGTGCCTATGTTCGGCGATGGTAGTGCATGAAGCCACAGACCCGATTCCCACTTACCCACAGCCAGCAGGCGCGGACGCTCCGCAGTGGTAGCAGACAGTTTTTAGATAAAAAGAGAAGGCAGAGTCAGTATATCAATAAATCTTTGTTTTTTTTTTCTAAAGGACTCGTGAGGACCCATGGCGACTATGTAAAATCCCATTTGAGTTAAAATGTGTAAACATCTTGTCTAGCATATTTTTTTTATAGTGTTTGCTATGTATTACCAACAGATATATGTCTACAATTAGAGGGATCGTGTAGTGCCCGATTTGAAAATTGTTACTACTTTACTATGTTTCATTAAACGTACCACTGTCCAAACATTGATTAAATATGCCTGTTAGGATTCAACCTATTTTTGCTGGAATGAGACCGTCTGCATCTATCAGTGTGTGTCTATGTCAGAGGTTGGTCCGGTCCGGTGTCCGCTGAGTTAGTGACGTACGGCGGCGCACCCGCTCGGCAGGAGCTGTGCATGCGATACTACAACAAATCGTTATTAGGAGAGAAGCGCGCGTCCAATACGATTATTATGACGTGACGACTATCAGTCGGCACTCCGGTTTTTGATAGTCTGCCGAGCCGGCTCGCGACACACACTGAGCAAGCATTCGTTTATAGACTTATTGACTACCAAGCTTCCATTTAAGACTTTAATGTTTCTATGATACATGGTATATTTTACCACCACTGAACATGATTTGTTCGTGGCAACTGTATAACGTGGTATTTGCAATAATCCAGCCACGAGCTGGGACAATCAACAGCGTCAGCATTTTATAAAGTTTTGCTATAATTATTAAGCAAACGTATCAACTGTAATGATTAATGATCCAAGTATATTCTGAACGGACTTAAATTATCTAAACCGAGATTCACCAAAATGATTGTATAGTGTCAATAAAAGTGGGCGGATTTTGCTGGTTGCTATTAGTAGTAAGTATTCAGCTTTTAATACATTAACCTAATATGCCATATGCCATCAATTGTATAATTTATAGTTTTTTTTTTTAAATATATTACATTAATTTTACATTCTGTGATTACTTCCTCACACACTGACTTATTAACTGTAAAATTTTAGGAAAATCGTCTACTTTTACAATGTTTGTAAATATGTGAGCACTAGCACTATGTATCTATCACATAATTAATTTATCTGTTGTTGCTTCATTTTTAATTCTTAATTCTTTTTACCTATTGTGGTACAATAATTTTATTCTAGGTGCAAAGTCAAAGTCAAAGTCAAAGTCAAAGTCAAATCATTTATTTCAAGTAGGCCCGTATAAGGCACTTTTGAACGTCAAAAATTTACAAAAAAAATTAATTGATTCTAGTTGCCCCTTCCAAAAGGTAGTTTTCGTATGGAGAAGAATGGGCAAGAAACTCCACCGTTACTCTTTTAAAATGTTTTACAATATTTTGTATAAGTACATTAATTATATAATTATATGTGAGGACGATGCACCTAGAATAAAATTATTATACCACAATAGGTAAAAAGAATTAAGAATTAAAAATGAAGCAACAACAGATAAACTAATTATGTGATAGATACATGGTGCTCACATATTTACAAACATTGTAAAAGTAGAGGATCCTCCTAAGATTCCACAATTAATAAGTCAGTGTGCGAGGAATTGGTCATAGAAAGTAAAATCAATGTCATATAATAAAAAATAATAATAAAATATACACTTAAATTTGCAACCAGTTTGATTTTGTCTTGATTCTAAATTATCCTATGGAGCAGGACCAGCATGTTTCCAAGCATTCTTATCTTGGATATAATCCTCTAATTTGTAATATGCTTATTTACAAAGTGTACTTTTAATATGAGCTTTAAATTTTCTTTCATTTAATTGCAAAATATCACAAGGTATTTTGTTGTAACATTTAACACAGTACCCCATAAAAGATGTATGTACTTTAGATAATCTGAAAAATGGTTGATCTATTTTATCTTTATTTCTAGTATTAAAATTATGTCTATCACTTATTTTATTAAAAAGATGTCGATTTTTTCTAACATACATAATATTTTCATAAATGAACTGGCAAGGTACCGTCATAATATTAATCCTTTTAAATAGTTCCCTGAGAGATTCGCGGTGACGTAGATTATAAATGGCTCTGACAGCTCTCTTTTGCAAAATAAAGATGGATTCAATGTGAAGATGGATACAGTAAAATGCCATACGACATAATACTGTGGAAGTAACTAAAATAGACCAATCGCGCGGTTTCTACGTCTGTTAACTGTCTTATCTTTCTAACAGCATAAGCGGCTGAGCTTAACCGCCCCGCAAGAGATGTTATGTGAGGTCCCCATTGTAATTTCTCGTCTAATGTGATTCCCAGGAAAACAGTTTGATTAATAAATTCCAGTTTTTCTCCGTTCAATATGATGTCACATTCGCTACTTCTAACATTAGGTAATTTAAATCTAATGCATTTGGTTTTTTTTTTATGCATCGTCCTCACCTATTATATAATGTACTTATACAAAATATTGTAAAACATTTTAAAAGAGTAACGGTGGAGTTTCTTGCCCATTCTTCTCGATGCGAAAACTACATTTTGGAAAGGACGACTAGAATCAATTCAATTTTTTTGAAAATTTTGACGTTCAAGAGTGTCTTATAAGGACTTATTTGAAATAAATTATTTGACTTTGACTTTGACCAGATAGCAGATATTACAAATACTGCAGTATAGATCCTTATCAGTATACTCAGCATATATTTAATAGGCTCCGTATTCGTCCTCCGGATACGGAAGCCATTCAGGCGGAGCTGTACGAGGGGTACAGAGCGGCGAAGACCGCCCTCCAAGCGGAGATCCTGCGGGCCAGGGGAGTGGCCCGCGAGGAGTGCTGGAGACTCTGAACAGGGACCCGTGGGGACGCCCATACAAGATGGTGCGGGAGAAACTCCGCCCATGGGCTCCCCCGCTGACGCAGAGTCTCCGGCCGCAGCTTGTGGGGAACGTGGTGAGCGCTCTGTTCCCTTCGAGAGGGGAACATGCCTCCCCGCCCATGGCTCCGCCTACTGCGGTGCCCGATGCGGATCACACCGTACGTAGGCTGAATGCCAAAAATACCGCCCCAGGACCCGACGGCCCGGAGGCTCTCGGGCCTCAACTATGTATGAGGGCTCCTAAGCACATGCTTGGAGAGGGGCCAGTTCCCACTTCGCTGGAAGACGGGGAAACTGGTCCTTATCAAGAAGCCGGGGCGCCCTGCGGACTCTCCGTCCGCTTACCAGCCCATCGTGCTGCTCGATGAGGTGGGCAAGCTCTTTGACAAAGAGTCATTGCAGACCGCCTTGTCGGGTGGCTGGTGCGGGTGGGGCCGGATTTGGCGGAGAGCCAGTTTGGTTTCCGCAGGGGGTGCTCTACGGTGGACGCCATCATGCGCGTTCGAGCCCTCACGACGGGGGATGCAGTGGCCCATGGTGGGGTCGTCTTGGCGGTGTCTCATCATCATCATCACATCGCCAATGCCTTCAATACCCTGCCCTGGAGTTCATCATTTACCTCTGTCGTGTGGTCGAGGCCTATTTGACGGACAGGGCCGTCATCTACCCCGGACAGGGCCGTCATCTACCCCGGACAGGGCCGTCATCTACCCCGGTCACCAGGGAGAATGGAACCGGCGAGAGATGTCGTGTGGTGTCCCACAGGGATCGGTCCTGGGGCCGCATCTGTGAGACATCGGATACGACTGGGTGCTGCGCGCCGACCTCCCTAGCGGCGTCAGCGTCGTTTGCTACGCTGACGATACGTTGGTCCTGGCGCAGGGGAGGTCGCACCAGGCGGCGGCCGAACTAGCGACACACGGGGTTGCGACAATCGTGGACAGAATCCGGCAATTGGGACTCGAGGTGGCCCTGCACAAGTTCGAGGCCATGTGTTTTCATGGTCCTCGGAACGCGCCACCGTTGGGGTCCCAAATAACGGTAGGAGGAGTTCACATCGGCATCGAGTCGACGATGAAGTACCTTGGACTCGTCCTCGACAGCCGTTGGAACTTCGTGGAGCACTTCCGACGTTTGGCTCCCAGACTGGAGCGGGCCGGGGCTGCTTTGAAGCGGCTCCTGCCCAATCTAGGGGTCCAAACGCCTCCCGGAGGCTACTCTAGGGGGTCGTGAGGTCCATGGCCCTTTACGGGGCACCGGTTTGGGCGCGTTCATTGAGGCGGCGGCCAGCCCGCCGGTTGAACGCGTCCCAGAGGGTCATGGCCACCCGGTTGGTCCGGGGATACCGCACGGTTTCCGGTGAGGCGGCGAGCCTCCTTGCCGGATTACCGCCATGGGATCTGGAGGCAAAAGTCCTCGCGCATATCTGGGAGTCAAAACGCCGGGGCGTAACTCCGTTTCCGCGAGAAATCGCGGCACAGCGGACAGAGCTCCGGCGGGATCTCATGGCATCATGGAGAGTGCGATTGTCGCAACCCAGTGCTGGGCACGCCACTATTGCGGCGTAAAGTCCCCTCTTTGAGGAGTGGCTAGAGAGGCGCCACGGCATCCTCACCTTCCGCCTGACGCAGTTCCTCACCGGACATGGTTGTTTCCGGAGGTTCCTGTTTCGTATCAGGCGGGAGGAAACGCCGGGTGTCGTCACTGCGTGGATCGCCCGGAGGACACGGTTGAGCATACGGTGGAGGTCTGTCCGGCTAGGGCAGAGCATCGCCGTGTCCTCGTGGAGGCGATCGGTGGCGGGGATCTCTCGCGTCCGGCCCTAGTCCAGGCCATGGTACGGAGCGAGAGGGCATGGGAGGCCGTCACCTCCTTCTGCGAAGCAGTAATGCTCGCGAAGGAGGAGGAAGAACGCGTGAGGGAAAGGCAAAATTCGCGCCCTCACGCCCCTAGCCGCCGCAGGAGACGCCCTGGGCGTCGGGAATCGCAGGCCGATTCCCGGCCACCGTAGGCGCGGGCTTGCGGACGGTGAGCAATGGGTAGCTCGCCGTCCGATAAGGACCAGGCCCGGGTCGACGGCGCGTTGTGTTCCACGCACCTCAAAGAGATGTCAGCAAGTGAAGGGGTCCGATAGGACCAATGCCTGCCGGGGTTGCGGGAAAGTCCGAAAGGGATACCGTGGCCCCTGGCAACGTACAGGCAATGGAAGGAACACGGGTGGGTTTTAGTCAGTAAGAGTCTGACATGCCCTCCTGCGCCGCCCAGAGCGGGAGAAGTTATTTGATAATATCCCACCCAAAAAAAAAAAAAAAAAGGATTATCCATCAGCAACTTGCTCTGAAATACAGCCTTGTCGAATCGGAAGTATCGTACCACAGGTATGTGCCCGACCCAGTTCTCAAAAATGGAGATATCACATTGTACTGGGATCGATCCATCATCACTGACAGCAGGACTATTGTTGCCAAGAAGCCTGATATAGTGGTGGTGGATCTAAGAGAGCGGCGTGCAATGATTATTGACATAACGGTCCCGCATGACGGGAACCTCGTGAAAGCCGAAAAAGATAAACAAATTAAATATCTTGACTTGGCTCGCGAGGTTGTCGACATGTGGGATATGAACTCAGCGATCATTGTGCCGATAGTCGTATCAGCCAATGGCTTAATTGCCAAGAGTCTCGACCAGCACCTAAGGAGGCTCTCGTTGGGCAGCTGGATTAAGGGCTTGATTCAGAAAGCGGTACTCCTGGACACGGCTCGCATTGTTAGGAGGTTCTTCTCTCTGGAGCCCTGACTGCCGGTAGCTTGGACCTTGTTTCCGATACCAGTGGGCTACTATTTTTTATATATTTTTATTCTAATATTTCAAAATATAATTTATATGTATATAGTGGGATAAAAGAAATAATAATAAATCATTTATTTATAAAAAGGGGCATTTACAACTTAATAACACATATATACTACGCGTATGCTCACGCTTGGTTTAACTATGGCATCATCTTATGGAGAAATAGCACAGCCGCTATCTCCCTATTTACCATCCAAAAAAAGCTAATACGAGTAATTACCAATATAGAACCAACAGATAGTTGCAAGCCTTACTTTCAGAAACACAAGATTCTCACCTTAGTTGGTATTTATATCTTAGAATTATGTAAACTGGTCCGTAAATATCCAGATTCATACAGCACACGGGGAGACATACAAACAAATTATTCGTTGCGCCATTAAAATAGACTAAATTTGCCCCCCTCCCGCCTTAAACTACATTCATCCAGCCCATATTCAATGTCAATAAAAATATATAATAAATTACCAGTAGAAATAAAACAACAAAATAAAACCATTTAATTTTGAAATAAACTAAAGCAATACTTAATTAAAAAAGCACACAGTACAAGAATTTCTAATTGATAAATTCAATAATAATAATACATAACTATGAATAACAGATATATTTTAATAAGTAAAATAACAAAAATAAATTATTACTTAATAATTATACTACATTAATAAAAATGAAAAAATTTTAAACGAGCTACGAAATAAGGAATACTAAATATAACTAAATAAATAATATATGAATAGATAGAGCTGCATATAAAATATTAATAGAATAAGTGAATTAATGGAAATATAAGTACATAGTTAATAGGATATAAAATAATTCTAACTTAATAACAAGGCAAATGAATAAAGCGCTCTTCTTCTCTCTTCCTATTAAAAAATTTGCTATGCCCGACAGGGTCCATAATTGTTTCTATTATTATTTCTTTTATTTACCACCTGTAATTGTACATTATGGATTGCAATAAACGTTTGAGATTTGAATTAAATTAAATAGAGCACAGTTACTTATTCGCCTGACCTAGGTTGAATCTATGCTTCAGGCTAGGAAGTGCATAAATACTTAATGTAATAAATTATCAATGAGTATATAGGATAAACTAAATTAAAATTAGGTAAATCAAGGTAAACATTGCATATTATCGGTTCTATTTGATGACGACAAGTATATCTTCTGTCTGTGCATAATCTATGCTTTGTAAATATTCAAGTATAATTTTTTTTACTGCTAAAGTAATTTAATTCATAAATACTAAGTTTTCTATTTAATCTATTGTACAAAAATGTGCCTAAGAATGTAAAAAATCTTTCTACAAAGACATGTTTTGAGGTTGCATTAGATGTGCATACTATATCATTCCTTCTCTTGTTAGTAGTGTCAGCAGTGTAGGTAAGCATGGGTACTGTTTTAATACTAAGTGCATAATGAAAAGTTGGCGAACAGTCAGCACGTTGCAGGATATATATATCAGATCTGTGGGAAATAAAAAGGGATGGAAGTTTGCTACCTTTAAAATTGCTCTATGAGCTCTTTCAAGAGGAATAAGATTGGTTTTTGGTGCCCCATCCCATGAAGTGATGCAGTATTGAATTATAGATTGGCATAGGGCCAAATAAAAATGTGTGATTAATTTAAAATCTGCAAATGTTTGCAATTGTTTTAAAACATATATTAATTTGCGCACTCTTTTAACTAGACTTTCAATATGTTTTCTGAAAGACAGAGTGTCTCCATTATTACCCCGAGGTATTTTATGCTGCTCGTTTTGAGGATAAAAGGGCAATTACACATGTTGACTGAACGGTTTCCACAGTGATGGGGATATAGATGAGGGTTACTAATGTTAAGTTGAGGCTTGCGCATGGAGAAGTGAATATATTTTGTCCTGTGAGCATTTAATGTTAGTAAATTGCTTTAAAGCCAATTAGTCACAGTAAATATTAGTAAACATTAACGCCGTGTCGTCGGCATAATTATGATATTATTTTGCCGTCTTTGATATTCAGATTACACAAGTCGTTAATATAAATCAGGAATAGCGTAGGGCCCAGAATAATTCCCTGGGGAACACCAAAACCAGAACTTTTCTGCTCATAGCTCGTGATATTATCTATTCTAACACAGTGGTATCGGTCATCTAAGTAGTCTTCAAATAGTATCAGCGGCGTTCCCCTTATTCCTATGGCCTCTAATTTGTTTAGAAGAACGGAAACAGACACCGTATCAAAGGCCTTGGCTAAATCAAAGAAGACTCCCAGGGTCTGGTTACCTTTCCCGAGTTCTTCTGAAATATAATCGGTCAGGCTATTCACCACATCGGCTGTGGATAATTTGGCTCTAAAACCAAATTGCGCAGGGGATAAGAACTTATTTTTTTCTAGATATTTAACTAGTCTACTATTTATAATTTTCTCTACTATTTTTGATATTGAGGGGAGTAACGATATTGGCCTATAATTATTTACTAAGTCTTTACTACCAGATTTAATAACAGGGTTTACAACTGCCTTTTTAAGACAGCTAGGGAAAATTCCTTTGGATACGCAGATTTGAAATATATGCGTTAAGGGAGGTACCAAAATATGCTCAAAGAGTTTGAGGATCTTATTGCTTATAATTATTATCCCATCCAATTGCAGTCACCTTTTATTCCGGAAATGATTTGGGTTATTTCGTCTTCGTCAGTGTCCAGCATACTAAAAGATTTCAGGTTACAGCTACTGCTTGATTTTTGGAAAGGTGGTTGGTCACAATAATGTTTCGGAATCTGTTCAGCAAGAGTTTTCCCAACATTGACAAAGAAGTTATTAACGTTGTTAGCTGACATGTGGTGAAGGATTAGTAAGCAGTAAACTCGAATTTGATTCACGCTGTTTAGACAATAGGTAACGTTTTTGATATGTTTTCAAAGTTGCTTGCTATTGTTACTTGCTCTATTTAATTCATTACTATCGTATTTTTTTTTAAATTCTTTAGGAGATTGTTGCAGAAGTTCATGTATCTTTTATAAGTGGTTTGAATTATTAGATTATCAGGGTATCTCTTAGTTTTCCGAAGAAGTTTATCTCTGTGTCTTATACATCGAATTAATCCAGGAGTAATCCAAGGTTTAATATTATAAAGTTTCTTATTCACTGTAAAAATTATCGTACTACGTAATATTGCTTGTTGGACATGTTTTATAAAGTACGATAAAGCCAAATTAGCGTCAGCAATATTGTAAACTTGGCTAAAATCTAGGTTGCATAAATCATATTCGAGTTTATTTGTGTTTAATTTACTTTTGGTCTGGGGACGATTTAGCTTAGGCAGCGTTAAATTTACGGTAAGTAGGACAGCATGATGGTCAGTAATTGTTGCGTTAGTAACAAGCGTAATATATATGATAGGCTGTTTTTAATCATCATATGATCGAGACAAGAACCACTCTGATGAGTAGGCAATATGTGAGCGGGGAGAAAACCATGGTATGAGCAGATATTAAGATAATCTTGGGTCCCAGTTTTCGGAGCCAATATTTTTATTTAATAACCTGTTAGTATAACATTCTTAAACGAGCTTAGCGCTTGAAAAATCTGGTTGAAGGAATTGTGAAAAGAATCCAGGTTTCTACTGGAAGGGGACCTATACATCCGGGGTCGCGCGAAAGTCCGAAAGTGATACCGTGGCCCTTGGCAACGTACAGGCAACTGATGGAACACGGGTGGGTTCTCCGCCCAGAGCGGGTGAAGTTATTTGATAATTTCCAACCCAAAAAAAAAGGGAAAAGGTACATAGCTATTATCGCTGTGGTTGTACCAATTTTGGTAAGTAAGCAATTAATCATACAGTCTTGTAGAGTAGATTCCTCGACTGTTACCTTTAATGATTCCTTAGCAAAGACTACCACACCATTATTTTGATCGTGGTTTCTATTGGTATGCAATAAGTTGTAACCAGGTATTATCGATGATGTTAGCTAGCCAGCACTCGGTTAGTACCATTATATCACAATCAAAGTTAAGTCTGTAAAGGAAACTTTTAAAGCTATCCATGTTATTATAAATACTACGAATGTTTTGGGTCAGTACGGTTAGTGACTTTTTACAATCGAAAATATACTTTCTGCAATCCTCAACGTCGTGTCTGAGACATTAAAAAAATGTGTTATCTATGTCGGTAATTAAGTTATTATCCATAACTAAACTAGAAAAATAACAATAATAAATTACGTCTAAAATATACCCGAGTATGTGGCGCTCTTAGGCGCCTTCATAATCGATGGAGTTAATGTACCTGTATTCGGCAGCTTTTTTAGCCGGGCAATCTGCATCTCCCGTCTTGTGGTTGGCTTGTTTTTTAAAGTGCAAACATGTAGCACATATTAGTGCACCGGCTTTCTTTGCGCAGTCTTGAATAGTGCGTCTTCTTCACCGCAATATCCAAATGTAGGGGCAGCAATTTTGCATGTTTTGGCTGCATGACCGTACTGTTGGCATTTGTAACATCTTGTTACCCGTGTGAAGTCTCGTACCGGGCAGGACGACCAATTTATGAATAATCTGCCTTGTGTGATGAGGGCCTTACGTATGACGGCTGGAACTTCAATAATAAAGTTGCAATTCTCAGCATCTTTCCTGCCAGATATGTGGCTTAGTTTTATAAAGGTCAAAAATGTATCTAGGGATATAGTGAGTAGTTTGTCGACTTTATTAACCTCATTTTCAGCCATTGATGTAGGAACTCTTATTATTATAATGCGAGGTTTGACGGATTTAAATCAGTTTCATACTGTAATCCGTGTATGTATACTTAAATAAAATAAATATGTGTAAGATAATAATAATAATAATGAATATTTCAATAGTCAGATAGGTATTCAATAACATTGCAAGACAACAAAACAAATTGACAAATAAATGAGACGGACGCATGATAAATCTAGAACTCATTCGATTATGAGTCCTCCTTTACCAATTTTGCGTACGCCTCGTACCTTCAGTTTCATTTCTCTAGGGCATATGACTTTTCAGACCATGTTATTGGTTTCGTCACTGGTTTTTGAGTTGTCACTGGGATAAATGGCCACTGAGCTAAGAGTATTAGGACAAACAAAGGTTTTGGACCCATTCTTCACCGTAGCTGCAAAAGATGTAGAAGTGGCTACCCACTTCGTACAGGACTCCTGAATCGTCCGGTTCATCTCCATTAGACAATCTGACAGGTCTCTAGCTTCAGTCATGGTTTTAAGGGAGGTATGGGTTTGTATGACATTTATTTTACACCATTTGCGAAACTCCATGTCCAACTTTCCGGCAAAGATTGTTTATTTTTAGCTTCTGATCAGTGTTTAGCTTACCCTCAGAAACAATAGCACAAACCTCATTCAGGCACTGCTCAATAGACCTCATCCTGTTTGAATCTCTGGAGTGGACACAACTTCAACTTTCTCATCTTGGTCCTGTAAAGAAGGAGGCTCTGCGGCTGGCCGTCGGCGAGCCCTCTTCCCTGCTAGAGAAGAGTATACTCGTATAACGTCGGCGATGGCTTTACCCACAACCGCAGAGTCGGACGATGAGGAGGTCAAGCCTCCTTGAGGTAACACAGCTGGAGATAAGGGCGGCCGTAACGCGGCTGAAAAAGTTCCCGGCCGTGCGCTCGTCCTCGCTCTGAAACAGCTAGAGCCCCAGATGGGAGGACTCTACTCAGCTTGCCTTAAGCAGGACCCTTTCCCTGCCCAGTGGAAAACAGACCTGCAGACCAGACTGGTCCTGCTCAGGAAGGCGAGGCGCCGAACAGACTTGCCATCCGCATACCGGCCTATAGGGCTGTTGGACAAGATGGGCGCATAATTATTAATTAATAATTATTATTAGCTCTTTGAGCGCATAATTGCAGCCCGCCTCATCAGTCACTTATATAGAGAGAGGCCGGATCTGGGCAACAGTCAGTTCGGCATTCGGCATGAGCACTCCACGGTCAACGTAAATGCGGGTGAGAGGCCTGGCGGAGGAAGCGGTATTCCGTGGCGAGGTAATGCTGGTGGTATCCTTGGACATCTCCAACGCCATCAATACCCTGCCCTGGAGTTGTATTCGGGACACTGCGGTACGGTACTGCACTGCGGTACCATAGGGTGTCCCGCTACCTCCGCGATATCGTTGGGGCTTATTTAGCGGAAAGGTGTGTCACCTACAGGAGTCGCGACGGCGGGGATCGGCGCGATATGTCGTGCAATGTTCCACAGAGCTCGGTCGTGGGGCCGCTCCCGTGGAACATCGGTTAAGACTGGGTGCTGAGGGGCGAGCTGCGACGAGCAGGTGCGTTGTCGAAGAATGGCTCGGGAGGAGGCTCGGCTCCCTGTCGTTTCCAGCAACGCAGGTGATCTCGGGGCATTACTGCTTCGGGAAGTACCTGTATCGCATATACAGGGAGCTGGACGCTCGGTGCCATCACTGCATATACTGTCGGGAGGACACGGCGCAGCATACACTGGTACAGTGTACCGCATGGGAGGAGCCGCGCTGTGTGCTCGTATCAGAAGTCGAAGACAACCTGTCGGTGCCAACTGTCACTCGTTCGATGGTCAAGAGCGCTGAGTCGTGGGTCGCGGTGATTTCCTTCTGTGAAACCGTAATGTCGTAGAAGGAGGCTGCTGAATGGGAGAGAGAGATCGAGACCACTCTCCTGATCTGTAGCAGGTGGACCGGGTGTCGGCGGAGGGCGGACAATGCCCTCTTCCAGCCCCCATAAACAGGTTCGGAGGGACGGCGGACTCGGGAACGTCCGTCACCCCCCATCCAGCAAGACCCGAGGTGGCGGCGCGTAGTATTCCATGCGCGCCCTTATATGACGTCGCGGGGGGAGTCTGACACCTCACTCACCCCGCGGGCATGAGGTGGTGGCTCGCAAAAGCGGGCCGGCACCAGTCGGTGATCATGGAAGGCGCACAAGATCTCATGATCCCTGGTCCAAGTGTGGGAATGGAACACCGGGGTGATTTTTAGCCAATAGGAGTCTGACAGACCCCTGCGCCCACCCCAGGGCGGAGGACATCCACGAGGATTTCACAAGGTGGAACAAAAAAGGTTGGTTGGGTTAGTTGGTAGATGGTCAATAATTCGGTACTAATTACGAGCATGCCTGTGAGACTCTTACTGACTAAAACCCACCCGTGTTCCTTCCGTTGCCTTTACGTTGCCAGGGGCCACGGTATCCCTTTCGGACTTTCCTGCAACCCCGGTAGAGTTACCATCTGACAGGCATTTAAAGCATTTGACGGGCATTTTACGGTTAAAATAGGCATTTTTGAATTTCGCGGTAGCACGCCAGTATAGTCTTGAAAGAATACTACAGAAGCTTAGACGAAATCCAGTTTTCTGAAAGTCTAACGTCACAGTGGTGCAATTGTTTGAACAGTAGGTCTCTACTGTTCACACAATTGTGTGCGTGGTGGCATGTTTTCCCTAATAAATGCACAGTGGAATAAAGAAAGGAATCGCCTGACAATAGAGTCGGTAAAACCGTTATTAGTAACCCAAGAATACTTTAAAAACATGTGAAGATTTTATATTTAAGAAAGAAATAACTTTTATTAAAATAATGTCTTCGGAAAAATATCACTTAGTGTAGTAACTTCGTTTATTCTAAATTAGTTTAGTGGTCGTAAATGGTTAATCCTTTTCATTTTGAATAATTGTCAGCGTTTAAAACTATCTATTGCGTATTATTTATTTTAAGACTTACAATTTTTTACAGCAGACAGGCATCCTAGACAGGCATCCTCTCTTACATAGATGGCAACCCTAAGCGCGTGTGAAGCGTTCAATTGCAGTGATCAGTCACGGTGACTAACGTGCGTCATTAGTGAAGTAAGCATGCATGTAAATGATGATGTGATCCCATGAACACTTACGACTCATCTTGTTACGACAGTCATAGAGAATGTTCGAAAGTGCTTATTGAAATAACTGATCATTGCAAGGGGTCTATTAAAAGCCCTTATAGCAGAACTTTTTATGGCATGATATTATTTTGCACAACAGGAAATAGCATAAACTTTATTTGGCAGAAAATCGTTTGGCATACACTAATTTATTATACATTCAAAACTCTTAGTTTTATAAGTCAGAATCATCTTTAGGCATAAATTTCATATTCATAATAATTAAAAAGCAGAACCATGCATTCAGCAAGCATGCAGCATGCAACATACAGCAGGCATGGTTTCTGTCACGGCTCCGGTGCTGCGGGGCTCCGGCTGTCCCACGCGAGCTTATCGTCGCAGATGGTTTTAACGCTCACCCCCGCAGCTTCGGCTTGCTGCACGGGCATGTGAAGCACGGCACGGGCCGCCTCGCCCTCCGCGCCTACGCGGGCTTAAATTACACTCTAGGGGTAGGGCCGACAAGACTACGTGGAGTCGGTTTTGCAGCGATTCGTTTCTGTCACTAACTTTTGTAGTACAACATATTTACTTTTAAGACAATATTTTAATTTATAATAAGATTAAAAATGCAATTTTATAGGAATGACAATATGCCTAATAAAATTATTCCTGTCTTTAAAAAAATCGTTTAAAGAAGATTATGCCAAGTGTGTTATGCCAAATAAATTTTGGAGCATCAAGATTCAGCCAGATAGAGGGAACCCCATTGAAAGAGCCAACACTACCTTATGGAAATATCAATGGTAGTAGGTATAAATGACGATGAACAATTTATGGAAAAAAGTTTCCATATCATCAGAGATCATTTATCAAAAGGAATCAATAGTAAGGGGTAGAGGAAGACCACCAAGCTTATTGTACAATATAAACTTTTTTGCAAAGTCTTTCATTCGGACAATGTCGTGGAATGGAATACCTCGTAGCTAAGTAGTAAGTTCTGTTGGGAAGATGCACCGTGGTGAGGGTGACCGTGTGCGACCTCCGTAGTATCGCCGTTAGTCGCATCGTATTGGATGGTGTGGCAACCCCTGCAGCCGCGCGCACGTAAGGTGACACAGCGTGCGTGACTCCTGCCCACAGCTCTTACCGCTAAACACTCAAGTCCACCATTGCTACTAGTTGCCACCAGTCCCCACTGTTGAGTTGAGTAACGGTCTCACGGGGCTCGGGCGACTCTCGGTCAAGCTTTCTGTTTTCTTTATAGAAATAAAGACGCATCAGCAATCAGTATGATACATATCGCAGTGAAAGCACAAGCTTGTAAGTTATAATCGTGCCACAGATTATAAGCTTGCTAGTAACGACTTGAGCTTGGGTCATAACTGCAGAACCTGCGCACTCTTAGCAGTTCATTAAGTTTGCAATAAATATATAATTTTTAATGAGGACTATAAATCATTCAGAAACTAATTACCATGCCAGTAATTACTAGTAGAAAAAAATACTTTAAATAAGTTTCCTGCAGAAGCCCTTCTTTTTGCAAGAAACTGAAGCGACCTGCGCCCGCGCTGCCATGAGCAATTTATTGAGCAAGCGAAACCGAGGCAACATCGCGAGACAAATGATGCGGAGCGGTGCGCGCGCGCATCAACCTGACAGATATTAATAGACAGCACGCATAGTTATTGATAGTGTGCGAGAGCCTTGCGGACGTTCACAAATCACGGATGGACACCCGCGCCATTAGCCGCCGCTAATCTAATTCATTAGTTTAATTAAGTTAATGCAGGGCGCACGCCGCACGACGCCGCACGACGCTGCGCCGCGCCGTGCCGCTACTCGCCGAGACAAATCGTCCCGATCTAGGAAAAAACGCTGTAATAAATCTTATTGCGAATTGCGCTTGATTTCTCCAGAGTGGAATGATATAATTACATGATTGCGCCGGGGCCGGTCGGCAACCGCCGCCGCCGCCGCGCCGCCGTGCGCTCCCCCACCCCCGCGCCGGTCCGGTCCAGTGAGAGAGGGAAGGGGGGGGGGGCGCATTCCCTGAACCATTCTTTTTGCGAGCAATTTACAATGACAGATATGTAATTATATAAAATATATAACGCTCTCGATGCTCGCTCTCTGTATACCCATGCTTCGTTTTGCTGTTTGTTTTTCGAAATAAAATCCGCGGCATTAGACGTGCTCGCGGGGGCGGGCGGGGCGGGCGAGTTTATTAACTTTTAAACAAGGTAATTAACCTCAAAACTGACAAGTTTATTGCTTGGAAACTTAAACAAAACCATACACTAATTAAAGATAAAAATAAACTAGTTTTTAATAGAAATTACGTAGTCTAATGCCTTTACGAAGCTTCGTATGTAACTAGAAAGATAGCAGTTTAAATTTGGGATCATTCCAGACACTTCCATTCGCGATGAAGTTGTATCTGCAAGAGATGCGCGTCGTAATGGTAGCCCCCGTTGCGCGCGCCGCTGGCCGGCAGTGATCGCCATGAGAACGGATGTGCAGGACACAGGCACCGTGCCCGCGCAGGTCACTCACTCCGCGTTCATTAGTGTTAGCTGTTTATTACGAACGGTGTTAGAGTATCGATGCGATGAGTGGCGGACACGGACGCTGTCGACGCCTTATCTCCAAATAAATATCTCAAATTGTCAGCCAACAAATTTGAAAGTCCTGTTCGGGCTCACACAAAGATAATCTCTAAATTATGATCGGGCGCGGGCGCATCTATCTTTAATTAACATCGCAGGGGCGCAGGCGAGCAGGCGCGGGTTGGGCCGGGTCGCGGGTCGGACCGGGACGGACTGATCAATAGCTGCGCAAGCGCCGAGGTTCTTTGTTGCTACAAAATAAGGAAGCGTCTACCGAAGATTCACTTATTTAGCAAAATAGCTAGCAATAACTCGGCAGGTAACTGACATAGGACAAATACTGTCACAATCATTTCAGAAACCTGACCTGGGGCCGTATTATGACCTATTAATGCCACCATTTTTCCAGTGTGAGTGAGAGACGGAGCTATACAAGGCCGATAGCACCATCCTTTTTTTTGCAGTGGAATAATGATGGATTTAATACTTCATAATACGGCCCCTGAATGAGACGAATAGGAGCGTCTCTTTATCTAAATCCAAGCCAATGCGTCACGTGTACGTACTCAACTGAACCTGCGCCCATAATATGTCTCACAGGCACTGCTCATAATATTAATATAACCGTTATTTGTATATCCTTTTAGTTTTTATGGCATTTATTTTATTAATTATGACTGTGTGCTGCTATTAGTTCATCGCCCGATTATCTGCCCGATATGAATACCACAGTATTAAAGAACAATGACGTTGTAATGGGTATTGTTTGTGAAACACGTGTTGCTACAAAAAATTACCCCAGCTTTAGTTTTGTGTAAACACAAGGGGATCGCGTACACAGTCGCTTATCATGCGATACTTTAAATGCGATATCATTATGAATGTCCATTGATGAGATATTTACTATTAACAGTTGTGTGGTCACAGACAATGAGACAGCGTCCTCGGACAAAAGTGCACACGTAAGGCAGGGCCCTCGGGGCCCGGCGTAGGGGGCCAATTGTCCGGCGGGAGCCGCGAGCGAGAGGGGAGGTCGCTAATTATGAACAAATACGTGGTTAGTAGGGACACCGCGGTCGCCGTAAGTAAAGGGTCGAGATGATGTACAACTCGCCCCTTGACTTACAGTACGCCTGAAGCGAAGTAGAAGTGAAGCGAATGGTGAAGCTATGGTTTGATAACTTTTACTATGTGACTGAGTGTTTTTAAAACATACACAATTAATTTTAAAAGTAATTGATTCTTTAATATTTTATAAATTGTTACAAGAAGTAGAAATTATAATTAATTTACAGTGCTTACTTAACCTAAGCACTGTAAATTAATTATAATTAGGGATGCAACGATACGGCTATTACGATACCAATACGAATGACGAATACATCGTAATGGCCAAATACGATAACGAATTACGATACGAATGCATTACGATATTTGTTTAATACCATTTTGATGAATTTATTGGAAGCTTTGTTGTATGTTATTATTGTAAGACTAAGTAAAGTAAAAGTATAAAAAAAGTTATGCATTTTTAATCAATATATTTATTAATTTTATCAATTTTCATCATTAACTTATATTTTAATTTTTTAAATTGTTACTATTTGTTAATGTGTCAATTAATCGGCAAAGGAAAATAAACAAAACCTAACCTCACTCCTCCTTAAAACTGTCAATGCCAAAAGTGACGGTTGTGAAGCGTTCAGAAATTGACGCGTTATGCGTTTCATTTCACCCGAAACAGTAAAAATTAAATTTTTTTGAAATAAATGTATCGTAAAAATAGCGTATCGTAATATTTACGATAACGAATGATCGTAAAAGTTTACGATAATCGCCGATATACGATTATCGTATCGGTATCGTTGCATCCCTAATTATAATTTCTACTTGATTTCATTTTAAGCCATCTCTGAATATAACAATCAAATCAATGATTAAAGTACAGCAAGACTAAATCCTCTTACATACTGACTCCAATTACAGTTACAATTACAGTGTACCAACTTGTAACTTATAACAATTCAGCCATACGCATAGACACTTAAATAATAATTAGTTTACTTAATGAATCATAACGACTTCAATTACAGCAATCACCCCGCCGCGGTGTGCACCCGCCCTTAATTAGCGGGATGCGCCCGCGCAGCTGCGACGGTCATCGGGCTATTGTTGACTATGCTATTATGGGCTATTGCAGATCACTGCAGTTTATCTACAAACGCATCGCACTGCCCCTTCGCAGTCATTATGTCACTCATTAATAGTTTGTGTTAATAGCGGGACCGCGAACTGATGGCATTATCAATGTGGGGTAGCACGTGATGATTCTCAGGATGCGGTTTATAGAGTAGTAACAAAAATTACAATTAAGGTTAAATTATTTATTAATTTATAAAAAATTGTGAAGGTTCGCTATTAATGACAGACCAAAGCAAGCCAGGTGGTGGATTGAATAATTACTTACGTTTTTTTTAAAATCTTTATTTATTAAAGGGATTGTACACGTATGCGACAATAGAATCAGATGCCATGCCATGTACACGTATGCCGCGGGGTGATTACTAACGTATTTCCTATCCTGATCTTACAGTCCAACCAGCCACCTGTTCTTTTCATCAAGACTATTTGGTCATTGTGAAAGCTTTACGCTTTGTAAGATATATATCACAGTAAAGTTTCGAGCAGACTAGCGCGACGCGACAGCGCGACGCGTCACTGGTTATTGTTACACCGTGAAGTTTCTTAGAAATTGTATTGTTCGAGTCGCGTCGCGCCGTCGCGTCGCGCTAGTCTGCACGAGGCTTAAAACAAGCGCCGATGTAGAGACAATTCGACATGTTGTGAGCCTGCGCTCCGTGCTGTGTAGGTACCACGTACACGTACTGTAGCGAAATTAAAAAGGGATTCCCCCCATACAATTTATAATAGATAAAAAATACACCGAAAAATAGAAAAAGATCATCAAAATTTTTAAGGAATAGGGATTCTAGAAAAAAACAAACCGCAGGAAATGTTGTCGATGGTTCATATAATTAAAAAAGAATTACACGAGAAAAACCTAGGCGCACAAGATCAGTAACACCTTTATACTAGCATTCGCAAGTCGTGACGTCCCTAGTGTCTGATTGCAAGCAGTTTAAAAAAACGTGTACGATGAATGGTCTCTAACGTCTAAAAGACGTTGTCAGTGTCAGACGTAAGAAGTGGTCATGGTACGAGCTTAAATTAAAAGGAAAAATAAACCTAGACTTTAGTATTAAAAATGAAAGATAATTTAAAACTCATATTAAAAGTACACTTTATACACAAGCATATTACAAATTAGACGCTTACATCTAAGATAAGAATGCTTAGAAACAGGTTCCCTCTATCTGGCAGAATCTTGATGCTCCGAAATTTATTTGGCATAACACATTTGGCATAGTCTTCTTGAAATTTGCTGATGACACATCATTGATCAATTAATCTAAATCTTGACGACGCGGACGTGAATAGCTCTATTCTTCAGGTCCAAGATTGGTTTACGGTAAATAATTTGGTACTAAATAAAAAAATGATGACATCATATGGAACGGAGAAAAACTGGAATTTATTAATCAAACTGTTTTCCTGGGAATCACGTTAGACGAGAAATTACAATGGGGACCTCACATAACATCTCTTATATATATACTTATGATAAGACAGTTAACAGACGTAGAAACCGCGCGATTGGTATATTTTAGTTACTTCCACAGTATTATGTCGTATGGCATTTTACTGTGGGGTCGGGCTGCTGACATTGAATCCATCTTTATTTTGCAAAAGAGAGCTGTCAGAGCAATTTATAATCTACGTCACCGCGAATCTCTTAGGGAACTATTCAAAAGGATTAATATTATGACGGTACCTTGCCAGTTCATTTATGAAAATATTATGTATGTTAGAAAAAACCGACATCTTTTTAATAAAATAAGTGATAGACATAATTTTAATACTAGAAATAAAGATAAAATAGATCAACCTTTTTTCAGATTATCTAAATTACATACATCTTTTATGGGGTACTGTGTTAAATGTTACAACAAAATACCTTGTGATATTTTGCAATTAATTGAAAGAAAATTTAAAACTCATATTAAAAGTACACTTTGTAAACAAGCATATTACAAATTAGAGGATTATATCCAAGATAAGAGTGCTTGGAAATATGCTGGTCCTGCTCCATAGGATAATTTAGAATCAAGACAAATCAAACTGGTTGCAAATTTAATTGTATATTTTATTATATGACACTGATTTTACATTCTGTGACCAATTCCTCGCACACTGACTTATTAACTGTAAAATTTTAGGAAAATCGTCTACTTTTACAATGTTTGTAAATATGTGAGCACCATGTATCTATCACATAATTAATATATCTGTTGTTGTTTCATTTTTAATTCTTAATTCTTTTTACCTATTGTGGTATAATAATTTTATTCTAGGTGCATCGTCCTCACATATAATTATATAACTAATGTTCATACAAAATATTGTAACACATTTTAAAAGAGTAACGGTGGAGTTTCTTGCCCATTCTTCTCCATGCGAAAACTACCTTTTGGAAGGGGCAACTAGAATCATTTCAATTTTTTCGTAAATTTTTGACGTTCAAAAGTGCCTTATAAGGGCCTATTTGAAATAAATGATTTGACTTTGACTTTTGACTTTGACTTTGAAACGAATATTTTAAAGGCAAAAATATATTTAATATAATTATTGTTTGCCGAATGTTTATATGTCCGAATTTAAAATGGCATACTTTGAAGATGGCAGAATTTTATTTGGAATAATTTTATTAGGCATATTGCCATTTCTATAAAATTGCATTTTTAATCTTAAATTAAATTAAAATGTTGTCATAACAAGTCAATGTTGCGCTATAAAAGTTAGGGCAGTGTAATTGTACTTTAAGCCCGCGTAGGCACGAGGGGCGAGGCGGCCCGCGAGCTGAGGATCAGGTGCATGTGTAGCTAGTTCTTGTGCAGCTTCGGCTTGTCCTGGCAGTCCCGCAGCGCCGGATCCGTGACAGAAACCAAGCTCGCTTGCATACTGCATGCTTGCTGCATGCATGATGTATGCTTGTTTGCATGTTTGTGTGAACTTTCTGCGATATGAAGGCAAAGTAAAGTTCATGAAGGAAGGTACTGTGGACGACGAAGACGGCGACGGTGAGTATTTTTAAAATATTCGGTGCCTGGAAGGGCAACCAATGACGTAGTGTGTAATGATCAGTGGTCTAGCAAAGAGTAACTTGAAAATATTGTAAATACCATTTACTTTTAAAAGAGTAACCGTGGAGTTTCTTGCCGGCTCTTCTCCTTAGGAAACGACCAATTGGAACCGTGCACCTAGCTTGTGACGTTTCATAAGTGCCCTTGTAGGTTTATGTGAAATAATATATTTTGAATTTTGAATTTTAGCTTTATAGTTCGAAATCGATAGTGGTTCAGCAGTAAGCGTGATCTCAGAGAAAACCTACAACTCGAATTTTAAACGATTACCATCGTCAGTCACCAACAAAAAGTTATTTAGTTATACGGGGGAAAATATTGAAACGATCGGAGTTGTTTATTTGCCCGTATAGTATCTGGGCTGAACGCATACTATGTAGGTGTACGTAGTGCGCGCAGACGGACTGCCGCTGCCTGGACGCGACTATATTCGTGAATTTGACCTTGAGTTGGCGCCTGCACGTGTACCTGTAGATGCCGTGTCGACCAAGCGCAAACGGTATGCGATGCCAATATTGACAAGCAACTCCTTTACATGTTCCCTAAAGTTTTCTCAGGCAACCGGCTAAGCGGCAAGGAGCTCGGCCGATTATTATCACTAGGCATTATAAAGCCTGTGGAACACTCAGAGTACAGATCACCAGTTGTGCCTGTTTTGAAAAAGAACGGTAGCATCAGATTATGTGCAGATTACTCAGTAACGATCAATAAACAATTAATAATCGCTCAATATCCCGACGGAACACGATTAGATGGCCAAGTTGCACGGCACTTTAGTAAAATTGATTTGTCAATGGCATATTTAACCAATTTAGTTTAAATGAGGAATCACAGAAGTTAAGGGTAGTTCTTCAGAGACAACATTTTCGATTTCTATGGGTATATTTTCTGTAACTAACTAACAAAACGGCATGTAAATTTTGTTTTGTACAGTTTATCTATATCCCTAACTGGGACAAATTATATTTTTCAAAAAATTGTTGTCTAGGTACATAATAAAAATATTTGAAGTTTGTTCTTCTGATTCATATAACGCGTCCGTTTGCCATTTTCCGGAACAAAATGGTCGATGTCGCATTTTCCCTTTGATAAATCAATATAAATTATAATTATATCGAAAGGAAATGAATTGACCTCTTTCAAAAAAATGAGTATTAGTTATAACTACGTTAGTTTATTTATAAATAAATAAATAAGAAGTGTCCGGCGTATAATACTGATTAATGTGGCGTAAGCTGCGCTTGACCGTACTTAGTCGGGTAATAATAATGAGAGTCTGGCTTCCCGCGCGGGGGGACGCCCGTCGTGCAACGGACGACCTGGAAGGCGTACGTGCGGCTGGTTGGCTTAAATCCCGGTGTTACGAAGGTAAATATCTGATTCATATGTGCTTGGTTCAAATGGCATTCTGATTACACTGCCTACTTTATAAAAATTATTTAATTGTTTTAAAACTTCAATCTGATTTTCGTGTGATGCTCTTGGGTTATAGATTCGTGTAGAAACATGTCAGTACTGAAGTCTATACGTATCATGAGTTATGCATGATTGTAGGCAAAATCCTGATTCATCTGTGCCTGATTCATATGGTTAAAACCCCATATGAATCATAAAATAAAATCTAAGTTTTTCGCCTTCCCAACACGAAAGCAGCGCTTTTCTTGCGTAATTCTCCTTGTCCAATTTTTGACTGTGTACAAGTCAGTAGTTCTAATTTTATTTATTATATTTACTTAGCTATAACCTTCTTATTCTACATAATTATGACACTTTTGATACACCTTAGTCTTAGTTAAGAATGAATAATTATTATTTAGAATTAATAATCATAACTAACAGTGTATTTATTACTAACAATAATGTAATGAAATTGAGACCAGTATTATTTAAATGGCACTTTTGACATTAATCTTCCGTATTAACGACCATAAAAACCTATTTATTCACAAGTCGCAGTCTCTATCTAATTTCTGTTATTTTAATATTGCAGTTCATAACAATGCCACAAAATAAAGATAAAAGGAAGGAGAAAAAGAGACTCGCAGAACGCAAAAGGATGGAAAATATAAGAAAAGATCCAGACAAGTATGTTCTGTGGAAATTAAAAATGAAAGAAATATATTTGAAAAGAAAGAGAGAAGGTAAAATTGCATCAGTTCAGAATTTGACACCGAAACAACAAAAAATAGCTAGGAAGAAAAGCACAGAAAGTACTCGAAGATAACCATACCTAGAATAAGTATATTTCTTTGAAAGTTAATAAGGAAGATAATTTTCAAAAATACCATTTAATTAAAGTTGATCTCATTTTTGTTATATAATTGTTAGTAATAAATACACCAATGTGATTGGTAATTTCAATTAATAATTAAGACTGATGTCAAAAGTGCCATTATTAGAATAAGTTTGTACTCCTGTGATTTTATAATTATGAAAGGTTATAGCTAAGTCAATAAGTATAATAAATGGACTAGTGAGTTGTACACGGAAAAAATTAAACAGCGAAAATAATATAATGTAGCAATTATAATAACATTCTAGTACCTAACAGAATTTAGTGTATTAAGTACAAATATTAGCAATATTTAAAACTTCTGTTATATAACAATATTCTCGCTTTCCCATTATAATACAAGAATTATTATATACTAAAGTTTCAAAAATATTTTTCACAAGAATTATTGTTGAATTCATGACATTTTTTTCACTGATAATTGTTTTCATAAAAAAAGATTATTGTTGTTGTTAAAATGTGATTATTTTCTTAATACAGAGCCCATCTACGTAAAGTTTTTCATTTTTGTTTCTGTTTCTGATTCATCTGTAACAAATTCTGATTCATCTGGGCACAAAATATTTGAACGTCGATATCTTGAAAACTACTTTATAAAAATGAGTCCCTCATTCAAATATATGTTATTTGGTATACCTTTTTTTATATGAACATGTGTTACAAAGCTGAAAGTGAAATTAAATTTTGGCCATATGAATCAGTCGAAGAATCAAATTTCGAAGAACTACCCTTAACCTGCATTAATACGCATCGTGTTTTTTTTATTTCACTCGATTAGTATTTGGGTTGGCCAGCGCAGCCGCCATTTTCCAGCGGGCAATGGAATGTTTGCTATCGGGTATTGACGGAATCATATTTTTACTAGATGATATCCTAATAACGGGTGCAAATAAAGATGAGCATAGGCAGATCAGCATACTCATCACAGTTTTACAACGCTTAGACGATGCCGAATTAACGGTTCAGATAAGTAAACGTGAATTCTTTAAAGACGAGATTTCGTATCTAGGACACGTCATAGATAAACATGGAGTTCCAGAGAAAGTCAAAGCTATTTTACAAGCACCCAAGCCAGCAAACGTGCTACAGTTACAGTCGTTTCTAGGTCTAACTAATTACAGTAATTAAAAACATGTAATCATGGAACGGGCCCAAGAAATCTATATGAATTCGATAAAACGGGTGCGGCGGCAATGGCGCGAGAGGGGCGAAATGTTACGATAAATGGGTGGAATGTTACGATATGTCCTCAACTTATAATTCAAAGGCTTAAGTAAATTATATGATTTTATGTCGCGTTTTGGGGTTCCACACACGTCGGTGAGTGACAACGGTACATCTTTTACTTCATTAGAATTTAGGGACTTTTGTAGACTTAGCGGTATCGAGCATGTCCTATATCACCCGGCCAGTAAAGGGCAGGCTGAGGGTTTTGTGAAAATTGTAAAAAAGGGGCTAAAGGCTATAATTTTGGAAGGTTGTAATAAAAAAACAATTCAAGGTAAAATTGCGAAATTTTTATTCGACTACAGGAACTCTAAAATAGTACCACTGATAAACCACCCGCAGAGATAGTAAAAAATACAGTTGGATACAAGGAATAATAAGAAAAAAATCGGCAATATAATGTACGTGGTACACTCGTACGTGCCACATTTGGGAAGCGAAGTGACCAGGCATATCGACCTAATAAGGACAAGACTACACTCATCATCGAACGACGACCAGCAGGGCTAACATGACAAGCGCAAGAACGCTCTTTTTCTCGTTTTGTCGAAATTCGTCTACGATTCTGAGGTCATTCTAATCCCTAACATGACCGTAAACGACGAGTAAACTCGAAAAAGGCATTTTGACACTTCTATATCTTGCGACGAGAGACCGATGTTACAAGTTATTAAAAACAAATTATTTTTATGATAGCAACATCGGCTTGAGATTCCGTTTCATTCATTCGATGGTGCCGATTCTCTTGTCACAAATATGTACCTCTAAACTAGACAAAAAATTACCAAAATTTAGATTATTCCTGTCAACCGACGATTTCCCATTCTGAAATAGACTAAAGTGACAACTTAACTATATTTTAGTTTGACGGCACTAAGATGGCACTGAGTTATTAATTTAGTGAAAATGGCAATTTGGCTATTCTGAATTTAAGTCTTTCACCTAAAATTTTGATTGTCTAAATATTTAATCGCGATTAAAAAGTTGTGGTAATTAATTGTCATGAACTAATTCACACACTCGACTTTTTTTTCTTTTCATATTCATATATTCATATTCATATTCATTTATTTTCTTTTGCTTATATCTCGAAAATGGTGTGTCCTATCGCAAAAATGATGAAAATTTCAACCCCCTTTATGAAACACATAAGCCCCTAATACCCAACATGTAGGTAATAATTTTTCATATTTTCCATACAAAAAACGAAAAAGTCCATATAAAACACGTCGTTCCAATATAAATAGTAGTTTAAAACTAATTATTTTCATTATTAATATATTGTAAAATAAAATGATGACTAAAATAATTACAATTATAAAACTGCCATGTTATTTTGGAGATTTTTTTGTATCATAATTCTGTCTACTCTTCTCGTCGTTCCCGTCGTCAAAATCGAGGACGAGTAAATACGACTTAATGACAGAAGAATCGGAGATTATCTCGTGTTGAATTGTCAAAAATCGAGATAATTAAGGTGCCATGTTAGGATTTGTTGAAAAAACATAAAGTTTGACAGAAGGAGTCGACTATTTTGTATGGAAGCGCTGTCAGAAAACGAGAAAAGTGATAAAATAGACAAAAATTATTCACGCGACAGCAAGTAATTGTCGCGTGCGTCATGTTAGGCCTGCAAGACTGGGATCCAGACATGGTACCCAATTTGCCGTCACTTGTCGCCAATCACCCTGAGCCCGTCACGCAGCCAGGAGGAGGGTCGGACCCCGGTTGGGGAATTGATGAAATCGACGTTTCGTATTCCCTTTTTTCTCCTCGAAAACTGAACCGATTCAATTATTTTTTACATTAAAATTTTAAGAAAGAGTATGTCTAGGTTCCCATCATTTTGTTTTATGGTAAAAACTTTTCTAATTTGGTACTCCTCTAATTACGGCGGACAAAATGGGGCATTTTTGTAATTTTTGGAGGGTCATATTATTTTCTTTACCAATAAGTTGCTGAAAAAAAAGAAATAACAGGGACGTGACTACAGCAGACCTTGATTTTATAAAAATATTGCTCTAGAGGCATTATTCAGGAAGAAAAAAGGGGAATACATTTGTATGTAGAATCGCAGGCCCTGTTCCCTCTTAAGTGTAGATTTAGAGATAAATAGGATAAGAGTTTTGCCTAGTAGAGGATGGGATGTTATGTATGTTTAGCATAGCACATGTGTGAGTACTATGTACCGACTATAAAGCTACCATTTAGGTACTGGGTATGTCTTTCATTGACTTGAATGTGCCCTGGCGGCTGAGATTATGTCATGCTCACTCTAATGTCTCGCTGGCGGTGGCGCGTGTTGGATCATTTAGCTCCCTTCAAAATGATTGAGCTGAATGGTGCTAATCCATGCGTCATGTTCGTGAACGGGCGCCGTCAGTAGGGACTGATCATCTCTTAGCTGCCACGGCGATTTTAATTTAATTTAATGTTTGAATTAGTTTTTATTTTTATTTTTAACGAACGTTTTTAATGTTTTGCATCGTTCTCACATGTATAACTTCAACTTGAATGATGTAACTAATATTATGTAACCATATTTTGCTTTAAAAGAGTGTCCGTGGAGTTTCTTGCCCGTTCTTCTCCATAGGTACCTACTACGCTTTGGAATGGGCGACTAGCTTCATATTTCTGACTGTCCGACCCCTTGACAATTCAAAAGTGCCTGTAATTGGTTTATTTGAAATAGATGATTTTGAGTTTGAGTTTGAGTTTACGAATGTTAGGTAGGCGAGCGGGTTGCGCCCCGCCCCTCCCCGGGTGGTAACTTCCAAGGATTAAACCAGTGTGCAACAGTCTAGCGAGTTTGATTGACAAGTGTCACTGTCCTTCCGCATACATACTTCCAGAAGTTTATAACAGAAACTAAAATCCACCTCACAGGGTAAAAAAATAGGGTTATTGATTTTTCACGTACTGAATTTTCAACTTTGAGCCGATTCTGTTGTAATTTCACACAAATATGTAGTTCTGGTGACACAACCATCAATAAAGACCTGAAGTTGATCTAATGATGGAGACGGAAGACAGTCGCGAGAGCTCCTCATCAGTTTACATCAACTACATCGTTTTTGGGCTTATTTCATTCAGCTTGATGAGAACCTAGCATAAAAATCTTTTATACAAAAAAAATATTTGACAAAAAATACTGAAAAGCGAAAAATAAAAAAATCACTTTTAGTGTAACTAAGCTCCTAAACTAATACAAGTAACAACTTGTTAGTTAAATTAGTTTAAGAGCTTGGTCATCAATCAATTAATTAAGTCATTTTTTTTTATAGGTTCGTTTCAGCCGTAGGAGGAACCCTATTGAAAATGGCGTTTTTATTCAACGAAGTTAATTATAATTAATAAAAATGAACCAATATAATATCTATATCTATATTCCAACTTCAACCCTCTTCCGTTGCCTAGCAACCAACAAAGCACTAAATACGAGTAGTCTTTGAGAGTACGTAAAGATTGCGAGGTGGGTAACATTTTCGAATAAGCGTTATTTATTAGGCGTGCACTTTTGTATTTTCCAAATATTTGAAATAATGATTTGACCTATACTTTGAATTTGCAAAAAAATTGCGGGAAAAATCCTCGAATTGGTTTAGCGACGAACGCATCGTGGTGTAATCTCCTCGAGGTCAAGGTGTTACTAAACCTTTCCCCTTTTATCGTCCTTAACTAAGACTCTCTCTTCTATTATTCTGTTATTTTCTTATTGTTTCTCTGAAGACGTTTATTCATATCTTATTCATAGTCCCTTGATTCAAGGCTTACTTTGACTTATGTCGTAACCATCGACAACATTTTCTACAATTCCTAAATGTTTTTATTAAAAAATTTAAATGTTTCGTTGTTTTTTAATCTATTATAAATTAAACGTGTTTATGTGGTGAATCCTTTTTATTTCGCTACAGTACGAATGAACGTCGGACGCACATAACGGCACACCATTCTGTGCGTCCGACCAGCTTGTCACTTTATAGCCGTAATATCTTACACGGCATAAATTATAGCCCCAATTACTGCGATAGCGATGGCCGATGGTCCGATCGCGTCGATAATTAAATAGAAGTATCGAGGCGTTGTCGACAAATAGTCGGCGCGCGGTGATAGAGTTTGATCATCTCGCGTGTGATAACGTCGCCACGGACGGACAGCGATCCGACGATAGCGCATGCCGCATGATCGCTGCACATATCGTGAACTGACGACTGGCAATCGTGACTGCGACACCAAGCGATAGTTTTGAATTATACTAGACCTTTAAGTATATTGTTAGTTATTACGCACCTACTGCACTTTCTTAAATGTTGTTACAGAGTGCTGTACCAAAGGAAGCAAAACCCTTAAACTAATATACGAGTATTAACGCTAGTCAAATCAATTTTAATTTATTTCCGTTGTAAACTATTGTTTATAGATTTTATGAAAGCTCTTCTCCTTTCACATAATTACGAGTATTACCAGCCCTTAGCAATCGCTGGCTGTCTGATAACTGTACCATGTTATCCGGGTTATCATCAGACGTCGACAGCGACGCGGCGCGACATGAAGCGCTAATTGAAACATATGGGCGACACGGCGACCCGACGACAGGCTGCGGCGACTCATGCGACGGTGACGGATGACGTCATCAGGGTGACATGGCTACGTCTGGCGGTGAACAGCGCAGACAAACGCACGCAATGAAGCGAGCAAGTGTAGTGTAACGCGATGAGGAGGTTTGTTATGTGCAGACAGATACATCGGTCTTTAGAGTCCAGTCAGCTTTAGCTTTAAAAAAGCTTTTTATGAGCTCTTTTTAAATATTACAAGAGACCCGTCCAAACTTCCAAAGATGCAAAACTGTGCCACGAGAATCCTGAAAATATGGTGTGGTTTCTTTTTAAACGTTAAACCGTAACAACCATACAAAACACAGTCGTGGTCCCACAATAAGACCCTTCTAATGATACAGAGCCCTAGTTCTCTTACAGGAGCTAAGTAACAAAGGTCCTGGTATCAGCGCCGATACCGTGCCGATAGCACGCGGTGCTTGCGCGGCGCAGCCGAGTTACTCGATAGCGAGCAATTATGTTGTCGCAGCTCCCGGGGGTTATCGCGACCCCGGTGGGCCACCACCCGCCCCTCTCGCCCCATCCCTCAGGGAAAGCCGCAGTCACACTATCACCTCATACAGAAGTAAACAGTAAAACCAAAATAAACAAAAGTGTTTGCGACCTTCAACATTGAGAGATCGACTTGTTGCCAGTTATTGCAACGTTAGAACGAAAAGGGTTTGAATAACTCATATTATGCTTTTTAAATCAACGGCACTTGACCCATTTTACCTTCGAACCAAAACACAAAAGGTGAGTGGAGACACTGTCGTAGTGCAAGCGACGTGGGTTTTCATAGATACCTAAATGTTAGCCTGTTATCTACAGACGTTGGTCTTCAGGTATCGTAGTGCACCTTCTGTTAGGTACCTGCATCATGACAGCACTAATGGCCCCGCGCCCACGATAATTGCCCATTGATTCAGTAATGTGCGCCCCCCTCCCCCCTCCCGTAGGCCCCGCGGGCTAGGAGTAGCCGGCTACTGTCCCATAGAGCTCATTGTGAGGCCAGATATAATGTGCACCGAAACTTTATTACTTGACAAATGGACGTACTTAGTGCAACATTACTTAGATTATCTCGAGCATACACGCGACCGGGAACAAAGTACTGTACATAGTTGTATTGTTTGTATGTGGACGGCTCTTTGGTGGGGTGCGCTTTAAGCTGAACTTTCGTTATAATGCATTTCGTTATTATATTTCGTATAGCTGCAGGCTCCTGGTGCGACCAATTTGAATGGGTGTGCTGACGTTACGGTGCTGGCTGCGAGGCGAGTCGAATGCGGAATCCATGATGGTGGAGCTTTTGAAGTTTCAGATTTCAGCAGCATTGTGTGCAGCGGCGCGTGCACGCGGCGGCCAATGGGGCACGCGCGCGACGCTCCCGCCGCGCGATTGGTCGCCATTGTCTGGCAAACGATTGTAATCGATTTCGCGGTTAATTTGTTCTGATCGGCGATAGTGACTATATCTGTGCAATTACGACGTCGCTACTTAATTGAGCTGCGCCTGCGCCGCCCGATAGATACGAATAGATACTTCCGAGAACAATGGACAGCTCCCAGACGATACACTTTCAACAAGATTAACTAATTTGTTTAACTAGGCAATCGTATCTAAAAGTATTAGGTTGGAGCATTTCGAGCATTCGAGCCCGAGAGAAGGCACTTATTTCTCAATAAGCTAATTTAGTTTCAATCAATCAATCATTTATTTTGTTAAACATAGGTATGGTTACAGATAGTATATTTTCTAAAATATGTGCACTATGTTTTGCCAATAAATGGCGTACAAAATTAACATAAACAAGCAATTACAATAAAAAAATACAATTTAAAATATGTCAGGTAAACAGGTCATTTCAATTTTAGATAAATAAACACATACTTAACCAATAAATAAATCACAAGTGTTTAATTAGCAAGTCGGAATCGTCATACCTCTGTTTGTCAGTAGTAAACTCAGTGATGGAGTACCTAGTAACATCTATCTAAAAGGAATCTAAACAAGGACCTCTTAAAGGATCCCATACACTCTTTGTTTCTAATAGCTGCTGGTATACTGTTATATATTTTTGCGGCCATACCTAGCACACTTTTGCCGAAAAATGCGGTTCTATGAGAGGTAACATGAATGGTATTCTGATAACGGCGAGAGCGCAGTTTTTCAAATAAATGCAGGTTACAGCGGACAAACACTCCCATTTCTTAAATAATGGTTTACAACTATCAATCAATTGTAATTGTGTAAACGATCGCAAGCATTTTTTTGAGCTTTGAAAGCAATGTCTCTGTCAGTGGAGTTGCCCCAGAAAATGATTCCGTACCTAATGCCAGAAGCCACATAAGCATTGTAAGCTATTTGTACTGTAATGCGGTTAACCGTTTTTGATAATTTGTACAGAGCATACGCAAATTGACTAAGCTTCTTTGACAAAGCGTCGATATGATGTTTCCAAGTCAGACGACTATCTATGTAAAGGCCCAGAAATTTTGTGATGTCACTTTCAGAGATTGCTACGTTACCATATTTTATATTCAGTTTCGGTTTATTTGTTCTTTGATTAAATGTCATTATTTTAGTTTTATTAAGATTTATTTTTAGATTATTATTAACTAACCAATTTATAATATTTTTAAGATCTTCATTTATGTCATTTTCAAGAATATTAATGTCATTATTAGAGAATAAAATAGTGCTGTCATCAGCAAATAAGACCATCTGGTGCTTACTGACCTTAGGCATATCATTTATGTAAATATTAAATAATGGGGGGGCCAAGAATGCTACCTTGGGGAACACCATAAGTAGTTTTCCTAGGACGTGACATGTATGTTCTTTAAATTTTCGAGCTTGCACATAGCCTATCAAGCATTGTGGTTTGAGTGCATCTCATTGTCATCTCATTATATGCAGATACATTTAAAACAATAAACAATTATATAAAGAGACGCATGGAGTAGGTATTCGCGGGCGATCGGAGCGGAATGCATCGGCGCGGGCGCACCGACCACCCATAAAAATCAGCGTCACGCGCGGATATGTCAACATAAATCATTATTTTTTATACTTACTAAGCGAATTAAAACAGCTTCACAACACAATCTCATTATAAAGCAACGGTGAAAGTTTAACAAAATGATGTATTTTAAACTTAAGATAATTTATTAATCTCCCCCTCCCTCCTCGCACGGGTCAGAGGTGTCGTGTGAACACGGCGCGCGGCCACGCGACCCGCGCGCACTACTTGCACCTTACGACGTCACTACACAGTCCACAGCCTCGGCTCGCACAGACAGTGCCGTGTTTGTTCAGGCAGCTAATCGAGTTACATACACAACACAGTGGTTGCTCGTTACTGCGCATGCATCCTCCTATGCGACTATAATAGAGGATTAATTAAAACAGTCAGAGCACAGACAAGCGTACGCGCACGCATTGTCCGCGGACGATTTAATTAGCGGCGGATCGGCGCGGGTTAATGAGCAATCCTGCGCTGAATGGCTGCGCGGGCGCACACAATGGCTGATTGATTACGTGTGTACCGAGAGACACAGCGTGAATAATGCGTGATCAATGAACATGTTCGGCTGTCCAAGATGAGCAATGAACGAGATGATACGGAACCAATCGTGCCGCGTGTTTAATAGCTTCATCACTTGACGAGTTTGAACGGACATTAACTTTGGTCTCCGACACTTTCCTATGCTGTCATAATAACAGTAGGTCGGTACGTTCACATTGTATGAAACCGCGGAGCGCAGCTTCACCCGCATAAGTCTCGATCCCGTGGGAATATCGGTCATCATGGTTTATCCATATGACAAATTTCATCCAAATCCGTTGAGCTGTTTTAGCGTGAAACTTCACAAACCAATTTATTGTTAGTTGTCGTTTGCTGCAGGTATGGAGTATCTTCATCCTAAATATCCTAATTCTAACTATCCTAACCAATAATTGTTAAAAACTCAAACACAAATGGTGTTATTTGCTGACGATACTTCCTTAATTTTTAAGATTAATAGACGTGCATCAAATATTGACGACGTAAATAACGCCCTACAGCAGGTCCAAAATTGTTTCACTTCAATTTAGTATTAAATGGGGAAAAAACTAAGTGCATAAGATTTTCTTTCCCAAATGTCAAAAGTAGTTATTGTGAGATAGTATTGAATCAAGAGAAACTAGAATTCGTCGATAATACTGTTTTTCTGGGGATCACGCTCGACTCAAGGCTTCAATGGGGTCCTCATTTAACATCCCTTTCAGGACGACTAAGTTCAGCAGCATATTATGCTGAGAGAAAAATCCGTCAATTTACTGATGTAGATACCGCGAGGCTAGTCTATTTTAGTTACTTTCATAGTATTATGTCGTACGGTATTCTACTATGGGGACGGGCTGCTGACATCGAGTCAATTTTTATTCTGCAGAAAAGAGCCATTAGAGCCATCTATGGCCTCCGCAGGCGCGACTCTCTAAGGGAACAGTTTAAAGAGATTAACATCATGACGGTACCTTGTCAATATAATATTTATGAAAACATTATGTACGTAAGGAAAAATCTACATCTTTTTAGTAAAAGAGGTGAAAAACACAATTATATCATTAGGAATAGGGACCAATTAGTTCAACCGGGTTTCAGGCTGGCTAAAGTGGACTCATCTTTCATGGGGTACTGTTTAAAATGTTACAATAAAATACCTCCCCACATACTTCAACTGAATGAAACGAAATTTAAGTCTCATATTAAACGCACACTATGCAGCCAAGCATATTATGAGTTGGGGGATTACATCGCTGATAAAATGCTTGGCTCAACGCTGGTCCTGCTCCACAAGCATAAACTAATTATTAGCATTTGAAAATACCGTTGGAGCTGCTGAATTTTAAAAACTATCTTTGCACTGTATAAATTCAATCTCTTAGCATTGTATAATTGCATAGCACATGTGTGAGTACTATGTACCGACTATAAAGCTACCATTTAGGTACTGAGTATGTCTTTCATTGACTTGAATGTGCCCTGGCGGCTGAGAGTATGTCATGCTCACTCTAATGTCTCGCTGACGGTGGCGCGTGTGTTGGATCATTTAGCTGACTTCAAAATGGTTGAGCTGAATGGTGCTAATCCATGCGTCATGTTCGTGAACGGGCGCCGTCAGTAGGGACTGGTCATCTCTTAGCTGCCACGGCGATTTAAATTTAATTTAATGTTTGAATTAGTTTATATTTTTATTTCTAACGGACGCTTTTAATGTTTTGCATCGTTCTCACATGTATAACTTCAACTTGAATGATGTAACCAATATTATGTAACCATTTTTTTTTATTTAAAAGAGTTTCTTGCCCGTTCTTCTCCATAGGTACCTACTACGCTTTGGAATGGGCGACTAGCTTCATATTTCTGACTGACCGACCCCTTGACAATTCAAAAGTGCCTGTAATTGGTTTATTTGAAATAAATGGTTTGAGTTTGAATATTACAAAATTTATAACATTAGTTACGATTCACGTATCAATCCTGCATGGATGCACCCCTCAACAGTCGCCGAACAGTCGCGGGTAGTCGTAATTAAGTGTGGTGCGCTGTTCACTGGTCGGTGGTCCGGTGAATTTCACGGCGTTTCCGTCACTCATCAACTTTTTGTCGCCGTGTCGTTGGTGGTCCGTCAGAGCCGGTCACGAAAGCGGGACGTTCCGGCCGCCTGATTGGTTGATCCTTCACGTGATGCGTTGCGTCATGAGCGACGTCGACCGCGACTAATCGCACAACGGTTGCCGTCACAACAAGTCGTCCACATGATTGTTGTCAGCTCTGAATGGCGCTAATCAGCGTAGGCATAACTGTGAGACTGCCATGCCGGAATCTTGTTATGCCACGGATGAGTGCGTTATTGTTCACGGAAAGGTCACTTCCGTAGGAGTCCATATGGATAGGTTGTATTGGCAAGAGAACTATGTAGGTACTGTGAGTCTGTGAACACAAGTCACATGAAATTGGCTTTCACGCTTAGAATGTTCTGGATTAGGACAATACTTTACTATATACTAATATAATTTTTATCCCGATATTCGCACGGGATCGAGACTTGTGCGGGTAAAACCGCGGGGCGCAGCTAGTATCAAATAACATCAATTGGAAACAAGGATTTGAATAATCTTTACTTTACATGATAAAATCTTAAATAGATATGGCACTCACACTTACAAGTTGCGAATATTATCAATTAGTCGCATGACGTCATCCTCAAGCAACAAACAGGGAAGACCACTAAAGCCCGACTCAGATCTATCAAACAGATAACAGTATCTTGACGGACGCAAGCGTTTACACTTAATGAGGAGTCAAGAGATCAAACACATGTTTTTTAACGCAAACACAAATATAAGTGTTGACTAAACGCCGCTTTTACTGCTTCAGATGAGCGTCGGTTTTCCTGCAGTGTCATTTGTGTGTGTGTGTGTGCACGGGGTCATCGACCGGCCGCTCATTAGTGCGCGGTACATTTGCACAGTTCGGCGTGTGATTGTGGAGTGTGAATCAAGTGGCCGGTGCGCATGCGCTGTGTAACGGTCCAGATGGACAGACAGCCGCAGCGGCGTCACGACTAGGGCTGCTAGAGATAGCGACCTTACTTACGAAGTGAACCAACAAAGTTACAACACATGGCTGAAACACAAAATGTTGCTGAATAAAACATTGTACTTACATAACACCCAACCCGGAGTAACTGACAGATGGTGTGATTATAGGTGACTTTGTGATTGAGACAGCTCCGGTCGTAGTGGTAATGTTGTTGGACAAATAATGTCATAGTTATTTGTTTTAATGAAGGCAGGATGTCTTTTACATTGATCTTTGAGAAGACCCCTTTTCAGCAATTAATGTTGCTAACGATTTGTAAGAGTCTAGTAGAATGACTTTCTTCACATTTCTACTAATAATAGCAGATGCATGGCAGCTTTCCCTAAGTTCGGTAGCCCTACGGTTAGCTTGACTGATGTCCAATTTAGCGCTCGGTCGCTTCCTGCCGCAAGTAAATTAAACTTCAGATATCTTGTTTATGTACGACGTATGCGCTGCTTGCTAATCCACCTGAGCTGCAATCTGCGCAGATTGCCACAGACCTCATCATCGGCCTACTTGATGTAACTACTATTTTGATTCGCTGCCGCTTCCCGAACTTCATTTGGGATGACTTAGCTCTCATATTCTTTGTGTGAATCCGGATTTCAATCAACATCACAAAAATAACTTCGGAACAGAACCTTATTGACTGGCTTTTATAATTACACGACAGCATTCTGAACAGCCTATGTTATCACCACGCTCTACCGCGTGGCATCAGTGCGTGTAGTAGAAAAAAGAGGCAATTGTTGTGGCGTTACAGGTTCAAACCAAGTGAGACTACTAAAAAAGAATTAAAAAATTACGCTACCAAATGTAAGAAAATTATTAAACTTACACAGCGCGCGCAAAATGCATACAAAATTATAACATCTATAAACAAGTCGAAAAAAACCTGGGGAATTATAAATCAAGCTAAAGTAAATCTGCCAAAGAGTTCTATCAGAAGTATTAAAATTGGAAATGAAACAGAAACGCATCCGCGACACATAGCAAAAGGATTCAATGATTTCTTCATCGATAAAATTAAGCCTATAATTCGTGACGGCATTCAAGTAAGATCAAATATTCCAGTAATAAATAATTCTATATTTATGGCACCAAGCACTCCCAATGACATACACAATATAATTAAATCCCTCAATAGCGTAGGACACGACGGTATTTTAACGAAAATTATTAAATATGTTTCTGATTATATTAGTGTCCATATAAGTTATATTGTTAATTTGTGTATTACAACTGGTATTTTTCCACACCATCTCAAAACAGCTGTAGTTAAGCCACTTTTCAAAAAAACAATAGGTAAGACATGGAGTGCTATAGACCGATTGCGCTCATACCAATTTTTTCAAAAGTCTTTGAGAAATATATATACGAACAACTTTACAATTTTTTTGAAAAATAAAAAGTTTTAACGGAGGAGCAAAAAGGCTTCATTAAAAATAAAACCATTAACATGGCTGTATACGATTTCTTGAATAAAGTCATCACAAATATTGACAGCAGAATACCCGCGTGTTCTGTATATTGCGATATGACCCAAGCCTTCGACTACGTGGACCATAAGATTTTGCTTGAGAAGTTAGAAGCATATGGAATTCGAGGAACCATATTAAAATTGATAGAATCATATTTAATAAATAGGAAAAATAACGTGAAAATTTCGAAGATAGATCCAAAGACTAAATCCGAATGAATATTTAGATCAGATAAACGATCAATTAAGTATGGTGTACCACAGGGAAGCGTGCTAGGTCCCCCGTTATTTTTAATTTATATCAATGATTTACCAAAGGTAACCATTAATAATACTAACGAGTTACAATTAGAAAATAAAATTAAGAAAACTATCCAATCAATAGTCACATGGCTAGATAATAATAATCTTAGGATAAATATTGACAAAACAAAATTAATGTTGTTCAGTCAACGACCAAAGGCTTCTAATATGATAATAGAACACGGTAGCAAAATTATTGAAAGCGTAGGCACTACCAAATTTCTAGGTTTAAATATAGATCAAAGGCTGGATTGGAAAGTACACTCAGAGGAATTAAGCAAAAGAGTAAGCAAATCAGCTTATGCTCTTTATAAACTGTCTTCGATGTTAGGTACCGACGCTTTGCTCACTGCATATCATGGCATCGTTGGCTCAATAATAAGATACGGGGTTATTTTGGGGCAACTCGTGTAATAGAGAACTAATATTTAAGTTACAGAAAAGGTGTCTCAGAGCGATGTTTGGACTATTGTGTACTGATACATGTAAGCCATATTTCATCAAAAATAAAATATTAACACTCCCGTCATTATACATTTACGAGGTGGTGGTCTTCGTTAAAACAAACCCAAATCTTTTCAAGAAGCTATCAGATACTAATACCCGAAGTCGACGAGATTACTGAACATCCGATGACACTTTTTGATGACGATTGCACTTTGACAATAGCTTGTAATGACATAAACACTTATGAAAATGACATTAATAATTCGCTAATATCTATAATAAATTGGTTAAATGATAATAATTGAACACTTTAGACAACGTACACAAATAATCAACAATCTTAATATTCAATTTAATAATATAAATATCAATGAAGCTGACACAACAAAATTTCTGGGACTAATAATAGATTCTAAATTGAATTGGAAACCTCAAATAGAGGCACTTAGTAAGAAATTGAGTAGTGCAGCCTACGCTCTGAAACAGCTTGCTGTGGTTCTTAACACAGATGCGCTATTACTGCTTACTATGGATTAGCCGAATCAATTCTTAGATATGGAGTCATCTTTTGGGGGAATAGCACGGACAATGAAATAGCGTTTCGGGCACAGAAAAGGTGCATTAGATCGATGTTTAGACTGCAAACAACGGACAGCTGTAAATCTTATTTTATAGAACGTAAGATTTTGACATTGCCCTCGTTATACATCCTGGAAACAGTAATGTTCATTAAATCCTATTCACATTTATTTCAGCGTTTGTCTGATGCAGTCCCTAGGAATAGACGTGATAATTTCAAACTCTGTGTTCACGGCGCTAAAACAACTCTTATGCGTAAGAGCATCTTTTGCATGGCTCCGACCATTTTTAATAAATTGCCCAAATCGTGGAAAACATTAAATGAAATGAAATGAAATTGTTTATTCTGTAAATAGGATATTGGAATCACTTTTACACGTCATCTTAAAAAAATAATTAAAAATTAGCTAGATGAGTTCGGCGTTTCCTATCTGACTACTCTGAGAAGAAAGGCCGAAACAAACTCAGAGGTCATAGTCTCTTTTAAAGTCCAGACATAATCTTGGTCAGGCCATATGAGGACCATGTAGATTAGTGTCTGAAATGGTCTTTTGAGAAAAGAACCACACAGATTTGAGTGGACCTGTCCTGTCAGTGCAAGCATTTGTCAGTAATCGTGGAGCTCAACCCAGAACTTAAGGAGCTCAACTCGACGAACAATACCAAAGAAAGGACATTTGGGTAGGCCTCATAAACTACTCAAACTGCAAATATATAAGTTGAAGAGTTTACTAACTGAAAGAGCATATTACAGTATAGCAGAGTTTATGCAAGAGGACGATTTTCTTCATTTTTGAGATGGCAATGTTGTATTTTTGAAATGTTATTGTAATCTATTGTATATTTTTGGAATTGTAATTTGGAATTGAAATTTTTGATGACAGTAATTCATATTTTTATTGACTAATTTATTTAATGACTACTTTGACATTGAATTGTATCCAAAAAATATGCTTATTGAATTGTAATTATACGGCTTATGATGGTGCATAAGCTCTTCCTACCAATTTGTACGCCACGATATGCGGCTGAACATGATAGAACTTTTCTGTATCCCATGACTATCCTGCATGCAATGTACACCATGTTTAAACAAATAAATTTACTTACTTACTTACTTATAGTAGATTATGTGTAAGACAGTCCAATAAGTAAGTAATAAGTAATATCATTTATTTGCTAAAAACATGGTATAAAAGATGGTAGGTAATGTTAATAGTGTGAACAAACATGTTTTGCTTAATACATATAAGCATGCAAATTTTACATGCATAACGAAACAATGATCAATATAATACCATAATACAGCATTGATGCATAAAAGTGTGTTCTGCATGGCGCCAAATATATTCAATCACATTCCGCCACACATTAAAGAATTGAGTGTGAACTTATTTAAGAAAAAATTAAAGAACTTTCTAATTCAAAAAGCCTATTATAATATTTCCGAGTTTTTAACAGTATTTATACAGTTTTTTTTTTTTAATTTATTACTATTTTTTATTTACATTCTGTTTTGACATTTGATTTGTTTGTTTATTTTTTATTTATTTTTTTGTTGTTCATTATTGATGTTATGTATAATAGCAAATTAATCTGACTTGTATGAAATAATATGTACATTTTTATTCCTAATTACTTTGACTTTTGACTTCCGAATTTTATTTTGATGACACTATTCTGTATATATTTATTAATGTGATTGATTAAGCTTTCATTTAATATGTTAATTGTTTTTAATAATGGACTACCCTACAAAAAATAACCTACCACTCTGTATTTGTACGCCGTTAAGGCAAAACATGACTGTGCTATAATTTTATGTAACATCTTGCATGCCATGTGTGTGTATACTTGTGTTTTAGACAAATAAATGATCTATCTATCTATCTATCTACCATAATACTGATAGGTAATACTCGCTGTGTTCCGTAAGTTTTTTGCTTTCAAAAGAGTGAGCTAGCGACCTCGATAATTTTTTAATTTACCTCAATGGTCCTAGTTTATCAATTATAACTTCTAGTTACAGCTATATGTAAGCGGGCACGCCCTTTATGTCTGGTCTGGAGGCTTTTATTTAGATATTGTTTTCGTTAAGTTATTTTTATTTCTGCGATGTTTTTGGTTGGTATATTGGCGTGTGCTAGCTGTCATATGGCTATTAATTTTATAATTTAAATTATGTTCTGTGTTGCGTAATGTAAATACAATTTTGCATACTATTATATAGAATCTTTTTTACTGAACAGACAGCTGTGCTGCTGGGGAGTTTGTTGCGCCACTTCTTCTTCCCAGCTAAAGCACTAGGAAGTGGTGAAGGGTGGGCGTTTTGGGGGACTGTCTTATGTAATTTTGACGTTCGAAAAGTGCTGATTCTCAGCCTAGTTTGAATAAATGACTTTTGAATTTTGAATTTTTGAATTTTGAGTGAGCATTGACTAACTCAGTGCCTTCTTCACAGGTTTGAACTAAAAAGCTTATTGAGTGCGATGTCACGGGCAGGCTGGCTGCGGTGGCGAGCCCCGTGGTGTTCATGCCCCGCGGCGCGCATGTCGCGGCGTGACGTCACGCCTGCGCACGCGCTCCCGCACCTAATTGTCACGAATCAAGGAAAAAACGTGTTCCGCTCACCTCTAGGGAATCACGCCGAGCTGAGCACAAGCATACGTAGTCACAGACACATAGACTCGTAAGGACAAACACAGATACGGGGTGACGACCGAGGTGCTATCAATTAGACAGCGGACGACGTGTCACGCTGCGTGGACACACGACATGATGACGTAGGTTTTACGTAGGTACTTATGATTGAGCAAAAATCCAATTAGAAGAAAATCATGTTGTCTTGGTTCCTACGGGAGCTCCTGAGTCCGGCTTGGACAGGCGCAGTCCCATGACACTGGGGAAGTGTGAACTTAGCCCACAGCGGCGAGGTTGCTAGACTGTTATGGGTCCTTGGGATCCATTCAAGCCAAATAAGTAGTCTCCTTTATTAATCAGTCGCAGGCAAGGTGTTATTGTAGCTGGTCAGATCTATTTAATTTACTGATATTGTAATCAACTCTTTATCTACGACGGATAAACTTTCTTCCATATAACTATGACTGCCAACCACCTAACATTGTGATTTGATAAACAATAACAATAATTAAAACGTGTTTTTCCTACAAGTGGAGCATGTGAACGAATGTGTGGACGTCTCGTAGATCAGTGAACCGGCGGAGATGCGCGCGTGCAGTAGAAAGTTCGCCGTTTAATGTTTAATTGGGCGCAGTTACCACATCACATCGACTTAGGTAAAGTAGGCTCTGAGGCACAAGCGGACAGAGGGTAACTGGAGACAAAAAATCTATAATACTATCTGTGGAAGCTACAGTCGACCACGTAATTGCCTTATCACCCTATGGTTGAATGTCACTTGTACGTCATAAAACGACGAGGTCTATTTGTTTTTGTGACAGTGTGATAGTTTCAACCATGGTGAAGTTTCAATAAAGTACTTTCTACCGCCATATTTTCATCTTAACATCCCTACGTGACGACTGTGCTGTGGGTTGGGATAGAATTCCTAATCGCCTTATTAAAAAACACCTCGCCATAGTTGTACCGCCACTTACACACATCTGCGACCTCGCTCTCAAATCAGGGCAATTTCCCAAACCTTTCAAAAAATCCATTAACCACGCTATCTTTAAGAGTGGGGACAGAAATAGTGTCAACAACTATAGACCTATTGCAGTGCTTCCTGCCCTATCCAAAATACTACAGAGGATCATGAACAATTGCTCGTTGACTACCTAGAAAAGTATAACATATTGTCACCCTCACAATATGGTTTCCGGGCTGGCAAATCAACGTCCGATGCGGTTCATGACCTTACTAACTATATTGTCACAAACATGGATGGGGGGCAGAAGGTTTTGGGTATCTTTTTAGACCTTGCCAAAGCATTTGACACTGTTTCTGTACCTATTCTTATACAAAAAATGAAAATAATAGGCATTAGGGGTGTACTGTACAACTCAAACTTTTTGAGGACTATCTGAGTGAGAATGACCCTCTTTCTCATATACATTAACGAGCTGGGTATGCTCACTATCCCTAAGCGTAAAGTTATAACATTTGCAGATGACACTGCTCTTCTCTTCAGCGCAAACTCATGGGAGGAAGTTTACGCGCATGCTCAGAGAGGCTTTGATGTTGCGGTGAGGTGGCTACATAGTAATGTTCTCATACTAAACGCGGACAAAACAAAGTACATTGTCTTTTCCCTAAAGTCCTACACACATCCAATTCAATCGACCCCGTTGTGTTCTATAATTGCCCACTCCTGCTCTAACCAAAATGACAACACATGTGGCTGTACCCGCCTACAATAAACATGCACTGTAAAGTACCTAGGTGTTATAATAGACTGCAACCTGAGATTTAATGAACAAATCAACGCCCTCAGCAATAGGTTGCGTAAACTGATATTTGTATTTAAGATCCTAAGACATGTGGCTGACGTCAGGCTGATGAAATCGATATATTTTGCCGACGCCCAGTCCCTACTGACCTACTGTATAATGTTTTGGGGCGGTGCACCTAATTTCACGATCATACAATTAGAAAAGCTCAGAGGGCAATTCTAAAGGTATCTTCCTTTCTACCCTTTCGATATCCCACAGCAGTCTTATATAATGAGTCTAAAGTCCTAACTGTTCGTAAGCTGTTTGTTCTACAAACGGCTCTAAAATAGCATGGACTCCTTACCTTCAACTCCTCGCTGTTTCGAAGTAAAATACGTTTTGACCCAGTAGATCGCCATGGTAAACAACTTCCTACTATGTTCTCCAAACGTTTCTTTTGTTACCTTGGTCGCTTTCTCTACAAGAAAATAAACAGAACGCTCTCGATTTATGATCTTACCAAAACTAAGTGTAAAATGATGGTTAGGAACTGGCTCCGGGAGTTTAGTTATGAAACTACGAAAAACTTCTAGCTACCACGGTATAACTTGCTGCCTTGAAAACCAATATAATAAAATAATAAACATTACAATAAAAGTATTTATATATATCACCGTTCTATGCATTCAGTCTCACATTCCTTTAATATTTTCTTACACACACGCCCACTCACACGCACACACGCACCCTCACACATCCCACACACCACGCACAATCAAACCACATACACTCACAGACATACTAACCCTAGAATAAGAATAATCATTAGTGTAAACTCTTTCTTTTTCTGGTTTTATATAACTTACCGCATTTTTGTACGAGTACATAATCCTCAATAAATGTAACAGCTTCCAAAGGGGCGAAGACCTGATGTCCTGAAGTACAGGCCTTAAGCCTAGCTTAGGCACCAGTCTCCCACAGTATAAATAAATTCTATTATGTATTGTCCTATGATCATTTGTAAATGTACTGTTATATTGTGGTGAGAAAATAAATCTTATCTTATCTTAAAATCTTTTCTAAAATTCAATCTTTTGTTTTTTAAATTCTTACTAACTATTATAAAGTTCCCAACTCATTTAGATTCTCATATACTGCTGTTTCTTATCACACACTTCAGGTTCCATTTGGGGAAATTTGTGAATATAATGATCCGCGGAGCTACAGTCCGTGACATCAGTGTCAAACTAAATGTTTCACTGAAGGAGCCGGGGGCATCAAAAAAACTTTCCAACTAGCTGCTGCAGGAAAGAGAGGACAGCAAGATAGAAGTCGAGAGGGTAAATGACAGAAACACTCAACTCAATGATCTTGTTCTTTCTTATCTATCAAACAGGCAGTAAAAAGTAAACGTTTTGCAGAAGAAAATCCTGCAAGGACGCTGTTGCTGCCTTTGTTGATAGTGCTGTAAAGGTACTTGATTTAAGGTCTAAATGTCTTGGTGTTTTCTTAGACTTATCTAAGGCATTTGACACTGTCTCTGTCCCTATCCCGTTGTCTAAATTAGAGAGTATAGGAGTGAGGGATCCAGCACTGGAAATCTTTAAAAGTTACCTTTCTGAGCGGACACAGTGTATCAAAATTGGCTCATACGTTACTATCGAACATTATTTCTCATGTGGAGTTCCCCGAGGTTCAATTTTGAGACCTACCCTCTTCTTAATATATGTAAACAGCCTTTGTAATTTATCCATCCCATACTGTAGCATATATACTTATACGGACGTTACGGCTTTGCTCATGCATGGTCTGGACTGGAGGGAAGTCCGGGAGTGAGCGAAGTTTGCGCTGGGTATCGTGATGTCTTGGTTAGGAGCTAATATTCTTACATAAAATATCGATAAATCGAAATATATCCGGTTCTCAATTAAATCTTGGACGCGGCCGGATGACTCATTTGTTATCAGAGCCCACACTTGCAGTGAACAGTTAGACTAATGCCTTTGCCCTCCCCTAGTTAGAAAACGCAAGTCGGATACCTAGGTATCATGATAGACAGCCTGATGTCCAGAAAGGTGCAAATTGATGGAACTTCAGGCAGTGTGAGGAAACTCATAGCGATTTTCAAGAGTCTGCGCCATATGCAGACTTAGGTACACTTCTGATGGTCTACTTCTCACTTTGCCAGTCAGTACTCTCATTTGGGATAACGACTTGTTGCGCAACGAGCTGTTCTTAAAGTCATGATTTTTAAACATTTCCGGTATAGCACCATACAATTGTATCTATATTGCAAAGTTATGACTGTGAGACAGCTCTTTTTGCTCAATACCATATTGCGCAGGCATGGTTCTCTGAAATACAATACTAGACATCTGGCAAATAGAAGTGCTAAATATGTCTGTCCCATAGAACTAAATTGGCTGAAAAACACTATCGAGTATTAGTTAAATATGTCGAATTTATAATGCATTTAACAAACAATGATCATTGCTTAAAAAACTATATTCATTGCTTAAATAAATTCGAGAGTAAAATGAAAGTGAGTCAATAGCTCACGACTCATACCTACGAGGAGATAGAAAATATTTTTTTACAGTTCCTGCTTTTCAGACAACTCAAACATACATCACACACACGACACACACACACGACACATACACACGACACATATACTCGACACATACATGACACATACACATGAAATTTTTAAATTTATAGTTTATTTTTATTTTTTTCATTTGTTTAATCATTAACTTTATTTTATTTTTGTACTCAACGATAGCCACTTACGCAATGTAACTCCATACTAGTTTGTATAAATTGGAAAATGTATTAATAGAGAGAGCCCTGGCACCCATAACACAAGTTTAATCTTAGCTTGGGAGCCATTGGAGATATTCAGTGATTCATACAATTTAAAAAGAATATTGTCAAAATTTTAACCATTGCTATGTAAATTGTAAATTTAGAAATAAAGGTATTATTATTATTTCCTTTATTTCAATATATACATATAAATTATATTTTTAAATATTAGAATAAAAAAAATAAAAACATTTAAAAATATAAAAAATAGTAGCCCACTGGTATTGGGAACAGGGTCCAAGCTACTGGCGGTCAGGGCTCAAGAGAGAGGAACCTCCTAACAATGCGAGCCGTGTCCAGGAGTACTGTTTTCTGAATCAAGCCCTTAATCCAGCTGCCCAACGAGAGCCTCCTTAGGGTTTGGTCGAGGCTATTGGCAATTAAGCCATTGGCTGATATGACTATCGGCACAATGATCGCTGAGTCCACATCCCACATGTCGACAACCTCACAAGCCAAGTCAAGATACTTAATTGGTTTATCTTCCTCGGCTTTCACGAGGTTCTCGTCATGCGGGACCGCTATATCAATAATCATTGCGCGCCGGTCTCCTCGATCCACCACCACTATATCAGGCTTATTGGCAACAGTAGTCCTGTCGGTGATGATGGATCGATTCCAGTACAATGTGATATTTCCATTTTCGAGAACTGGGTCGGGCACATACCTGTAGTACGGTACTTCCGATTCCAGAAAGGCTGTATTTCAGAGCAAGTTGCTGATGGATAATCCTGGCTACAAGGTTGTGTCTATGCAAGTACTCTTCGTTTATGTTGCGGAGATAATGTGTCGGATTGATTCTCCCGGTGGCATGCCCGACAGATGTCAACCGTACCGTCCTTTACAATGAATCTCTGGTAATTGTTCGTTATAATAACTTGGTCCATAATTGCACAGACAAAACCTTCGGTTTCCCCAAAGAGGTCACCAAAACGCAGCCAGGCTTCGGTCGCTAGTAAATCTACATCGGTTCCATGTTGGGCCCAGAAGTAGCATCCGTGAAGCTCCTTACTCTGCCATACCTCCTTGCGATCGTTAGTGTCAAGCACTACAGGCTTGCTACAGGGTATGGCCCTTATCCACCGCGACCACATCTCGATCCATCCCCCCATCATGGAAATATTCCCTGAGACTGCATATCTCGCGATTGTGGAGGGTCTTAGCGTTTAAAAATCCTCAACCTCCACATTTTCGCGAGATGTGCAGTCGCATTACCGATGACCGTGGGTAATGCATTCGATATGCAGTTAGCAGCGTACGGAACCTCCTATCCAGGGGCGTCGAGTTCGGTCGAGTCCATTTGAGTATGCCGAAAGAGTACATTAAAACCAGCATGACCCAACTGTTGAAGGCGCGCACCATGTTTCCACCTGATAGAAGACTAAAGAAGCGCTACTTCAACGATTGCTTCATGTCAAGTAACATTGATGCCCAACGCTTCCGACATACCCAAATACTTATAGGTTTCGGATGCGGGGAGGGCTGTAAGGTTTATGAAATCTGAGAGTTGGGTTCCTACGGATTCCACAATCTCCCCTCGCTTTACATGCATGACCGCACATTTGTCCACACCATATTCCATCCTTTTTTTTTTTTTTTTTTGGGTGGGACATTATCAAATAACTTTTCCGGGCGACTCTTACTGACTAAAACCCACCCGTGATCCTTCCGTTGCCTGTACGTTGCCGTGGGATATCCCTTTCGGACTTTCCAGCAACCCTGGCAGGCATCGGTCCTATCGGTCCCCTTCACTTGCTGACACCTCTTTGAGGCGCGCGTGGAACACAACGCGCCGTTGACCCGGGCCTGGTCCTTATCGGACGGCGAGCTAGCCATTGCTCACCGTCCGCGCCACGGGTCCCTGTTCAGAGTCTCCAGCGACTCCTCGCGGGCCACTCCCCTGGCCCGCAGGATCTCCGCTTGGAGGGCGGTCTTCGCTGCTCTGTACCCCTCGTACAGCTCCGCCTGCCTGAATGGCTTCCTTATCCGGAGGACGAATACGGAGCCTGTGGTGCCTGGTGTACCGGCATCGCGCAGCAACGCACGCATTGCGCAGTGTCGTCAGCAGTTGCGACCACTAGTACACCTGGCACGAGGCACGTCCGGGCTGGACCCGGGGCATTGCCACGTCACATATTTCGGACATTGCCTCCCGGAACCACTCCGCCTCGGTGATGACACCCAGGCCTGCACGATCGAGGCTTCCAGGAGGAACTCCCGCTCCAGCTGCTTCAGCGCCCACCACGGACCACTCGGGGCCTGTTGGACCGGCGCGCTCGTGGTCTGGGCGGAGACGTCAAACCTGTCTTCAGAGCCCAGTTCTCCACCATCCTGCCCCCTGTGTCCGTATACTGCGAACCCCAAGCCACATTCTTGGCATTGAAGTCCCCGAGGAGGAACACGGGAAGGGAACAGAACCCGACAACGACGACTCTCAACTCCGCAAGGGAGTTGTGGATCTGACTACTCTGAGAAGAAAGGCCGAAACAAACTCAGAGGTCACAGTCTCTTTTAAAGTCCAGACATAATCTTGGTCAGGCCTGATATGAGGGGGGGTGATATGAGGACCATGTAGATTAGTGTCTGAAATGGTCTTTTGAGAAAAGAACCACACAGATTTGAGTGGACCTGTCCTGTCAGTGCAAGCATTTGTCAGTAATCGTGGAGCTCAACCCAGAACTTAAGGAGCTCAACTCGACGAACAATACCAAAGAAAGGACATTTGGGTAGGCCTCATAAACTACTCAAACTGCCAGACCATCATTAAAACTAAATAAGAAAGAAAAAATAATAATAATTAAAAAATCCACATAGTCCTCACATTCACAAAAATTTAAAAATAAATAAAAAAAATACTTTACAAAGTAATAATGTCATTTTGTATATAATGTTTATATAATACTGGTATTGATTTTATGATTTTAGCACAAGGCTTTGCAGAGCGAGCAGCTCAATCCCAAGCTTTTTTATCATCTAAATAATCTAAAATTTTATAGTACCCTTTTTTACAAAGTTTGGTTTTAATACAGCTTTTAAATCGTTTAATGGGTAAGTTTCGAATGTCGTTGGGAAGTTTGTTGTAGCTCCTTAGTACCGCGGGACCCGTTCCTACATTAATTTTGAGAGGCAGACATGATAGAGTTGGTGTCTATATGTTTGTTAATTTTAGCTGTCAAAATGGATGTAAGGACTTTATAGCGCCTATAATTTTTGGGGTCCGCGGTGCTACCAGATTTTTGGAGCAGGTGGGTAACTCCTGTCGTTAGGAACTGGGCTAGCGAACCAGACTCCAAAGCAGTCCGGTACTGAGCCGCCAGGCGAGCGTGCGACCTTATGAACCATTTGATCCAGAAATTGTGCAGCCCATCCAGCCTTGGAGACTTCAATTTGGGCAACGAATGAACTGCACGAGCTACATCTTGGGAGTAGATGGTAATAGCCCCCATTTCTGGTATTGGATCGCAGGCTCGCTCGACTTCCCGAATCCAATCACCTTTGGTGTGGTTGACAGGCACCGACCAGATACTCCGCCAGAAAGAACACATCATCCGGAAGGTGCGTCAACCACACCTTGGTCCGGTCGCTCCCAAGCTCTATAAACCCACCTTTCATCACTCTGGAAGGTGCGATTCTGAGTGTATCGCTCTATTCGCCACTTATACCTTCAGATACGGTTCGCCCATGCATACAGTTTCTGGAAGGAAGTCGATGCGCTCTGTGACACGGTACACATAGTCTTCAGGGCCGATATCAGTCCCTGAGAAAGCCCGCCTCACAAAGCGCGTTACTCTAGGGCGTGTATTGCCCTCCCTGAAGCAGATAAGTTTGCCGATGAGCGTTCTGGTCCCACCAATACGGCTCTCAATTCTTTTTAATTTTTGTTATGCATGGGCAAACGAGGTGAGCGTGGTCTAAGTTCGGGCGACATGAACCGATATTTCCGAATCGCACCCTCCAAAGCACTCCTCAATTCCTCATTGCATTTCACTTCGTAGGCGATCAAGTATCAGTATACTGACAGTTCATCCAACATATTATGATTACGCCGGGTGACCCGCACCTTTTTTTTTTTTTTTGTTCCGGGGTGGAAAATCCTCATGGATGTCCTCCGCCCTGGGGGGGGCAGAGGGGTCTGTCAGACTCTTACTGACTAAAAACCACCCCGGTGTTCCCAACCCACACCTACGCCGGGGATCGCGGGAACAAAAGCGACTTCCGCAATCCCCGACTGGTGCCGGCCCGCCTCTGCGGGCCTCTCCTCAGGTCAGCGGAGGGAGTGAGGTGTTTGACTCCCTCCGCGACGTCCAAGAGGGGCGCGCGTGGAACACTACGCGCCGCCGCCTCGGGTCCTGTTGAATGGGGGGCGACGGACGTCCCCATGTCCGTCACCCCTGGACCCATTTAGGGGGGCTGGAAGAGGGCGTTGTCCGCTCTCCGCCGACGTCCGGTGCGCCTGCTGCGGATCGGGAGTAGAGTCGTGATCTCCCTCTCCCTCTCCGCAGCCTCCTTCTGCGAGATGACAGTTTCGCAGAAGGAGACCACCGCGTCCCAGGACTCTTCGCTGCCGACCATCGCACTCACTACGGCCGGCAGCGACAGGTCACTGCCTACTTCACTGATGAGGGCACGGCGCGGCTCCTCCCAAGCGGCACACTCTGCCAGCGTATGCCGCGCCGTGTCCTCCCGGCAGTCGACGCAGTGGTGACACCGAGCGTCCGGCTCCCTGTTTATGCGACACAGGTACTTCCCGAAGCAGCCATGCCCCGAGAGCACCTGCGTCGCCCGAAACGACAGGGAGCCGTGCCTCCTCCCGAGCCAGTGGTCGAGCACTGGCCGGACCGCCTCGATGGTGCCGAGGCCGGCGGTAGGGCTCGAAAGCCTGTTCCGCCATTCCGCCACCAGGACCTCGCGGAGCTGTGACCGGCGCAGCTCCAAATGTTGCTGCGTCAGTCGCTCGCCCCGCGCCCGCGTTTCCTCGCGCCACCAGTACAGTGACGCGAGCACCTTCGCCTCCAGGTCCCAGGGCGGGGATCCGGCCAGTACACAACCCGCCTCGTAGGAGATCGTGCGATAACCCCTTATGACTCTGACGGCCATAGCCCGCTGCGGTTTCCGCAGAACGATTAAGCTGTTGGCCGTCAGGTCAGCCGCCCAGATCGGGGCCCCATACAGGGCCATCGATCGCACGATCCCCACGTAGAGCCGCCTACAGGCGGCGCTCGGGCCCCCCAGATTGGGAAGCAGCGTTGACAGCGCCCCAGCCGCGCCCAACAACTTGGGCGCAAGCCGCCGGAAGTGGGGGCCGAAATTCCACCGGCTGTCGAGCACCAATCCTAGGTACTTCATGGTAGACTCGACAGCTATTTGGGCCCCCCCCACCACGATGTGTAATCCCGGCGGCGGCGCCCGCCGGGGGCCATGAAAGACCATGGCCTCCGACTTGTTGAGGGCCACCTCCAGGCCTAGGCGCCGTATGCGGCCCACCACCTGTGAGACCGCAGCCGTCGCCAGCAACGCTGCCTCCCTGTACGAGCTCCCCCGGGCCGTGACCAGCGTGTCGTCCGCGTAACACGTCAGGTCCACGCCCGGCTGGAGCTCGCCCCGCAGCACCCAGTCGTACCCGATTTTCCACAGGAGCGGTCCCACGACCGAGCCCTGCGGAACACCGCACGACATGCGGCGCTGCTTTCCGCCATCACGTCCCACGTAGGTGACACACCTCTCCGCCAAATAAGCCCCAACAATGCGGCGGAGGTAGGGAGGCACCCGATGGTAACGCAGTGCCTCCCGAATACAACTCCAGGGCAGGGTGTTGAAGGCGTTAGAAATGTCCAAGGACACCGCCAACATCACCCCGCCCCGAGACACCGCTTCCTCCGCCAGGGCTCTCACTCGCGATATAGCGTGGATATTGGAGCGCCCATGCCGAAACCCGAACTGGCTATCGTCCAGGTCCGGCCCCTCTCTGCACAAGTGGCTTACGAGGCGGGCTGCGATAATCCGCTCGAGCAGTTTTCCCACCTCGTCTAGCAGCACTATGGGCCGGTACGCGGACGGCGAGTCCGCAGGGCGCCCCGCCTTCCTGAGCAGGACCAGACGACCAGATTTCCACTGAGTGAAACGGAAAAACGGGAAACGGGGTTTTGGGTAGAAGCACCCTCCACTTGTTTGGTCCCCGAGTCCCCACTACCTCCGCTGGGTGCCGGCGTGTCGGGGCGCTTGAGGAAGCGCCCTTGAGGGTCGCGCGACGTGGAAGGAGCTTTCGCTCCAGCAATTGCGCGACCTCGCCCTCTTCTACCTGTCGGTATTTTGGCGGCCGGTAGGTTCTCCTCACTAGAAGAGAGGCCTGCCAGCCCTGCCAGCTTTCCCTCTTCTTTACGCGAGCGTTTTCCGCGTTTCCAAAATTTGGAATGACGCTCAGCCTCTTCCGTTCGTGAATGCTTTGAGCTTACGCTCGCCACACTCACCACACTCATCCTTTCGGATGTGGTGTCAGAATCTGACACCGCACCCACACCCATCTGCTCGATCAGCACGATCGGCACTTCTTTTGATTTTTTTTGGTTTTTAGTTTGGTCTTCCATATAAATCCCACGAGTAGATATAGGTCACAAATGTCCACCGGGCAGAGCCTAGATACCCGGTAAGCCTACATACTGTAGAGTGCGGCAGGTGCTCTACAGGGGAAGCGCTAACGACTGGACTCCCTCCAGCCATTCATCCTCTCACCGCGCTTCAAAGCTTAGGATTGGGTGGTTTTTTATCTTAGAGGTAGCCTTCCTCTGGGCCAGGCAATGAAGCCAAGCCCCCGGCGGCGGCATTAAACATGCTTCCGTCCGCTGTCCGGCAACCCAACTCAGCGAACCCGCCGAAAGTTCTTTCCCAAGGAGAGAACACGCGCCGCTTTGGTGTGCCTACACCGCAGCGGCATGGTCGCGTCCAATGTCGATCGACTATCGTCGACCGATCAGGAGCGACCCCATCCCGGTGTCTCTCTTAGTCTGGTCTCTCACTTGGACCTTTCCGGCATGAGTAACTCTACCGGCAGAGCCCCAAGATCATTGAGACGCACAAGCCCCACCACGACAACAACGTGGAGACACCTTCGGTGGAGGGTGACCCGCACCTGATCCAACAGTCGTCGTGCCAACACGTTGACAGCGGGCTCAAGCACCTGGTTGTTTCCCCCCCTCTGTAGCCCCATAGTATGAGCGAATAACGTTCTCGTTGATGGATTGTGTCCATCTCATGCGCTGCACACTTCTGCCGAGAGCTGGGCCGGTGGGCCTCGAAGCCATAAGCCGTCTGGCAGCCGGCGTCTTCCCCGTCGCCGAGCAGGTGGTGGCGTCGTCGGCGGAGAGAAATACTCGACGCTTATTAATATTATTTTTTAACTACTATTCTCGGGACCATGAACCCCGATCCTTTGGAAGGCGTACGATGGGCCAAAGCCAACTCACAGAGGCTTAGACAAATTTGAACGGAATGAGGCACCAACCGATGATTATCCCTGTTCGCACTATGCAAGGGCACCCAAGGACTACCCGCGGTTGGTGTAGGACTTTTGCGGGGTATGGAAACAAAGATATTGGACTATGGGTTTGGGTGGCTAAAGTTGACTGGTTACCTGGAACTATAGGACTATGGCCCCTGCCTGATCAATGTTTTATATATACACGGATAAAATGGCAAGGGGTGATTTGCACACTCAATAATGCCCATTATTGAGTGAAAACTGTCGCTAGCACATAGTGACGTAGTGAGAGTGGAGAGGTATTCCACGGCTTTCATCCTAAATCTGTTCCGGCAAATTTTTATTATTATCTCCTCTATTTCACTATTTATATATATATATATATATATATATATTATATTTTTAAATATTAAAATAATAAATATAAAAACATTTAAGAATGTATTAAATAGGCTACTATTTAATACCGTCATTCGTTAGGCCATATTTGCTTTATTTAATATATATACATATAATTTATATTTATATAAAATAAAAAAAAAACAAAAACATTTAAAAATATAATTAAATTGTAGCCCACCGGTCCAAGCTATTGGTGGTCAGGGCTCCTGAGAGAGGAATCTCCTAACGAAACGCGCCGTGTCCAGAAGTACCGCTTTCTGGATCAAGCTAGTTGCCTAACGAGAGCCTCCTCAGGTGTTGGTAGAAAGTATTTTGTTTGTTCGCAAAAACTTAGGACTTGTGCACATGTGATATAAAATATGTAGGTATATGTGAAATTAAATATTTTGAATTCTGAATTAATTTTGATTGGAAAAGCAATTTCGAGATCGATTATACCTAAGGAGCAAGGTCCATAGACTAATGAAGTGAAATTCATCAGCATTGATGCATCGGTAGCCTATCGGGGATGTTCGCGATCGAAAGGTGTGCCTGATTTTTAAACGCTTAACCAATCTCTCCTTTGATTCCTCTCGTCATTCGTCTAATGAACTCTGGCCTGTTTTTAGGATTCATTGTCGTAGTGCATGTCCTCACCCGCTACCTCTCTTGACTGTTCCACCTTCTCAATGGACAGTTCGTTGCGCGGCGTGCGCCCGTGCACTTAACACTATTTAATTTTCGCCGTGTGTCCGCCGCCGCACCGCACCGCGCGCATCCGTCCCATTGACGCTATCTTTATTATATATTTCTATTTATATTCAAACAAACGGACACTGAGACTGTATAAGAATCTTCTCAAACAGGCTTGTAAACAGTACGTGTCTGTGGAAAGTATAGTAGTTAGAGGTACCTGCGTCTTTGCCTACCTCGTGTGGACATGGTTGTAGCTCGAGTGTGCGACAGATGTGGTGGTAATGACGCCGTTTATGTAATGTTTTCGGCTCATTCCGGTCATTACGGAGTTTCTCTTAATCGCGGTACTTAGAAGGTAAATCACTGTTAGTTTTAGTTTATTTGAGACAAGTTATTAAGTCGCGCCGCACACATTTCGTTTGTGATTGTATACAGTTAAACGGAGATGTATATCTGACATGAGACTGGTATTTAGTTCAACTATTATCTTAAAAGTGTATACGGTTTGTTGCTTCATTAAATTAGGGGTGTCTAGTGCGGCTCTTACTAGATTACCACAGCCATTATGTTACTGACAATCGAAAGTAACTAAATCCTTTGTGTTTGTCTTTATTATGTGTCCTGCGCTCTTCCTCGAAGATCTTTGCTTTTTCTTCTGATCAAATAACAATATTATTACAAAATTGTAGGTACGTTAATTCTAACGTTATATAATTAATTCTTGAGGCGAGATGTTCGACGAGATCTATACAAACTTACAAAGAGTTTAATTAACTGCATGACTGGAGAGTTAGTTGAACGAGCGCCGGGCGGTTAGGTTTGCGAGGTGTCGTCACGCTTTTTGTGTTGACACAAAAACGTTAACTCAATGAATAGATAATTATCTATAGTTAGTTTTTATTTATATCTTATAGAAGGAAAGAAAGTTCTAAAAATCTCGTGGAATGCATGAAAATAGAAAAAAAACTGGACATTCCCAGCAATGACAGCAAAGGAGCTTCGTAAAGCTGTCAGAAATTGGGAGTAGATACTTACTTTCTGGACGAGTTCTTCATTATAGAACTAGGCTGCTACAAATACTGTGCGAATGTACGATACATTACGGTAGGAGAAATTAATGTACTGTTCTACCGATCTGAACTGGTACCCGACGGTTCACAGGGCTTCAAGGCTACAGTCTCGTGACCATGTATCTATTTAATTAGAGTAGCTTCACAACCGCAGCGCAATGTTTACAGCCCCGCCTGCGTGCGCGCAAATACGTATGTAGGCAAACTTTACGAGTTCCGTGCGGCTGCGCAGGTATGCACGATAATGAAACTACAGGGTCAGTGCGCATGTTAATTTGATCGCCCAGAAAACAAATTGTAACACGGTATGTCTAATAACAAACCTTACCATAACCAGCCATTTCTTGAATCCAGTTAATGTATTAAATGGATTTTAATCATGAGCTTGACTAATTATTTGTTTTAAATTCTCTCTACGTTTACGAGGTAATTCCAGCAGTGTTTGAAAAGATGGAGAAATAACTAGACGTAACTGTACAGTCGTGGGTACTATTGATTTTACCGTAATTTGTTGCTTATCTAGGTTGCTAGCGAGATATGACGTCTGTAAGTTCATATTATGTGAAGCTGGTGCAATGTTGTGCGGCTCATGTGCGCATGCGCGTTGCTTGCTGTCTACATTTTATGAAAAAAGTCAACAGGGCCGATTTCAAATAACAACCGCTGACAACAACCATCATTCAAACTACACTTGAGCTTCATACACTTGTATCTCTATAACCTAAATCTTCTATTCAGCCCCAAGCATGAAATATTTCACTAGAAGTTTACTAAGTTCATGTGTCAGGTCGAGTGGGGAAAGGAAAGGGAGGCCTGTGCCCAGCAGTGGGACAATACGGGCTGATTATTATTATTATTTATCAGAAATGTAGCAAAGCAATAACCATTAGTAATAACACGAGCACTCTTATTTTTGTATGTCCATGTAACCATCCGTCACAGACATTTGCATGCCATCGGTTATCGCCGCGCCATCTCGGGGCCGGGGTCAGCAGACACGCAGCCTCCATCCATCACGTAACAACATCATTCATTACATTGACACCGATACTGCGGCTGAGGCACCTCAGAGTATGGGAACTTGACGAGGATTCCACCAGACTACCTGAGTCCCTGAGCTCCTCGGCGGTAAAAAATGGTTAATGATAGAATGCGTGCTGCCGACTACCGAATGGAGACAAAAAAGGGTTGATGTTTAACACGGTGCTCCATTTTATAATGAGGACAAGTTAGCTTCATTTAAGAAGTAATTGACTGTTTTGTAGTTTAAGGGAAAGTGTTTTTTTGTGATTTGTAAACTTGTAAGTAAGCTAGTTGAACACTCGTTTTGGAATGGGTTCATTGGGAAATCATACTTGTTAAACACTTATTCATAGAGTTTTTATTTCTTCGTTATCTAAATGTGTTCACAGAAAGATATGCCGCGCCCCTACCGAACCATAACGTTAAAAGTGATCAAAGAAGTTCTATATATTATTTTCAGTAAACAAGCTCTCAGCCTCTCACTCTAAACCGGTGCAACAGATACCAAGATAAGATCCCATTACAGGAAGCCATTAAACAACGAATATGATGAGTGCAGACAGACAATACATCTGTGAGGCAAGAGGCAGCACAGTACACGACAGAACAAAAACACGCGCCCGATGCGAAGCTTTTAAGATAGGCATCGCATGCGCGCGCGCATCGCTCCATGCATTAGTCGATAGTGTGTCGACGCTTTATGAACAACAGATTCACTAAAATATGTGTCACTCATAATCTTAAATAGAGCTTTATGGTACGTAAGCCATAAGTACATTACGTGGGCGTATGTTACACTTAGGATAGTTCAATATTGTGTTGACCATAAAGCTTGGCAAACCTCGTGAAAAAATTGGCATGTCCTATAACCAAAAATTCGCAGACATGTCACATCTACCAATCTGCACTGGGCCCGCGTGATAGTTTACAGCCCTCTCCCTCGCGAACAGAAGAAGCCTGTGTCCCAGCAGTGGCAATATTACAGGCTGATTAATAACAGACAACACAACCTTGAAGCTGCGGGTCTGATCTGTGGAACGATCGTGCCTAAAGTAGTCACCGAAACATACATTTTAGTAAAAAGTGCTTCAAGGTCTAAGGTATCATATACATATATAAGCTCAGGGATCCTTGCCAGAGCATATTAGTATTGACTCAATCTACATAAACGTTGCGCGTCGCGACGGATGGCAACGTGACGTGTTATGACGGCGTGTATCAACGCATTGTTTCTGTTCCATTGCGTCACCAGCAGTGCACGGTACATTCAGCACGCTATCTGACACGCAGTGGATGTATCGATACTGACAGCACATGGCCGCGGCACGTCAGTCCTAGTTTATAATTGAAATGTGTGTGTGATACCACACACATTTCAATTATAAACATATATTATTTAAAAATATATATAGGTGTCTCTTGTTGTCGCGTGAGACCACTATGCTTTAAAAGCACGCACAGGTTTGGAAAGAAATTAAAGTCGCTCACTTCTTCACGATGTGAATTCAAAATAATGTATTTTGGTGATAATAAAGGGGGAAATGAGAGATCACAGCAAAGTTTTACACTTGGAAATTCACCAGTCATTTGTGAAATTGCTTTTCGCCACTAGCCACAAATCAAGAGTGAACCTTGATGTTATATCGAGTTATAATTGATCATGTCAGTAGTAGATACTCCTCGAATCTCCTCGTGCTCGCTAATGCCCTCACAGAGCGACAAACGTTCATGCTAATCGCGACGCATAACTACTTGCAGTAGAAGTGTAACATTTACTGCCGGCGTTGCCCAATCTGTGCTCTGTGCACAAATGCACAATCTGCACTGCCTGCACAAACTTGCGCAATGACAGCACAGGTTAACTGCAGGTAATTGTGGATATTTTTATCGCCAGCGACAAATGTATCTGCGATCAGATGTATGAGAGAACATGGAATATACACGCCATTTATTGTACTCTGAGATAATGGAAATCAGCTATCGAAGACTCAGCGTTTGTTGTTATTGCCTACAAGTTATAGGCATCACCTTCATAGATAATGAGTTTCAATGCAACAAAGTTTCAAAGTGGCATCTAGTTCGGGCTACAGATAATCATTTGAAGTCGATGAACAATGTGAAAGTGCTACTTACTGAATCAACATTATCGCTAGTAATTATACGCATGCAACAATAGTCTCAGCAGGTAGTTACGAAACAACTAGATAACCAGGGTGATTACTCAACGGTGAGTCTGTGGTACACGTAGTAATTAATTAAACATTAGTAATGAATGAGCCGCGAGCCTGATCGCGACCACCCCCGCACCACCTCGCCTGCATTGTTTCATAAACACGACTGTTTACGCGCTGACTTTGACGTACGTATTTAAATAAAGTATCTAGTTAGGGTGTGCATGAAAGTCTTTCGGGGATTATTATTATAGGATGTTATGTGTGATATCAAGCAGTATTAGATTTTGGTGATTACACACTCGAACCAGTCTTTCGTATGAAGTGTAGTCACATTTAACATTGATTCCAAAATCTCGATTACTTTCATAATGACAAATACACAGAAACACAGTGCTTTCTCAAAAAACTCACTCCTATAAGAAATGTAGCCTGTCAAGAACAATATTATATTTTATACTTAAACCATTAAGCATAGTAAAATATAATTTGACACTGTTCATGATACATTGTGCCCATAATCACAGTCTCTAATCTGGCCTTGTAACTAGTACCTACAGCGCTACGATTTATGCGCTCACAACTCCAGCATCACTATTAGTGACACATACAATGTAGTACATCACTATAACTCGCATCGAACACTTTTGACACATTATCGACACTTACCATCAATCACCGAATCACTGTGCGATCGCCGTTCGACAATTATTTCGAAGTCGACATTATTGTCGAATCGAGTTAGGCAAGAGTCAAATTAATATTTAATATTTTTATGGTCGGTTCCGATCAAAGTGGTGACTATATCGATATTAGAGTCATGTGTCCAATTGACTCATTAATACTTATAGTCACCGACATTATAGCTCAGAAGACATTATGAAAGCGGTTACATTACGGTCAGCATTCATTGAGATACTAGAGAGAATGGTCTAGATCAGTGTCCCCAAACGTTTTTATGTTGGCGACCACTTGGCATGGGTTTTGGGTAGACTTACCTAATATTGAATTTTTGCAATTCATCAACTTCAAATATATATTTTTGACAGCTGGTAAAGTGAAAAATTGTGATCTTTTGAACACATGTAAAATTACAGTTTTCTAGTATTAATAGTCTCTGAGCTAAGCCGCGGACAGACGGACAGACGGACAGACGGACATGGCGAAACTCGTGAGTGTTGCTTTTCACTACGGAACCCTAAAAACGTAACTTATGTAGATAGATATCTGTACGCCTGTATAGTCGCCGAAGGGTTAGGCAGAGGTGTCCCTTAGTACACCCACATGCCGTCAGTTATATTTAAGTCCCATGTAATAGGAGGCGAGCCTATTGCCATCAAACGTAACGTAGACGAAAGTAATTGAAAGTAAATTACAGAAAAACGTCAGTTTTACTACGTTTCTGAAGCGCGAGACAATGCAACGCAATGGCAATCTGCTCGAAGTCATAGTGGTGTCCATAGGCGGTGTTAACTAGTTCCCATTGGCAGGCCGCCAGCTATCACATAAAGCAGCCTCCTATGTGCCTCAATGTCTCAATTCCCAGCAGTTTCTCTCAGCATTCCTCGCACGTAGCGGTGTTTTACTTTATACGCCCTTATTAGGAAAGAAACCTCTCCACGTCTAGTTGAACTTTAACGTGTTCATGCCGAACTGAGTCGTCATCACACGCGGTTTAATAACATCAATTGTTTCCTCCACCTCCGAGCACAATTCTATAGTTCATATATATTTGATAGGCGTTTGTGCCGCGCCTCAGGACATAGGAAGTCGTAAAGCTTAGTTATGGAGTCCGAGATTGATTTGTGAAAGCGTTTGATGCCTGCGGGACACGTCACAACATGGACCATTACACGTTGCGCAGACGCGTGCGCCTCGTGGACGTCGGAGTTATTGTGCGTTACAGGCGTAATGACGGGTATCGTGGCAGTAATTATGAGCGAGCCTCGTCACTCTTAAAAATTCGATAATGGTCGTAAATCGCGTGCGCAGGAGTGCCTTGGTTCAAGATAGGCCGCTAGCGGCTACTAACAAACTTAATATTGTTCAGAGTTTTTAAATGTTGAACCTGACACACATTTCGTTATACGATAATAAAAAAAATCTTTTATGTTACCTATTTCCCTTTATGTAGAATAGGAGTACCTACCTAGTAGAAATAGTAAAGTAAAACCAAATAGTGATAATTGTGCGGGCGATTTTATTCTAGTAGGTACAACGGCATTTACCGGTAGCATCCATTCTCTTCAAACTGAAGTGCTCTACGGGTGAAGACTCATTCATCAGTCATCAATATAATATTGTGTTGTATGTGCCTGATGTGCGTGCGTGTCGTGTGCGTTGTTCGTGCTTGCTGCGCGCAGCTGGGCACGCATCAAAAGTGCAGACGCACACTACGGAACGCTAGCGGGCGCCGGGCGGTGCGCGGCGCCGCATCACACCGCACCGCATCACGCCGCTGTCGTAACGTTTTAAATTAATCAATACCATTATGCTCATTTAGCGGCCCACTGCGCGTCCCTGTACCGTGGAACAAGAAACACGCAGCATACAATATTGTCCCAACCGTAGCATAGACTAAAATACTTATTCCCGTTTTCACAAATACTAGGCAACTCTTAGATGAATGCCTACATAACGCGAACTGTTGGATTTTCTTCTCTTGGATCAGAATTTGGACGAGATGATTAACTTTTATTAGGTATCGAATATTCTCGACGAGTTTATAGTATTTAGCAACCAAACATTTCAACAAATATCTCTAGACACCTCTAGGTTGGTCAATGTCATCAAAATAAGGTACAGCATAGGTCGAAACCAGCAGAAAAAGAAACATATTTACGACTTGTTGGCGCGACGCACACAACTGACAAAAGATAAAGGCAAACCTTAAGCTCAGACTGCGATAGACTGAATTGATTGAGTGACTGTTAGATGATCATAATAACAACAGAACCTGACGGGATATGATCCGACACTAAAGGTTTCCTCGCAGCCGCACGCAACTAACTAATTAAATGCGAAGCTTCTTAAACAAGGAATAACAACAATTAAATAAATAATCTCGCTGTATTGATACTATCTCAAATCGATCTGTCGATCAAACAGTCGCACTGCGTTAACCAAGATGGCGGCCACTTAATTCATTCTTTTATTTGTTTCAAACGAACGATAAGACGCGGTATCCATTCATTAGTGAGGCACATCAATCATTATCGTGATGTCACGCTACAGGTAGATATAGAAGTAACAGACCAAACAAACGGATCAGCCTCTCCGCCAAACTAAGCTGACATTTAAATATGCTTAAAGCTGTAATCAAAGCCAGCCATTATTAGTTGATTAAAAAAACAAAAAAACATTTTTAGAAGAAAAACTTTATAATTATACCGACGAAACGAAGGAAGCGGATGACAAGAGCATCCGTCTTATAGGCGGCTTGCAAGAGATTGTGAAACCATACTTTTAAATTTAGATTACGACAGCGCGAAAATATCAAAATCAATGAACTGTGAGTTATTGGTTTCTGAAAGTCGGCGGAGAGGGACTCGCACCCCAGTCTTCGTTCTACATCGCTCAGAGTAGAATAATCGAGGTGCGCGCACCTCCCGCCGAATAACAGTTTTGCGTAACACAATCCATTCGAGAGCTCAGTACAGTTGAATTTGTTATTGCATATACCGTACAGCATCACAACCATGATCAGTGAATGTCTGGAATCCAAGCTCAATATCTTATAATGGGTTAGCAAATCTGCATAGGGAATCCTTGTACGGAAGCACTTATGCTGCGTGGCTCGAAGATTTTTGTTCTGAACCATTTCTATTGCTTGCTTATATTTTATCATAAATACGGGCACCAGATGGGTACCGCGTATTCCAGCTGTGAATGGACTAGTCTTTTATATAAGAAGAGAAAAGTAAAAGGCTTTTTTAAGTCTTTAAAATATCGCATGACAAAAACATATATTTGAAAAGCTTTGTTAATTATGTTGTCGATATGGGTGTCTAAATGTAATTTGCAATCAAGCAGTATGCCAAGATCACATGCGCACTCAGTTTTTTTCAATTGTATGTCGTTCAATGTGTACCTATGGTAAGTTAATAGTATTTTTGTTGTTAGTAAAAGAAAAGAAAGAGACATTTTGGAAGACTAAGATGAAGTTTATTAACCAGACAGTATTGTGAACGCCTGATAGACTCCTCTTGTAGTAGCAAACAATCCTGAGAGTCGCACAAACCGAAATATTTCAAAGATTTTAATGTCATCGGCGTACATTAGAAATTTAGAGTTGACTATGCAGGATTTTATGTTGTTTATAAACAAAATAAAAAGCAATGGGCCCAAGACAGATCCCTGAGGCACACCTGATTCAACGACCACATAATCAGATCTTGATTTTGTGAATGGGCGTGAGCTCTCTTCCAAACACAAGGGACAATCCCTTCCCTGAAACATTTATTAAATATTATGTGTAACGGGGCACAGATGGTTTGCGCAGTGTTCTTAAAGAAAGAAGGGGACAGGCCATCTGGATTAGCTTCTTTACCTAAGTCTAATGAGGTAAGTGCCTTAAGTATAACACTCTCTTCGAGGTGAATATCCGGAATGCATACATAACTCTCGTCAAGGGTTTCTGGGGGTGTCCAGGTGTTAGTGTCTAAAGTTGAGGGCTCGTACACCGAGTTGAAGAAGGCAGAAAACAGTGAACATATCTCAGCGGGGCAGTTAGATGATTTATTTTTGAACTGCATGTTAGTTGGGATTCCAGAATCTTTCTTTCGGTTAGAGATATACGTCCAGAAGTGCTTGACATAATTAGGTATACTTTATTCAACAGTTTGCATGTACTTATTGTAACACTGTTCACAAAGTTGTTTGAAAAGTTTACGCTGGATAGAGAACTTTCCATAATCAGATAAGTTGCGCAGTTTTTTACCAGGTATCTTAACCAGTAGGTATTTCTTTGGTTTTCTGTAACTCCTTTACGTTATCATTTTGTGGGTTAATTCTAGGAGTATCCGCTGTGGACCGTGCATCAATTAACTTTACCTTACACGCACCACTATTGTACTATAAAAGCTCGCTCATTACCGCATGCGCGGTGCAGGGAATCAGTTACGATGGAATTAGAATTAGAATTTTTATTTATTTGTAAGATATTTTTGTTAGTTCTATACATTCTACCACAAAGTATATGGTTTATAAATATTCAATTGTCATTCTTAACTAAGTACAATATTAATTTTAAGATTTGTGATTTGCAATAAGTACAATGTGAATTAGAGTTATTATAATTAGGTAATTGTTACTTTAAAATGTCAAAATTCAGTCTATGTAATCTTGGATTTTTACAATATTCCATATATTCGCCAATGTCATAAAAACAATTATCTATTAGCCAACTTGTCAGCTTTTTCTTGAACATGGGGATGGGAAGTTCCATAAGTGAATTAGGTAACTTGTTATACACCTGAATGGCATTAACATATATTTTTATACATTCCTCCTAAACATTTGTAATCTACATTGAGGTACATTTAGTTCGTATTTATAGGTACTTATTTCTCGCAGTAGCCTTTTTGTGACTGACTTCTGATTGCATGCGAAAATAGTGCGGATATTGTTTTACTAGCATACATAGTTCTTTGATGTCATGCAGGGTAAAGGTAATATATGAAGTTTTTTAAATAACGGTTTACAGCAGTCCAAAAATCAGACGCCAGATATTGCCCTAACACACTTCTTTTGTACCCGAAATGCCATTAAAACTTCAACTGAGTTGCCCTACTATGGCGCAACGGAGTTGAAGTTTTAATGGCATTTAGACCATGTGATAGCACAGACGGCGTCGTGGAGTCGGATGGAGTTGATAGTATATGCCATTACACACTACGACGTGATGATCGACTCACTGGAGTGATTTACAGTCATTAGTAGCTGTCGGCAACTCACTCTGCTGTAAAATTAGGGAAAATCTTAGTCAAGCCAGCAAGCAATTTAATATACTTTCAGAGCCACAGAACATGGAAATAAAGGTTCGGTGGTCAGAGATTGGCTAGAACGACCACTAAGGATTTATTCTGGCAGAATCTTTAAAGGCTTTAAAAATTGGTGATAAATTCACTGCATGAAAGTCATACTTTCAGTTCACTTTAAATGTGTATTTCACGTGTGTATGTGTAAACGTAACTTCCCTCATAAATCGTAGCTCGTGTTAACGTTGTGTAGTTTCAGTGATTTGCTAAGCGATGTGGTATAAAAACGATAATTTTCGACTACAACACGGTCGTGTGCTGACCGGGAGGTATCAGTTTCTAGGAATGTGTTAAGTGGGAAGAAGGTGCAGAAGTTCTGCATAAAACAACGCAAGACTGGATTAAAAAAAAAGCTAACAGAAAGGCCCCGGCATTTCCTACCCTTACATGACTTGGCTAGCCAAATACGTATTTACTTATTCATATTTTGTGTCTGAAGTCGTATGTAAGGGTTTTGCATCGCGCTAATACCTCACCTTCTGCACCTTTTGTGTTAGTAATTGATGCGCTAGCGCAGACGTGTGGCCGCGTGGGCGTTTGTTTGTGGTGTGTCCTCCCCCCCCCCCCGGCCGTTGCCCAGGTGACAGGCGACAAGCATGACAAGTGACGCGCATTTGTCACGACAATGACGTCAAAGACATCAATGGCGCAGGAGTGACTGCACAATAGACAGGATTACTGGGAAGTGCGGCTGAATGGGAAGAGTGATTGTTTAAATATAAATCTCAAGAGATATTAGTGTTGTATGTATTGCTGTTACTTGTGTATTGAGCTGAGGGATTTAAATGGGTCGTACATTAAATTAAACGCTTAGCTCTTTCTCTTCTTTTTTACGTTGTGAGACATTTATGTTTTCTCTTTGATTCATTTCGCTGAGGTTAAACTACAAAGCTTTCATCGGTACAAAAAGAGTGTTCAATGTTTTTATTATCGATTGACGCTCAAGTATTTGCAATTGAGTTACTGTAATAGCAATTGAAACATTAATGAGTCGCCCAGCAGGCCTAACATGATGCACGCGACAATTACTCGCTCTCGCGTGAGTAATTTTTGTCTATTTTGTCTCTTTTCTCGTTTTCTGACAGCGCTTCCATATAAAATAGTCGACTTCATCTGTCAAACTTTACGTTTTGTCGACAAACCCTAACAGGGCACCTTAGTTATCTCGATTTTTGACAATTCAACACGAGATAATCTCCGATTCTTCTGTCATTAAGTCGTATTTACTCGTCCTCGATTTTGACGACGAGAACGACGAGAAGAGTAGACAAAATTATGATACAAAAAATATCTCCAAAATAACATGGCAGTTTCATAACTGTAATTATTTTAGTCATAATTTTATTTTACAATATATTAATAATGAAAATACTTAGTTTTAAACTACTATTTATATTGGAACGACGTGTTTTATATGGATTTTTTCGTTTTTTGTGTGGAAAATATGAAAAATTATTACCTACATGTTGGGTATTAGGGGTTTATGGGGTTCATAAAGGGGGTTCAAATTTTCATTATTTTTGCGATAGGACACACCATTTTCGAGATATAAGCAAAAGAAAAGAAAAAATAGTTGAGGTGTTGCTGTGAATTTTATTTCATGAAATTTAATTTCCACACCTTTTTAATCACTTGGACAATCAGAATTTTAGATGAAAAAATCAGAATAGCACAATTGCCATTTTCACTAAATTAATAAATCAGTGCCATCTTAGTGCCGTCAAACTAAAATATAGTTAAGTTGTGTCACTTTAGTCTATTTCAAAATGGGAAATCGACGGTTGACAGGAATAATAAAAAATTTGGTAATTTTTAGTCTAGTTTAGAGGTATTTGTGACAAAGAAATCGGCACCATTGAATGAATGAAACGGAATCTCAAGCGGATGTTGTTATCATAAAAATAATTTGTTTTTAATAACTTGCAACATCGGTTTCTCGTCGCGAGATACAGAAGTGTCAAAATGCTTTTTTCGAGTTTACTCGTCGTTTACGGTCATGTTAGGGATTAGAATGACGTCAGAATCGTAGACAAATTTCGACAAAACGAGAAAAAGAGCGTTCTCGCGCTTGTCATGTTAGCCCTGCTGGAGCCCCATGGTTTCTCTTAAGGTCAAACATGAACTAAAAATCATTCACATAGCTATAGTTTTGTTTTCAACGTTCCCCTCACAGACATACTCGTATTAAGTTATCCTCGTATATCGCAGCCTGGTGTCCGGGTCTCGAACTCCGATTACTCCCGAGCCTCACATTAGAGCAGCCACGCAAGCGCATGCGATTACCTGCACATTGCAGCTCGTGGAACTGCCGCGGTTAGGGCTAACATACACTTACAAGTTACGACAAAATTATTGTTCGAGTTGAAACTGTTGTTATTTTGGCCAAAGCATTTAATAAAACAAACAAAAGTGCGTTCTATCGCGTATTTGATGCTGCAAGTAAATTTACTGCATAGGCTAGAAGTCGGCTCTATCTTTTTTGCCTTTTGCTGATCTATTAAAGGTATTCGTAACAAACTATTTGTTACTAGCTGCCCGCCTCTGCTTCGCACGGGTAGCACTAATTACTTATCTATGGCGCACCTACCTATCTACCTAACCTACCTACCTACCTACCCTACCTACCTTCACCTACCTATCCTAAGAACCTTGTCCTGAGAATAACGAACACAACAAAAGAAGAATTAGCGAAATCGGTCCAGCCGTTCACGCGTAATGCCGTGACCAAGGGAAATAGGGATTCATTTTTATATATATATAATAATAGATAATTACCACTTTTCTTTTCGTCTTTCAGGATAGAGCGACAGGCTGCGGACAAGTAAGTGTTGTCCTTTAGTGGGTGTTCGTGTTAGCTATCAGCATGATCTGCGCGGGCTCATGCAGCGGCGCAATATCCACCTGGACTCGAACCCTGGACACAAGCGTGGATTACATTGCGCTATCCACTTATATAACATCAAGATTACCCTACTTTCGGTTCTATGTCATAACTGAACATATTCAGATGCATATGTAAAGTGTCATAAAACTACATGAATATATTTATTATGACACTGTACATGAGTTCATGTAACTATGAGTGGAGTACCTAACAACTGAGTCCACTAGCTAAGATAAGTGTTATGCTTGTGCTTACATAATTATATTACCGAAGATGACCACTATAAATTATTGAGACTGAAATGGTTAGGCCAGTTTATCTTCGGTTAGGTAGATATTGACGTAAAACTATAAGCTGTTTGTTTTTCTTGCTCGTGAGTATAAATATACGTCATGTTTGTCTCCGAAGCGATCCATGGCGGATGTAGATCAAGACAAATATTAGCTTTGGATCCGAACATGTCCTGATTGGGCCGCGCGGTGCTGGATGGCGGAAAACTAACGTCAACACGAAACTTGAGAGTTTGGAAGGTGACAAACTATGGATCGTCACGTAAGCGCATATTTCATTTTTAGCATGATTTTAACTTTCGATTTGAAAATATTCGTGTAAATAAACGTAGGTCCTGCCTGCCTAGCCTTTTCCTAATTATGTTGAGGTCGGCTTCCAATCCAACCGGATGCAGCTGAATACCAGTATTTTACATGGAGCGACTGCCTATCTGACCTCCACAACCCAGTAACTGGGTAATACGATACCTACCCCTTAGTACCCATAAGACTGGTTGTCAGACTTTCAGGCTTCTTACGACCCGTAACGACTGTCAAAGATCTACAAATGACAGCCGGGACCAACGGCTTAACGTACTTTTAGATGCACATCATAGACCAACCCCGGCAAGCGTAGCTTAACCTGATGGATTTTCCCGTGCGGCAGTTATTGCTTAGCCACGATCTCCTAAATAAATGTAGGTAAACCTACTGAAATCCAATTTGTCGGATTGAATCATAAACATACTATATTAACATTCCATTAAATCACACAGCAATCAATTACAGGTTTCCTTTAACACCATTGTTCGTAATACTACTCATTAGTATGACGCTCTCTAATTAGGATAACATCATAACGACGGGCTACTATGAGTGGATTTAATTACGAACGACGTTGACTCGTTTATCGATGTTGATAGATTACTAATTACTAAGTAGATGGTAACTATATCAAACCCTGCAATGTCCATAAACAACATTATTTCAGTTGACACGTTTGCAGAAGGCAGTTCTTACTAACAGGGCTACAGCTTTAATTCAACACACAGCAATGCCAATGGAGGTAAGCGACACATTTACTTTTATATTTGTGTTAATTTGTAACTAAGTTGGAGCTAGTACTGTTCAGAACATGAATTATACGTTTGATTCTAAAATGAACACTTGTGTTGTTGCAGAAAACATTCTACCGTCCATGTCCAGTCTCCATCCAATAGCAATGACGAAGAAAAATAACAACGTGTTATTACTGTAATTCATTTACCTGTATAACACAACCCAGAAAATGACTGAAATCATATGTCAAGGCCAACAGGCCTAGAAAGCTTCGGCGCCGACGTAAGACTTGGATTCATTCGTGACGGGTTGGCCAGAGAAGGCAAAGAGAGAATGAAGTGGTATTCTATGGGGGAATTGCGCTAGTAGTAGGACAGAAAAGTGTAATGCCATCCCCACTGCAATACCCACTATCAATAGTAAATGTAAATTCTACTCAAGCATCAGGTAGACACGAACCCCTAATTTACACGAGGGTGGATAAAAAAGCACTGAGATGAAGTTCACTAGCGTTTTCCATCTTGTTTGCAAAGAAGAAATAGATAGTGGATAGAACGTTTTCAATCAAGAACAGGATCAAGAATTGTCCCAAGTTTGTGAACAAAATGAGAATTATGAATCATGAGTCTTACAATCACTGTGCGGCGAGCGATGAATCAAAGTTCAAGTAAATTTAAGAAATATGTTTATTATTTTTCTTATAATAATTTTTGTTTTTACAGTAAACCATAACAACTTTGAAAGAGACATAAAATGAGTCATCAATACCGAAGAAACCGAGAATCCCAAGAAAGCAAGTTATGAAATAGATAGATAATGTTTATTTGCCAAAAACAGTGTTTACGATTCCTTATAGTCTACATTAATAGCTAGGTTTACAAAAAACAAAATAAGATGCAAAGGAACCATTTTGCTAATAAACTCCACACTAGGTCGAGCCTGTCTCGTGGAGTTCATGGGTGGCATTACCATATAGTGAAAATGAGCATTACATGAATACGTATGAAAAAGCGTTAATTTTTAGGGTAATTAAAACATTTTCTAGGTTTAAAAATGAAATTAAAACAGTTAAAAAAAAAAGAAGAAAATTAAACAATAAAGTAGGTTAACAGATTATTGTAGCAATGTGCACTATGTGTAAGAATGTGTGTGAGTGTTTTTGAGTGAGAGAGAGGATGTGTGAGTGTGGGCATGTGTTAGTGTATTACGAAATTATCTTTAAAAGAGATTCGGATTCACTATATGATTGGGCTAGCAGCCATTTGCGAACAATCTTTTTTACTTGGCTTGTTCCAGTAATAAAAATAATTCAGCATTTACCCACACTACGGATTATTATTACATGCACAATAGCTGTTTTTGTCAAGTTCACCTATAAGTTCTCTAAGTTCACTAATTAGATGAATAATACCTCATTGATGGTAATTCTGTATTCACATTATCATTGTCAACAATTTCTTTCGTAATGGTTGTCGTATTTTGTTAGCGTTGTCAAAAATGTTGTTTTCGTTTTCAGTAGCAAAGTAAGAACTTTATCCATAAATTGAATGTTTCTAATGCTGTTAATGGAATTTACACCACATTTTTCATACATAAAGTTCAACTTCCATTCGGTGGCTCAGCCTACGGATGATGATAGTAAATTTTTTTTTTAGGCTTTTGCTGAATTTGTGTGTATTGCTATTATACATTGTTTAATGTTGATGCTGTCGAATATTTTGTTTTCGTTTTCATTCAGATTGGTAATTTATTCTTAAATAAGATTTTTTCCAAAGATTTGACTTTGATGAGGTACGCTGACTGGTCCCCATCATCTGTATCAGTTGATAGATAAGAGACTCCTCTTTCTATAGCTGGCGCCATGAATGATGATAGTATTTTTTTCTTTTTCTTTTTTGGTTGAACTTCAAAAAATTCTTCTGTAATAAACAACACAAAGAATGAAACAATTGAAACAATAAAAAGTAAGTCTTCAGTCCCCACTGAAGACTTACTTTTTATTGTTTCAAAATATTTTTGATCACCGTTATCTCCAGCTATTAGTTGACTGCCTAAGTGGGTGGTCATAATGGATTATTTTCTTTGAGGTAGAACTTTTAAAATATATTATTTTATTGATGTTGTCGAATGTTTTGTTTTCGTTTTCGTTTTTCTCCATTCAATATGATGTCACATTCGCTACTTCTAACATTTGGTAATTTAAATCTAATGCATTTTTTGTTTTTTTTTTAAAGACGGAGGGTTGCGCCGCTCTGCAGATTAGTACAGAACAATTTACTTAACACGTCTGCTACCACTGCGGAGCGTGCGCGCCTGCTGGCTGTGGGTAAATGGGAATCGGGTCTGTGGCTTCATGCACTACCGTCGTCGAACATAGGCACTTTGCTCGACGACACTACCTTCCGCCTCGCTGCTTCCCTACGACTAGGAGCTCCTTGTTGTTCTCCTCATCGCTGTCACTGTGGCGAAGTTGTCAACAGCCTCGGACATCACGGCCTGTCTTGCAGCCGAAGAGCGGGTCGCTTAGCGCGGCAAGCGAACATTAACGACATCATCCGACGACCTCTTGTTACCGCCGGCGTTCCAGGTATATTAGAACCCAATGGCTTGGCACGCGACGATGGCAAGAGACCGGACGGTATGTCTTTATCTCCATGGAAAGTGGGTAGACCTTTAGTGTGGGATGCAACCTGTGTCGACACTCTTGCGCCATCCCATCTTCCTGGCTGTGCTGGTGCTGCCGCTACGGCTGCAGAAAACCTCAAGCGGCGTAAGTGTAATAACCTTACAGGTAATTATATTTTCAAGCCGTTTGGGGTTGAAACCCTCCGTGGGGCCGTGGGGTTCGAGTGCTCACGGCCTCTTCAATGATATCAAAACAGCTCCTAAACTAATTTAAGTAAGAAATTTTGAGACGGCGCCAAACACACATTCAATGAAGATCCATCAAGCTACCATATTACGGTTTAAGTAATTAATTTGTTTGTTTGGCGCCGACTCATTTGATGTTAATATTTATTTTTGCATGCAAGGACGCGATACTATTGCGGGCTAACGGGAACGCCCTCTGTTAGTTAACATATTGTTTTATTTTATTTTTATAGAATAGTTCAAGATGAGACTGGGATACGAATAGGATTCAAAATAATTTAACTTCTAATTGTTGGTGGCGAGCTGCTTAATGTATTTATTACATGAATTTCAGAAATGTAAGTCATTATGTTCAACGCTTAGTTTTGTATATTAAAAGGGACACATTGACACATTATAATGATGAAATGTTACTTTCTCATTTTTTTAACATACGACTGAAATGGAAATAAATATTACCTATATAGTTTTATTGCGATTGACACACGAAAGATTAGAGCCCAGGCAGTAATTACAAACCATAAAGAGATCTTAGACGCAGTCAGGGTCGCAGCCTAGTCGATATAACCAGCTGCAGTTGTAAAGCAAATAGCGAACATTTTGCTGGCATTTTGCAGGATTTTCATAAAACAAGGAGGATTTGAATACAATGTCAACATTATTGTGCACCCATAATGCATGTGCGTCCTGCACCTGCATGCGCTCGCGCAACGCGCCGATAGCGCCCGATAACGCGCATAATGTGCCACGCCGCGCCGCCGCACCCGCCACGCCGCCGCGCGCCGCTGGTACCGCCCCGCTGATACCGCGCTACTGATAGTTTACTAGGTACAATGCGACGATACTCTTTTCTTTTTTATGCGCTTTCTGGATTGTATATAGAGCACGTAGTTTCAATTAAATAAATATAAAAATGCCTTGGAAACTGGATCCATTCGAATAATATGATAATTGCTAAGCATTGCCAACAATAAAAACCATTCATTCTCGTCTGTGATAGACAGGCAAGGATCAGGCAATCTAATGTAATAAATATTTCTCACCAGTCGGCGGCAATATTATCATCCGGTTCGATATTATCACAAAAAGCTAACCATCACAATCGACATCAGGGCACTTCTTGTGCACACAAACAACTTGGAATATATCCCATAAGAATGTATCAAGGAACTGCGACCATTTCATAATATGACATTATATGAAACAAAAAGTGTTGAGGACTTCCCGTGCCCATCCCGCCCCGTCTCAAACTCAAACTCAAACTCAAAGCATTTATTTCAATTAAACCATTTACAGGCACTTTTAAATTGTCAAGAAGTCGGTCAGTCAGAAATATGAAGCTAGTTGCCCATTCCAAAGCGTAGTAGGTACCTATGGAGAAGAACGGGCAAGAAACTCCACGGACACTCTTTTAAATAAAAAAAATTGTTACAAAATATTGGTTACACCATTAATGTTGAAATTATACATTTGTGAGGACAATGTAGAAAGACGTGCACGTTAAAAGCATCCGTAATAAAAATATAAAAACAAAGAACAATTCAAATATTAAAATAAGCCATGGCAGCTAAGAGATGACCAGTCTCTACTGACGGCGCCCGTTCACGAACATGACGCATGGATTAGCACCATTCAGCTCAACCATTTTGAAGGGAGCTAAATGATCCAACACACGCGCCACCGCCAGCGAGACATTAGAGTGAGCATGACATAATCTCAGCCGCCAGGGCACATTCAAGTCAATGAAAGACATACCCAGTACCTAAATGGTAGCTTTATAGTCAGTACATAGTACTCACACATGTGCTATGCAATTATACAATGCTAAGACATTGAATTTATACAATGCAAAGATAAATCTTCAGCAGCTCCAACGGTATTTTCAAATGCTAATTAATTAGTTTATGCTTGTGGAGCAGGACCAGCAATGAGCCAAGCATTTTTATCAATTATGTAATCCCCCAACTTATAATATGCCTGCCTACATAGTGTGCGTTTTATACAAGATTTGAATTTCGTCTCATTCAGTTGAAGTATGTGGGGAGGAATTTTATTGTAACATTTTAAACAGTACCCCATGAAAGATGAGTCTACTTTAGCCAGTCTGAAACCTGGTTGAACTAATAGATCCCTATTTCTTGTACTATAATTATGTCTATCACCTCTTTTACTAAAAAGATGTAAATTTTTTCTTACGTACATGATGTTTTCATAGATATACTGACAAGGTACCGTCATGATGTTAATGTCCTTAAACAGTTCCCTTAGAGAATCGCGCCTACGGAGATAATATATGGCTCTGATAGCTCTTTTCTGCAGAATAAAAATAGACTCGATGTCTGCAGCCCGTCCCCACAGCAGAATACCATAAGACATGATACTATGAAAATAACTGAAATAGACTAGCCTGGCGGTATCTACATCAGTTAATTGACGGATTTTTCTGACAGCATATGCTGCTGAACTTAGCCGTCCTGCAAGAGATGTTAAATGAGGACCCCATTGTAGCCTTGAGTCGAGCGTGATTCCTAGGAAAACAGTTTTATCGACAAATTCTAGTTTCTCTTGATTCAATACTATCTCACAATTACTATTTTTAACATTTGGTAAAGAAAATTTTATGCACTTAGTTTTTTTTCCATTTAATACTAAATTATTAGCAGTGAACCAATTTTGGACCTGCAGTAGGGCGTTATTTACGTCGTCAAAATTTGTAGCACGTCTATCTACCTTAAAAATTAAGGAAGTATCGTCAGCAAATAACACCATTTGTGGTTTATTTTTTAATAAATGGAGTAGATCGTTAATATACACTAAAAAGAGGAATGGACCCAAAATCGAGCCTTGTGGCACACCCATTTTTACTTTTAAACCTAGTGAATTGATACCGTTTATTTGAACTTGCTGTTGTCTATCATTTAAATAAGATTTTACTAAATTGAGTGCAAGTTTTCCAAGTCCGTAATGTTCAAGTTTCGAGAGTAAGGTTTCGTGATCGACGCAATCAAATGCCTTGGAGAGGTCACAAAAAATTCCTATTGCGTCTTGGGCCTCTTCCCACGCGTTAAAAATGTGTCTTAATAAGGGTACACCGGCGTCGGTCGTACAACGTCCTTTGGTGAAACCATACTGTTGATCGTGGAGGATTTTATTTGTGTTAAAATGATTCAGCATTTGATTAAGCATTACCTTTTCAAACACCTTGCTGAAAACCGGCAACACGGATACGGGTCTATAATTATTGGTGTCTTTACTGTCCCCGGATTTGAAAAGTGGTATTACCTTGCTGTATTTCATTAAATCCGGGAAGACTCCTTGATCCACACACAAATTAAATATTAAGGCTAAGTAAGGCGCTATGGTCTCAATTATGGAGGTACAGATTTTAATGGACATTCCCCAAAGATCTTCGGTCAATTTGATCTTGATTTGCTTAAAAGCTTTTATTACTATTATGGGGTTAATATGCTTAAAGTTAAATTCAATCGGGCATGCTGAAACATTCGCCCTTACTAAATCAAAAGAGAGCGAGGGCGAGGAATTTAAGGTTTCAGTAGTTTTAAGTGGGACACTGGTAAAGAAATTTACAAATTCTTGAGCAACTTCTTTGCTATCGCAAATGAGACCACCACATGACGCCTTCAGGGTGTACTCCGAATTATGCTTTTTGTTCCTGTTCGTTTCATTATTGATAATTTTCCAAACCGTCTGTATTTTATTGTCTGCTGATTTAACCTTGTTGCTAATGTATAAGGCTTTAGCTGTCTTACAAGTGTTCTTAAAAGTTCTAGAGTAAGAAGCAACATATTTATTAAAAGTTTCCGTGTTAATATAAGGCTTAAGGCCATACAGCTCGAAAAGTCTATCCCTACTTTTCCTGAGTCCTTTAGTTGCCCAGTCACTAAATAAAAACTTAGGGCTGATAGTCTTAGTGTTCTTCTTAAAAGAATTATCGAACTCGGTTTGGACTAACGAAAAGAATTCTTTATACAAAATATTAATAATACAAAAATTAATATCTCATCCCATGCCGCACTGTCCCGCGCTGTCCAGGCGCAGGCGCAGGCCCGTTATCTGTCGCATAGAGATCAACTGTCGCATACCCGTGTAAGTGTAGCGTTGTGTGAAGTTGTAACATGCCAGTTATTAAACTGAACTGCACCAACAGAAGCGATGTGTCATAATATGATGGACAACACAAGCTCCTGCACGCGGATCTGCTTGTTGTAATAACAGTTTTATGTAATTTGTTTGTACATTTGCAGGATGACATGTGAATAAGTAGATAGACGTACTAATATTTGATTTGTCGAAAATATTTGTGAATTTAAATTAGAGGATACAACGTCAACTATTCTATTCTCTTTGGCCTATGTTATCTTGTTTGTTTATTTAAGTAAATGTTCCTCGATCACATCATATCCTGCCCTGCGGATGTTTAGAAGACAATGGTTGTCAATACAAAGACGCAATACTGCGCAACATGTGTACAGAAACAGTAACAAGCAGACAGCTGTGGTATAAAGTGATGACAGCGCCACTGAGCGTCCGTGTGAAACCCATGGACACGTCCCACCATACATTAAACATGGCCTGCGCCAGCGCACAACATCGCGACACCGATCGCAGATCAACGCTGATACACTTTAATGCACTCGGAGAAATCAGCGAACAAAGATAATGTGTTAAAAGCTGAGAATTTGAAATGAAATAAGTGCCCATAGGTAACTAAGGTTGACTGGTAGAAAGGGTAGGTTGACTTTATTAATTCAGTTTCTCTATCAGATACTGTCACTTTATTAATAAAATTTCACCATTAGACACTGTCACTTTATTAATTCAGTTTCTCTATCAGACACTGTCACTTTATTAATTCAGTTTCTCTATCAGACACTGTTACTTTATTAATTCAGTTTCTCTATCAGACACTGTAACTTTATTAATAAAGTTTCACCATCAGACACTGTCACTTTATTAATTCAGTTTCTCTATCAGACACTGTCACTTTATTAATAAAGTTTCTCTATCAGACACTATCACTTTATTAATTCAATTTCTCTATCAAACACTGTCACTTTATTAATTCAGTTTCTCTATCAGACACTGTCACTTTATTAATTCAGTGTCATTATCAGTCACTGTCACTTTATTAATTCAGTTTTACCATCAGACACTGTCACTGTATTAATAAAGTTTCACCATGAGTCACTGCCACTTTATTAATTCAGTTTCACTATCAGATATTGTCACTTTATTAATTCAGTTTTACCATCAGACACTGTCACTTTATTAATAAAGTTTCACCATCAGACACTGTCACTTTATTAAAGTTTCACCATCAGACACTGTCACTTTATTAAAGTTTCACCATCAGACACTGTCACTTTATTTCAGAATCATTGGATCAAACTTTACTTTTCAGGCTGTAATGCAAAAAGTTTCTTCTCCTATTAAAAATAATATTTGTAACAGCATGATAAATTATTTGCGTTTGATTAACATACGCCATTATAATCTATATTAGTCTCAATAACGATTTCGATTTGACTTATTGTAGTCTTTCCACCTCTTGGCCATTATAATTATAATTATTTGCCAGGCTCTGAATATAAAACCGAAAAACAATCTTAAATTGGTTTTAGGCTAAACACTATTATCGACCCAGCGGTTTTCATTTTTGGAATCTTTTATATCGGTGCACTCGAAACAACAGTTGTTTTGAATGCACTTAATTTCCACAACTTATACTTCTTCCAACATAAACCAGGATCATCAGATCACATTATTAATATTATGAAATACTTACATATTTTAATAATCTGTATCTGCATTTGACTCGAGCGTAGGTACAGAAAGGGCTCACGGTTGCGACAGTCGCAGGCGCTCATAAACGCTATAAATGTATTAATAATACTTATCGATAGCTGCAAATGTATCGCTATCACTTACTGCCAAGCACACAGGACAACTTATCCAACGCTCATTTTATATTGTCATACTAATTATTGTACGACAAGTTACAGTGGTCGCACGGGTTAACGTAGGGTTTCTTTCGGTTTCATATAAGTGAAGTTATGTTTGAATGTTAACGATCCTGAAAAGTAATCTTATGTCTATTGGACACGTCGGTGAAACTTTGTTTTAACCTTCCAATATTTCAGTTCTTTCTTGAGCTTATTAAACACCCATAAAGTAGTGTTTAAAACAACCCTTAGCTTTGAGAAAACTCAATTGAGTTTTATCAAAGTCAAAGTCTTATAATTTATTTCAATTAGGCACATAACAGACACGAACGTCGACCTCTGTCTGCCTGCCCCACGCGCCACGCGGCTATGTAGAAGGTTTCATTCGGAAGGCTGACGTGTACCTTGCGCAGCAGGAATCTTAGTCTTAACACTCATTCGTATGCATATTGCGGAGTTGCAGTAATTGAAGAATTAATTCAATTATATCAAATTGTGCTGTTATGCTTTATATGCTTTTTATGGTTCAGATGTGGGAAAAGTAATATTGTCTCGTCCCATGGCTTACGGCGGCTGCGCGGCCGGGACAGCGTGTGACACACGGAGCGCCCGCGCCGCCGCGGGGAGCCGAGCGCATGCGCGCGCATACATCAGGCGCGTTAATTGAATAACGGCGCATGTGTGCGCGCACCGTGCATGCGACCACTCGAGCTCCGCCGATATTACCGTTTATATTGCCATTTTCATAGTACACTCACAATGCGACTTTTAAACGGATATAAATATTGTATGCGGCGCGATGCGGAGCTGTATAATTGAATAGCCGCGCATCTATTTAGAAGTGCTCGTAAACGCTGGTTAAATTTGGTTCTTATTCATGATATGCGCTAACGACGCTCGTATACTCGCACGGCGCACTTTACGACGCGCTTGACGAGAGCACGGAGAGGTTCTAAATCAAAATTTAAATAGTTTTCAATCAATTGTTAGCGGGAACTTGTGCTATGTGTTCCGGGTTCAAACAGAACTCGGGGTCAGGAGCCAGGGCGTGCTGTCGACGACTGCTTGAATCAGCGAGTATAAGTGATACAGCTTCAGCCACATCTGTTCTAACGAGCCGAGTGCACAATATGGCCACCATCATTGTAGTGACACGGACACAAGAGCTTTCTTTGTGCTTCAATGAAAATATTTGGATGGTTTCTGTAATGTTGACGCATGTGTCAGTCGGGCCGTGAGCTGCATTGTGTGCGTGTTTGTTGTTACTAGACACGAACAGAAGTACATACATTACAGGTACCTACATTACATACAAGCGGACTGAGGGACGTTTCAATCAGACGGAGCGGGTCTTTAGCGCTCTGTTATAAGCATACACTGAACCCTAAAATACTTAGTCATCATGGCTTTCAGCCATGTCAGTACAATAGTAGTAGTCAGCAATAATCATTGGTAAAAAAGTTAGTCTATTCATAACCTTTACGGTGAACGGTTGCATAAGGGTCCCTTTTCATAAATGTATTAATTAATTAAATAAATAATAATCTTCTTTTAAAATCATTTCTTTTTTTTAAAAAGCCTCTTGGAAGGGACCCTATAACATTTTGGTGGCAGCGGTGGGATACGGAAATCCCCAGTGCCGATTCGCGTAAACCACATTTGCGTTAAATCAATAAATAGACTCTCCGTATCCTACAATCCTATAAAATAAATAAGTGGTAATAAAACCAGTGAAGTGTTCATAAGTAGCACGTTACGATTCTGTGAGTCGTGTTCATCCTGAGCAGTGCAGCCTACATGTATCCTGTGAGTGTCCTGTGGACATCCTTTAATCGTCCTGCGAGTATCCTGTGAGCGCCAGTCGCGTCCTTCATCTGCCTGGTAGCTTCACATACTTCTGGCATCCTACGAGTCCTCCGAGCATCCTGCGTGTACTCCGAGCATCCTGCGAGTCCTTCGAGCATCCCACGAGTCCTTCAGGCATCCTGCAGATCCTGAAACGTCATAAGTGTCGTCCTATGACCCGCGAGTGTTTTGTGTTTAGTCTAACAAGTGTTCCGAGAATCTAAGAGTGTCGGTTGTGTTATCTGTGTGTGAGTGTCGCTATGCAGCCGTTCTCAGCCCTAGCTCTTATCGCCGCCTACGTATTCCTGTAAGTCGATGAACAATATTGCTAACTGTAAGCTTATCCCTGCTAGTTTAAAGTTAATATTCTGTTACTTAGTTTGATGTTTTGAATTTGCATGTTATGCCTCCTAAAGTACCAAAAAACGAAGATAGTAAATTGCAAATTGATATTCCATCTGAGCTTCCAGCCTTAAAATCTCCAATCTTATCACCAAAATTTACTAGGCAAACAGTAGAAATGGAGCTTAATACTTTATTAAAATTCGTGAAACCATATGACGGCACTCGCGAGAAACTAAATTCGTTTATTAATAACTGCAATAATACTTACGAGCTAGCATCCGAGGCACAAAAGCCAATTATATTTAAATACATATTATGTCAACTTACAGACAAAGCCGAAATTGCTTGTTCGATCAAAGAGTTCACGTCTTGGGAACAGTTAAAAGAGTTCCTTAAAACTCAATTTTCAGAAAGAAAACACTATACACATTTACTAAATGACCTCCAGGAAAGCAAACAAACTTCGTCTGAAAATGTAGGACAATTCGCTCTTCGTATGGAGACTTACCTTTCTCAACTATTAACAGAGATATCACTCTCTAATCATAAGGCCAAGGAAATACCAGGTCGCACCGCGGCCATGGAGGACCTAACACTCCACCACTTCCTTATGGGTTTAAACCCTCGCGTATCAAACATGGTAAGGTGCAGGGCACCTAAAACGTTCAATGAGGCCGTTAACTTAGCCATTTCCGAAGAAAGGATTTTAGAAACTCTTTATAGGCGAAATCATAGCTCACAACATGATAAACAGGCTAGCCAAAATAGGTTTAAACCTAAAACCTCTGCTCAGAACAATAAATACTCACAGAAATCATCTTCGCAACCAAGTACGTCGGGTAGCAATCCTAAACACGACCCAAACCTTACATGCAAATATTGCAAAGAGATTGGTCATGATATAAATAACTGTCAAAAGCGACAGAAACGTTACCCGAGTTCTCAACCTCAACAGGATCAAAGTAAATCCTCTGGGTTCCAACCCAATCCTAAATCTCCTCAAGTCAATTTCATCGATGATTGCGATGACTCCGATGAATCTACCCACGATGATGAAGGTGAAAATGTCGAAGTGGAAGATTTAAACGAATAAACGTCCTGCAACCGTGCCGAACGGGACGTCAAGTCAAAGTCGGCACACATTCGAACCGCATGAGTTCAGCTTTTCAAGCTCCCGAGGTTATACATCAGGGTAACCAGCCCCAAAACGGCAACCTCAACCCTCTTAAGGTTATACATCAGGGTAACCAGTCCCAAAACGGCAACCTTATCTCTTCCGAGGTTATACATCAGGGTAACCAGTCCCAAAACGGCAACCTCAACCCTCTTAAGGTTATACATCAGGGTAACCAGTCCCAAAACGGCAACCTTATCTCTTCCGAGGTTATACATCAGGGTAACCAGTCCCAAAACGGCAACCTCAATCCTCTTAAGGCTATACGTCAGGGTAACCAGCCCCAAAATGGCAGCCTTATCTCTTCCGAGGTTATACATCAGGGTAATCAGCCCCAAAACGGAAACCTCAATTCTCCTAATATTTATGAGGTTAATATCGATACCTCTAAAAAACTACTACCTCATGTGTTGATGGAGTCACAAATCTCTGATATTCCACTAACACTCCTTGTAGACTCAGGGTCTGCAATCTGCTTGTTAAAAGAATCAAGTATCATAAACAAGCCAAAAATCATTCATAAACCTATAAGCATTAAAGGCATCGATCCTGGCGTTGAAACGACTCAAACTATAGGTTATTTTAATCTAAAACTAAAAGTTTCTGACTCTAAGTCAATTAGCCATAAATTTCACGTGATCAAAGAAATTAACCTACCTTATGATGGCATTATAGGTAATGATTTCCTGACGGTTAACAGTTGCAACATTGACTACAGTAGTGATGTTCTTAAAATAATTCACAATGAAATTAAAATTCATTTCTTTGACTCTTGCTATATCATTCCACCACGCACAGAGACTGTAATAGAATGTACCGTCACAAATCCAGAACTAAAAGAAGGCGTCATCCTAGATCAACATCTTTCTAGTACCCTTCTAGTTGCTAATTGTATAGCAAAAGTTAAAGACAATAATAGAGTAAATATATCCGTTGTTAATACCTCTAATAAACCTGTTAAGATTAAACGCAACCTTAACCTTAAATTAGACCCAATTGTCGTATATCCTATTCAATCACAATCCCTTTGTGAAAACGTAGTTGAACGTACTAGGAAAGTTCTAAATTCCCTGAGAACCTCCCACCTGAATGACGAAGAAGTTCAAGCACTCTTTAATTTATGTTCAGATTATTCTGATATATTCCACTTACCAGAAGAGGCTTTGTCTTTTACGCCAGCCATCCAACATGAAATCAAAACCACTAGTAACACTCCGATACATACAAAAACTTATCGTTTTCCTGAGTGCCATAAAGAGGAAGTGGACACCCAAATTAATAAAATGTTGGACCAGGACATCATCAAACCCTCGAATTCTCCATGGTCTTCTCCTATATGGATTGTTCCTAAAAAAGTAGATGCTTCTGGCCAGAAGAAATGGCGCATCGTAATTGACTATAGAAAGTTAAATGATGTCACAATAGGTGAAATTTATCCTATCCCTCAAATTACCGAAATTCTTGACCAATTAGGTAAAAGCCAATATTTCACTACCCTCGACCTTTCATCAGGTTTTCATCAATTAATGATATCACCAGAAGACGCACCTAAAACAGCCTTTTCTGTACCCCAGGGTCACTTTCAATTCAATAGAATGCCGTTTGGTTTAAAAAATGCCCCAAGTACGTTTCAGAGACTTATGAATACTTGCCTTGCTGGGCTACAAGGCTCTCGTTGTTTCGTTTATTTGGATGATATAGTCCAGTACGCATTCGATTTAAATTCAGCAATCTTAAATCTCAAGGCCATTTTCGGCAGACTTCGAGAATTCAATTTAAAACTTCAACCAGAAAAATGCGAATTTCTCCGAAAGGAAGTTACTTACTTAGGTCACATTATCACCCAAAACGGAGTAAAACCAAATCCAGATAAAGTAAAAGCTGTAACACAATACCCCGTTCCAAAGTCTGCTAGAGAAATTAAATCTTTCTTAGGCCTCGTGTCATACTACAGGCGTTTCATCCCTAACTTTTCGAAACTAGCCAAATCCCTCACCTTGCTCTTGAAAAAGGACGTCCCGTTTGATTGGACGAATGAACAGCAACTTAGTTTCGAAACTCTAAAAAATAAACTAGTCGAAGCACCTATATTAGCTTATCCTGACTTTAACCAAACCTTTTTGTTAACCTGCGATGCATCTAACTATGCTATATCAGCTATCCTGTCTCAAGGTCCCATCGGGCGTGATCTTCCAATTGCTTATGCGTCCCGCACCTTAAATAAAGCCGAATGTAACTACAGTGTTACGGAAAAAGAATGTTTAGCAATAGTATTTGGAACTAAAACCTTCCGACCATATTTATATGGTCGCCGATTTATCATTGTAACAGACCACAAGCCGCTTCAATGGTTATTCAATTGCAAAGATCCCGGATCTAGACTCATTCGATGGAGGTTGAAACTTGAAGAATTTGAATATGATATTCAGTATAAAAAGGGTAAAATAAATGCCAACGCAGACGCTTTGTCTAGATTCCCTGTTAATCCCGTTCAACCTACTGCTAACGAAATAACAACACCTAATCTTCTAAATTCCGAAGCTAATAATACTCCCGAAAATTTTGACAGTAATTCAGACAGAGATTTATTCGACTTCATTACGTCACCTACTTCCCTTCAGTCGGATGAACTTAACCCCGACCATCTCTTAGAAATTCCTACCCCAGACCTTCTTAATACAGAATCTCCAAATTCTACCTCTATAAGAGCCCCATCAGAAAACACTGTAATTCAAGACGCGCACCTCAGTTCCGTCCCTGACTTATCTACTGTTGACTACTCCAATTTCCTGAAACAAATAGCGGATAAAAATAAATCATTCAATACACAAATTATCGAACATAATAACAGTTTGCTAAAAACCACTTCTAAAGTTGTCTTAGTGCCCACATCGATTGATTTGGATGAATCGAATCCGTATATTGAAGAAATATTAAATAATTCGGAAAACCGAGACCAAATCCGCAACCAAGAAAAACAATTACATACCTTCTATAAAGTCCAATCAGGAAATAAAGATTACTACTTCCTGTATGTAAAAGTACATCACTTCGACCAGACGTCATATGACGAAATATTTAAAACTCTCAAATGTATTCGTAATGAACTTGTAATAACTGATCAAATTAGAGAGATTAGTATATCCGACTTCCGTGACCCTTTTGAAAAACACAGTTATATTAAGATTTATAATATTATAAACTACCTATTTCATAATACTGGCATACAAATAGATATCTATCATAATAACGTTACTTACCCATCACCGTCTGAAGCTAAGAAAATTCTCTACGACAATCATGACTTACCCATAGCTGGTCACCTTGGTGTCAGTCGTATGTATGATAGATTGAAACAATTATATTATTGGAAAGGTATGCGCAATGACATAGAGTCCTATGTTAAAAGCTGTAAATCGTGCCAGGAAAATAAAGCTTTACGCAAAATAAATCGCGCACCAATGCAAATTACAAGTACGTCAACTAAACCGTGTCAGCGCATAGCGCTTGATATAGTAGGACCCCTTCCAGAATCCGGTCCGGCAAAACTTAAATTCATATTAACACTACAAGATGATTTCACTAAATTCTCTACCGCGTACCCCGTGCGCAGTACGACAGCCGAAGAAACATGCGAATGTTTACTACACTTTATATCAATATTTGGCCTTCCAAAAATGATTTTGACCGACCAAGGCACTAACTTTACAGCAGACCTGTTCAAGAAAACGTGTGAATTTTTAAAAATTAAACAGCTATGGTCAACTCCATATCACCCACAAACACAAGGCGCCCTTGAACGGAGCCACTCAACCTTGAAAGAATATCTAAAATCTTTTGTCAATAAAGAACAAACAAATTGGCCCCGTTATGTATATACAGCCATGCTTACTTATAATACTACTGTTCATACCGTAACACACTACACTCCGTATGAATTAATGTTTGGCAATCAACCGTTTATCCCAAACTCTATATGTGACGAGAGCCTTGGCGCCACATACCCTGAATATGTCCGTATGCTACAAAACCGCTTAAAGTATTCTCGCGATAAAGCTCTTGAATACGTCCACAAGTCTAAGATAACGTCTAAAACGTATTATGATTCCCATAGTCGGACAGTAAAATATAAAATTGGCGATTATGTTTACCTGAAGAACCATCTTAGAATGCGAAAGGCCTTATCACCCATATGGAAAGGTCCGTATAAAGTCTTAAAAGTTCATGGCAATAACACCTTATCACTATTGATAAACAGGCGACACGTCCGTCACCATTATGACCAAGTGAAACTCGCAGAGGTCACCAACAACCTGTGAAAGAAAACTTGTAAATTAGAATCATAATTAAATCATTTTTCTTTAGTATAGATAGACTATATACCTATATGTTATCCTTATAGATTAGTTAGGTTAGTAGTATTTAGTTACTACGTTATATTTTTAGTTAGTATTCATAATACATGCATACCTATGTACTTACAGTGCCTCAGCGGAACTCCAACCATCTAACGAGTATGTCCACGCGATAACTGCAAGTCCTGGAATATACTTCGATTATATAGGGAAATTAAAAATCAATAATGGCATCCTTAATGTCATTATGCCAATAGACATTTTACATATTAAACCACATATAGAAAATATAAATTCAGCATTAGAAACAGTAATTAATACATGTAAACAAAATGCATATATGAAACACTTCGAATGTCAAAATATGGTGAAACCATTAGTAGTTCAACAACAGAATTTAATAAAACTATTTAGTTCCATATCTTACCTTACTGATAATGGTGATCACAGAAACAAACGAGCATGGATTGGTGGAATTGGAATGATTCTAAAACAAGTTTTTGGTACTTTAGATGAAGATGATGCTATTCAATATGATCGAGCTATTGAATCAATAAAAAACAATCAAGATAAACTTATGTCTTCCATAAGAAATAATATTTTAATAACTAAATCTGTTATATCAACTTATAATAATACGTTTCACAAAATACAACAAAACGAAGTAATGTTAAATGACGCTATCAGCAAACTCTCGAGCAGTATTCAAAATATTTCTAAAACTACGCATATTTTAGAATTAGATTTTGTATATAACACCTTGGAAACTTCCATGGTCACCCTAACGTTTCAACTTGAAGACATAACAAATGCGATAATGCTTTGTAGTCAAAACATACTGCACCCGTCCGTTATGTCGCCTAGCGCTATGTACCGAGAATTGGCTGATAACGTGAGGCACCTGCCGAATAATCTACACTTACCTGTACAATTAGATATAAGTTCAGTTCATTCTATTATAAAAGTGTCTACTTTATTGTGCTATTATTTTAACAATAAACTAATATTTCTTTTGCGTGTCCCTTTGGTATCCAATCAAGAATATTCTCTGTTTAATAATATAGCATTACCAACACCTCACAACGCCAATCAACCAAACACATTTGGTTTAATTGTACCAAGCGCTAAGTATATAGCTATAACAAAAGATAAGTCAAATTACTGTACATTAGAATCATTAGAAAATTGTAAAATAATACGTTTGGCAGAATATTTATGTGTAATCCCTATTATCTACAAAACTGATTCAAGACCAAGTTGCGAAAGCGAACTGTTATCTAAAACAATCAAAGAAATTCCCGCAGTATGTAATATTACGCAGTAAGTTCATTCATGGTAATCTAGATATTTTTAAATCGCTCAATAATAATAGTTTTATATATGTTCAATCTGAATTAACGAAACTTTCACTGGATTGCCAAGGTCATAATCAGATAAAGGAAATAAATATATTCGGTATTGGCATCTTATCTATACCAACTAATTGTATCGCCTATTGTAAAGGCACCACGCTGTTACCGAGATATAATAATGTTTTAAACTTAACTTCACCTATTAATCTGCCAGATTTCAATTTAATAAATAGTAGTTGTTGTAAAATAAATAGTATAACGAATAATATGTCCCCGACCCATTTAGAGCCTATTAACTTAGATAATATAATTCATGTTAGCAAAGCAATTAACAACCTCTTAACAGACGTTGATAAAATTCAGCAAACACCCCACATAATTAAATATGGGACACATTATTCAATAATTATAAGTTTAATTGTATGTCTTATTTTGTTTTACTTAGTTTATAAAATTGTAGTTTATTGTAACCCCAATTGCAACCTTCGCAAATATAGTTTCCGCAAATGCGATAAATCTAAATCAGAATCTATAGAACTGGAGCAAACAATTCAAGAAATTCCAGCTCCAGCCCTAAGAACCTCTTTCTAGGGTTAACTTTGGTAATCATCCCCAAAGTTCACTCTAATAGGGGAGGTGTTATAAGCATACACTGAACCCTAAAATACTTAGTCATCATGGCTTTCAGCCATGTCAGTACAATAGTAGTAGTCAGCAATAATCATTGGTAAAAAAGTTAGTCTATTCATAACCTTTACGGTGAACGGTTGCATAAGGGTCCCTTTTCATAAATGTATTAATTAATTAAATAAATAATAATCTTCTTTTAAAATCATTTCTTTTTTTTAAAAAGCCTCTTGGAAGGGACCCTATAACAGCTCGATGACGGGACGACAGGGCATCGTGCAGGGATGCCGATGTTTTGATGTTCAATGTCAGGGCCTCTCTAACTCTATCTCCCTCTATCTCGTCTTAAATATTTTACATAGTTTGTTTCTTTGCCCTTATACACAACAACTAGGTATTCGTTAGATCATTTTGGCTAATGGTGTAAAACTACGACCGGTCTAGATTTGTCTGTTACTACGTCAACAGATGGCCTCAGTGATGAAATTATGCGGCATATTATCATAATAACTTCGATAACAGTATACATTGTAGTAACTGCAGAACGCACCCAGATTTACATAGCTACTGTGAGCTCAAACAAAGTAGACGCTCTCACATGATGCTGAGAGGAGATAGGCAGGGAGCGAGGTCGTGGTTTAGCATTCTTTACTACCTATTAGATTATTGTTGGACATCTACGGATAGGTTATGTAGGTAGGAACTCTAATGTTTAAGGATCGACGAAATGACGATTTTTAGTGTCAGTATTAAAATTAATAAACCTACACCTAAATGCGTTAATTTATGTAAACAGATTCCAAGCAGGTGAAGTCAGCCCTGCTAGGAGCGCCCGCGCATTAAACTGAAACATCAAGTGATCGCTAACGGGCACAGGCAGTGGGCAGCACTTTACGTTCTCCACACATGGCAGAACACTCCACCGTTCAGCTGTGGCCCCGAGAGGCAACAGGCACAAGTGGCACAAGCGGCACAAGAGGCCCAAGAGGCACTACAGCTGTCGACAGTGTCGTGACGTGTTTGCTCTAAACACGGGGCTGGATGAGTGGCGACCAAAACAAATCAATTGAGTCTCCGATAAAATAGTTACTATATAAACAATCGTAAATCAAGACTACGCTTGAATGTGAATGTGAAGTAATGCAGGCAGGGTTGGCAGAGATCTGCAACAATGTTTAATTTAATATGAGTGTTTTTTTTACTGTTTTTATGTAACTTTTTTTTTAAAGGATCAATCGGAATTATTTATTTACAAAAACGTATTTACATGATTTAAAAACTAGCAGACTTAAAATAATAATAATATGTACAAGTATAAAAGGGGGGGGGGATAATTATAGGGCAATTTATGTAACTTAAAAGAATTATAAGCATGATTTACAATATGCCTATCAAACTAAGCTTCAAATCGTAAATAAAAGCTGCGCCTGCAATTTGTTTTTTCAAAAGCTCCAACTTATTCTCAAACTAAACATGTGACCTGGGTCTACATTTACCACACGACACATCCTTTAGAGATCCATAAACTTGTAACCTCTGTTTGGACAGCCCTAAGCGCAGGAAACAAGTGGAGTGACTGCAGTACGCAATGAATTCGTAGTGAATAGTAATCTGTAATAATGTGCGCGCGACAGCTGTTGTGAATGTTGTAATTGCAGATATTATACGCTTCATTAATATATATATGTATGGATATAGTGCAGTGCGATCCGCCGTTGCAATCGGACGCGAATACACTGTAAGCGGAAATTATAATTTTGCGCCCAGCGCGGCAAATGCCGCTGCCACCATGCGTTCGGAAGAACTTGTGGCGAATGAGATCCTAGCATTCCTGCAGTACCAGCTGGATGTCATGGACGAGGTCAGTGGGCTCCAGATCTGCACATCCTACTTTAATGAAGAGGAGATACGCAGAGCAAAATATGAGTCGCTACATTGCGCAAGCTACCGTCAGTCACATTTGACCACGTCACCAGGCTGCTACGGGATATCACAACCCTAAGATCAAGCCTGGTCGAAATGCAGTTGAAGTTGGCGCATTCAATGCATCGCAGCTGAGTTTCGAGTCAACAAAATTTGACTCACACCGGCAGCCGTCACTGCAATCGATGCACAACCACGCCCCGCCCTCCTCGCGTCCACCATCGTTGGGACGCCGACCAATATTAGCACGTCAAAACCGAGACGGGCTTATTCGGCTTCAGTTATTAAAGCTAACAATACGAGGGGTGCCCAGCGGCCCTCCAAAGCAGTTCGAAGCTCGTTGCCAACAAGTTGCGTAACAAACCAAGGACAAGTCGATGAAGAAGGCTTCATTCACGTGAAGAAGAAGAACAAGAAGAAGAAGCCTGCTTGTCGCAATCCGTGCGCATTGACTAGTCCCGACATGTTGCTGCGTCCCACTATGTCAACGACGCAGCTGTACGTGTAACGTCTACATCACACCACGAAAGTAGAGGAGGTCGTGAAGTACATCAGGGTAAAGACCAAGTTCACCTTGAGAGTCGAGAAGTTGGAGTCGCGCCATAAGATTAACTTCAAATCTTTTGTGGTGCGTGTTCAGACTCATCACCTGGAGACTTTCATGAAGGAGGAATTTTGGCCGACGGGTGTCGTGTATCGGCATTTTTGCGGAAAACTACATGACACCATGACTCAGCGCAATACGTTGCCGACCCAATGTTGTAACTAGATTTTGTAGAGATGTATTTTTTTATTATGTATTAGTTTATTATATAAGATTATTTTGTGTATTTTGTATATGGGCCTCAGTTGCCTGAAAATAAAGCAATTATCATTATTATTTTTCGGGAGTGATCTTTTTCTCAGCTCTAAGGCTGGTTTTAGTTACATTTACGGGCCAAAGCCAAGTAAATTCAACGTGTGGTGTTGTGTTTAGAGAAATAGCTTTGTGTATGTTACTAGTACGTGATTTTGAATAGAAAAATGTTTTTAGCCTAGTGATTTGTTTCTGCCAGAGGTGATGAATGTCGATTAGGCCTCTCCCTCCATTCTGTCTTTTGATGGTGAGTCGTTCGATCGCAGATTTAGAGTGCAGATTGTGGTGTTTTGAGAGTATTGTGCGCGTGGATCTCTCTAACTGTTGATGTCAGTTTTTGACCAATTTATTACTCCGAATGAGTAGGTCAATATTGGTATGGCAAAAGTATTCAAGTTGTTTATAATTTTACTTTATAAAAAAATAAAAATAATAATATATATTTTATTTTAAATTATTGTTGACGTAATCTACTCATTACAATGTTTTTTTTATAAGTTGTATTGCAATATGTGGGTTAGCTAGCGACCTCGATAATTTTTTTATTTACCTCGAATTTACCTAGTTTATCAATTATAACTTCTAGTTACAGTTATATGTAAGCGGGCACGCCCTTTATGCCTGGAGGCTTTTATTTAGATATTGTTTTCGTTAAGTTATTTTTATTTCTGCTTGAGTATAGTTCTCGATGTTTTTGGTTGGTATATTGGCGTGTGCTAGCTGTCATACGGCTATTAATTTTATAATTTAAATTATGTTTTGTGTTGCGTAATGTAAATATCATTTTGCATACTATTATATAGATTATTTTTTTTCTAACTGAACAGACAGCTGTGCTGCTGGGGAGTTTGTTGCGCCACTTCTTCTTCCCAGCTAAAGCACTAGGAAGTGGTGAAGGGTGGGCGTTTTGGGGGACTGTCTTATGTAATATTGACGTTCGAAAAGTGCTGATTCTCAGCCTAGTTTGAATAAATGACTTTTGAATTTTGAATTTTGACTTTTATTAAGCCGGTGAAAGGGAGCTCGTACTTTGTCCTTATTTCTAGTGTTAATACTGTGAAAATATTTTATAAATATTATGTATTGTTGTAAATAATCTCTAAATAAAAATACTGCATGAAAAAAAAGACTCAATACAAGATCCCAAAGTTTCTGCAAAATCGACCGGACAACTTGTCTACTATGCGAAATAAGGGAAAAGCATTTCTGCCTACCCCTTTTTTTTTTTTTTTTTTTGGGTGGGAAATTATCAAATAACTTCTCCCGCTCTGGGTGGAGCGGGAGGGCGTGTCAGACTCTTACTGACTAAAACCCACCCGTGTTCCTTCCGTTGCCTTTACGTTGCCTACCCCTGCCTACCCCTGCCTACCCCTTCAGGGTATACAGACGTAGAAATATGTTTTAAACCATAAAATATAAATGAAACTTGTTGTAGTAAGATTTGAATGCTTATTATTGATATAAAAATCATCTTCCCGACTTGAACATAAAAATGGCTATATCTCTAAAACTTCGCTCATATTGACTTTCAATCAACATGTTACAGGCTATATTGTACCAACAACAAGAAGCTGTATTGTATTTGTCGTACTATTGTAAACCAAGCTTTCGCTAGTACCTATGTATCAGTAGTGATTGTTACACATCCGGGTTTATTCAAAACTATTCTAATTTCTAATCCAATTAAGAAAACCAATTAATCCTTTCATAATATAAACAAAATGGTCACATATCGTACATTATAGCAACACCGCGGTATATTATACGGCAGGAAGCAATCGGCAACGTATTAATTGAAGCGGCATTAGCTATTAGCAATAAAGTACCGCAGTCGTGCGCCCGTGCAGGCCGCGCAGTCCGCGCAGCACCGCCACTATTTATTATACGAACCTTTAATCACCGAGAGGAAATGCAATCTGTGGCGATCAATGTACTAGATATACTCATATATCGGAGTCAACTTTAAATAGAACTAAACATACCCTAATGTTATCTACATTAGGGTATGTGCAGTGAGACCGGCGATAAGAGCGACCTGAACATCGTGGAAATGTAAATTATAGTCTAATTAACCGTTAATAATATGCTAGTAAGGAAATGAAAATCGTGATCAGTGTGATCACAGAACGAAACAAAATAGAACAAGTCAGCAAGTCGATGAAATGATAAATTATTATAGATGATTTTTGTTACAGCAACCCGTCTCGAGCAAGCGAGGTGATCAGTGGTCAAAGGCTTATCTGTATGAGAAGAGGCATTTGCCCTGCAGTGGGACTATATTAGGCTGGTTTTATCATTATTTTTCGTTTATTCATCAAAATTCTTATTAATCAAACTCAAACTCAAACTCAAACTCAAAGCATTTATTTCAATTAAACCATTTACAGGCACTTTTGAATTGTCAAGGGGTCAGTCAGTCACAAATATGAAGCTAGTTGCCCATTCCAAAGCGTAGGTTCCTATGGAGAAGAACGGGCAAGAAACTCCATGGACACTCTTTTAAATCATAATGTTGTTACAAAATATTGGTTACATCATTCATGTTGAAATTATACATGTGAGACCAATGTAGAAAGACGTGCACGTAAAAAGCGTCCGTTATAAAAAGATAAAAACAATTCAAAAATTAAAATAAGCCGTGGCAGATAAGAGATGACCAGTCCCTACTGACGGCGCCCGTTCACGAACATGACGCATGGATCAGCACCGTTTAGCTCAACCATTTTGAAGGGAACTTAACGATCCAACACACACGCCACCACCAGCGAGACATAATATAAAAAAATAGAGGACCGCCGGTATTGGGATTAGGGTCCAAGCTACCGGTGGTTAGGACTGCAGAGACAGGAACCTCCTCACAATGCAAGCCGTATCGAGGAGTATTGCCTTCTGAATCAGGCCCTTGATCCAACCGCCTAACAAGAGCCTCGAGAGATGTTGGTCGAGGCTTTCGGCCATGAGGCCATTGGCCTTTACGACAATCGGTACAATGATAGCCGAGCTCACATTCCACATGTCGACAACCTCGTGTGCTAAGTCTAGATATTTTATTTGTTTCTCTTTCTCAGCTTTCACGAGGTTCTCGTCATGTGGAATGGTAACATCGACTATCATTGCTACTATATCAAGCTTATTGACTACAATAGTAATGATAGACAGACCTTATTATTATTATTATAAGTTCTGTAGATAAATTTAAAATGTAGAGCTAAGAAATAGAAGACATTACCACATTGCGATCGCCGATCATCGTACGCACCAGCTAGCTTTATCCCCTAAGATTTCTAATAGACGAGATGGTTCAAAAGCTACACAACGTTAATGATAACAGCAATGGAGCAATACACTAACAAGCCATAACTATATCACGGGGGCAAAAAACAAAAATTCAAAACCAAAGACACCGACTTCCGAAATTAAAGTTATTTTTCACTTTGTAGTGTTATTTTTGGGAAGACGGTTGTTTTTTTGTTTAAGAGAACATATTTTGGCGGCGAGAACCCTTTATTAAACATTATGAAACTTTATTGCCCTATCATTAGAAGTTTTTAACTAGAATAACCATGCTAACAAAATGAAACCGTTTTAGTCAGCAAAGATTACGTGGATTGCGAGCAAACCAATGGCAAAGCTTTCATATCTAATATAGAATTCGTATCGCCGAGCTTGTAAATAACAGTTGAGCAGTAGTCGTGGACAGCTCCCACTAAATGTACTAACATTACCAATGTACCGCGTAACACTCACTACATCGGGACATTCGTTAAAATGCATGCACACACTACATAAGCTAACACAGAAGGCACACAACAAGGAACTATGGATTTTGTAAAGAGATAAGCCGCTGCCGACCCGGCCGCTGAGATGGGGCTGCAGAGCAGGAGGATGATGTCGATAAGGCTGCGAGCAATCTCCGCGCAAGTATGTTGTGAATGTAGCGTTGCATGTACGAGCGGTGTTACGTTGCGTGCACTATTGTTATTGATACTGTCGCTGGATATCCTATTTTATTTGGATAGGCTTGCAAGTTAATGATTTAGCCTTATCCATATTCATTTATGTTTGCTTTGTTCAACGCGCTGTTTATTATGACTGATTCACGAATTGTGTGAAGTAGACTTTCTGCATTAACCTTATAAAATAAATGTAATAACAGCGCCATGACGGTTGCTATTAACGCCTCAATTAACCGACGTCGCGGACGAGAGTTATGTGTTCTCTCCAGATTTATTATTATTTATTCCCGCATGCAAATATTCTGGCTCAGCTGTATCTACATCGATTAAATTATGCAGTCAGATAGTTAGTGGCACCGTTATACGACTGATTTTTGCAAAATTAATGAAGTCGGTTCGCTTGACGAATACCTGGGAATATAAAAAGCGTCGTCGTAGACGTCGGGGCACATTTGAATATCCTTTTAGATGTTTTTGAAGATAGCGGAGACTGCTTCTGTTCCGTGTGTCGTGATATAGCTAGGTATGGCTTGTTAGTGTATCGCTCCATTGCTGTTATCATTAGATTATTAAAGTTATTTTCCACTTTGTAGTTTTTTTTTTGGGAAGTCGGTTGTTTTGTTTTCTTGTAAAATGTTTTTGTTTTTCACTTTTTATTGTGATACTTACCCCACTTAAATTCGATTACCACTACCTGCTGTGTAATTAATAGCGACATAATTTTTTATAACATCATCCACATATAATAAGTGGGAAAAAAACGTATTATTAATAATAGTAATACCATTTATATCAGGCGACACAGGACCATAGAAAAATACCTTAATCTAAACATACATTTTAATATAAACAAAAACTTGTGTTAATAAAAATAAGGCTTAGACTATGTTAGTAGAACTTCACTTTGCACTAGCTTGACTTTGTGCTGTCCTGTGGAACTTGTCCGCGGAACCGACGGAACACCACGTCCTGCGGCCAAAAGTCTTCTTCCATGACTAGGGGCAGATAACAGTTCGGTACACGCACCACAAACGCCTGAAGTTGACATTCCGGTGCTATTCTAGTAACTGCACTCTCGGCGTGTACCTCGTCTTTTGGCGCACGTACTCCACGATGTCCTCCGCCTTAGTGGTGTAGTGCAGGCGGGAGATATACACCAGTGTGTTCGGCTTTGCGGCACGCAGGCTCACTTCGGAGTCCGTAGGAGCTTTGCCGCAGCGGTTCTTGTTTGTTCGTGATCGGAGCTTCCTCCTTTGCACCGTCACGAAACCGTCATCATTATCAGCCCTATTCGGCGCCTTTTCTGGCATTGGCTTGATAATAAGAGCGCCAGGGGCACTCGCGGCGACGCTAGCGAAATTCCTTTGTAGGGGTTTCGCCAGGACTGCAGACAATGGCAGCGGGATGGGGCGAGGGGCACGGGTGGCACAGCGCGGGGGAGCCGCGGTGACGAGCATGGAGCTGCTAACTCAAAAACTACCCAAACAAAGTTAATAAAATTTATATGAAACCACCGCGCAAGCTTCTTGTACCAAATAAAAAATAATATCGATGGACATACATTAAAAAACACATACAGACAAATATAGAACCTCTTCCTTTTTGGAAGTCGGTTAAAAAACGGAAGTAAATCAAAACCCATCAAGCTGGCTACAGAGCCAACTTAGTAATAATTACAAATCATTTACGATCCGGCAGAGTGCACAGAGCCATCCTTAAACGCTGAGCGGCAGTCCTTTGTGGCGCGCTTCCCAAGCTTAGGCTAGCAATAACTACGAATACGTATAAAGGCTGTGAGGGCAGGCTGTAATTAAATAAGCAAAGGCAGTAAAGCTAAACATTCAATTAACGTGGGACACTAATCCCAGGTGTGATGGCGGTTTCATTATGTTTACTGCTGCGCGTTGTGTGCGATGGACAACTGATGTCCGCTGAGTGGCGTGCGATGTCCAGTGTGCTCGTATGTGCAGGTAGTTCTCTTAAATTGTTCAAGCTCATTAACATGGCGTAAGGCCGGTATCTCTTAGATCTTTGAACTTATGTTTTGTGAGTTACATACCATAACATCACACCTGTTATCCCCGAAGCGTCCAGAGGTGTACCTACATAGTAAACTCATCGCCAGTTATGTATTAAGTCCCATGTAATAGGGGGCGAGAATATTGCCGTTAACCGCGCACAAGTCCAAATTCCGGGCTGTTTATTACTCAATTGAAAATGATCAAACTAAAGCACGTCAGTCGTCTTTGATTTAAAACAAAATAAAAATTCGATGACCATATAGGTTGATCGTTAACATTTATTTCAGATTCAGATCATTCAAGAATCTAACCTACGGATTGTGAATATTTCGACATACGACTGTTTACGTCAGCATTATAAATATGATAGAGTAAATGGTACTTATGCAGTTATGCACATTATTAATTATTGGACGTCAGAAGTACTGAGCCATGCGCGGGTGGTGGGTTCAATCTCGGCGAGGCACAGCAACTGTGGCTATTATACGTTTATACCATAATATCAGAAATACCACGAACGGTGGTGTTCGCGTATTATCTTACTATACTACTTATAGCATTAGTAGGTGTCATGTAGTTAACTTTAATGATTAGCCGTTAACTCGGCTTTGTAATCAAAATATTTTCGTTTGTAATGGCATCGCTGACATATTTTATGAATAAACTTTTAGTTCTTTATTATTTTCAAAATGTTATGTACTTTCCTTAGAGGAAGACCTTAGAGTTCAGTCAAGTTTTAAGTTCGTTCCTGAAAGAATAATTATTTTAAGTTGAAGACTGCAACATTACTACCGAAAATTTTGTTAACCTTATGTATTATATATGTTGTAGTTGTTTATTATCCCTTAATAAATAAAATAAAATAAAATAAAAGATACATTATTTTAATAATATAAAACCTAGATTGGCTATCGAGACATAGTTAGTTTTAAATCTCAATTTCTAACAATAAACAGTATTCACGATATCGAAAACGCGAAGGGCCAATAGCAAATAGGTATGTTTAAATACGTGCAACCTGCACAGTAGACCACTTCTCTACGTAGTGGTAGACAGGCCCAAATTTAAGGCAGTCTATAGACGAATAAAACAAAGCTGGAGATAATAACACAGATAATGTTATAAAAGTGAAAGCGCTGTTTATTGATGGGTAATTGCACGGGAACGGTCCCCGGCCCCCAGCCCCCGGTCCCCGGCCCCCGGCCCCCGGTCCCCTGGGCCTCGAGTGTATTGTTAAACTAGTGATGTGCCACAACAAAATGATTAGTAACAATATATATTTTGAGGGAAGAGTAAGTAGTAAAGGCACGATGGGTGGAAACTAAATGTATCAGGAAAAGAAGAACAATATAATCAACCAATGAAACAACTTAGCACATCCGTTAAGGATTTTTTTGTGAAAACGGCCCATAAAGTTAATATTCCTTCGTTTAGCTAAATATGTTTAGTTATAATGTTCAGCAACAGAAATTGACTTAATTGATAGGTGCTTTGTTTCTTGGCCGGTGACAAGACAAGTGACAGCTCAGTCTCGTCGAGCCGCGAGATTTACGATTATGACGAACATTCCGCCAAAACAATACCAACGTTTACTATAATAGTAAGTAATAAGACGTGATCTATGGTTTATAATTCCGCGCCAATTTATTGTGTCGTAAAACATGTCTTTATAATAAGAAACACTTCCATCCGCCATCTTCGTTTAGTTACTCTTATATTTATTTATTTATTTGATACTTCAAGCACACAAAAGTACAGAGGCGGACTTAATGCCATAGGCATTTTCTAGAAGTCAACCTTTGGGTGATGCAGAGACAAACAGTGGTAGGTGCAACAACGAGAAATTGAGGAATATTTTTAAAGGAACTATAAAGATACACATATACCTATTACAAACTATTAATATAATATATAGGCCTAATTATATATAAATATAAGCACAAATAAATATACATAAATACACGAATATACTAGAACAAATAAGACAAACAATGGGAAAACATTAACGTTGTAATAATACTGCCAGCTTCTTACGAATGTGCTCGCGAACTTTAACTTTAAATGATAATCGGTTGGTTGCCATCCTGATTTCCTGGGGGAGCGCATTCCATAGAGAGATAGATTGAACAAAGAAGGAAGAATGAATGAAGTCTGTGCGGTGAGTGGGACATTGAAGAACGCGATTATTTGATGACCGTAGAGTTTTACTGTTTTACTTATAAACCTTCATGACACTTTAATTGTAATTATTACAAATCCATGCATTATTTTATTCTCTTCAATTATATGTATTTTGTCCTACAATACTAGCATTAGTTTCGAATTCTTCATGCTCTAGAATGAAAACATCGTAAACAATCGTAAGTACGAGTACCTAAGTACGTTATCAAAACTGCGGCTGTCTCAGCACAAGTTATAACCGTATTACTAAGGATTAGTTAAAGGTCACTAGAAAGTACCGCGGTACGTGTGGTACCGTGCGGTACGCTTAGTGTCCTGTCACTTAGGCTTAGCCGAGAGATTTGTTTGTGCGTTACGGACGGAATACATCAGATAACTGACGGCGATACAGTTTAGAGCGGACTTTATCGATCATTATGTCGCAACAGCTTTATTCATGTTTCTGTTATGTCTTAATCATTTTTCATTGTTACATAAAAATACCAAGACATTAATTTAAGTTTTTCCTTAATAAATTTGCGTCATCTACATTAGTATAACATTATAATAGTATTTAAATAGCAACTAAAACATTAAAGCTTTTTTGGTGTTATTAATTATTAAGGCTAGTGTTTGGCAATCAGCTGACATATCAGATGTTCGTAGATTTCTATATAGATTAGATCTCTATCTCTCCGTCATCAATATATATATATGCGACCTCAATCATTATTACAAGTTGCAAAATCTGTACAAAAAATATATAACCCTGTCTCTTAGACTAGGAGTGCCTGTATTCTAAGAGACAGCTCTTGCACCATCTATAAATATATAACCCTGTCTCTTAGACTAGGAGAGCCTGTATTCTAAGAGATAGCTCTTGCGAGATCTATAAATATATAACCCTGTCTCTTAGACTAGGAGAGCCTGTATTCTAAGAGACAGCTCTTGCACCATCTATAAATATATAACCCTGTCTGTTAGACTAGGAGTGCCTGTATTCTAAGAGACAGCTCTTGCACCATCTATAAATATATAACCCTGTCTCTTAGACTAGGAGAGCCTGTATTCTAAGAGATAGCTCTTGCGAGATCTATAAAATATATAACCCTGTCTCTTAGACTAGGATAGCCTGTATTCTAAGAGACAGCTCTTGCGAGATCTATAAAATATATAACCCTGTCTCTTAGACTAGCAGAGCCTGTATTCTAAGAGACAGCTCTTGCGAGATCTATAAAATATATAACCCTGTCTCTTAGACTAGGATAGCCTGTATTCTAAGAGACAGCTCTTGCGCCATGTATAAATATATAACCCTGTCTCTTAGACTAGGAGAGCCTGTATTCCAAGAAACAGCTCTTGCGAGATCTATAAAATATATAACCCTGTCTCTTAGACTAGGAGTGCCTGTATTCTAAGAGACAGCTCTTGCGCCATCTATAAATATATAACCCTGTCTCTTAGACTAGGATATCCTGTATTCTAAGAGACAGCTCTTGCGGCATCTATAAATATATAACCCTATCTCTTAGACTAGGAGAGCCTGTATTCTAAGAGACAGCTCTTGCGAGATCTATAAATATATAACCCTGTCTCTTAGACTAGGAGAGCCTGTATTCTAAGAGACAGCTCTTGCGAGATCTACAAAATATATAACCCTGTCTCTTAGACTAGGATAGCCTGTATTCTAAGAGACAGCTCTTGCGCCATCTATAAATATATAACCCTGTCTCTTAGACTAGGAGAGCCTGTATTCCAAGAAACAGCTCTTGCGAGATCTATAAAATATATAACCCTGTCTCTTAGACTAGGATAGCCTGTATTCTAAGAGACAGCTCTTGCGCCATGTATAAATATATAACCCTGTCTCTTAGACTAGGAGAGCCTGTATTCCAAGAAACAGCTCTTGCGAGATCTATAAAATATATAACCCTGTCTCTTAGACTAGGATAGCCTGTATTCTAAGAGACAGCTCTTGCACCATCTATAAAATATATAACCCTGTCTCTTAGACTAGGATAGCCTGTATTCTAAGAGACAGCTCTTGCGGCATCTATAAATATATAACCCTATCTCTTAGACTAGGAGAGCCTGTATTCTAAGAGACAGCTCTTGCGAGATCTATAAATATATAACCCTGTCTCTTAGACTAGGAGAGCCTGTATTCTAAGAGACAGCTCTTGCGAGATCTACAAAATATATAACCCTGTCTCTTAGACTAGGATAGCCTGTATTCTAAGAGACAGCTCTTGCGCCATCTATAAATATATAACCCTGTCTCTTAGACTAGGAGAGCCTGTATTCTAAGAGACAGCTCTTGCGCCATCTATAAATATATAACCCTGTCTCTTAGACTAGGAGTGCCTGTATTCTAAGAGACAGCTCTTGCGAGATCTATACAATATATAACCCTGTCTCTTAGACTAGGATAGCCTGTATTCTAAGAGACAGCTCTTGCGCCATCTATAAATATATAACCCTGTCTCTTAGACTAGGAGAGCCTGTATTCTAAGAGACAGCTCTTGCGAGATCTATAAATATATAACCCTGTCTCTTAGACTAGGAGAGTCTGTATTCTAAGAGACAGCTCTTGCGAGATCTATAAATATATAACCCTGTCTCTTAGACTAGGATAGCCTGTATTCTAAGAGACAGCTCTTGCGCCATCTATAAATATATAACCCTGTCTCTTAGACTAGGAGAGCCTGTATTCTAAGAGACAGCTCTTGCGAGATCTATAAAATATATAACCCTGTCTCTTAAACTAGGATAGCCTGTATTCTAAGAGACAGCTCTTGTGCCATCTATAAATATATAACCCTGTCTCTTAGACTAGGAGAGCTTGTATTCTAAGAGACAGCTCTTGCGCCATCTATAAATATATAACCCTGTCTCTTAGACTAGGAGTGCCTGTATTCTAAGAGACAGCTCTTGCGAGATCTATAAAATATATAACCCTGTCTCTTAGACTAGGAGTGCCTGTATTCTAAGAGACAGCTCTTGCGAGATCTATAAAATATATAACCCTGTCTCTTAGACTAGGATAGCCTGTATTCTAAGAGACAGCTCTTGCGCCATCTATAAATATATAACCCTGTCTCTTAGACTAGGAGTGCCTGTATTCTAAGAGACAGCTCTTGCGATATCTATAAATATATAACCCTGTCTGACTAGGAGTGCCTATATTCTAAGAGACAGCTCTTGCGCCATCTATAAATATATAACCCTGTCTCTTAGACTAGGAGTGCCTGTATTCTAAGAGACAGCTCTTGCGAGATCTATAAATATATAACCCTGTCTCTTAGACTAGGAGTGCCTGTATTCTAAGAGACAGCTCTTGCGATATCTATAAATATATAACCCTGTCTCTTAGACTAGGAGAGCCTGTATTCTAAGAGACAGCTCTTGCGAGATCTATAAATATATAACCCTGTCTCTTAGACTAGGAGAGCCTGTATTCTAAGAGACAGCTCTTGCGAGATCTATAAATATATAACCCTGTCTCTTAGACTAGGAGTGCCTGTATTCTAAGAAACAGCTCTTGCGAGATCTATAAAATGACTCCTCGCAAGACCCTTACCTTAGACCCTACCTTAAAAAAATTAAAGAAATTGATATACTGACTCTGTCTTCTTTTTATATCTTAGAAAGTATTTTGTATGTTCACAAAAACTTAGGACTTTTCAAAATAAGAAACGATTTCCATAATATAAATACACGTAATAGACATGAAATTGTGAAACAAACAAGTCATTTCTTATGGACAGTATCCGCTTTTATAACAAGTTGCTAAAGTCGGTTACAGAACTAAGCGATGGAAAGTTCAAAACCCACATCAAACGTGTCCTTATCAAAAGAGCATATCATTATAAAATTAAAGACTACGTTGAAGACAAGGAAGTTTGGCAATAATTCCTTGATTGGTACCTCATTAACGGCATAATTATGTCAGAGTCTATTAACTGCTCCCAAATTACCATGTTTATTTTTTACATTCTTCCTTGACATAATCATGTGTCTAATGTCAAATAATAGGATTTGACATTAGACACCTACAATTGAATCAACTCGTTATTAGTTGCTTTAGTGGACATGATAATTATTCAGATTTGTTACAGTTGTAATAGCAATCATTTCATTTCGTTTAATTTGATTGTAGATTATTTTCTATTTTTTTGAATATGAGAACGTTGCGTTGTAGGCTTAGTAGACTGTAGATTTTGCTGACCATTTTCTGTTATGTTATGTCCTGGTACTTGTTGAAAGGCCTATTCTGTCCTTCCATAGCTATTAACAATGTTATTTGAAAATATTGTCAAAGCCAATTATTTCTAAAAGAGTAACCGTGGAGTTTCTTGCCACTTCTCCATAGGAAACGACCAATTGGAACCGTGCACCTAGCTTCTGACGTCTCATAAGCGCCCGCCGTAGGTTTATGTGAAATAAAATATTTTGATTTGATTTAACTCTAATAAAGCCAGGGTGGCTCTTGCCGCGGTCTCTCTAATAGTACGCAAGTTTATTCGAAACAATTTCGGAAAATTCTTTTGGAGATTTAAAGATGAGTCTTGTCGAAGTTCGATGTTGTGTCGGAAAAGAGCAATCCTTGACAAGGTACTTACTCCTATGAAGTCTTTTATTATTTTTCTTTCAAAAAAGATAAAGCTCGTCATACTTAGTTCGTAAACTATACTCTATATACTATAACAGATGTATGTTGCTCATCCCTATAGCGCGGCGCGGTCACGCTACCGGCCTGCGCCGGCGGCGGCGCCGGTAATAACATAATTGCCGCCGATTGACTCAAGCGCAGCCGCGCGAGGCAGACATCACCCATCACTCGATACACTCGCGTGTTTGTTGTGTGTAATCAAATGTGGGCAGCTCCACGCTTGCCTTATATCCATCAGGTAATACTCCATCACACACGATGGGGTAGCAATTAATCAGCACGAGCTTTTAATATTTGCGAGATGTGGTCTTAAATCTTAGCTCGATTACGGTTTTTTGCAGTATTAAATTCCATGTGAACATTGCCACTACCGACAGACACCAGTGGCGAAGACTGCAACTGCTGCGGAAGCTGCATAAGCTGTGGCAACACTGCAATGATCGTAGACATTGCTGGGTTAAGAAAAGGCCAAAGGATGTGTTTGAATTTGATTCAGGACATGAAGTGATTACCATTTGAAAAAGCATGAAAAAAGCTCTTAGCGCATATCCTTACAATAAAATAATAAATAGCATGCAATAAAAATAAAACGATTAAATTATTCCAAAATAAATTACCACAGATGGCTGATTGTATTAAAAATATGTATATTTTTCGTATAATATTGGAGATTATTTTTCTCGTAGATCATGAACATTGCTCACCTGTAGACGTCGAGTTAAACTCGATAGTGTTAATACACGTATTAACATTATTAACATTCATATTTGGCTATCAATAACGCAGGCCGCATTCCGACCCGTGCCCCTAGCCTCAGCGGACGTAATCTCATTATCGTGTATCAATTTCTATCAGTAAGCAATAACACTAAGTTATCGACAACAACAGTTAGCTCCGACGAGTTTGGGCGCGTTCGTGTGTGATCGCCATTAATGACACTGATCTGGGAGCCTGCGCCTGCGCATATATCAAATATGCGGGGATGGGGGAAGGGGGGCTGTACTGCCGCCGCAGGTTGGCAATTTATTGATACGTGTTAACGACTTTAAATGTAACTGGTCTGTCTGTCAAAATTCAGATTTATAACTTGAAATTACCAAAATTCGGTCATCAATAGCATTGTGTCTGTATGATGGAATTTCCTGCCTGTTCTAATAATTCAACCAAGCCATTGAAGCTTCAAGCGTACTCATAAATAAGTTACCGCCTTTGCACCCGAGCTCCACGATAGGTTAATTGATTTGATTCCTACTTTACTTATCTTTAGTATAAGTACATACTTGAAAATTAACCGGTACAGTAACTAACCAGGAAACGAAAACTAAATCTAACCAATTTCGTCACCGCGCGGCGTACAGCCCCAGAGCAAAAAGGTGTGAGATGAAAGGGCGTGTGCCCACGCGGGCGTCCATCGCGGCTCGTCGAATCAATTGGCCTTTACAAAATCATCATCTGATCCGCGGCGACCGGCAACTGTTGCGCAAGCGTCGCACAACCAGAAAACTATTTCAATTACCGACTTAGCCCCAGGTTACACTATGTCAAATATAATACTGTTATATGTAAAAGTATACATTTCGTAATTAGTCGAATTAGCGAAGCTTATATTACAGAGAAAATTGACTCCGAGAGTTATGTTACGTCTGTCGATGATTCAATATTATAGGTTTCAATGAAATACTACCGCTCTGTGAGGTAACTGAACTTCTGTTTGGCTGACGAATGATGCAACCATTAGAGATTATTTGAACCGTATTTGCTTTTTAAATCCACACGTGTATAAAATATTGTCATCGGTAGAGCAGAACATATACGTATGTTGGTGCAAGTTTTAGAATCAAACTCGTTTCGTCAAGCTCGTACCTCTCAGCTACCTACCTATTATATCTCATTAACACAAATAATGAGCAACAAACACAGTTTTAACGATTGAGATCAAGACTAGGGGAGGGCTTTGCTCAGCAGATAAACAAACAAAACTTGGTTTAAACTACATTTTATTTGTAGATGAAAGCAGTTCGGTCAGTATTATGAGACCATAGATCGTTCTAGAATGCCTTCTGGTCTTCAATATCCCACCAAAAACATTTTCATGTAAAATGTTGCCAAGACGAGTCCATACCATATGGCTGGCACTGTCAAAAAGTTATCAGATCTCATGTAGAGCCTTCAAGCTTCTTATTCTACACGCCCTAACTCTACAAGCGCTAACTTCACAAACTCTACATCTTAGTCAAAATATATAGCTTGGCCGTTTCCAGCTCGATCGCCGTCGATTCATTGGTAAAGTGTGTAGAGTTAGAAGCTTGGCTCTGCATGAGAAATAATTAACTATAACTAATTAAGGTCCTAAACACTAAGTCACTGTTCTGAACACTATCACGAGTAAATAATAGGGTATCGTCCTTGGCAACATGTGGCAGACGTGGGGGCCTGTCAGCATAGGTTCGCGGCTGCGGCTCGCGGCGTTAGGCCGCGGAGGCCTGTCAGCATAGGCTCGCGGCAGCAGCTCGCGGCGGTAGGCCACGGAGGCTTGTCAGCACAGGCTCGCGGTAGCAGGCCACAGGGTTGTCAGGCCTTAAATAGTCCTCGCTAGCATGCGTAGGTAGCGTGCGGCACAGCTGCGCATCAGCAGTAGGTCGCGTGCAAGATTGAGTAAGGGGTCCTACCCTCAGCCCGTAACGAAGAGCCCTGGAAGCGCCATAGGGAGCGCATGTTAGATGCGGTGCAAATAGCAGCAAGCCGCATGCGATGTGCCAGCTTCTTCCCCTTTTTTAACTCAAGGATCGGTGTGGGAAGCATTGTAAGTAAACGCTCAGCACATCGCAGCGGTTTACAGGCAGAGAGTTTGCAATCATAGCGTGGCACATTGACAGATGCTAAAATTAGGTTAAGTATGTGAGCACGCGTGCACAAAACACAAAGTAAACGTGATCATAACAGATAGCTCACTAATCACTAACTATTGTTAGCAAGGCACTACACCACCTCGATGCAGCAGCAATACATACATATTGCCATCTCCTGTGCGCTGGATAACTCTCAGCCGCGTGTCCGACATTGACACAAGCGCAATCAAATACTACTTCGGTGATAAACTCAATATAGGTTATCCAGCGAAGAGGGTCTGGTATTATTACCAAACTAATGTGGAACTCACCCTTGGACGGGACACACAGAATTCTGAGGATCAGGGAATAGATTTCACCAGCTCTGCATGCGGAAACGAAATGACCGAGCATCTCCGGAAAGAAAGTTAATGTTGTACCCCGATCCTAGTGATGTGATTAGGAATTTACTAATTGTGATATTTCAGCATCACTCGACTAATTAGAGTTTTGAGTCCTCACAGCGCTACAGTGTAACAGCTGCGTGTTTGGTCAACTCATTTATTTCTGACACCTTCCAAATTCATTATAAATATTACGTAATAATACAAATAACGATGAACCTTGCTCCGGCGCACATAACATACATGTTTAGGGAATTATTACAAACACGCACAAATTGGAAGCAATACTAATAAATAAACTACAAACTAATATCATTAGGAATTTAACTAAACCAGCCGTACTCTACGTAGAGTCTGTTTACAAAAATCTAAATAATGTTCTGTTTAAGAAAATGATGCAAATCTATAGTTGTAAATAAAGTAGAGTCGATAAACATGACTCTCTGGTCTCTAGCATGTGTCACCACATTAGGCTCTATTTATGGACTTATGAATGTTAATGCGTGCTAGAGCAGGCCGGGCTCGCGGGCGTGCGGCTCTACTGCGCCTAATTATGATAATCTAAACGTTGTAAATCTGTCTCTATATTGTGTTTGTAAATACTTTCGTTAATGTCATTTTGTTGACTTTCCATTAAAAGTATTATTTGATCCGTGAAATTATTTACAGATACATACCGAGGAGATATTTGTTTACTACCTTATACATAATTATGAACAAAACATTATAACTCTTATGGAGTTTACATTATTTTATGACAAACTGTAGGTAAGAGATACTACGTTTCATATTTTAATTGGGTACATAATGCTAGCAAATAATATAATATGAATGCAATATCTTCCATAACTGTGATCGATTTTTGGTGTAGTCATCAGAGAAGTTCACCTTACCAAGTTAATATTTATGTATGTAAATACAAGTGAGTGTCTGTTTACTGTTTCTAAGTTATTTACGGATATGTATAGGTGCGCGACCGCGGTAGTTGGGTGTCGCATGCAACACCAAATCAATGTCATACGTAGTATACATAGCTTGTGTGGTAGCAATGTCTTCGTTATACTTCGTCGATACCAATACCGATACCAATCAACTGTGAAACATTCATGAATTCAATAATAAAGTATAGATATCGCTACATTCTATTATCATTGACTTTATCAAGATTATAATACCTAAGTATTACTGTCAACGAGTAGACACTAACGGATGTAGAAAATATATCAACTTAAGTAAACACAACAATTTGGAAACGGTGATTAGACTTTTGAGTGTTAAATCTGTGCGTAAACTGCTTTTTTTATTGCAAAACCAAAATTACTTTATTTATTTATAAAAATTATAAAAGAAGGAAAAATCAGTAACGAAGTAGGACCCAAACCTCATGTAACTTAATTCTTTAGCACAAAATATATGAATGCTGTCTGGCGCGTCACATTCTACTATATTTCTTGTTCCTAATTAATACGCATTCCTGATCCGAACGTGAGATTACAAAGGATTTGACCGCGCACTGCGCAGGCGCAGATTAAGCCCTAGACTTGTTCGTTTTACGTCCCGAATTCCGTGAGCCAGGCCGCGGTCACAAGTATAGTTATTAATAAATTAATATAATATTGTGTGAATAAACGACTCCCTGGGAACACAGAGGAGGTCAGTACAGAAGCTGCACTCTCTACAGTCAGTGGGCGGATTGTGAATGTTAAACTGCATGTACGTGTGCCGGTTGTAGTTAACGGCAATTTCTCTTCGTTTTACTGTTTTATTTATGAGATGTGGTTAGGTGTAAATAGTAAGAAATGAGGTGATGGTGTAATCATTCCACACCGGTGCCAGATGATGCTGGTTGACCTACAGCTGCAGCTTTTAATTTTGTTCTTTGACATAAATATCCACATAGCAAGCTAGTATAATTTCAATTTGTTAGGAGTGTGACTTTTGGGAATCGTTACACGGTGTCCAATCAAGTCCGCTGCGCACGCTCAGCGCATCATTACCGCGCATGACTTGCGAGCACACCCCGCGTGAGAACCCAAGGGTAATTCATCGAATAATCCGATTACTGTATCAATAAGTATTCGACAGCTCGGAACTACAGCGCCGAACTTCGGCTTAGCCGGTTGATGATGTCATCACCGAGTGATCGTAATACTCGTATTATTGGTGTTTATTCTGCGTTCAATTTGTAGCAGGATGTGACAAGCGAATCTTTATCCTGATGAATGTGTAGTTGGTATTTGCTTTATCCGGTAATTTATTGTCGATAACATTTCGCATAGAACGCGGAGATTCATTTAATATGATCGGTTTGCGTGCTTGCTACATATTATATTAATACGAGGATTATAAGATGAACGCTACAAGTGTGTCACAACAAGCTGTACCTACACTCGCACGCACACGCGCACGCGCAGTCTAACTTGAGTACACGACATGGATTGCTATCTATCTATCTAGGTACTCCTGTGAATATGGTAAATAAATGCCTCCAACCTCTTCAATAGTCCATGGAAGTGGTGGTGGCAAGCTTGTCCGGAACTATAACATTTGCGTTGTAATTGTAACAGCCAAATTGTGAAAACCATGCCAGGTATGTTTTACGGCGAAACGTTTCTCTTCTCGCACCGAGTCGAGAGCACACACAGCACATTCTCAACCGAACTTGAGGAGAGTTGCATGTATAATGACTATAATGAGTGATAATTAGTAGTCGATACAGTTAGCTGCGATTGTTACAATTGTAGCAAATACCGGCGCGGTGGGAACGCGCATGCACACTGGATCACGCCCGCCTGCTCCCGCGCAGCGACGGTATCTCAATCTTGCATCTGATTATCAATAAATGTACGAGGACTGTGGTCACATGGTCTACGGAAAGGAATGGAAAACTGAAAATATTCGTCTTGTATTATTTGCATATTGCTTATTCTGCAGCCAAGTGCGATGTCATTTTAGGCGTCGCGTCGGTCGGAGCAGTCATTGAAGGCCCATATTTAACAAGTGAGGACTAAATCCAAACAGACTTTCATTGGCTACTTAAGATCAAAACTCAGACCTTCTAGCCACCGTGGTTGTGTCATTGGTCGCATATCTTTGTAGCTCTTCAATAAGTACCTACTACGCACAAATATTTTCAACTGAATACTAGTGCCAGACTGACATGCCACCATGCTACATAACATAAAACAGTGCTGATCATTCCGCTATACTCAACAATTAGAAGCACATTCATAACACTATTTAATCGCAATACATCGTATGAGCTATTGTCGTAATGTGTTGCTACTCCCAGTCATCAGCCAATCACTATTACGATGTAGTTGCCACTCCTCGTAACGTGTTGCTACTCCGAGTCATCAGCCAATCACTATTACGATGTAGTTGCCACTCCTCGTAACGTGTTGCTACTCCGAGTCATCAGCCAATCACTATTACGATGTAGTTGCCACTCCTCGTAACGTGTTGCTACTCCGAGTCATCAGCCAATCACTATTACGATGTAGTTGCCACTCCTCGTAACGTGTTGCTACTCCGAGTCATCAGCGACTCAGTATTACTCACTATTAAAGTCACACAAACTCCTTGCTTTAATTACTGACAAATTTAATTCCGAATTCCTGCGCGGTGACGAGATGGGAAGTGACAAACGTACCTATTTAATACTTATCAGTTACAAACGATCTTGGGCAAACGTTTTAAACTTTTAATCACTAGATTATGTAGACAGATTTATGATAGCCTTTAAGATAAGATGGCGATAACTAATTGCATATATACGAGTTAGTGAGGTCAAAAGGGAACATGGTCATGGTCAAAGATGAGACATCGGTTACTAAGAGGTGTCTGTGTCTGTAATGTTAAAACAAAAGATAGGATCGCTATTCGCTATCACTGGCTCGTTCCCTGCAGGTGACCTATGTGTGCTACTGAGAGCGTGAATAACAAGCGCGCCGGTCATGCTGAGTAAGCGTATGGGCGCAGCGGATAGCGTGCGTCCCACAAGCCACTAGGGACTAGGCCCTTGGGTGTCGGGTAGGATGATATTGTAATCAAAGCTTACATACGTTCTGAAGCATCCTCAGCACGCTTAGCCTGACCACAATAGAAACGGATTTTGTCGACGGAAGAATAGACAAAATAACAGATAACAATTACAATCTGTCATTTTGTCTATTCTTTCGTCGACAAAACCCGAAGAAAACCCGTTTCTATGGTTGCCATGCTACGCTTGCTGGTCAAGCAAAGTATTACTGGGTTTTTATTAGGAATTTCTCAGTAGCAGCCCGGAATTGTGGAACTTTTCTCGGTTAATGGCAATAGCCTCGCTTCTTATTTAATACATTTAATTGACCCAAAGTAGTCTGTACACCTCTACCCCTGTCGGGGCATATAAGCGTGATGATGTTGTTGTTGACACCTGTAGCCTACCAGACCAGAAACATAACCACCATGCACCGTGTATCATGCAGCTATGAGAGACATCACTACGAACATAGGGCCTGCGATTCTCCATACAAATGTATTCCCCTTTTTTCTTCCTGAATAATGCCTCTAGAACAATTTGTTTTACCGCTGTAATTAGAGGAGTACCAGACAAATTCGAAAAGTTTTTAACATAAAATAAAATGATAGAAACCTAGACATACACTTTCTTAAAATTGTAATATAAAAAATAATTGAATCGGTTCAGTTTTCGAGGAGAAAAAAGGGGAATACGAAACGTCGATTTCGTCAATTTTTTTGTGATATAATTGGTCTGAGCTGTAGCTATCCCTATCGCAATCTACGGGGGCAGACTTGAGGTAAGACGACGGCAATAGTTTCTTAATACCTATTTATTAAATACCTCGCAGGCCCTGTTCCCTCTAAAATATATAAGATTACGATTTTAACTCATATTGTATAGGATAGCGTCGATAGCCATACCGAAGTCGTTCCTGGAAATGGCAGAGCGCTCTCTTTTAGCTGAATAACAACTTGCAGTACCTACGCTAAACGGTAGCTACAAAACAGTGACTTCCGGAAATCGTTATGTGAAAAAAAAGGTGTAAGATTACACAAACAATCATAACATCACGCCTTTATTTCTCGAAAGGTTAGGGAGAGGTGTATCTCTAGTAAGATTAATAGCCTCTTTTCGTCCAAATTTGTCTTAGTAGATCTAAAAGCAACCTTCAGTTTGCACCCCTTGTCAAATCATTCCCCGCTCCCTCCTGCCACAGTGTAACATATGTAGTGGCCGCTACAGTTACGAACGCTCGCGAACACACCGCGTCACTGAATACATTAGAGCAGGGTTCAGCGACGCGCTGTCGCGCTGAATTACCTACACTGTGGTGTACTGTGAAATATGTACGTGTACTTGCCTGTATTACCATCGACCCAGTCATTCTAGAATACTCCAGATAGCGGGAATGGATTGTTCCACAATACATGCGTTACTCTACGTTATTGCATTTAAATGTTACGATGCAGAACTTCACAGTAACAGCCATTGTTTGAACAAAGGTGAAATTTCTCGTTCAAAGCATATTGTTCTTGTGCCACCCAGATTAACAGCGAATATCTAGCCATAAAACTGCAATGTTCTACATTATTTTATGACTAGGTACCTATGCTACAAGCTATGGCTATTTCAACATTCAAACTAGTAATTCAGGTGTATTACAGAACATATGAATTCAACGCACTTCCTCCGCTGTCAATGTAAAGCACAACTGTTGAATTAACCGACGCATTACTTACAGTTTGACAGCGGCTACGCCTGCGCTGCCAACAGCACGACGTTGGCAGTGCTGGCAGCCCCGGAAGGTATAAATACTTCTTGCTGAACGTTGACGAGTGACTAGCGCAAGTGCAGCCATCAGACCAGCGCAGTTGAGCGCAGGCATTAGAACCAGAACATGTTTCATTGTCACATCGACGCACTGCTAACAAATGGCTACTTATATGGAGCGCGGAAATGAGGTAGTAGTAGTAAAGTGCGTTTATGAAACATAATAGTGGGCAATTGAGGCGTTGGATAGTTGCTGAAATCAAGCTGCCCCAAATATGCAAAGAAGTAAAGTGACCACTCCAATAATCGTAAAAGTTTATAATGTCATTAAAGTGTATATTTTATTTACCTTGTATGTATTTTTATGTTTGACAGCAAACTGTGAACCAATTACATAATTCCCCCATTACCGATAACAAGTACCTACCGTAAGTAACAATTGCCAAAGTAAGTAGAAAACTTGTGTTTAGGTCGCACAGAACTGTGTTCGCAAATAATTTCTACTGCACCGACCTCGTACAGTATCGGTTAGGCTCTGTTATGTATTTAAACTAATTCCACGAATAAATTATAAGTTTCCAGTGACTAAATAACTATGAGAATTAACAAGAAACTCTGAACATTGAGTAAAATACCACAGGCTCGGAATAATAAGTTAAGCCGATAGCGATCAATTGGCGATAAAAAGCAAATCTGTGTGGACGCTATGTTGAAGTGACCGCTGAACAACGTCTTATAACGTAACGTTGTTCTGCTGCTGCGCAGGAGTGGGCTGGACTAAAACCAAATGGGTTCTGTATCGCATGAGTTATTAAAAGTTATAAGTGTAATAATAATACATAATCATCATGAGGACTTAGTTGGAAATCCTCATATTATGAGGACTTCGACTTCGAAATTAGCTTATAAGCTCTGACAAAATTACAAAATCAAGTTTTTAATATATACTTACTTACCTATTATGGAAACTACATAATATGGAGTTACAGCACTTGCAGCAGATTGTTTACTTTTTCAATGTGTGTCCGAGGCCTACAGCGTTTCATAAGACATCTAGTATACTGAGAAAAGACCTCTCATATCCTCAGACACCATAAAGAATTTCAAATTAATTTCAATCTCCGCCATTTGTACCGAAAAAAGGACCTGCACCGGAAGCGTACAAGACCGTTACAGTAACATCAGCGCATACGCAATGTGTGGCGGGATTTAATAACAACTTCGCAGGTGGCCTAAATAATATCCCAGCCTGTTCCTAAAAGTACACGCGGTAAAAAATAGAATGAGAGCTCCGGCCATCTTTGAAAACCTGTCTTGCAAACTTAAAAACGAATTGTAATAATCAGCATAAGACAAATAAACAAAGCCATGCCATCCAGCATGCATTTAGCTATGTTGAAGAATCCAGAATTGAAGTAGGTTATTAAAAAGGCGCTACTATACCTACACTTTTAATATACCTAAAGTTTTAACAAGAAACTGGAAAATTACTTTTTATAGAACAACATAGTTTTAAGACTTCACATCAGCCGAAGTATCTCTAAACAGTATGCATAGACGCATTCCTTGGTCAGTCGTAACCGCAACCGTCCGTCGGCAGAACAGTTGAACACCGTCAGCGGTTGCAAGCGACTGCAGAATGCACAGATTGTGTAGCGGGAGGTAATAGTTATCACTGTGGTCACTGGTCCCGAGAGTGAATGGACCATGTTGGGCCATTTTGCGGTCACTGTGGTTGAGGGGCTTTGTGATTACCGGTGCAGGAATGTTACAAGTAAATGATCCGAAAAACCGATCAATAAGCTTGCTCTGTGGTAAAGAGTTAATAACATACGAAGTTAAGTTCGTGGTTTCCGTTTCAAAACATCAAGATTCAAGGACTAGTATTAACCAAAGAGTAACGTAATATTTGAAGTAATGGGTAGATGAGTTATTACAACAGAAATAAAAAAAATTCGGGAATTCCAAGTAACCTAGCCCAACAGCCTATTCTAGACTTACACACCATTACCCATCTCTAAGGGCGGAAGGTCTCAATGTTGCGCTCATTGCACTGCGCTACAACGGGTTACAAGCTACGAGCGACGTGCTACACACCGCGAGTGTCGAGCGACACGCTGTGCGCGTGTTCCGACACCGACAAACTGCGCAGACGCGAGTCAGTACAAAAAGGCAGCAGCAGAAGAGCCATTGTATCTTATGCAGAATTACAAGCCATTAGCTAGGTTCTTAAGACATCATTCTTGCCGATGAAGCAACAATATTGTTGTTGTTATCTTTTTCTGTCGCTGTTAACACCTTGAGAACTGGTGGACATATCCATCACATGGAACAAAAGATTTGGTGACTTTAGAATTGTAGTAACTATCTCTAAAATATTCCGTGCTGTCCGTTACTTTTCAGTTTAAATTCAGGCTAAATAGCCTCCACCATAAACTATCAATCCCTGCTTTCAATCTAAATTGCCTCCACCATACACTATAACACAGGAGAAAATGAAGCATGGACAATGTTCACTCACTGATCTTAGACCATATGATAAGCTGTTAAGAGTGAAAGTTCCCTTCCATTTTAGCCTTCCCCTGCATGAAACACTGATGAGTTTGCGCAGGCGGTGCGAGAACTCACTCACATTATTGAGGGTAAGTAACTTGTAATAAGTATTCCAAAATTACTGCTTCACCTTCAAGAAACGTTTTATTTACACCCGACTGCCTCAGAAAGAGTAAGATATTATGGTTTTCTGATGTATGTATGTCAGTATGTTCCTTTGTGAGACCTCGCATCATAGGTTTGGTGGGTTTACAGAGCAAGACGTCATTATTTACAGTGCAAGGCGTCATTGTTTACAGTGAAAGACGACATTGTTTACATTGCAAAGCGTCATTGTTGATTCACTGAACTGGGATTGATAACGAAGTGAATTTGAAAAAAAAAACGATACTAACATCAGCTTAGTAATTCAATTCAATTTAATTATTTATTTCGGAAAACATCCATAATGTATTAGTATTAGAACTTAGAATCAATTATTCAATGTAACTATCATGTGTGAACCTTAAAATAATAATGGTATTGTTTACACTTTACAAACTGCAACACGATGCTTCAATTTTACCCATCCTGCATTTGATTGCATTAATGCTTTGAAACTATTTGAGACCGTGAAATGCAATGCCCCTAGTTCTATCTACCGGTATCCTTAGATCAATACTGCCTAGATAAATAAAACGAATGAAACGAATAATTTATGATCCGCGCCCATTTGATATCCGAAACAGAACCCGCACCTCCGCTGCGTAAATCCATCCCCCCGACATCTGAACAGTTGCGCCTGAGAGCGCTATTTCTTGCGCCCGCGCACGCCACACGTAAATCAGGGACGCGTGAACACCATGCAACACCATAACTTATACCATGCCAAATAACGAAGTAAAACACACTTTACTTTATATAAAATAGAGTTTAAAATTGGTTTAAAGTATTGTTTTAATAAAATATATCACAGGCAATAGTAATGAAAGGCGTAATGCAATCAAATGCCAGTAGTACTGTGGTAGTGTGGTGTCGTAGTCGTGGATGGTTTCTGCGCGGTGATGTATGCGCGGGCGCGTATGACGTCGTGCATCTTGAACTCCTGCGCAGATTTACAACTGCGCAACCGATAATGTACTGAGATGGCATTTATTGAATCTGCGCCTGAGCATGTGGCGAGGCATATATTTAAATTAAGCCCTGTTTAGCTATCATGTAAAAAAATATTATTTTCGCACCGTTATCCGCCAAACAACAGCTTACAGTGCTGACCTGTGCAGTTTACACACTAAACATTATTAGCATATACTGTGATATACAACAAAGTGCAAAACATTCTAAACAAATTGCGCGTTTAGTCGCGTCCGTATGCGCGGGCGCATATCGCGCATTACCATAAACACTTGGTCTGGAGTTCTCGGAAGTGCTCGGCCATCTCCGCTGCGGCTCCTCCAAAGCCGAATGCACTTGACAATAATATTAGACACTACAAAACGATCAGTTTAGGCTTTATTTTCCTGATTTTTGCAGATGGACAGCAACCGCAACTCTTAGGAAACTGGGAAAACTGAAAATGAGCTTACTAGGTGATTGATGCTTCCAAAATGTATATATGACAGTACTTCAGACCATCAGTCGCCATTGGTTCTGAGCCAAACTGGAAGACAGTTTGGGTCAGGATGTTGAGATCCCATAAAGGTCAAGTCAGTGACAGAAATTATTAGTCTTTCAAAAGCTTTAAACGTAACATTTTTTGTGTTATTGAAGTGGGATGACCACTTCAATAACACAAAAAATGTTACGTTATATTATATTGACAGTGTAGGTACCGTTGAACATATTGAAACTTTGTGGAAATCCCGAGTGTGTCGGCCCGTGTCGCCTCGTATGACAAATCGTTACGTGTGATGCAATACTTAAGTTAAGTTCAATGTATGTATATTGAAAGTGGCTTCGCCGTGATCTTTACTGATCTCTTAATAAATTATGTACACAGGCAGCTATAAAGTAAACACAGCAAGTACTTGCGAGATATTGTTATAAAATTATTAACATTTAAGAGAAGTGTCGCGCTGTCGTGTTGCCCAATTATTTCGGAGTCAGTTATTGAATTTACTGCGCGTGACCCGCGAGGGTCGCACACCAATACGTTACTGACGTCACCGGAATGTGGTCGTATTATTTGAGAGGTTTACGACAGAGTTATCGAGGGGTCATCCTGCGCCTAGTGTCCGGCGGGGACCGGTGGGGTCCGGCCCTCGTTACCGCACCGTCTCGCTAAGTGTTTCTCGATAAGCGAATGTGTTCGAAATAATGTTGTCCCTTAACAATGGATTTAATTGTTAAGAGTTATATTCGTGATAGCTGCCTTCTGTAATGTAACTAAGTGACTGTTTGTGATTTTAGTCTGCTTTAATGAATGCTTTCAATTAGCGCCCTACAGTGGTTTAAGTCTTCAAGCGTTGAGGCAATAAAATGGTTGTTATGGATAGTTACGATTACAATAAAGGGGAATAGCTTGTTAATAGAATCGAATAGCCTTTTGGTAATGACTAATGACGCAATCGATAAGTAGCTGACTAAGATTAGCAAATTAGCTGTTAAGGCGAAGTTCCATGTTTAATGGCACTAACTATATATATCATGAGCAATAGGCGAGGGAGGTAGTGGCTGATCTTTGCGTTATGCTCATGAACGGGTGCTGCTTGTGGTGACTGGTCGTCTTGCTGATCATGGTTTCGTTATTGTTTATAATAATTAACTGTTTATTTATTTTACCTCGATGGTTCACCATTTTTAACTTCCAGTTACAGCTATATATAAGCGGGCACGCCCTTTATGAATGAAGGCTTTTATTTACGTTTAGTCTTTATTTTTTTTATTTCTGCCTGAGTTACAGTTCTTGATATTTATGGTTGGTATATTGGAGTGTGCTAGCTGACATATGGCTATTCATTTAGATTTAAATTATGTTTTGTGTTGCGTAATGTAAATATCATTTTGCATACTATTATATAGATTATTTTTTTTCTAACTGAACAGACAGCTGTGCTGCTGGGGCATTTGTTGCACCACTTTTTCTTCCCAGCTAAATCACTAGGAAGTGGTGAAGGGTGGGTGGTTTGGGGGACTGTCTTATGTAACTTTGACGTTCAAAAAGTGCTGATTCTCAGCCTAGTTTAAATAAATTACTTTTGAATTTATTCTTTTTTTTTAATTTTGAATAGTGACGCTATTCTTAGATAAGGCCTTTAGTTTAGAACAGTTTAAAATGAGAATAGAATTTGTAACAGTAATTTGTTTGATTTTCATAACCAATGATTTGAAACCAGGAAATGGATTGCCATTTCCTGCAACAATAATTCAAAAAACATGCTGCTTCATTTGATCTTAAACAAGCCATTCTCCTCGGTGATCTACAAAAAAGTAACGATCGGTTCCATAAAGTCCTTGACACTCCCTTCTTCGTACATAACTAACATATAATATAAGACTGATTTCATTTCTGGCGACATCTACAGCGCCACATGTGAACTACGCAAAACACTGACGTCACGTGACATCCTGCATCACGCAAGCAGGGTTTACCGCGCGATCAGCATAATTATATATAACTTCCCCAAATCAATCGTCGGGCAGTGTCTGAAAGGGTCTGAATCTGTTAATCGTCGGGCAGTTGCACGCTAGACACCACACCTGTCTGGTCGGAGGATCCTGCCTTTTCTATAGAAGATGAGTGATCTTTACAACCTGTTCCTCATACCTCTATACTGGTGACCCCGAGTACAAACATCAGCGCAGCCTTCGTGCAACTACTTCAGCGTAACGTCATCATCATCACTCCCGCAAGCGTTCGTGAGGCAAGTCACATAGACAGCCAGCACACCCACAGCCAGCATCCGACTCACTTGATCATAATGCAGCGCCACCCCGACTCACTGCCAAACACTGCAGACAGTTCCGGTTCACCGCGAACTATGCGGCACCCGGTTCCGATTCACTGGAACCTCAACTGGCACTAGCAAGCATCGCAAGATACAAAACTCAGCCCACTATCGATCTCCGGTCTCCGGAGGGGAGTGATGTGGCGGCATCTACATCGCCACATGTGCATCACACTGACGTTAAGCGAAATCCTGCATCGCGCAAGCAGAGTTTACCACGCGATCAGTATATAAATAACTTCCCGACACCAGTAATCGAACAAACGTCTGGTCGTTGCTGCTGCACAACATTTCGTTCTCAGTCAATTTGTTTCCGATCGTTGTGTTGCCAACTCGCCATTGCCGCCGTACAAGGCTTTATGAAATCTCTTCACCATTTTTATTTTATCTCGTGAACGTCGAGACAGTGACAATGTTGACCATACCGGCGCACAGTGGATCGTCCCCATACAAGAGGTTTGACATAGAATCAAAAAATGAAAAAGTATTTATTTAAAAGAATTCAAAATATACAGTTGCATTCCTCTATTAAAGAACAACAAAAATTGTTACTACGCTTTTTTTATTTGACTAGCACTTTAGGAGCGATTCGTTGAAAACTGTTATTTTTGTATGGAAACGAACACAAAAATTTATGTATCTCATGATTCCCTTCTTGTCTCGATTTGCGGTTTTCACTACTGTTATTACCTGCCACATTTTCTTCAAGGACACATGGTGCCCCCAGAGTGCCCCTTCCGAGATATTTTGCCTATAGTAACTATCTTTGTTATTGTATTACTGATGGAATGGAGGTATATTAAGTATACTTATTACTGAGAATTTGTCATCACTAAGTAGTTCCTGAAATAACAGGTGCATTTGTGAGTACTTTAATGACTTATGAACGCTTTTGTTGCAATATAACAAAAGCGTTAATGAGTCATTAAGTAACGACTACAAGTAGTATTTGCTTAATCTAATTAGTTATTATAATTACTGAGAACAACACATAATTAAGAAGTTAAATGAAGAAAAAGCGCATTAGTGAGTTCTATTATATATTGATAAAAATATCGGTAATGAGTTGTGACATCGCATTAACAAATTACAAGTCGAAAAGTATTAATATCTTTTTTATTTATATAATATAACACTGCAAAATATCATTAAACCTTAAAGTAAATTACAATTAAACCTATAATAATTTATAAATAAAACAACTACTAATAACTAAATTATAAATATTAATTATAATTAAAAAAATAATAATACTACCATTTAGTTACTAACAATTATATTAGGTACTATAAGACTTATACTATATTTTCTTCATCTTCATCAGTAACGACACCATGATCATTATTGTCGTCATCTTCTTCAATGTCACTACATTCCAAAACTGCTCCAACTATTGTATTAGTTGAAATGTCAATGAGCCCCAATTCACTCCGATCATGTATGAGCAAATCGTCTAGTTCTCTAAATGCAGATTTTTTAACTTTATTTTTCATCTTCGGTCGTTGGCTCGTTAGAAGAGGATCGGAAGATAACAGAAGATTATGAAGAATGTCTTCATTAGTGGCGATGCTACTGTGCTTTCGTGTATGATTTTCTCAAAATTTACTAATTCTTGTTTCTTGCTCCACTATCTGCGATCCATGAATCAGCAATTTATGTAAACTTGATGGCATGTTATACTATAGATATAACTGGGTCATATTCAAAATAATTGTATATTTACTACTGTCTTAATGTCCAACCCAATTATTTTTATAATGAGATATAACTGACTAGAATTTCTTAAACAAACAGATTAATTGTTTATTTGAGCTTAAAAAAAACAATGAAACACTTGATACAGCTAAACCATTCATTAGAAAAAAAATGAAACCAGACATTACGTAGGTTCCATTTCATACAAGTATTCAATGTAACGGTAAACTAAAAAAAATAATTTAACTATTAACCATTAACCAAAAGTTAAAAAAAAAACTATATTCAGAGAATATTGTTTAAAGTTTTAAACTTTCAACACTTCCCTAAACAAAACATAAAATAATATTTATTGTTGTTCAAATTTAATTTATTAATGAGTCTCCTGATTTTACACATATCTGTTATTCTTCTCTGTTATTCTATTTTCACATTATATCCATGGCAATAGAGACATTTGGTATACTGACAACATTAGTTCACTAGCTGTCAAGTACACGACGTAAGAATAAATGCTCGGCCATTTTGTTCAATAGAGTTTTTCAGCACGTTTCGTCGTTGAAGAAAATTAGACTTTTAAAAGTAATATTCAATGTGAGTCGTTTAAAATAGCGGTAAGTACTTACTGTTTTATTACTCATACTAGGAAATGGCTTTGTATTGTGATATTTGTTATAAATATAAAATATTCGTATATCATGTGAATTGGTGTGGAAATAAATAGATTTGTAGATTAGACACGTGCAATTAATTCATATACGTTATTTTATCTGTCACTTTTTTCTGTTACGTAACAGATATGAATAGTAAGGCGTTATTCACATTGTCTCATGTATGAATTAATGAAAATAAAATACTAATACTTACTGCATCGCAGGTTAGCCAAAACAAATGTTTTTTTTTTAATTTATTTGTTTAGGTTAGTAAAGATTGCGTGTAATGTGCCATGTATTGCATTGCTGTGCCATGTATTGTCTGTGTGTACACGTTTAACTGCGTATCCTCACCGCTTGCGCCTTGCAATGCCTTGACCTTGTCATTTATGCTTCAAAACTAACCAAAATATTTGAACCTAATTGAATAGTTATTACAATATTTAACGTTTTCTACAATTATTGTCGCGATCAGAATTACTTTACTATTTAATTTTTACTATACAAAAAAACGTATTTTTTTACTCTTTTTCATTAAAATACTAAATTGTTAATAAAATACGATCACCAATAATTATGTGGTTTCATTATGTACCCACCTAGCGACCCGCCCCGGATTCGCACTCGTAGCCTGTCGTGCCCTAATCTTAGTATGTGAACTGTAATAGGTATGTATGTGTAGTGATAGTGATGATGGTATTCCACTATTCTAGATGTTTTAATTCGTTCAACGTTCATTATTTATTTAACAAAGGTGTGCTATATAAACTTGCCCTAATAATTCCTTTCTGTTATTTTTCTGTTACAATCAAATAATATTCATATACGTTTCCTATCCGTTACTTACAATTATTTTGAATATGACCCAACTGCAAGAATAAATTTGCTGTTTTATCATTAAATTGACGCCTAATTTTGTAATTTCCGCAGTCATTTCAGGGTTTGCAAAAAACCTTCTTGCAGCATTTCCAGTGTTTGTATTATTGTGTTTGTTGTGTAATATTGTGTTTGTATTAGTTTGTGTATTATTGTGTTTGTATTAGTTTGTATAATCATTGAAGGAGCGCTTCTTTGGCCGCCTAAAGAAAGTATTTAATAGTCTTCTATCAGGCGGAAACAAGGTGCGCGCCTTCAACGGTTGGGTCATGCCGGTTTTGATGTACTCTTTCGGCATACTCAAATGGACTCAGACCGAACTCGACGCCCTGGATAGGAGGGTCCGTACGCTGCTAACTGCATATCGAATGCATCACCCACGGTCATCGGTAATGAGACTGTATATCCCGCGAAAGTGTGGAGGTCGAGGCTTTTTAAACGCTAAAACCCTCCACAATCGCGAGGTATGCAGTCTCAGGGGATATTTCCTAGAAGCCGACGTGGGGATGCATCGAGATGTGGTCGCGGTGGACAAGGGCCTTACCCCGCTCTCCTTGGCTAAAGAGAACTGGCGCAAGCCTGTAGTGCTTGATACTAACGATCGCAAGGAGGTATGGCAAGGCAAAGAGCTTCACGGACGCTTTTTCCGGGCCCTACATGGGCCTGGTGTTGACTTTTTAGCGTCTGTATCCTGGCTTCGCTTCGGGGAAACCGAAGGTTTTGTCTGTGCGATTATGGATGAAATTATCATGACGAATAATTATCGGAAATACATTGTCAAGGACGGTACGGTTGACATCTGTCGGGCATGCCACCGTCCCGGTGAATCAATCCGACATATTGTTTCCGGTTGTTCTCGTCTTGCTAACGGCGAGTACTTGCACAGACACAATCTAGTGACTAGGATTATCCACCAGCAACTTGCCATGCAGTACAACCTTGTGGAGTCCGAAGTACCATACTACAGGTATGTGCCCGACCCAGTTCTCGAAAATGGTCACGCCACATTGTACTGGGATCGATCTATTATCACTGACAGGACTATTGTAGCCAATAAGCCTGATATTGTGGTAATAGATCGACGAGAGCGCCGTGCAATGATTGTTGATATCGCTGTCCCTCATGACGAGAATCTCGTGAAAGCTGAGAACGATAAAAAAAACAAGTATCTTGACTTAGCACACGAGGTTGTACCGATAGTCGTGACGGCCAATGGCATAATAGCCAAGAGCCTCGACCAACACCTGAGGAGGCTCTCGCTAGGCAGCTCGATCAAGGGCTTGATCCAGAAAGCGGTACTTCTGGACACGGCGCGTATCGTTAGGAGATTCCTCTCTCAGGAGCCTTGACCAGCGGTAGCTTGGACCCTGTTCCCAATACCGGTCCTAACTCTCAACAGACCTGCAATAACATCGGGTAATTTAAATAAGTTTAATAGCTTCTTAATTAGCAAGTTAAGTGGTCTGGGCCTAAATATGTCCAATGTAAATGTTTTGTATGAACAATAATTCTTTTCATTAGTGCAAACAGAGTTCAATAACTCTTTCAAGAAAAAAACTAAAACTATTTCCCATAAATTTTTATTCAGTGACTGGGCAACTAAAGGCATCAGGAAAAGTAGGGAAAGATTATTTGAACTGTATGGCCTTAAGCCGTATATTAACACGAAAACTTTTAATAAGTATGTTGCTACTTACTCTAAAACTTTTACAATTATATGCAAAGCAGCTAAAGCGTCTTTCATTAGCAACAAGGTTAAATCAGCGGAAAATAAAATAAAGATAGTTTGGAAAATTATTAACAATGAAACGAACAAGAACAAAAGACACTGATTACACACTGAACACTTCCCGCGGTCTCATTAGCGATAATATCGATGTTGCTCAGGAATTTGCAACTTTCTTTACCAATATTCCAATTAAAACTACAGAATCTTTAAATTCCTCCCCCTTACTGGCTATTGATTTATTAAGAGCGAATGTTTCATCCTGTCCTGTGGAATTTAAATTTAAACATATTATAAACCCTGTGGTCGTTGTAAAGGCTATTAAGCAACTTAACACCCCTTTCCCCGGACCTCTGAGCAGTTCAGACGTGTTGCTAAAGAGACCGCATATTTTATAAAAAAAATATTATTTAGTCACAAAATCTAAAATAAAATCAGTGTTTAAAATAGGAGTGCAGAAACATATAAGAGGTCGCCGCGCCGGTAACTTGGCTACGCCCAACAGAACTGCGCGTGAGTCACAAAAACAATCAAAGATCTAATAACCCCGCCCCCGTGCGTAAACCACAACGCTGACATTTTCATTTTTATTAATGAGCTCTGCAATTACAAGGGTGTGTGCGTCTAATTTTGACCATACGCAGACAGAGACGGACATATTTGCATGATGAAGATAGACAGAGATCAAGTAATACTGGACGGAAAGCTATTTTATTTCACTCTGTCGATAGCGCCCACTCTTACTTGAGCCACCACTGCTTATAAGAAGCTCTGCGTGGTCTTATCTCTTCGCAAAGTTGGGCGCCTGGTACTTTGAGAAATAAAAATATTCTCCGCAAATAAAATGCCCCTTCAACGCTCGCCGCCTCCGCCTCATCTTAAAGCTCAGCTGCCGCAAACGCCGATTTTCAGCACGCCACAGCCTGCTCTATACACACCTCATAGCTCATCAGAACCAAGTTTAAATGTAAACCCGGACTCGCCAAACAATAACGTTTCCCCTGCCATTACCTTTCGCAATGCGAAACGCTTACGCCTAGAAGGTGACGAGGAATATAGCCTGTCTGCGACTATGTTAGAGATAAAGGAAATGTTTCACGAGTTCAAACAACAGCAAGAAGAAAAGTATATTAAGCTGTACTCTGTGGTGAACGAAATCCGGGACAGTATTGACCATAAGGTCAATACTGTCCCGGATTTCGTCACTCGTGAAGTTATTTCACGAAATAACTTCACGAGTTGAGCTACTGGAAACCAAGCGCAAGGAAAACCTGTCCTACATCCATAAGTTGGAGGCCAAACTTGAAAACTTTGAACAGAGTTCTAGATCCTCCTGTATAGAGATACGCAATATCCCAGTGGTTAAATCTGAGACAAAGACTTCCTTATTAAAAACTGCGACTGATACGGGAAATCTCATCAACTTAAAAATTCAAGCTCATGAAATTAAAGATGTTTTCCGTGTCCAAACAAAAGATCCGGCTAACAAAACCATAATAGTCGATTTTACCTCGGTCCTACGGAAGGATGAATTTTTGGAAAACTTCCGCAAGCACAACAGGAACTCTTTCAAGTTGACCACGGAGCACCTTAAAATCAGTGGCCCTACCAAACCAATATTCGTCTCTGAAAATTTAATTGCCCGGAAAAAGAGACTATATTTCTTGGCACGCGAAGCGGCTAAGTCCAACGACTACAAATTCTGCTGGATTAAACATGGTAAGATCTTCGTGCGCGAGAGAGAAGGATACAAGCACTTTGAAGTAAAGACTGATGCTGACCTTTCTGCCATTGTGAAATCTGTATGACTATACCCAGTTTCTTATTACCTAAACATATTACCCGCTTTGTCATTTATTGTTTATTACTGGTTTCTATTTCACCAGTTTTTGATTTATTATTATCGCTTGTATGTCTCTGTTTACATTATTTTGCTTTATTTTGTTCACTAACAACGTATTGTACACTATCTTATTACTCGACACACAACTCCACTACTGCACTCAAGAAATATCACTACATCTCATATACCGCACGTTTTACAATCATATGATACATAGTTTTTACTGTAAAAGGATATCACCCAACCTTGAAGCATCTTTAAACATTACTAAGTCTGTTCAAAATAAATTTAAATCCATGCACTTCTCAGATATAAGCCTTGAGCTGACCCTACAAGTACTTTCACTTTTTTGTTTTTCTAATCATAATGGATGATCTAAACGTAATTAATACTGAGATCGAAAAACTTTCGGTCTCAGAATGTTTCGTCTGCTCTCCGGAGTCCAGTGCTAAGCTTCTTAGAAAACCAGAGAACACACTTAAAATCATACATGTCAATATTCGCAGCATTAAGTGTAACTTTGATAAACTATTATTATTATTAGGTAGATTGAGTTATACACTGGATGTTATTTTGTTGTCTGAATGTTGGCTGAGCAAATGTCCAAATGTTCCCCCCTTATCAGGGTACAATACATGTACCACTACTTTTAAAAACCAGAATGATGGAGTAGTTGCTTATGTCAGAAAGGATTTTCAATACTCAGTCGAAACTCCCTCGGTTAATGACGCAAACTGTCTCTTACTGAAATTTTCTGATGAGTTTGCAGTTGTCGCGGTATACAGATCACCCTCGGTTAAAGACCTAAATCAATTTCTAAACAGTCTAGATAATGTTGCTACACCATTTAGGGAAATTCAAAACTATCTCTCTTATCGGAGACATAAATATCAACATTTCACCGACGAGTGTATATTCAAATTATGATGAATATTTAAATATTACTGCATCTCATGCTATGCTTCCCGCACATTCTTTTCCCACCAGGCTTGCTAATTGTCTTGACCATGTCCTGTTGAAGTCGACACACACTGCTACTACTTTGGTGCTAGAATGCGACATAACAGATCATTATCCGGTTATCCTTTTTTGCAATCCTAACATTACCACCAATACACCAAAGGTTTCAGTCACAAAAATTGATATTGCAAAAGTGAAATCTGACTTCGAGAACACAGATTTTACTAAAATACTAGACTCCAATGACCCAAACTTTGCTGCCGAAACTGTCACTCGGTTTAAAAGTAGAAATGGGTGTACCACAAGGATCAATATTGGGTCCTTTTCTCTTTTTAGTATATATTAATGATCTCCCCCATTTGTTAAAAACTCAACCACAAATGGTGTTATTTGCTGATGATACTTCCTTAATTTTTAAAATTAATAGACGTGCATCAAATCTTGACGACGTAAATAACGCCCTACAGCAGGTCCACAATTGGTTCACTGCTAATAATTTAGTATTAAATGGGAAAAAAACTAAGTGCATAAGATTTTCTTTACCAAATGTCAAAAGTAGTAATTGTGAGATAGTATTGAATCAAGAGAAACTAGAATTCGTCGATAAAACTGTTCCGACTCAAGGCTTCAATGGGGTCCTCATTTAACATCCCTTTCAGGACGGCTAAGTTCAGCAGCATTTGCTGTGAGAAAAATCCGTCAATTTACTGATGTAGATACCGCGAGACTAGTCTATTTTAGTTACTTTCATAGTATTATGTCGTACGGTATTCTACTTTGGGGACGGGCTGCAGACATCGAGTCTATTTTTATTCTGCAGAAAAGAGCCATTAGAGCCATCTATGGCCTCCGCAGGCGCGACTCTCTAAGGGAACAGTTTAAAGATATTAACATCATGACGGTACCTTGTCAATATATTTATGAAAACATCATGTACGTAAGGAAAAATCTACATCTTTTTAGTAAAAGAGGTGCAAAACACAATTATATCACTAAGAATAGGGACCAATTGGTTCAACCGGGTTTCAGGTTGGCTAAAGTGGACTCATCTTTCATGGGGTACTGTTTAAAATGTTACAATAAAATACCTCCCCACATACTTCAACTGAATGAAACGAAATTTAAATCTTATATTAAACGCACACTATGCAGCCAAGCATATTATAAGTTGGGGGATTACATCGCTGATAAAAATGCTTGGCTCAACGCTGGTCCTGCTCCACAAGCATAAACTAATTGATTAGCATCTGAAAATACCGTTGGAGCTGCTGAAGATTTTAAAAACTATTTTTGCATTGTATAAATTCAATGTCTTAGCATTGTATAATTGCATGGCACACGTGTGGGCACCAACCCATCTAATAAACATGTCTTTTTCAGCAGGAACATTTCCTGATAGGTTAAAATTATCAATTATTAAGCCGTTATTCAAAAAAGGAGATAAAAGCAATATTAGTAATTACCGTCCAATTACATTGATACCTATTTTTTCAAAAATTTATGAGAAATGTATGTATAAAAGGCTAATTGATTTTTGCAATAAATTCCAAATAATAAGTACTGAACAGTTTGAATTTCAAAAAAAGAAATCCACATCATTAGCCATTTACTCTCTTATGAAAAATATTAATAATAATCATCTTACTACTGGACTTTTTTTGACTTATCAAAAGCCTTCGATTTTGTGTCACACAGCATATTGTTGGATAAACTAGAGACTATTGGGATTAGAGGACCTGCACTCGAATGGATATCATCCTATTTAGGCAATAGACAGCAACGTGTCATTATTAGTAAAATAAACAGTAATAGAGATATGATACCGTACTCATCAGAATATAAGCAAAATAAATATGGCGTTCCGCAAGGAAGCGTGCTTGGTCCAATATTGTTTCTTTTATATATTAATGATATCATAAAAATAACCAATTATAAATGCATATTATTTGCCGACGATATATCAATCATAGTGACATCAGATAAAAAGAAAAACAAGACTGACCATGAGTTTGACATACATAATACAATAGACAAATTACTGCTTTGGCTTGACATGAATAATTTAAAAATAAATTTAGATAAATCTGTCTACATCCAATTCAATCAATCAAATAACAATAAAAACAATATAAAACTTAATATAAATAAAATCGAAGAGGTAACCCATACAAGGTTTTTAGGCGTAATAATAGACAAAGATATTAACTGGAAAGAACATTTGTAGATAATGTAAGTACTCGAATCAATAAATTTACATACGCACTGAAACAAGTTAAAAACATAACTAACATAAAGACTGCAATTATGTCATATTACGCCTATGTTGTGTACGCCTATGTATGTCTCGTAATGTGGGGTAACAGTACCAATATGGATAGAGCATTTATCGCACAAAAAAAGTGCATCAGAGTAATAAGTGGTCTTCAACCTGATGACTCATGTAGACCAATGTTCAAGAGGTTTGGTCTGCTACCTCTACCGTGTCTGTATATATATGAGGTATGTGTATTTGTAGTTAACAACAAACATTTATTTAAATCAGCAAATGATGTAAATCCCAGAAACAGACGAGATCCTCATAAACTGGTATTAAGTGATTTGCCAAGACTTGCCAAATACAACAAAAACTGCCTAGCAATGTGCGTACGTACTTATAACAAAATACCAAGTCGCTTTAAATTATTTAAGTCTAGGAAATTTAAGATAGAATTACACAAGTGGCTTAATGAATGTAATTTTTACAGTCTAAAAAATTTTATGGATGTGAGATGTTGATTCCTTTTGTCAAAATATAATTTTTTTGCATGCTATGCTATCTTAGCGAAACATGTTGAGCTACTGTAATAATATTAACATCAATGTATACCATGTTTTACGCAAATAAATGATTTACTTACTTACTTACTTACTCACCATGTACCGACTATAAAGCTACCATTTAGGTACTGAGTATGTCTTTCATTGACTTGAATGTGCCCTGGCGGCTGAGAGTATGTCATGCTCACTCTAATGTCTCGCTGGCGGTGGCGCGTGTGTTGGATCATTTAGCTCCCTTCAAAATGGTTGAGCTGAATGGTGCTAATCCATGCGTCATGTTCGTGAACGGGCGCCGTCAGTAGGGACTGGTCATCTCTTAGCTGCCACGGCGATTTTAATTTAATTTATATTTTTATTTCTAACGGACGCTTTTAATGTTTTGCATCGTTCTCACATGTATAACTTCAACTTGAATGATGTAACCAATATTATGTAACCATCTTATTTTATTTAAAAGAGTGTCCGTTGAGTTTCTTGCCCGTTCTTCTCCATCGGTACCTACTACGCTTTGGAATGGGCGACTAGCTTCATATTTCTGACTGACCGACCCCTTGACTATTCAAAAGTGCCTGTAAATGGTTTATTTGAAATAAATGCTTTGAGTTTGAGTTTGAGTTTGTCGTATGTCTTCTATCTTCCTCCGTTAATTTGCATACAAGTACTTCGGTCATTCCTAGTAGAAGGCGCATCCTCAAGCCTTGGATTACCCCTGGCCTTCTCAGATGTGTTCGCCAAAGAGATAAATTACATACAAAGTTCAAAAAACACCCAGAAAATGATACACATAAAACTATTTATCTTCGCTATCGGACATTCTGCAATAATTTATTTAAAAAGATTAAACGGGAATACGAAAGGTCAGAGTTTCAAAGGGCTAAGAAAAGTCCTAGGGCAACCTGGAAAGTTATCAGGGAAGTATCTTGTATGGACAAGGGTAAAAAATTTTCTTCCGAGTTATTGAAATGTGAGGAAGATCCTCTTCTCTCTGTAAATATGGTAAACCGTTACTTTGCGAATGTGGGCAGTACGCTCGCATCTAAGTTTTCTAATTCTTCGTCACATAATAACTGTTCAGACTTTAACTTGTCACACCAGGTATCGAACTCTTCCACGTCAGCCCCGTTGGAATCGATGGTCATGTATGATGTTGATTACGCCGAAGTTGAAAGCTTCGTTCTGACTCTTAAAGATGAATGTGCTGTCGGTTGTGACGGAATCCCTTCCTCAGTTATAAAGGCCACAAAAGATACAATTATATAATTATACAATAAAATTTCTAATGGATAAATGAAATAATAATAATACATAACTATGAATAACAGATATATTTTAATAAGTAAAATAACAAAAATAAATGATGACTTAATAATTATACTACATTAATAATAATGAATATTTTTTAAGCGAGTAAACAAATAAGCAATACTAAATATAATTAAATAAATAATATATGAATAGATAGACCTGCATATAAAATATTAATAGAATAAGTGAATGAATGGAAATATAAGTACATAGGGTGATAGGATATAAAATAATTCTAACTTAATAATAAGGAAAATTAATAAAGCGCTCTTCCTGTCTCTACCTATTTAAAAAATTGCTGTGCCCGACAGGGTCCATAATTGTTTTTATTATTATTTGTTTTATTTACCACCTGTAATTGTACATTATGGATTGCAATTTATAAACGATTTGAGATTTGAAAAAAAAAAAAAAAATATCCCTCTTCTTGTCCACATTTTTAATCTCTCCCTATCCTCTGGTATTTTTCCGGATGTTTTCAAAACTGCTATAGTCCACCCCACAAGGGAGGAGACAGGGATCTTGTTTCAAATTACAGGCCTATATCCGTCCTTACAACCATCTCGAAAATCTTCGAGAAAGTTATCAACGCGAGGCTTGTGAAATTCCTAGGTCCAGTTCGGCGAATGGCAGCAACCTACAATGAAGCATTCGAACATATAGACATATTTACATGTTCTTTGAAAAGGTTTCGTAGCCTTTTGTATGAGACACTTGAACTCTCAGACTAATTGTTTGTTGTTGTTTTTAAATACTTTTCTACTTTTTCTCTGTTTTTGTAATTATTAGTGTAACTGTCATGCATGAACAGTTCACCTAGTGACTTTAAGGTTTTATTTATTACTGGTAATCTGTGAACACTGCTGTGGGCTACATTATTACTTAAGTTATTTCTGTTTTTCTGTTATAATATTGCATAATGTAGCTGTTTGTTGTACCTATTAAAAAAAAAAAAATATATATATTTATTTATTTATTTATTTAATACTTCAAGCACACAAATGTACAGAGGCGGACTTAATGCCATGGGCATTTTCTACCAGTCAACCTTCGGGTGATGCAGAGACAGACAGTGGTAGGTGCAACAGAGAGATTTGAAGATTTAAATATTTAAATATAAAGATATACATATATACCTATTAAAAACTATAAATATAATAAATACACCTAATTATACATAAATATAAGTACAAATAAGACAAACAATGGGAAAAAATTACCGTTGTGATGATACTGCCAGCTTCTTGCGAATATGCTCGCGAACTTTAACTCGAAAAGATAACCGGTTGGTCGCCATCCTGATTTCCTGGGGGAGCGCATTCCACAGAGAGATAGACTGAATGAAGAAGGAAGAGTGAATGAAGTCTGTGCGGTGAGTGGGACATTGAAGAAGACGATTGTGAGATGAACGTAGATTTCTATTGTGGTTGGCGCAAATGTACTGAAAGTGGGGGGCCAGATAACTAGGGGAAGAGGGAGAGTTAAGAAATGAAAACAAGGTGGTCAACGCCCTTTGCTCTCTGCGCTGGCGTATGGGCAACCACCTTAGAAGCGACCGATGCGCAGAGACATGATCATATTTACGCAGATTGAAAACGAATCGAATGCAGTTATTGAGAAGACGGTCAAGTTTGTTGAGGAGATCTGCATTCAGGTCATAGTAGCACACATCACCATAATCGATGATAGGGAAAATTAAGGACTGCACAAGCATTGTCTTCGTACTCGATGGCAATACATTTTTCAATCGGTATAGAGCCCGCAGCGTTCCAGTAACCTTCTGGCTTACCCTAGCGACTTGAGTACGCCAGCTCAGTGTATTATCAATGTGCAAGCCTAAGTCCTTCACGTCAGTGCTAAAAGGAACGATCGTACCATTGAAGAGAACTGGTGGCACGGTTGTACCATCCACCTTGCTAATACCGCGAGGACTGCCAATGATGATCGATTGACACTTCGTAGGGTTTACGGCTACACCAAATCTATCAGCCCAGGTTTTTATGGCTATCAAATCCCTGTTTAATTTGTCGATAGCGTCAGGCAATTCATCAACCCTTCCCTGACAGTACAACTGCAAGTCATCTGCATACAGATGATACGCACACTGAAGTTCAGAAGTTATAAGATTAATAAAAATAGAAAACAACAGAGGAGAAAGTATACCGCCTTGAGGAACGCCAGTGTCCAAATCACACCAACATGAAGAAGAATCCCCAACATGAATAGACTGCTGACGTTCCTGAAGATAAGAGGAGAACCATTCCAGTGCTTCGGGAGAGACCATAAGATATGACAAAATGGCTAACAGGATGTCGTGACTGACGGTATTAAAGGCATTCGAGAAATCAACCAATACTAGAGCAGTAACTTTGGTGTCTTCCAGTCCTGCCCTTATATCGCCAGTCACTTTAAGGAGGGCGGAAATAGTGCTATGCCCCGGCCTGAACCCAGATTGAAGAGGGCTAATGAGTGAGTGGTGATGAACAAAGTTGGAGAATTGTTTGTGGACACAGGCCTCAAGCACTTTGGATAGGAAGGGAAGGATAGAAATTGGACGGAAGTCAGTAGGAAGTGAGGGATTGGAAACCTTAGGTAGTGGACGAACATAGGCTTTGCGCCACAGGAAAGGGAATACTCCGGTGTATAGGGAAAAATTTATAATATGGGTAATCGCGGGTAGGAGATGATCCAGAATAGTAATGATCATACCACGGGTGATATTGTCACATCCCACGGCTTTTGATTTGATGGAGAGAATTATCTTTCTGATCTCTCCCGGTTCGACTGGAATAAAACTGAAAGACAACTGAATAAATTAACTTAATTAATTAATGAATTAATTCTTGAACTGACTAAATTATTATTTAATTATAATTATTAATTCATTAATAATAATATTATTAAATAAAGAAAAAATATTTTATTTATATTATTATATATTATATTATATTATTATGCCCTTTATTTAATTATTTACATATAAATTATATTGTCGAATATTAGAATTTAAAAAAATATTTTAAAAATAATAAATAGTTGCTTACCGGTTTCGGGAACAGGGTCCAAGCTACCGGCGGTCAGGGCCCCAGAGAGAAGAACCTCCTAACAATGCGAGCCGTGTCCAGGACTAGGCTACCGGTTAAGAAGAGGTGGCCAGGTGACATCTTACCTTCTTTACATGGATGACTTGAAACTCTTTGCCACCAACAATTTGCGACTGATGGACCTACTGAAGATAACAGAAACGGTCGGTAGCGCCATCAGGATGGAATTTGGTGTAGACAAATGTACAGTCATGCACGTAAAGCGAGGGGGAATTTTGGGATCCGTGGGAACCTAGCTCTCGGATTCCATACACCTTAGATACCTCTCCTCAACAGAAACATACAAGTATTTGGGTATGTCGGAAGTATTAGACTTCATTATTGCCGACATGAAACAATTGTTGAGGGAACGCTTCTTTAGCCGCCTGAATAAAGTGCTTAATAGTCTTTGATCAGGCGGAAACAAGGTGCGTGCCTTTAACGGTTGGGTCATGCTGGTTTTGATGTATTCTTTCGGCGTACTCAAATGGACTCAGATGGAACTTGACACTCTGGATCGGAAGGTCCGTACATTGCTGTCGGCAAATCGGATGCATCACCCACGATCATCAGTAATGAGACTATATATCCCGCAGAAGTGTGGGGGTCGAGGTTTCTTAAATGCTAAAACCCTCCACAACCACGAGATCTGCAGTCTCAGGGAATATTTCCTTCAAACTGACGTGGGGATGCACCAAGATGTGGTCGCAGTGGACAAGGGCCTCACCCCGCTCTCCTTGGCGAAAAAGAACTGGTGCAAACCTGCAGTACTTGATACTAACGAGCGTAAGGAAGTATGGCAAGGCGAAGAGCTTCAAGGAAGCTTTTTCCAGGCCCTACATGGACCTGATGTTGACTTTTTGGCGTCTGTATCGCTTCGTTTCGGCGACCTCTTCGGGAAAACCGAAGAATTTGTCTGCGCGATTATGGATGAAGTTATCATGACGAATAATCATCGGAAATACATTGTCAATGACGGTACGGTTGACATCATTCTGTCGGGCATACCACCGTCCGGGTGAATCAATCCGACATATTGTTTCCGATTGTTCTCGTCTTGCTAATGGCGAAACACAACCTAGTGGCTAGTATTATCCACCAGCAACTTGCCTTGCAATACAACCTTGTGGAATCCGAAGTACTCGTACCATACTACAGGTGTGTATCGACCCAGTTCTCGAGAATGGTCACGCTACATTGTACTGGGATCAATCTATTATCACTGACAGGACTATTGTAGCCAATAAGCCTGATATTGTGGCGATAGATCGACTAGAGCGCCGTTCAATTATTGTTGATACCGCTGTCCCTCATGACGAGAATCTCGTGAAAGCTGAGAAAGATAAAAAAATCAAGTATATTGACTTAGCACACGAGGTTGTCGACATATGGGACGTGGACTCTGCAATCATTGTACCAATAATCGTTTCAGTTAATGGCCTAATGGCCGCTATTAGGCCATTAACCGAAACCTCAATCAACACCTCAGGAGGCTCTCATTGTCCGGCTGGGTTTGATTCAGAAAGCAGTACTTCTGGCACGCATAGTGAGGAGGTTCCTCTATCTAGAGCCCTGACCACCGGCAGCTTGGACCCTGTTCCTGATGCCAATGGGCCACTATTTTGTATATATTTTTTTTTTTTTTTTTTTTTTTTTTTTTTTTGTATGTTTTTTATTTGTTTTATAAAAATGTTTAAAAATGTAAACAATAAGTACTCAAAATGTAATAAAAGTAAATAATAATCATAATGACTTTGTAATTGACATCAAAATGTATTTGCACGCCATATTATCATGGCAGGATATGTTGAAACCAAAATGACTGAAATAAATATCTATTGTACCATATTGTAGCAAATAAATATTGTCGATTTGATTTTGATTTGATTTGACATGTATTAATCACGCCGACAAAATGGTAACCTAAAATCATGAAAAAAATATTTTATTTTTTTAGTTTACCTCTCCTACACTTAAAGATGTGTTTTTTTCTCGTCTATCCCATGTTGTGGGGTGTCGTCGAGAGGTACACAAAGGTAGGAAAGGTCGTTCAAAAATATTATGAGTGTGTTAAAACCATTTTTGGATTCAAGGATCTGTTTGCGAAATAATAAGCTTTAAAGTGCTAATGATAAATATTATGAGAACATGTTTTTCAACTACAAAATTAAATTTTTTCTTGGGATAAATTCATCCCAACTTCGGAAGCCTTCATTGTGCGTGGTCATTTGGCCGGTTTTAAAGTTAATTTTCGATCATTATTCATGAATATTCAGAAAAATACTGGCGGTCACATGCCCATGAGCGGCATTTTAAAGTTCTTCCTAAACCTCAAAATCAAAGTGCTATAAACTTAAAATGGGTTTGTAATAGGATCTAATCATCATCTCAAAAATATCACAGTTTTCCTCGTCTGTGTTACATTTACGGAGTGCGATGTCGTCGATATAATTTCGGTACTTTAATGACACGTCGTTGCCACATTTTTTGGCAATAAATACTTTGACCGCTGATCGCCTTGTCCGGCTATTGCACGGACTGCCCGTTTTATATCCCTGTTACACTTTAGTATAGTTGTTATGTTCCACTCGCGTTATACAGCCGCCTAGAATATAAACATCAACTAATGCCAACACTTACGAAACACATTAGTTGGTAATGAGACCGCAAAGGGCATCAACCGGGCATCCAAGCTGCTGCCTTCACTAACAGTTCCGAAGCCTTATAATACTAATCTTCACTGAATCTAAACGGGCACTATTAAGTGTCACCGCTACCTTTATTTCGTACATAAATGGTGCTCTCCACTGAATAAGTCCATTTTGTCCTCTCCATAGAACAATAACGATCAGTTGACAGCTAACCGTCGAACAGTTTTGTAACTATCAGATTGTTGGATAAAACTAATATTCAATCATGTCTTATTGTTCAATATATAAAAATGACAAAACTCTTAATAAATACGTAGATAAGCTTTTAACGCAACACTAAATCTATCAATACCTGATAGCTGCACGTCGTCGGGAGGACGCAGCGTACGTCCATCGCTCGGCCGGCTCCCCGGCTGGCTGGAGTCGCTGAGATCGGTATCATGATGTATGGCGGTGGCGTGCTCCGACATATCTCCCGATTGTTTTAGCGTACAAGTCGGAATCAATTACTGCGCCCGGATGGACGGACGAGGGTCACGAGCGCGCCGGACTCCGCCCGAGCGCCGCCGGACGCACCCGATCTCTGCTGAAGATACGCGGACGCTCGCGATTTATTTATAACGTGCCCCGTGATCGATTGCCGCGAGTTTAATAAGTTGAGCTGTGTATCCGCTTGTTCTACCGGCAGACATTGCTTTGTCATATTTTATGGTCTTTTGTTCCTTGAGAATGATGGCGGACCATCATCTTCAGAAGTGTTTGTATAATCAGATGTCTGTCATTGATATTTCCACTTGAGAAATGACATTGGAAGATACGATGTTGGTTCAATGGTTGATTACTGTTTGATTCCAGTCTTGTTGGTGCAAAACCATACGTGTGAAAGCTACAAAAATAGCCTAATCTGGGCTCAAACTCATAACACCTGTTGCTACGTGGCAATCGGTCAAAAATAATGATTCGTACACGCGGGCTTACGAAGCCGAACAAAAAGTAGGATTGGGGCGCGCGGTGAAGGCTGCGGCGATCGGGCACAGTTCAGACCACGGCTGCTCAGGAGTAGGTACCTGCCACTACGTACTTAAGGTCAGAAAGACTAGTTGTAGCGAACAATAGAACAGAATGCAGTCTTTAAGTGGCTTCAACCCCCGTCCCCTTCAATGTCGACGTCCTGTTTACAACCAAAGTCACAGTCAAATTATTTATTTCAATTCATCTAAAAAGCCTTTTATTGCAGGTATCCTTAAATTACATTGCAATTGTTGTTAGTAGTTAACTATGTACAACAACTAACTATTATATAAATTATGTACAAGTATGTAAAGAAAAAAACTAAGAAATTAAAATAAAGGGAAGAGCTCATTGGGCATTAAAAAATTCCTCCGCATTGCTGTTAGCGGGAACAGTGTCCAAAATACTATTTCTTGGCCTACGAATTGGCCAGACCTCTGGTCACGTGAAGAGGGCTGGCCGATTGTCTTGCATTTATTTCAATTAGGCACATAAAGACTCTTTTGATCTCTTTCCAAAAGATAGCTTCTTAAGAAGAAGAATGGGCAAGAAACTCGAAAGTTAAAATATTGTAAAACATTTAAAAAGAGTAAGCGTAACCAGGATAAGAAGGTTGGGACTGATGAATTACTTTCACCATCATCTCATAATCTTCTACAACTCTTTAACTACTGAGTGAAAGCTTTTTTCTGTTACTTGCTTTGATCCATTATTGCCAGCTTTTTCACATCCACTATCAAGTGCTGGTCATCATGAGGCGTCGATTAAACGAATTTAATCTTTGCCGCCAGGTTCTTTACCACATGCACAGCACTTTTGTCTTTGCCGCCAGTTTCTTTACAACATGCACAGCACTTTCGTCTTTGCCGCCAGTTTCTTTACAACATGCACAGCACTTTCGTCTTTGCCGCCAGATTCTTTACCACATGCACAGAGCTTTCGTCTTTGCCGCCAGGTTCTTTACCACATGCACAGCACTTTTGTCTTTGCCGCCAGTTTCTTTACAACATGCACAGCACTTTCGTCTTTGCCGCCAGATTCTTTACCACATGCACAGAGCTTTCGTCTTTGCCGCCAGGTTCTTTACCACATGCACAGCACTTTTGTCTTTGCCGCCAGTTTCTTTACCACATGCACAGCACTTTCGTCTTTGCCGCCAGATTCTTTACCACATGCACAGAGCTTTCGTCTTTGCTGCCAGGTTCTTTACTACATGCACAGGACTTTCGTCGCTGCCGCCAGGTTCTTTACCACATGCACAGCACTTTCTTCAACGTTCATTATTTAATACCGAGTGCACGTTATATTGACTTCTTCATGATCTTTACGATTGATAATATGTTAGTTCCAAGGTGGAGTGGACCTTCTCACATTTTTATTCCCATTTCGTTGACTAGCCAATAGTACAGGCACAGGCACCGAGGCCAGCCACTCCCCGCGATGGGCCGCCTCACCGTAATGGCCTGACCTTCGAGCCTGCCTACCTCTCTACATAACCACCATCGTGCTACAGATCTCTCTCACAAATGAATTGCATTGTCGGTGCACCGCAGAGCAGCGCGGTTAATAATGCGGAGAGTAATGGTTTTACATTAACCACAAAGTCACAGAGGTTACAAAGTTGGAAGTCGAACCGATATTATGCAAACTTCTTGTGATGAAAAATGATCTCGTTCTATAGCAAGACTAACTGAAAATTTTGTGGTGCTTTATAATACAGTTCTAAGCATATCAGTTTTGGAGAAGTAGTTAATAATTTAATATGAATAGACACTCTGAAGCTCTGTACCTACTACGAGTAAACAAAAACGTATAAAGTCATTTACAAGTGAAATCTTTCGGAACATATTGTATTACGGCTTGTTACGTTGTATTTTATTTAGAAGTAAGAACTCATTTCTTAACTCAAGAGCTTGTCCTACTCAAACTTCTACTACTACAAAACATACAAAAATGTCTCTATTTTCAACAACACACCATGGTCAGTACTTTACTTGGTAAACCACTCTTGTGTGAACCCGCAGACTGTCCGGTAATATAAATATATATATAAACTCTCTCTGTTTACAATACATTCTGTCCGAGCTTCAATAGTTTGACACAAATCAAAGTCAAAGTCGAAACATTGAACGTCAAAATTTACAAAAAAATAGAATTGATTCTAGCCGCCCCTTCCAAAAGGTAGTTTTCGCATGGAGAAGAATGGGCACGAAACTCCACCGTTACTCTTTTAAAATGTTTTACAATATTCGTATAGGTACATTAATTATATAATTATATGTGAAGACGATGCACCTAGAATAAAATTACTATATCAAACTAGGTTAAAAAGAATTAAGAATGAACGCTGAACAGTAAATTAAATAAAGACTTGTGTTCAATATATTGGAGGTAACATGATTCGTATCTGCTTCATACAGAATTCTGTTCTAATACATTTCAAAGGAAGATTCATATAAAATGTAATTACGTCATTTGTGCAAATTATATATAACTTAATGAGACATGAATTATCTCTGAAGCCATTTGAATGAATGAATAATGGGATAGGGGTCGCTTACAACTACATCATAATGTGTATCTGCTAAAGACAAAAGTTTCCGCGAATTAAATAACTTCCATTGTACATAATTGTAAGTGTATTTGATAAAAATTCAGTTTTTTTTATGCAGTTCACACAACCGGCCAACACAACATGTTTTTCTGGAGGTACCTCCCATATCTCTGCCGGTGACAATATAGCCATGTTAGTTAATGAAGTCAATCGCTGAAACATGATAGTTCAGGGCGGGCGTGGACAACACAGATGGACGGGCAGACAATGTATGTAATGATATACTAATGTTCTGAGCGAGCTGTTTTGTACAACAACGGTGATTCGGTTACAAGAACTGTTTATGGCTGTTGTAGTTTCGTGTTTGAAATAGGAAAGTAAGTCTATAAGATGTATTTGATTAAATCCTGCTTGGTGAAGCTGATGACATTTTTCAATTAGCTGTAGCGCGGATATTCCGCAGACAATGCCTCTGAAATGATTATTTAAAACATATATACTCAAACATACAAACAAAATATTAACGCAAACCATAAACAAGAGAGCTGCAATTATTGCCTTTTAACAGCAGTATTAAAAAGATTTACACAAATTACCAATTCACTGTAGGTACACGAGGTAACGACCATTTTACTAATTAATTCTTAAGAGCGACCACTCCACGTATGATAATCGCCGACAATCAGTCGCGTAACTACGTCCTGAATCACCACTGACAGCGGACAAACCGCCGAACATGTTTGTAAAATACCCGAAAATAAGATATAGACCCAAAATAAACATAAAGAGAACTAATAAAAGTTAATTAAACGGTTACTGCAAAAAAATGTGATCACAAATACATGACAATTTATTTTATAACACTCGTTCCCGACTCCGATTTAATGGCCTATAAAATAAATGCTAAAAAAACTAGACCGAAATGTTTTAATTTGAATCAATAACCTGTATTCTAAGGTTCGCACGGGCGTGTTTCTATTGCGGCGGTTTTTTTTCGCGTGTTGGATTTTCGGTTCTCTGCTAAGCGCCGAGAGTTGAATATCTGACAGTGTTTTCTTGACGCACTAGGATATGCGCTTGGTGCGCTCTGTTGGATACTCAATGCTCGGCTCAATACAGAGAGTTGAAAGTCCAGTGTACAAAAAAAAAATCGCCGCGATAAAAACACGTCCGTGCAAACCTGGGCTAAAGACAATCATAAAATACTGTAGTTTATGTCGTTTCTTCGTAGTCGCGTCAAATTAAAGTCAGTTTTTATGACATGTGGAGCGAGTGCAAGCGGAGCGGTCGGAGCGGAGCGAGCAAAAACCTCGCGTATCAGTAATAAACCGCACGACTATAAAATTTTATGGCATTTTAAAAGTAAATCCGGTTCCCGCTGAGTCAGCGCGCAGGCGCACTCACTCGCAGGAGATTGTGGGAAAAAGTACGTCTGTTTTTATTTTACTTGGAAAGTACTTTACATATGTTTGAAGTAAGTATGAGTAAATTTTTGAAGTCAACTTTTATACGAAGCCGTGTGCTGGGGGCTGGGGCAGGCGCAGAACTGTTTCAGCTCACACTATTGCTCTATGAGAGCTTTAATGTTTCACACACCGCAACAAGTCGTGAAAGCTAAACAGAGTTATTCAAAAATGCACAAAACTGTTATTAGTTCACAGATTGCGTCAGTTTGCTCTGCTGTATATCAACTCGCGATTCATGCACCTCGTATTTCCGTCTGGCGTCTGACAATTAATAGTTTCCGAGAACGTCGCGCATGACACGAAGACGGACGATGGTATCGCGGTGTTTGGACTAATTTGTTTAGTTCCGCCAGCCGCCACACCGCGTCGCCACCGCTGCCATTACAGATCCGTTTAGCCAATTGAGAGATAGTAGATAACATCAGTACTTTAATATGTCCGCTCAGAATCACGGCTAATTTAATCTGTACAAGCTTCGGTAAGCCGAGCGACGTGACGGACAGAGCAAAATATTGATTGTAATTATAGGTAGTAAGTAGACTACATACGATCATAGCATTCTCATGAGGTAGGCAGGATGTATAGAAGGCCACGTGCAAAGGAAAGGAGTTGGCCTATTCGTTGACCCTGAGTTTCATAGTGAGTGACAAAAGGGTTTTGGAAATGCGATTGGGCAGCCTCCTTTCTGAACACAATTCCTGCAATGAGAAGTGATGGCCATTTCTTCCTTAATCTGTCACTATAGGGATCTTCAGGTAATCTATCTTCAATGATGAGCTCGGGTGGTTCTGCATTGATCAACAACGCCATTGATCAACAACGCTATTGATCAACAACACCATTGCTGGCAATGAGAGTAATTATAGAATTTCTTCTTTTCTCTTCCATAAATAATGTTTAAATAAGAACCGATTCGATTACGAAATAAAACTAAATTCCTTAACGAACTTCACGGCTTTAAATATAAATTAACCGTAACCTTACGAAGAGTTAACCAAATTAATTCTGTTACACTTTAAACTCCATTTTAATTGTTAAATCGGCCGCGGCGCGCGGCGTGGCGAAGTATGATGGCTGTTACAACAGATACGTATTATGTAAGGTATATGTATGTACATGTGTGTATATAGGTGCAATTAGTGATGGTGTCTGAAGTAATTACTGGTGTTTGTATCTGTGTGTGTTCACGGTAATCGGATTAATGCGGCGGCACCACAAAGCCATCGTTATGTGCGCCCGCGCATAGCATACCATAGTACTGTGGATGGTAGATAGTTATATCACACGGATTTTTTTGAGTTTAACTGTAATTGATAAGTCATATTATGATTAACGTCCATACTACAGGTTTTTATACGCCCAGTGAATATTTTCTTCATTGTCTCATCTTGCTATAAAAGACGAAGGAAATAGAAAAAATCGACCAAGTGCATGTCGGACCACGCACAAAGAAGGGTTCCGTAGTTGGGATGAATTTATACCAAAAACAAACTCAACATTGTAGTTGAAAATCATGTTCTCCCACTCTCTCGATATACGTCACGGTCAATTCCGATATACGTCAATTCTCCAACTGCAATTGAAGTTTGTAATCGCAAAATAACATGTTTTTATACGATAGAACTTCAAATTAACGATTTTCGGACGTTTTCCTTTACTTGTGCTGTGAGACCTTGCTTCTTGCCTTTCATGATTCTTGGTTAACGGGAAGTATAGGTTTTGATTTATTGGCGAGTATCGCAATAATGTTGCATTTAATAAATGGCCAAAGTTTTTTGTTGTGTCAACATAAAAGCTAGATTTTTTAGAGCCCCAAGGAACCGAAGACTTACGTATTTGATATTAATATCTACTTGATACCTCCACGCGTCCCTGAGAAAAAGAGTCTTGACAGACTAACAGACAGACAGACGGACAACTAATTTATCCTATAAGGGTTCCGTTTGTCCTTTTCAAGTACGGAACCCTAAAAAAGAACATAGGCTTTCTCAAAAAAGAAACGAAAAGGGTGATCATATTTTTTCATTACTTTTTACGACACCAAAAAGAAGAGAAACAAGAGAACATTCTCTTCTTGACTGAGAGCATGATACGAGTAAAGAGATTTATTACTAAGCTTATTAAGATATTTCAGCTCCAAATCAAAACCAATTGATCCCTCTTATTTAGCTCTAAGTTATTGTAAATTTGCACTGTAACTGTAATCGTTCGGACCAAGCGCACACAGGCACAATTTGTGTTTAGCAGATATAATAATTTAACGTTAGCCAACTATCTAGCTATTAGCCTCTGATTAGCCCCGATACCGAGAAGTCATATATTTGTCAAAGTATAAGTGAGAGCTTATGTTAGGATCAAGTTTTTGTGAGTATTCGTACGTGGTCGGTTAGTTAAGAGGTGCAGTCTGACGGTTTGTATTCAACTATGTACTCAATTCCGTGTCTAGACTGAGGCTTTGGAGGAGGAAATCAGATTAGTGTCAAAAAGAGTTGATGAAATATTTTGTTGAATATTCTTTGAGGATATAGTTTCATGCTTAATTTGGTCGCAGATTTTAATGGCGAGATAGATTTAGACGTATTGATTATTTGATTCATTTTGATTTTATCTTATAATTCAATTTGATTTTTTTTATTTATGTTTGGCAATGGGCGTAAATGAATATATTAATGATTTGTTGCACTACAGAACTTTTGGAGTGTTGTCTTTTTGTTATTATGTCACTTTTTTTGACTTTTATGTATCACTTACAGCATTCTTTCGACTTTAACAGTAATACTCACGAACCACTACCTCTGCCAGCCCCCACACTTCACGCCGATATAATGTTGAATAGCGCAGTATTGGGCAGTAGCAGTACGCTCGATTCCTTAGTGTCGGCAGCGCGACGTACCTACCGCCGGTACCAATGCTGGCCTGCTGGTCGCGCCGGAATTCTCAATCGCATTAAAGCTATTTAAAGAGCTTCGGACAAAGAGTTGCGATACTAAACATCTGATTGTAGAAGGTTCGTTTCACACAACTTATCATAAGAAGAAGACTGAGAAACAAAAACTGAAGAGAACTGTATTCTTGAAATAACTGAAAGGGTCATTGTACTCTTCACACAACAAATTCTTGCGATGGGACCAACCCTGTGTTGTTTGTATGTGATTACAGGGCAGCTGCTGATTTCTTTTTGTAATTAATCCCTTTTCAGGTTTTCAGTTATTTGAATTATACCTTGTAGTATAGCTACCCAAAGAACATTTGATGCAAGCCTGGCAGAGCGAACTTCAGTTCGCCATACTATGACGCTATGACTGGTCCTTCTCCGTTTGGTTGGGTGGTGTGATGCGCGGGCACAGAGCTCGGTGCGCATGCGCTGATCTCAATTATAGATAGCGGTAGTTACATACACCGAGTGGCGGTACAGGCACAGACACGTGTATTGAAGGCTGTTGCCAAGTTGTATCGATCAGTAAGGCTTAGGAGGGGAAACACCAAATAAAAATAATTACAATAAAGCTGTTCAACAAGTCGATCCGGTTCAAAATTACTGAAACGACGAACCCTGCGCAGTCACCTTGCTAGCTGGCTTATGTTTATACCACAGAATGAGTGTTGGATCATTTAGCTCCATTCAAAATGGTTGAGCTGAATGGTGTTGATCCGTGAGTTATGTTCGTGAACGGGCGCCGTCAGTTGGGACTGGTCATCTCTTAGCTGCCATGGCTTATTTTAATTTATTTCAAATTTTTTAATGGTTCATTTTTATCTTTTTATTACGGACGATTTTAAACTGCACGTCTTTCTACATTGTTCTCACATGAATAGTTTCAACATGAATGATGTAACCAATATTTTGTATAATTTTTTTTATTTAAAACATGGTGCGTGGAGTTTCTTGCCAGTTCTTCTCCATGGGTACCTACTACGCTTTGAAATAGGCAACTAGCTTCATATTTCTGACTGACCGACTTCTTGACAATTCAAAAGTGCCTGTAAATGGTTTAATTGAAATAAATGCTTTGAGTTTGTGAAATGTTCATATGCACTGCACACACACAAAGGGCATTTAATATGTTAACATATCAACCCCAAATCTGTAAAATGTGAGCCGCCTGTTAACAAGGCTGTGAATATAGCCTTAAAATAGAACAACGCGTCGTATGGGACCTTCGTTGAAATTGGATAAAGGTTGGCTTTTGCGCTGTGACTCATAGAATACGGCTAGTATTTCAGAGGGCGTATTTCCCGTATTTTTAAGACGTTCGCCTTCTAATCTCTGTCTAAATCTGTCTAAAAACCAAAAATGTACCTAAATTTTTCACTAGTGTTGTCATTAATTATAGCTGAGATGACTTAAAAAAGGTTTAAATTCAAGTCGGAATACTTTAATTTGAACGTTTTTTTAAGTACGACATGTGGCATTCAGGTGGGGTCTTCAGGAAATGTTTATTATTTTAAAACCCTCGTCGTATTTAATTTAAACTTCAAAAGAAGTAAGTAAGCGAGGGGGGGGGGGAAACAATTTAAAAACAAGCTGCAAATAAAAAACTAACATAATGGTAAACTTACGTTTCCGACTGTACTTGTACTTCACAGAGAAGGCTCCACCGCACCCCACAGCGAGCCCCGTGACCCCCCCACCCCCTCGCCGCCCGCTATTTGGGGGCCAGCGAGCACTCTACTACAGGATGTAGATAAAGTGGAGCACTGTTTGTTCTTGAGTATAGTCTGTGGTTCTTGCCTACAAAAGACATCAACGCGCTCTTTGTTTGCACACAGCGACCACTTTGTCTGCGTTCACTTGAGTTAATTCGTTATGTCATGATTTTATCTATGGTATTATTTTTATAGACCAATATGGCTTTGGAAACCTTTATTGCGTGTACATTGAAGGTAAGGTCATCGTTATTTGACCAGCATTGTTTGAGTATCCACGAATGACAGCCGGGCCCAACGACTTTATAGTGCTTTCCGAGGCACGGAGGAATCTCTGTATGTAAAGATTGTCACCCATCCACGGACCTGATGGATCGACCCGTGCGGCTGTTATTACTTAACCACGAACTCCTCTAATAGTGCTTAAGATATATAATAACTCAAACTCTAACTCAAAGCAATTATTTCAATTAAACCATTTACTGGCACCTTTCAACTGTCAAGGAGTCGGTCAGTCAGAAATATGAAGCTAATTGCCCATTCCAAAGCGTAGTAAGACAAGAAACTCCATGGACATTCTTTTAAATTTTATTGTTACAAAAATATTAGTTACATCATTAATGTTGAATTTATAATTATAATATGTCAGTACGATGTATAAAGACGTCCACGTATGCACAAGCTGTTGGTATATCTTTATAGATAAATAAATAAACTCCCACTCATTGGGAATAATCAATGTTGTTAGTGCTTGACAGGTTAAATAACTACTTGCCATCTTTCTTTCAAGTGACCTGTTCAATGTGAAAGCCTATCCGACCCATACCTACCTATATAGGAAATACAAATATATTGATATGGATGAAGATCCTTTATTTTTTAAAACATGAGTGATCACTCAAAGTCACTTTAATTATTATTTGAACAATTTATTATCATCACCTGCTTATTTTCTCTAGAAACAATTTGTAGAATTTTTATAGCAGCCCAAATATTTAAAAAAATACATGTTCTCGTGTCGACAGCCGGTCGCGGTGGTCCTTAACTTGACGTTTAATAAGAAAGAAAAGCAAAAGAAACAAAAAACAGTGCAAGTGTACAAGAGCGTGTCGGTCACGGGCCGGTCCGGGCGGTCGTGCCGGATCCGAACCGGAGCGATTACACGCCGGTTCGTACAGGAACAGAAGCCTTCCGAACTGTTGACACCTAATACCGTGGAAATGACGCCATTTGTAGAACCGTTCTGCATGTAGACACGGTAGTGAACTAAGTTAGTTAATTTTATGCTCAAATTGAGACCAATTGAGAATCGTGCTGGGTGGTAGGTGGTAGGTGGTAGGTGGTAGGTGGTAGGTGGTAGGTGGTTTCAACACCGTAAGTATATCACTTACGGTATCTGGACTAGTCACAATATAAGATCACCTTCCTACGGTTAGTTTATCTGTAAGTTAGTCCTCATTCCTTCTCAATTCTAGATGAGACTTTTACCATCAGCTCTAATATAACAAAAAGTCGTCCAAGAGATTGCAACCTTGACCGGAACAACAAAGAAAGTTGTAAAGAGTACAGCGGTATCGTAAACCTCAAGTAATAGCCCTCTTGTGCCCTCTCTCCCCCTCTTGCAGGTACATAGTTACGTATCTCGTTACGTGAAATTAACAATAAGCTGTAAGGCTCTACAGTTACCGACTGATAGTTCTCTCTTGTACGTGTACTGTGGCTTGTAAACACACAAATGTTTGATACAGAAGGTTGATTTAAGAATAATTACAAAAAAAGGAGAATTTCCTGTAATTATACACCGGTGAATAATTTATTATTTTTTAACAAAAACGTGAATCAATCTCAAAATAAGTAATTAAGAAAGTAAAAACATGCATTTTTAAGAGACTGAAATGTCGATCACAATAATTTTGTTAAATCTAGTTCTTTCTAATCAGCTAAGATTTTTTATAAAAGCTTCACTTCCATTCCCTTTAGATGCAGCAATACTATAATGTTCTGAGTCATGAAAGTCATTTAGTCACACATCAAATAATAAATTGGACAGTTGTCGTTCTGGGTCACATTTGTATCGGATACCTGCGCTGGCGCAACACAAAGCAGTTGCAATTAACCACAATTAGCAATCAAGTGATGATCAAGCACACACATACAGAGCGCTGGTATGCGCACGCGCTGCCCTTTGTTACCAGGGGGGGGAGATAATTGCTAACTCAACGGAGAATTTTGTAGGGATACAGTTAATGGGTTTCAGAATTAAAAAAGCGAAATAATTTAGTATAATTTGATTGTTTGTCAATGTAATTTTGTTTAATTGGGGGGGAGGGATTCATTTGGCATTTAATAAGTAGCAGTAGTAATAGTAGTAAACCATAACTTTCCTGCATTACGAAACGAGCTAAAATATAATCTTTCTCTACACAAATCTGTCACACTAACAAAACATAAGTAACTGTTATCTCAAAACATAAAGAAATTAAATAATTAATGTAGCACCATAAACTACGGTCCACAGCCACAAAGTATTTGTTGATAAAACTGTTTAAATTCCACAAAACGCCGGAGTCTGTACCGACCTCTCTATAAATAACTTTTGAACGACGTTTTTACTCAACGCGTGGAATTAAGCGTGAAATATGTATTCCTACGAACTCTAGAATGTTTGGAGCACAAAGAGTACTCCACAGTAGCGTCGCGACGAACATGTCGCCATACCTACTGAATAATACTAATATTGTGAGGAAACTAAATAATGTAATGTGACAGAATTGTAGAGTTGCTTTTAATGCGAAATTAAGAATTATCGAATTACCAAAATTAAAAAAGTAGTATTAAATTTGACCACAAAAAGTTAAAGACTTAGTTTGGCGACCACCGTCCAACTATACTGTCGCACCGCGCTTCTTTGTATTGAAATGCGATGCGCTGCGGCTGCTGCGCAGCGCATTATGTTTTAGTTGTAAGGACATCAGTGTAAAGAAGCGTGAGGATTTGTAATTGTCTCTCTGGTGACTATGGTCTTCTTTTTTTGTCTGTTTTTATTAGCTGTAACTCCTCCATGTACTAAATAAATAAATAAGCAATGCAAAATAAATCTTATTATCTATCATTAATTACCCATTAATAGTTTATTAAAATAAACCCCATACATAAAACTATAAGTTAACAATGCGCTGGCGCATCGCACATAATTTTAATACTAGAAATAAAGATAAATAGATCAACCATTTTTTAGATTATCTTAAGTACCATATTTTATGGGATACTATGTTAATTGCTTGTGACATATTGCAATAAAATTAAAGGAAATGTGAAACTCTTATTAAAAGAACACTTTGTAAACAAGCATATAAAAAATTAGATTATTCCAAGATAAGAATGCTTGAAACACGGTCCTGCTCTATAGGACAATCTAAGAGTCTAGACAAAATCAAAACGGTTGCTGTTTGCTAGTTTAACCGTATAATTTATTATTTGTATGACATTGATTTTACATTCTGCGATTACTTTATCTCACACACTGAGCATTAATTGTATTTTATTTTTAATTTTTATATCTTCTACTTTTTCAATGTTTGTAAATATGTGAGCACCATGTATCTATCTCATAATCAATTTATCTATAATTGCTTCAATTTTAATTCTTTTTACCTACAGTACTGTGATGTAGTAATTTTATTCTAGGTACTTATAATTAATGTACACAAAAAATCAAAAAAACAATAAAAAAATGCCGCAAATAAAATACCTCTAATAACTTTTAAAAGATACAGAAATTATTGCTATAAGATATTGCTAGCACTAATAACAACTAAAATTAATTACGATAAAGCCCTTATAACTAACGCACAAAATAATAATAAAAAACTCTGGGATGCTATAAAAATCAATCACCTATACATCAAAAATGAAAACACATGCTAACGCTCTTCTGTCTCCCTCTGAACCAGAGCGCTCTGTTAATGAAGTGAACTCGTACTTTGCTAACGTTGGACGTACATTACCTGAAAACGTACCATACGGCTCCACATCCTTACCTCCATAAACCGATTCTCTCTCACAATATCCTAACAGTTTTGTCATGCTGGGAACAGACGAATCTGAATTGGATGATTTGATCGGGAAACTGAGAAGCGATTGTCTGGTGGGTTCTGATGGCATATCGGGCACATTTCTTAAGAAATTTAAAATTCATCTCACCCCCCGTCTGACTCATATATGTAATTTAGCATTTACCTACATCCGGCATCTTTCCAAATGCGCTTAAGCTGGCAGTAGTGCATCCTGTGTATAATGGCGAGGACAGAGATCGATCAAATCGGCCGGACAGACCTCCACCGTATGCTCAACCGTGTCTTCCGGGCGATCCACGCAGTGATGACACCCGGGCGTTTCCTCTCGCCTGATACGAAAGAGGAACCTCCCGAAACAACCGTGTCCGGTGAGGACCTGCGTTAGGCGGAAGGTGAGGACGCCGTGGCGCCTCTCTAGCCACTCCTCAAACTGGGGACTTATCTCCGCAATATTGGCGTGCCCAGCCCTGGGTTGAGACAATCGCACTCTCCATGACGCCATGAGATCCCTCCGGAGCTCTGTCCGCTGTGCTGCGATTTCTCGCGAAAACGGAGTTACGCCCCGGCGTTTCGACTCAAAGTCCTCGCGCACATCTGGGAGTGGTGCGAGGACTTTTGCCTCCAGATCCCATGGCAGTAATCCGGCAAGGAGGCCGGAGACCGTGTGGTATCCCCGAACCAGCCATGACCCTCTGGGACGCGTTCAACCGGCGGGCTGGCCGCCGCCTCAATGAACGCGCCCAAACTGGTGCCCCGTAAAGGGCCATGGACCGCACGACCCCCGCGTATTGCCTCCGGCAGGAGGCGTTTGAACCCCCTAGATTGGGCAGGAGCCGCTTCAAAGCAGCCCCGGCCCGCTCCAGTCTGGGAACCAAACGTCGGAAGTGCTCCACGAAGTTTCACCGGCTGTCGAGGACGAGTCCTAGGTACTTCATCGTCGACTCGATGCCGATGTGAACTCCTCCTACCGTTATTTGGGAACCCGACGGTGGCGCGTTCCGAGGACCATGAAAACACATGGCCTCAGACTTGTGCAGGGCCACCTCGAGTCCCAATTGCCGGATTCTGTCCACGATTGTCGCAACCCGTGTATCGCTAGTTCGGCCGCCGCGCGCCGCCTGGTGCGACCTTCCCTGCGCCAGGACAAACGTGTCGTCAGCATACCTGTCCCTCCGTCACTGAGTCTTCCAAGCCCAGAATACGCATATCAGCGCATTTGGTGGGCCTGGACACTCGGGCCTCGTCCGCATTTAGGGACGCCCTAAGCCTTTCGACCAGAGCATCAGCGGCCGGACCGCTTGCTGCACCGGGGACCTCCAGCATCCGGGCCCCAGTCGCAGTGACCCTCACCCGGATGCCTTCAGCGGCGCCGATCTCTTTGAGGTCCACCACCGCCCCCACCTTAGCGAGCACATCGCGTCACACGCCCTTTTTCTCCACCTCTGCCTGTAGTGTAATAACTACAGCCCAATTTTATAGTATAGCAGGAATTCTCAATTAACCAACTGCGTAAAGCCCTTCTGAAGCGGTCCATTGGAAGTTCCTTAATTTGGTTAGGAATCTTGTTATAAATCTGAATAAATATACAAACCATCGTGCATCGTAATTTTTGGACGTATCCCTAGGTCACATTTTTGGTTTTCTTCATCCAAGGTTTATCTGTGTGCCATCCAAATCCATTCAGCTGTTTTAGCGTGAAAGCGTACACTCAATTTCGCATTTATAATATTAGTTAGGATGACGTTCATATTAGTAGTCATTTCAAAAGACATTTTGTCAATCATAACGTAATTGTGTCTGCTTGCTTTGTATATAAGTGCATGAAGTACATTAGGACATGACGCTCTTCTAGAGGTCCAATGTGTAGAGGGCTTTATATGCAAAGTCAGCTACTAGCGCCACTTTTCCCTTCAGTAGCCATTATTGGAATTACCTGACTATTTACTCGTTGGTTTACTGCATAATAACTATTTGGTTTTCTGTCATGGGGTCTGTTTATAAGGGGCCATTTGTTTTTTAAACAACGTTTTTCTGGCGAAACCCAATATTAAAAAAATATGCTGTGATTACCTTTTTTCTTAATTTGACCGAGATCTATCTTTTGAGAGTATTTTTGCGAATGTACGCGAAGTCTTAGTGCGACACCCAGATTACATGAAGTGCTCCCATTCTTCCTTATATCTCACCACATTTACCTACGATTATTTTTTATTTATTTATTTACAAATTACAAACACTAACAAGTAAATAATCAATTAAATAATTAAAAATTAAAATAAAATAAATAAAATATAAAGTTAATTATACAATTACTTACATTATTAAATTATTATTGGAAAATCACTGAAATCGAAAATTGAGGTTATTAAATTAAACTCAATTGTCAAATAAAAACATATTTCAGGGGATATAAAACTTTGGGGTGCAAGCATTGATCAGTGATCAAACCAAAGCACTCAATTTGTAGGTAACAAAAACAATGGCATTCACGGGTACAGTTCTGATCTATTTGTTTACATTAGAACACCATATCCACTTACTGATATTATGATGAGTCAAAAAAAACTTGAACAGCGCAGAAAATTATCTCAAGCACTGGTAAAATGGTAAATCTACGAATCAAATGTGATGGAAAAAACAAACACACGCATGTTATGACCACTCTTATCAAACCCGATTGTTCTTCCTATTTCTCTCATTAAGAACCTATAAATCTACATGTGACTATTTACAGTATTAATGCACATTTGCAACTCAAACTCAAACTCAAACTCAAAGCATTTATTTCAAATAAACCAATTACAGGCACTTTTGAATAGTCAAGGGGTCGGTCAGTCAGAAATATGAAGCTAGTCGCCCATTCCAAAGCGTAGTAGGTACCTATGGAGAAGAACGGGCAAGAAACTCCACGGACACTCTTTTAAATAAAATAAGATGGTTACATAATATTGGTTACATCATTCAAGTTGAAGTTATACATGTGAGAACGATGCAAAACATTAAAAGCGTCCGTTAGAAATAAAAATATAAATTAAATTAAAATCGCCGTGGCAGCTAAGAGATGACCAGTCCCTACTGACGGCGCCCGTTCACGAACATGACGCATGGATTAGCACCATTCAGCTCAACCATCTTGAAGGGAGCTAAATGATCCAACACACGCGCCACCGCCAGCGAGACATTAGAGTGAGCATGACATACTCTCAGCCGCCAGGGCACATTCAAGTCAATGAAAGACATACTCAGTACCTAAATGGTAGCTTTATAGTCGGTACATGGTGCCCACACGTGTGCCATGCAATTATACAATGCTAAGACATTGAATTTATACAATGCAAAAATAGTTTTTAAAATCTTCAGCAGCTCCAACGGTATTTTCAAATGCTAATCAATTAGTGTATGCTTGTGGAGCAGGACCAGCGTTGAGCCAAGCATTTTTATCAGCGATGTAATCCCCCAACTTATAATATGCTTGGCTGCATAGTGTGCGTTTAATATAAGATTTAAATTTCGTTTCATTCAGTTGAAGTATGTGGGGAGGTATTTTATTGTAACATTTTAAACAGTACCCCATGAAAGATGAGTCCACTTTAGCCAACCTGAAACCTGGTTGAACTAATTGGTCCCTATTCCTAGTGATATAATTGTGTTTTGCACCTCTTTTACTAAAAAGATGTAGATTTTTCCTTACGTACATGATGTTTTCATAAATATATTGACAAGGTACCGTCATGATGTTAATATATTTAAACTGTTCCCTTAGAGAGTCGCGCCTGCGGAGGCCATAGATGGCTCTAATGGCTCTTTTCTGCAGAATAAAAATAGACTCGATGTCTGCAGCCCGTCCCCATAGTAGAATACCGTACGACATAATACTATGAAAGTAACTAAAATAGACTAGTCTCGCGGTATCTACATCAGTAAATTGACGGATTTTTCTCACAGCAAATGCTGCTGAACTTAGCCGTCCTGAAAGGGATGTTAAATGAGGACCCCATTGAAGCCTTGAGTCGAGCGTGATCCCCAGGAAAACAGTTTTATCGACGAATTCTAGTTTCTCTTGATTCAACCAAGTAATACGCGTACGCACACGCTGTGGCGATGGCGTGGGCGCAACTCTGTTGTCTCACCTGTTGCCTGACACCGCGCGGCTCATTAACTAAGTCTGCGGTGACCTTTATGCTAAACTAAGTGATTTACTTTAGTTGTTTACTTGGTTGAATGGACACTTAATTCATGATAGTGTTGTTTCGATTATAGCATGTTTGTATTGATAAACACGACCTTTTAAATCGTAATTATAATCGATTTAATCGTACAATCCGATTCGGATAGATAGGTATTTCACCTTGACACTTTGCAGAAACCTTGTAATTTAACGTAATTTAAATTATACATACGCACCCAAAGTAGTCTTCTATGCCCGTTAGTTAATTATTCTGCCCTGGTCCATATGACAGATCAATGATTATTAAATATTAGAACTACCAGAACTTTTTGTCCTTCAAGACAAAATTACAGAAATATAAAAGAGTGTTTATTAAAATATACCGTTTCGCCACTATGTGTAATAGATTAATCAAAGATAATCTCGCTCAGTCAGGTGCTCAGTGATACAGCATTAATTCCCCTATTAAATTGCCAAACCGGTAGTAATTAAATGTAGCGGCTTACGGTACGACTGTACGACTAATATCACATCAAAACAAACGGTGCCAATATTATGACAATCACCAACAGATTTATGATCTTCTATAATCCTTTAACTAATGCAATTTAGCGAACTCATTGGACTCGTTGAGATAAATTGCCGATATACGATCTCGTTTCAATTCTAGTTTGTAATCAAAATAGTAATATCAGTTTCCAATTATCGACTCCCTGGCATTTATCTAACGACAGCCATCTTATAAAAGTTCGCGGATGTTACCAAGTGGCAGCTAATATAATTGAAACGCGTTTATCTGAGAGAATAAATAATAGTTAGATGTGGCAGAGCTAGCGACAGTTGCACAATGTTGTGGCGGAACGATTTGCGCGCGCGGGCGTGTCGATATGATCGATGTGGCCCGCACCCGCCCGCGGCGCAGCACTAGCGTGTGAACCTCACTACGCTATTTGGAACACTCAAATTATACTGTTTTTGGTTCAGCAATTTGTTTGAATCATGATCTCGTCCATACCGAGCGCGTTGTGCAACGCGCAAATATTTGATTAGATTACATCTCACATCCCACTGCGACGCCATGTTTGAATAAGAACCGCGCATGCGCAACACAATTTTATTATTCAACTCCGATCGAGCAATGTGAATGATCTGTCGAGGAATTTAATTAAAATTACAATGAGGCCCTTACATTTTACAGCATCGATTAATGAACTAAATAGGTTTTTTAGAATTAATCAATTCCCAGCGCGCTTATAGTTTAAATTCCTATTTTATGGGTGAATAAAATCCACGTCTATACCGATAATGTCTTATCGATAATCGATTTGAACTTAATCTGCTTTTAATTCAAAGCGATGGTAAGGCGACTGCTAGCGATCGCTCTAGGTAAACAAACCGTTAACGTGTTGTATCTAGTGATCGCAATAAGCCCGAAGACATGTTATAAATGACAGTGTCTCGATCGATTTGTGTGCGGTAACAGTCGATAAACAATGCAGAGAGTGTCAATAAAACGTACTGTGTGTAGATGTTATCCGCGCAAGCACAGTGGCACACCCCCGGGGAGGCAGCCGGCGCGGGCGCACTGCGCGCACCGTGCATGGCGCCCGCAGGCACCCTGTAATGGCCCGCCCACCACCGCGCTCAGAACACAAATACGAGCCGATATTTTCATAATCCATCGATTGTTATGATCTAAACAGTGAAGGTGTATCATCAGAAAAGATGAAATGTACGCTGCATTAGATAGAGGATCAAATAATGTTATGAACCGTAGTCAGGAGGAAAAATATAGGATTTTATTAAAGCCATTAGTGTGCGTAATGAATGATGTCCCGAGGCCGGCGACACTTTATGAAGACATTCTTCACGCTAATGAGACAATCAAATTGTTGGGAGTGTTCGCACAACGACGCGTTCCTTTTTCATATTATAATGTTGAGAAAAAACGCGGGGATTCTGCCGACCGCCCGCGGGACATCACACGTCGTGTGGGCAGAGAGCAGAGCGTGAGACAGAGATGAAATAGTCCCACGTGTTACATCGACGTTACACTTCACTTTAATGAGTCGGTAGCCATTTTAAATTAGAAACGAATCAAGTGTAGTTGTAGTCGTAAAATAAAAGTTAACATTCTTGTTGAAGCATGCATCGCATTATAGAAGTAGATGAGTCAGGCGGCAGACGTGAGCCTTGTTCCGATAATTATATGCATATCCATTAGCTAGATGAACTGATTGGCACTGCGGCCAAGAGCTTATCGTATTTGTTCGTGTGTTTAAAGTTTAAGGTTTACGAACGGCATAAATATTATTAGTTAGATATTTCAAATCAATCTGCCTAGCCTTTTCCCAACTATGTTGGGGTCGGCTTCCAGTCTAACCGGATGCAGCTCAATACCAGTGCTTTACATGGAGCGACTGCCTATCTGACCTCCATAACCCAGTTACTGGGTTACACGATACTCCTTGGTAAGACTGGTTTTCAGACGATTGAGCTTCTGACTGCCTGTAACAACTGTCGAGGATCTACGACAGCCGGGCCGACGACTCGACGTGCTCCGAGGCACAGGGGGAGCTATGTGATGGATGCTCAACCATCCACGATCCGACCGCTTAATCTTCGATTGACCCGTCCGGCTGTTATTATTTAACCACAAGCCCCTCTGAACCGAGGCGAGTTAGATTCATTACATGCGATAAAGAAAAACACTAGACTTCAAAAGTACATTATTTAATAATAATAATTAACTAAACTAGTCCTTCTCTATTGTGAATAAGCGTCGTGAAAGTATCCGTGTTGCATGAAGCAGTGCACCAATTAGCTATCATGATCATAAGCGCTCGTAAAATATAATGATAGTCACAAAGCAATTCATAATACTGCGCCCACGCACCGGTGACCACAATAGTGTGCTAATACAAGATTATCTTAAAAGAATATCGATAAAGAGAGATACGCTAGGAGATATAAAACATTACTAAACATGATTAAATATCATTGATATAAACGTTTTAGAAAAAAAAACTATCGAATTGCAAATAAAACACTACAAAGTAAAAAATAGCTTTAATTTCGGCAGTCGGTGTTTTTTGTATTGTTTTTAGCCACCGACTTCCGAAATTAAAGTTATTTTTCACTCTGTAGTGTTTTTTTTTTGGAAGTCGTTTGTTATTTTTTTTACTTTTTATTTTTCACTTTTTTGTTGTGGTACCTACCGCACACAAATTCGAATACCACTACCTGCTATGTAAATAACAGCCACAGGAACTTATCATCATAATATATCATCTACATATACGTGTGGGGAAAAATACGTATTATTGAAGCTAACTCAAAAGCTATCCAAGCAAATTTATAGGTGACCACCTCGAGACCATACCCTTTCAAACAAAAAATAATTTTCAAAATCGGGCCACAATTGAGAGAGAAATCTGTGGAAATACATTTTTTAAAAATACATACGCTACGAACATAGAATCTCCTCCTTTTTGGAAATCAGTTAAAAATAAATTGATTACCTATTCGGGAATTGAGAAAGATAAAAAGTTATTCTTTCAAAAGCAGAATCAAAGAAAAATAAATTGAACAAGGTCTATTTTCAATTAATCTACTGCTTTCTTTCACAAATACTTTGTTGTTTACTTGCATCCTTTGAGGCGATAGGCTAGACCCTAGGACGTGGGACTTAAACATAACTGGCGAAATGTGGGTGTACCTAATATAGGAACACCTATCTCCCTTTTAATATTCTGCACTATCCACCAGGTCTGAGACCTGATTAATTCTATGTAGAATGTTTCTTGGTCACCCTACTCCTAACACTTCCTACAAACAAACACACAAGCCTTCCTTTATGCCTAACGACGTGTATTCACGCTCCGCCCACAACTGTCATGTCAGTTGATGATATATGTCACACGTCACATGTCTATTTGTCAAGGATTAATATTAATAAGACCGTTGAGCTGGTTGACAGTGACCCCGGATCGACCCGCGCGAGCAGGTTACAACTTAGGCTCGAGGCAAACCTGTGTGATGGGATTATTATAACAGAGTGGCTTTAGCCGTGTGTGTGCGTGTGGCTCTATTAGAACGGCTTCGAACTGTTAATATGGACATAAGTAGTTACCAAATGGCTTACCATTCTATAGACTAGTCTCATTATATAGGTAAGTATTTTGAGATTTAGTAATACTTTTCAAATAATAGAAGACAAATTTAAACAGATTCAAGCAATCCTAAAAGTTCCAAAACATAGGCAAGTGAATAAAAGCCGTAATCAGTCTATTGTTTCAGAACGCATGTCCAAGTTTACTTTGACTCCGCCGCCCTGCACCGCAACCCTCTGATTCTTGCTGCGGCCAATTATACCTCCTCGACCATCAGTCGACTTCGCCGTCCACGGCATATTCTTTCCGATCCCGATGATCCAACCACACTCCTCCAGGAGAGCAGTAGGGCCACCAGTACAGTGCACAAACACACCTGACACCTGGTACTGGTTGAAAGACCTACACTGTCCTCCCATACCTAATAACACTGTTATTTGAAAATATTGTAAAAGCCCATTATTTTTAAAAGAGTAACCGTGGAGTTTCTTGCCGGCTCTTCTCCATAGGAAACAACCAATTGGAACCGTGCACCTAGCTTCTGACGTTTCATAAGTGCCCATGTAGGTTTATATGAAATAAAAATATTTTGAATTGAATTGAACTGACACTCGTCGTTCCGACCTCGCCGCAGAGGTCCACCGCGTGCGGCCACCACTCGGGGTGGTCCCGAGTAAATAATACTCCCCCCCGACCCTTGTCCGATGAAACGCCAGCCCGTGCCGCAGCTGAGCGTGTAGTTTTAAATTCCCCTGTTAATAATAATGATATATCCTTGATCCAGCCTGTCCCATCTTGCTGTCCCCCCTCAACGAACGCCCTAAGCCGAGGCTCGTACCCCACAGGGGGTGCCCGTAGCGAGCTTTCGTTTAGTTTGTAACCTAGAATAGTTTGCATTTATGCTCCTGGCTGGAAGCTCTTAGTGTAGAAGCTAAAGGCAACCACAGGAAAGTCCGGTTAAGCAGTCACGACCTTAGCGGTCACCAGCAAGAAGCCATACTTAAAAAAAAAAAAAAAAAAATTGTTTCAGAAACGAGAAAATCTTCAAAGTAATTATGTGATCAGAGAATGGAAAATAATTTGTATGAAATTATGTGATAGATGAATAAACTAAAGTTCCAACTTTTTTTATGGTTCCATAGTCAATAAGGAACGCTTATAGTTTCACCATGTCCATCTGTCTGTCTGTCTGTGTGTCCGTGTGTCCGCGACTTAGCTCAGACACTGTTAGTACTATAAAGCTGTAATTTGGCATTTTAAGCACGCCAACAAACTTTACACGTAAAGTGGAGGTGTTTTTTGTTGTTTCTTGTCTATCCCATGGGTGTCGTTGGAAAGGTCGTTCAATAATATTGGGATTTAGTAAAACCATTTTTGGATTCTGGGATCCGTTTGCGAAATGTAATGCTTTAAAGTGCTAATGTTTGTTCTAACAAACATTAGCACTTTAAAGCATTACATTGACTCTAGTCAAGTGTCCCCCCCCCCCCTACTGCCGGCTAAATGGTTCTGGATATGTGGAAAAATTCACAGCAGTAGTATATTTATGACAAAATATAAAGGAAAACTATCACAGTTAAGTAGGCTTTACAAATTAATGAGTAATAATCGACCAACTTACATTTGCAGTTGAAAAAATATATTATCCCATACATTCCGCACGGGAGAACATATATTCTTGGGATAAATTCATCCCATCTACGGAACCCTCCATTGTGCGTGGTCCGACACGCACTTGGCCGGGTTTTTATTGTTTCGAGTTTATCTCAGGTCTTTGACTTCAAGAGATTCTCAGAACTATAACTTACCTAGCCTCAGATTACAAAACCGAGTAAAGCCCTGTTCCTGCACATGACCGCAAATAGGTCTCGCAAGTATCAAGAATGCCGGCGTCTGCCTGCCCAGTCTGTAGCAGAGCATAAACAAGGCAACACCGTCCTGTGTTGCCAGGGTGTAATTTGCACAAATCATTGTCCGCCGCGCGCGCAGCCCACATGCGCCTGCGCAACACTAGCATATAACTTGTGGGGTAATCCCGTGAGATGATTTGGTTTTCAGACTGTTCCCGTGACAAGTCATGTTTTGACACAAAACCTATATCTGCAGTTCGATTAGTCAATATTGAATCCGCCAAAAAGTTCATCCTAACCTGTTTGATCGTCATGTTCCAGACCAAAGTAACGAGGCCGATTCCGATGGATAGATTATGTGAAACGGGTTTGAAAAGAGGGTTACTATACAGAGATGATGGCTACTATAGATGTATAGAAGAAGAAGACATGCAGCTCTGACCACAAACAAATTGAGATAAAACCAAGAGGATCACAATGAAGGGTTCTCCTTAAAAGGATAACAAAGTAGAGTACATCCGACTTGCGTAAGTTTGTACCGAATGTGTTAACGTTGCGCTATCATGATTTGGTATGATTACTGTAAGTAATCGGACGATAAACTACTTTGATGAATGCCTGCAAATTGTACGCTACAACTACAAAGTAATGTATTAGGTATCTCTTGTACAATGTAACACTTACCATGTTCTACCTTGTAACACATCAAAGTATGAACCAATTTTAGACACAGACATAGAGAATAGTTATTTCTGACTAAGACAATTCCCAGAAACCTTCACTAACGTTTGTAACGTTTATATTAATTTCTGAGCTCAGAACTTGTTCAAAGGCGTCGAACTGAAAAATTCCTGTCATCACGCCCCCATTCATTACAACACACCCAGAATTACCCTCCAGTGTCAGACGTAATTCAATTACTGCAATCCTTTATGTTTTTTACGGCTAGCATATAAAAAGCATGACTTTCATTTAATATAATCAATGAGTGGTTCCTAAAATTAATTTATTCAACAATGTTTGATAAAAAACTCACAGCGCAGCAGTTTGATATAATTGCCGGTAATCTTCGTAATCTCGGTAGCCGCAAGTAACTCAGTGGGAACAGAAGTTCCACTGCTAACAATGAGTTGGTTTTTCAATTAATCCACAGAGCCTTATCCATGCCAGCAGAACAAAGGACTCTGTTAAATTCTTCTCGATTCTCTGCTTTCCGTTGCTCATAGAGGACGATGAGCGACCCAGGTTACCAGGTTAGTAAACTTGGAGTCTCCACTAAAGAACATCCTTAGCTCGCCTCTAATGGCCATACTTACTTCAGCTAAGTCTACATATATAAAAGGTGCTAAGAGAAAAGATAAAGATCATTTATTTGTCAAAAACATGAGTATACACACACATGGCATGCAAGATGTTACAATTAAATTATATCACAATCATGTTTTGCCTTACCGGCACAAATATGAGTAGGTAGGTTATTACATTTAATCAAATAATTATAAATTTATCCATTTTTCAAATAATTAACAGTCCAAATTAGAATTTCAAAATTAAAATGTACTACAGAATAGTGTCAACAACTCATAATATATAAAATTACTAAATTTAATGTCAAAGTAATTAGGAATACACAATTATAAGAATAAGATTCATTTATGTGTGCTATTGATATTGTACTACTAGATAACGACTCCTAGACTGTACAGGATAGTGTAGTGTATAGGACGTTCATATAGACCTTCTGCAACTACACATAAGGTGGTAGTGTGACGAGAGGGGTATGGGCAGAAAGGCGGGGTCTGCGCGCGCGCAAGTTTGAGGCCATTAATTCGGGACCGCCATTACCGCGCATGACTTGACGCTACCGTGTTAGGCGAGCTAGGGATGTAGTCAACCCTCGGCTTACAATATACTTTTCTAGAATATAAACTTATTTTGGATGAAATCATTCAAACAAAGTATGGCCTTTGACTTTGGTACGGAGAAAGCCAATTCTATATTGAAAAACCGGCCAAGTGCGTGTCGGACCACGCACAATAAAGGGTTCCGTCGATAGGATGAATTTATCCCACCAACAAACTGAACGTAGTAGTTGAAAAACATATTCTCCCATGCGGAATGTATGGAAGAACATGATTTTCAAACTGCAAATTTAAGTACTTAGCTGTGATAGTTTTCCTTAACTTCGGTATATATACTACTGCTGTGAATTTTTTCACAAATCCAAGTACAACCATTTAACTGGCAGAGGAGGAGCACACATGACTCTTAACGAAAATTAGCACGTTAAAGCTTAATAGTTCGCAAACGGATCCCTGAATTGAAAAATTGTTTTGGAACACACCCACAATATTTTAACGACCTTTCCAACGACACGCCATACCATGGGCTAGATGAGAAAAAAAACATCCCCGCTTTACGTGTAGGGAAGGTACCCTAAAAATGTTTTTTTTTCTTGATTTAGTTATCACTTTGTCGACATTAATGCCATGCCAAATTACAGTTTTCTAATACTAACAGTCTCTGAACTAAGTCGCGGACAGACGGACAGACAGACAGACAGACGGACATGGCGAAACTATAAGGGTTCCTTGTTTACTACGCAACCGGTTACGGTTTTTAGGGTTCCGTAACCCTAAAAACCGTCCAAGTGCGTGTCGGACCACGCACAATGAAGAGTTCCGTAGATGGGATGAATTTATCCCAAGAAAGAACTTATCATTGTAGTTGAAAAACATGTTCTCTCATACATCGATATGAGCCACGGTCAATTCTCCAACCGCAAATGTAAGTTTTTAACTGCAAAAAAAGTTGTTTTATGTGATTTTCGGACTTTTTCCTTTACTTGTGCTGTGAGACCTTGCTTCTTGCCAAATTTCATGATTCTAGGTCAACGGAAAGTACCCAAAGAAAGGTTTTGATTTATTTGTTAGTATCAAAATATTCCGCATAAAAAGCCGTATCTTTTTATTTCGTCGACCTAGATGCTTGATTTTTATAGAGCTCCAAAGGACCGTATGCCTACGTATTTGATGACTAATTATTTTTTTTTAAATTAATTTCAACTTGAGACCTCCACCGGGTTCTTGAGTAAAAGGGTCTTGACAGAATACTAAAAATCATCATAGAACGCGGATTGCTAACGACTTACAGAATATTGTTGAATGAGTCGATAATTATATTGACAGTATCCCAACGATAACAAGCCATGTTAGTAGCAAACTTTTATGTACACATATTACATGTATCAGTAAACGTACTCGCCCACTTTAGTTTCTCACATTTTCCTAAAATAGAAAGTTACAACCTTCTTCTAAACAGGAAACTGATCGAATCCTGCTCCCATTTCATAACCCAACAAATGAACATAAAATATATTTTGACAGCAACAATTTACGAATTAACATCTATTTATAATAATAACGGGCTACATTCTCAGTCGCTTCTCGTCACTAGCTGCCGGGGCCCGGGGACCAGGGGCCGCGGCACGGGGCCTAGGGGCACAAAAACCTGGCCCGCCTCCGAAACTCATCTCATTTAACGCTTCTATCCCAATTTAATTCCACTATTACGTGCTTTGGTGAACCAAGGCCCAATCACGTGTCAAGCAAAATTCACTCTTATGTCTATATCATACAGTTTATATATACCGAACACAAAAATGCTGTCTTTTCTAACTAGCCATGGCAAAATCATCCTTATATCCTGAGAAATACAGCTTATAGAATAGTAGCGGATTAGTGTTTGTCGTTAGGTCAGCAGCCTCAGGGCAATGGACCGCGTGTTTAATTGATGTTAATTGGTTAATTGTAAGTAGACGGAGCATGTGTACTGGCGGACATGCGTGACGTCATCGCCACGGTATTGCGTTGTTTATGACATTCATGTGATTCATAAATTACAATTCGAGTTTGCTCGTAAGTTCAGCTATCACGACAAGAACCGAACAACTTCGATTGAATGTTATGAATCCAATCTTCAACTATCCGCAAGTTGTCTTCAATATTCTGAAAATGCTTTATAAGCATGATCGTTCTATGGTCATCAAACAATCGTGATCTACCAACTCAGCACTTTATCTACTTAGAAACTTTTGGCTAAACATGAAAACGGTTAGATAGGCTGCAGTCGCTCGATGTAAAATACTGGTATTCAGCTCCATCTGGGTAGACTGGAGGCCAGCTCCAACATAGTTGGGAAAAGGATCGGCAATTATTTTATGACTAATATGAAAAAAAACAGGTTTTAGATTTTTTACATGTGAATTCAATAATCAATAATCTAATATGCAAAACACTTTATTTACATAAGTGAACTTAATAAGCGTGAAATTAACATTTAAATGTTATAATATTGTGACATAAATTATACATTGATAGAACTCGATGACAGATTTAGTTCCAGTTTTAACAATTGTGGCCTCGTTAGGCAGCCCTCTATAAACTTTATTCATATTTATAATTATTATTTACTTATGTACTGTTCACGAATTAGTTTATGGACAAGTCTATTAAAAGTATGACTTCACTATATAATAGGACGATCATAATTTGCAGAAGTTCACTAATTAACGATCTAGAAAGGTTCAGTTATCAAGCCCGTTTTAAACAGGATCATGACTGTTAACTTTAATATTCTTAGTCATAATGTTTGTAAATCAGTAAACAGACTTATGAGACAACATTTTCTCTTCCAGTGGCTTGGTAAAGGTGAAGTAAAGGTTGCCACGCAAAAGAAAATTGCTAGTTTTACGAACTTAAGAAGGTGGCTGGGACAGGCTGGCTGCGGAAGATGGAGGACTGGGTATTGTGGCGCAGCCTGGGAGAGGCCAATGCCCAGCAGTGGAGTGCGATAGGTTGAGTTGATTGATTGAGAGAGCATCACCAGGTCACCAGAGTGGAAGAACTGTTTATTCTGGCGAATGACGTAAACGAGTATGAGAATTTGACAGCTAACCTTCCAATATTGGGTAAACACAGCAAAAAGCGAGTAACAGGTTTAATCTATGCAGCTACCTCGCTTGTAGCTACAAGCAAGGTAGCAGGTAGTGTAGCAAAAAAAAGTTTGGTTTGCCACATTCGCGTCAAATGACGCCAGGGTATCGAGCCCTGGACGTCGCACAGTGATTCCATTAGAACATGCTAGCTAGACAAAAGTCACTGTTGAATTTCCTGGAATTTATTACCTGAGCCCCTAGTCACACCCCCACTTGCCCCAATTCCAAGAATTGTTTTTCACTAATGTCAACTACTGTAATAAGGTAATGAAGGCAGTATAAAAAGAAAGGGTTACAAAATAGTTTTTAATTAATTTTTGCGCTTACCGAAAGTAACATTATATGTCAGTTGTTTAAGGTTTTATGGATCTTCAAGTTAAAGGTATGTACTTTATAATTGAAGTGGACTGTATGATGGTTTTTTCTTCAATAAAGACTTCTTGATTTTTCTTCTATTTATTTCGTAGGTGTTTCCTTGTTGAGAGCTGAGATCCGACTGTAACGTTCCGGCCCAATGGCCCATCTTTTATACTCGATCTGCTTACCGTAACGAGACCACTGATTTTCTAGATCCTTCTTGCTCGCATTTTCACTACGGTTTTGCCCTGTTGAGCCCTGTTTTTAATAGTTCCTTAAGTCGGATCGTTACAGTTTTTTCTCAGTATATGGCTCATGTAGCCCTTAATCTTATTACATACTGTTACATAACATATCTTTATGTACAAAAAACTTTCTAGAACATGGACTCCTTGAGAATTGCCTATGTTACATTTTCACTATACATTCTTGTTGATATCTTGAAAACCCGTGGACCGATTCACATGATTTGAACGGGAGAAATGGTTTTACATCTATGCCTTTCATTTGACACTAATTTCGTTACAATATCCCCATTAACAAAAAACCTCATTACTGAGTTACGTAATCTTGAGAAATTTTGTTATACATTTTAATTCTTTGGTGATTATTGTACTACTTAATCTTATTAGTTTTAAACATGAAAACTAATCAAAACTCAATTATTAGAAGCTAATAAGAACATACACTATTACATAATTCTAATTAGAAACTACAAAAACTTATACAATCTAATAAAAGTCCGTCGTGGTCCCGTCACTACTTGTGCCCCTGTGCACAGATAGGGTCTCCACTATTGTTTTACACTAACACTTTTTCTGGTATATAACTCAGTCTTTATATATTACATACAAGCACGCTCGGCGTCCATTACAGTTCTCCCCCCGGCGCAGCTCGCGTAGCCTCTTCTATTCTCATCACGACGACGAGCTTGCTCACGGGACGTCGGAAGGTGCCGGTCCTGGTGCGCACCTCGACGACCCGTATGTTCCCGTCCAGTCCGCGATGTGAGCGCTCGACGATTCCCATCGGCCAGGTGTTCCGGGGCAGCGTGCTGTCGACCACGAGGACCACGTCGCCAGCTTGTATTGGTCGCGCGTCGTTCTGCGGCTCGCCGCGAGGTACCAAAGTAGGGAGGTACTCGCGTAGCCAGCGTCGCCAGAAGTGGTCGGCGAGCGCCTGACTTGCTCGCCAGGTCCTCCTGTCGGCCTCGTTGCAGGGTCCTGTAGCTGGTAGTCCATCCGATGACCCCAACAGAAAGTGGTTCGGGGTCAGTGCCTCGGGGTCGTTGGGGTTCACGCTGACGTGGGTCAACGGTCTCGCGTTGATAGAGAACTCGGCCTCTGTCAGCAGAGTTCTCAAAACTTCCTCGGCCGGCGCCTTTTCCCGCAGAGTGACACTGAGGGCCGTCTTCACAGAGCGCACCATCCGCTCCCACGCGCCGCCTTGGTTGGGCGCGCCAGGAGGTATGAAGCGCCACTCCATGCGGTGCAGTAGCCCCTCGTCTTGTAGAGCGGGCATCCACTCGGTGTAGGCGTTGCGGAGCTCTTGATCAGCCCCGCGGAAGTTGGTTGCGTTGTCGGAGTACATCAATCTTGGCCAGCCTCTGCGCGCAGCCATACGTCTCAGCGCCATGATTGCTGAGTCGGTGGAGAGCGATGTGACGAGCTCGATGTGCACGGCGCGGGAAGTGAGGCACGTGAATAGTGCGCCCCACCTCTTTTCTCGGCGGCGCCCTACCTTGACCATCATTGGCCCGAAGTAGTCCACCCCGCAATTGGTGAACGGGCGATGGAAAGGGTCAAGGCGGGCGTGTGGCAGGTCCCCTGTAGCTGGTGGCTGCGGCGTCGCTCGGCGTCTTCTGCAGAAGGCGCAGTTCTTCTCTACGGCGCGTACCGTGGGTCGTAAGTGAATAACCCAGTACCGCTGCCGCAGGTCGTTTGTCACGCGCTCCCTGTTGGCGTGACCCGCAGCACAGTGCTCCCGTAAAACGAGGAGCTTGGTCAGCTGATGACGGCCGTCTAGTATGATCGGTCGCTTCATTTCAGTTGGTGCGGAAGAGGCCTCGATCCGGCCCCGCACTTTCAGGACACCATCTTCTAGCACTGGATCCAGTCGATACAGTCGGCTCGTCTTCATCAGTGGACGAGTTGACCGGATTCTCTTCAGTTCATCCCCGAAGCTGTCTTCTTGAGCCTGCCTTATTAGCTCGGCCTCGGCGCGTTGAACGTGACGGTGCTCCATTGTCGTGGCTTTCTTCCTGCTGGTGTCGGCCAGTCTTGCCCCGATGACCGCAGCTTGCAGCTCCAGACGCGGTATTGTCTGGACTTGACGAGGCGCCACTTTGGCTTTGGCTGCCACCAACACGACGTTCACACTCCCGTCGACGTTCTTCATTCTCCAGTAAGCCACGGTTGCGTAGGCTTGTTCGCTGGCGTCACACAGGATGTGCAGGTCGATGCGCTCGTATCTCTGCTTCAGGTAGCATCTCGGCAGTCGCAGCTGGGTGAGTTCGTTCAGGCGGGCGAGCCAGGACGCGAACAACTCGTTTTCTTCGTCCGGCACCTGCTCGTCCCATGTTATCTGTAATCGCCACAAACTCTGTAGTATTATCTTTGACCTTATCGTGTAGTGGCTCAGCAATCCCAACGGGTCGTAGATGGACATCACGGCGCTGAGGGCTTCTCGTTTGGTCGGCGCGCGGGCTCTTGCCCGTACTTCGGCTGGAACTCGATTCATTGATGTGTTGAATCCCAGCTCATCTCGTTCCGCGTTCCAGTGTAGCCCCAGGATCTTGCTCTCGGGTTGCTCTCCCCCCAGTTGTGTGGGAGAGGTGGCATGTAGCTCCAGAGGCACTTCGCGTAGCACCGTCTTGTTACTGGAGCTCCATCCTCGCAGCGTGAATCCAGCGTGCGCGTGTACCGTCCTTGTTTCCTCGACTGCCTTCCATGCTTCTAAGGCGTTTTCATAGCTGGCCACTAGGTCGTCCATGTAGTGGCTCTTCTTGATGGCCTCCAAGGCGCGTGGACACTCCTGCCCGTATATGTCCGCATTGAAATTGCGGATGTAGTGGGCCATGTACGGGGAGCTCGCTGCGCCGAAGATCATGCTGGTCATCTTGTATTTCTTCGGAGGCTCTTCTCTTGTGTCGCCTCTCCACAGGAACTGCTGTGCTGGTTGGTCTTCCGGCCTTATCTTAATTCTCAGGAACATCTCCTGCACGTCCGCTGTGATCGCCACCGCCCTTTCACGAAATCGGAAGAGGATTCCTGGCAGCGACAGCAGTAGGTCGGGTCCCTCCAGCAGTTCGTCGTTCAGACACACGCTGTTGCTCTTTGCTGCTGCGTCGAACACCAGCCTGTGCTTGCCGGGCTTGTTTGGGTTCTGCACGGCGAAGTGTGGCAGGTACCAACAGACGGCGCTCTTTTCCTCGGATCCGTCGCACGGCGTCGCGTATCCTTTCTCCAACAGGTTCGTGATTTGTTTGGAGTACTCCGTTGCGAAGTCCGGGTCTGCGTCCATCTTCTGCTCGATTTTCTTCAGCCGTCGGAATGCTTGCCCATAGCTCGATGGCATGGTGACGTCGTCCCTTCGCCACGGCAGTCCGACCTCGTAGCCGGTGTCAATCTTCTTGGTAGTCCTCCCAACTATGTCCATGGCCCGTAGATCTGCATCCTTGATTCTCGGCTTGCTTTGTATGCCGAGCGCGTCGATCTTGAAATGGCGTTCGACTAATTCATGAAGTTCTTGGCTGCTTGTTCCCGTCGTTCGGTCGGGCTCGTAGACGTGCAGCACATTTCCTTCTTGATATATGGCGTTGCGTGGCGCGGTTCCGTGCACCACCCATCCCAGCAGTGTTTTCGATGCAGCTGGTTGATTCGGGCCGCCGACTCGGAGCTCGCGGGATACTATGCACTCCCAGTGGTCTGTTCCGACTAGGAGTCCGGGGTGCGCCTTCTCGTAGCACACCTCCTCCGGTGCCAAGTCCCTCAGGTGCTCGTAGTCCAGCAGCGTATCCGGGATGGACTGTTGGTGCAGTCGAAGATTCTTCATGGTCCTCGCTCTGACCTTGTAGTTGTCTTCATTCTTCAGTCCCCTGACCTGGATGTTCACTAGTTGACTTTCCATCTCCTTCTGTGACATGTTGACCCCGTTCAGGTGAAGCGGTTGTGATGGTCCTTCCGCTCCGATGCTCTCCGCCAGGTCCTTGTCGACGAGGGTGATGGTGGCTCCTTCATCCAGGAGGGCGTATGTTTTCGCCTCCCCCCGTGGTCCGGATACGACGATAGGGCACATCTTCAGCAGGACTGCTCTTGATCCGGCAGCTGGACGCGGCGCTACTGACATGACCGTTTCTTGCTTTGACGGTTCCGCTGTCTTCGGGTCCTCCCTTTTCGCCTCCCGTGTTTGATGGAGGGTCGCGTGATGTGGTCGGCTGCATTGGTCCACCCCGCATGACTTTGCTTGGCAGCTCATGCGTCTATGTTTCTTCTGGGCGCACTTGAAGCATATTCCCTTTTCCTTTAGGAGCTTCCATCTTTCGTCTATGGTTAGTGCCTTGTACTTGGGGCACTGCGTCAGGATGTGATCTTGTTCACATTTGGGACACTTTTCCTTGGCTTCGTCCGCTCCTGCAGTAGTGTTGAACACGTTCACCTTTTTCTTCAGTGTTACGGTTGGCCGGGTTTCCTTTTTCATGCTTGCGGCGCACGTGGCCGGAGCATATGTGTACCGCAACGCTCTGTCCGCTTCGCCGGTCAGGAAGCGAGACATGATGACGATTTCCGGGTCCGTTGTTCCTTCGTGATCGTAGGCGTAGTCGCACCATCGAGATCGTAGATGCGGGCTCTGCTTGTCCAACACTTCTCTTGTCATCAGGGGGTTGAATAGGTATCCTCTTCGGTCGATCGTTTTCAGCACGCAGACGATGTTCTGCAGCTTGACGGCAAAACTGTTGAGTTCGGCTGCTGATGTACCTGGTTTCGGCAACTTCTTCAGGTCGTCCAGCGCTTTGTCGATGATTACTTCAGGTCTTCCGAAGCACTGCTCGAGGGTCTTCATTACGATGTCCGGGCTGGTGGCCGTATGCAGAAGGGCGGCCACGGCGTCTCTTGCATCTCCCTTGAGGCAACTCCTCAGTCGCTGGATGTTCTCTGCTGCCGATATCTGGTACATGCTGGTCGTGTCTCGTACTGCTGCCTTGAACGGCAACCATTCGTTGGCCGCTCCGGAGAAGGTCGGCAGGTCCGTGTGTCGAGGCCTGGGCCTGGCCATCTTTTCCAATGTGGCTGCCAGGTGCTCGATGCTGTTCCTGTTCCTCGTTGGAGTCGGTGATCTTGCTCGTTGAACTTCGAATCGCAGCTGTTTCTGTTCTTCGCGAGTTCCATCTTCGCCCCGTGTTTCCTCCCCCCGTGTGCTGAGGGGGTTTGTCCTCAGCCATTCGTCCACCTTCTGATGTGGTTCCTCACGGGGAGGGGCGGGTCCTTCTTCGTGCACGCTTTCATCATCGTTGATCACCGATACTTCTACGGCTAGTCGCTTCTTGACCAGGTCCGCTTCCAGCTCCAACTCCCTTTTTCTTATGGCTGCTAGCTTCTCTGCTGCTTCTAGCTCCACCATCCGTAGCCGCGTGGTTACACTTGCTGTTGATCGTTGCGACCTAATTGATCTGGTCGGCGATCCCATACCTCTTTGAACCGTTGCTGTGGTTCCTTGGATTCCCGAAGGTCCTGCCGTGCTGGTGTCCGCTGCTGGCCTGGAGAACGGTGACGCCGGCGGGTCCAGTGATAATCTTCTTTGGCGCTCCCGTTCGATCAGCTCCATTTGCCTGGTTCGGGCTTCCTGTTGCTGCTGGTTGCGCCGCTGATCTTCCACCTCCGCTGCGTCTCCTTGGCTTCTTGTGACCACCATTTTCTAAGTCCTTTTGACTTTGACTTGTTCGGCAATTCTTCGGTTTTGGGTCGTCCCTCTTCTTGGCACGACGGGTTTAAACCTGCGTTACAGCCGGGCAGGTTCAAACACGTTTTGGTGACGTCTGTTCGGTGACGTCTGTTCGGTGACGTTTTGTTCGGTGACGTCTTGTTCGGTGACGTCTGTTCGGTGACGTTTTGTTCGGTGACGTCTGTTCGGTGACGTTTTGTTCGGTGACGTCTATTCGGTGACGTCTTCACGACGGGACGGTGACGATTCTTCGGCTCGGCGATCGTTGTACGTCGAGTCGGCACGTCGGTCGGCACGTCGGTCGGCACGTCGAGTTTAAACCTGCGTTACAGCCGGGCAGGTTCAAACACGTTTTGGTGACGTCTGTTCGTGACCGTCGGACTCGTTTTTGCTCTTGCTGCGGGTTCTTCGTTCTTCCTCGCAGCTGGTGGACCGGGATCTTGTGGCGGGTTTCTTCGTTCTTGATATCCGGCTCGAAGGACCAGACTGAAGTGGACTGTATATTGGTTTTTTCTTCAATAAGACTTCTTGATTTTTCTTCTATTTATTTCGTAGGTGTTTCCTTGTTGAGAGCTGAGATCCGACTGTAACGTTCCGGCCCAATGGCCCATCTTTTATACTCGATCTGCTTACCGTAACGAGACCACTGATTTTCTAGATCCTTCTTGCTCGCATTTTCACTACGGTTTTGCCCTGTTGAGCCCTGTTTTTAATAGTTCCTTAAGTCGGATCGTTACAGTTTTTTCTCAGTATATGGCTCATGTAGCCCTTAATCTTATTACATACTGTTACATAACATATCTTTATGTACAAAAAACTTTCTAGAACATGGACTCCTTGAGAATTGCCTATGTTACATTTTCACTATACATTCTTGTTGATATCTTGAAAACCCGTGGACCGATTCACATGATTTGAACGGGAGAAATGGTTTTACATCTATGCCTTTCATTTGACACTAATTTCGTTACAATATCCCCATTAACAAAAAACCTCATTACTGAGTTACGTAATCTTGAGAAATTTTGTTATACATTTTAATTCTTTGGTGATTATTGTACTACTTAATCTTATTAGTTTTAAACATGAAAACTAATCAAAACTCAATTATTAGAAGCTAATAAGAACATACACTATTACATAATTCTAATTAGAAACTACAAAAACTTATACAATCTAATAAAAGTCCGTCGTGGTCCCGTCACTACTTGTGCCCCTGTGCACAGATAGGGTCTCCACTATTGTTTTACACTAACACTTTTTCTGGTATATAACTCAGTCTTTATATATTACATACAAGCACGCTCGGCGTCCATTACAATAATTATAATTAGTAAATGGATATACTCGTACTTTAACCGCACTTTTTTTAATACGATTTTCTGTATTCATCGGACTAGGAAGTACTTATACCGTCATGTACCCGGGCTAAAAATTATATATATCATAGCCATATCTATTAGCTTTTAAATTTTTGTCATTTTAGCCTGCGCACTTGAGAACAACTTTGTTATTTTGTCTGTTTTCAGAATACGAATTCTCAGTCTCAAAAATGGAGGTTTTGATGAATGGCAGAAACATCCCAAAGAGAACCGTATAATATGATTTTCTATCGATGAAAAATGATTTCGCAAATATCACGGAAGCATCTGAGAGGGAAGTCAAAATAACAATTGGAAGATTGTCATCCAAGTTGACAGAAAAATGGCTAAGTTCTGGGAAGCAGTGCGATCGCTTCCCGACTAAGAACTCTGAGTGGTTGGCTGAGTATTTTATGTTCAAAGTAGCCGTCCACCACTCAGCACCATCATCAAGAAACGTTTCAATTCCTGGAAGCTAGTGAAAATACGAAAAGGAGGCGCATGGAGAACCTTCTTCAATCACCGGACGTGAACCAATTGGTAGTGTCAGCTGAAATATCAGCACGATTGTCCGGACATCGGAACTTGGCTTCAGTGATTAAAGGAGCAAGTCACAGTCCTGAAAAGTAATGAAAAGAAGTGTGGGTGTTCACGAAGAACCAAGATATTTGTCAAAAGACGAGGCTTTCGCATATTACGTAGACCCCAAATCTACAAGCCACTCATATAAACAGACAAGGAAGCGGAGCATCAAAGCAGGACATCAGGTATTTCCATCATTTTATAGTGTTACGCCGAGGAACAGATTTTTGTAAAAGAAACGCGTGCAGAAATTAAACTTCAGGCGGTTTAAAATAAAACGGCTAAATGTCTAATTTCTACACAGCATGAAGTTTTAAAATCTTGAACTCCTGTCTCATCATTCTCCTTTATAAGAAAGTGGGGGTGCGATGGACGTTCCGGTCATAGCACTTACAAACAAAAATTCACAAACAGTGAAGACATCGATGAGTTTTTGCGTGTGTTTTCATTTGTACCGCTTCAATTACTTGACTATAGTGGTAACGGTGTTTGGCAGAATTCTCGACCATCTTCTACTATGTATTGTCGACCGATTAAGTTTATTTTCTCGAAAGAAACTACAGATTTCACTGTAACAGAAACAAATAAAATTTTAAAGGAAATAGACCAATTGGTACCAACAATAGGTAAAGTAGATGGTAATCAGGTATCTGTCAAACACGAATTACTGTTCACAATGATTGACGGTAAAGTGTGCAATGACTGAAACTTCTTCAGCACAAAAATGTTACATTTGTGGAGCTACTCCTAAATTTATGAATGATGTATGTAGGGAATTTATAGTAAATAAGGAAAATCTTGGTTTTGGTACTTCTCCCCTTCACGCTTGGATACGTTCTTTCGAATGTTTGCTTCACATAAGCTATCATCTAGAAGTAAAAAAATGGCAAATTCGAGATAAAAGTGACAAAGAAAATGTGAACCAACGTTCGGCTCGTATCCAAGATAGGTTTAAGGCTGAAATGGGTTTAATTGTAGATAAACCAAAAGAAGGATTCGGTAATACAAATTATGGGAATACTGCTCGTCGATTTTTTGAGAATCCTGAACAGGCTTCAGATATTACAGGTGTAGATGTGACTCTAATTAAGAACTTTGACACTATCCTCAGAACTTTGGCTTCGGGTTACGCTATTGATGTTGCTAAATTTAATTATTTCACACAGGACACAAAAAAATTGTACCTTAGTCTCTACTGGTTGTATTACATGCCTGTTACTGTGCACAGTATAGATATTATAAAATCGGCTCTTCTACCTATCAGCTTTCTGAGAAAGCTCCGGAGGCGCGCAATAAAACCCTACCTAACCCAAACAAACCTAACCTATGGACTCCGAAGTGAGCCTGCGTGCCGCAAAGCCGAACACACCGGTGTACATCTCCCGCCTACACTACACCACTAAGGCGGAGGACATCGTGGAGTACGTGCGCCAAAAGACGAGGTACATGCCGAGGGTGCAGTTACTAGAATCGCACCGGAACGTCAACTTCAAGGCGTTCGTCGTGCGAGTACCGAACTGTTATCTGCCCCTCGTCATGGAAGAGGACTTTTGGCCGCAGGATGTGGTGTTCCGTCGCTTCCGCGGACAAGTTCCACAGGACAGCACAAAGCTAAGCTAGTGCAAAATGAAGTGCTACTAACATAGTATAAGCCTATTTATTAACACAAGTTTTTGTTTATATTCAAATATGTATGTTTAGGTTAAGGTATTTTTCTATGGGCCACTGTTGCCTGAAATAAATGGTATTATTATTATGATTATTATTATAAAGATTATACAAGATACCAAGTGCACAGTACTCGAAAACATTCAAGTATTGCCACGAATAGGGATTTACGTAATATGTTGCTAATTACATCTGATCCTGTAATAAATAGTCTTAGAGAAGTTCCCAAAAAACCGACAAGTAAACTTTCTTCTGAGGTTTTAGAATAAATAATACCCCCTACAAAGTTTTGTTTCGTCAAAATATTAGTATGCCAGATTATAATCTAGAAGATTCTTCAGAGGAAGAATTAAGTGATGTAGAATAAATAAGAGTAGTACAGACTATTGTACTAATACATTTCTAAGCTGTGTAATATCCTACTAAGTTTATTATTAGTTGAAAACATTGTTTTTTTTAATACCAAGTTAGTTTTATGATCTGTATGTTACACATCAACACGGTCTAGGGATATTTTTTTAAAAGCGAATTACTATCAATGTGTTAATTATTTATGTGACGTATATATTTAAAAGATACGTTATTTAATATTCTACCATTTTTTAATAATGGTTAAGGTACTTCGATTAAAATTTCAGGATTTTATGGAAAAAAAATGAAGCATAGACGGAAACCGTATATGAATTAACTTTTAATTTATGAGTAAAAACTGAAAAAAATAGAAAAATCATTCAATTTGTGTTTATAAACTTGAAGTTAGTAGTCTGAGAAAGCGCCCATGATGTTCATAACACATCGGCAATGATTCGGCATGCTCAGAACAAGGTTGTCAATGTCTTGCTGCGGAATATTGTCCCATGTCCTTCTGAGGTGCGCAAAAAGTTGATCTTCTGTAGCCAGATTTTCAGGAACTTCCTTCAGAGCTCTTCTTTGCAGCATATCCCACGCATGCTCAATGGGATTTAGATCTGGCGATTGAGCAGGCCAGTCTAAGGCCCTAACATTGTGTGTATGTAACCAAGCTGCTACCGTTCTCGCCGTGTGTGCCCGGGCATTGTCGTGCATGAGCAGGAAATCTTGCCCCATTTGTGTTCTGTGGGGCAAGATTACGGGCCCCAGCACCTGTTGGACGTATCGTTCTGCTGTCATATTGCCCCGCACCCAAACGAGATCCGTCCGTCCTCCAAGACGAATTCCTGCCCAAACCATAATTGTTCCTCCTTGGTATGGGTGAACTTCCTGAGGGTTCTGAAGACGGCTCCATCCATGGCGTTGCATGGCTACAATACCTCAATTTTAACTTTATCTTTCGTTTAAAAATGAAAAAAAACTGTAACTAAACGTAATTCGTATTGTTTTCTAAATTTCGCACAAATAAAAATTCCCTCTCCTACACATCAAGACATTTTTATGCCACCGAAACAAAAGAATCTTCAAAAATTTGAATTTGGAATTAGTCTGAGATAAATTACAAACAAATCGGTGTATGAAAGATTACAATGCGGCCAGTACTTTTCGAGTTATTTAATTGAGTATGAAATATCCTTAGACCGTGTTGATGTCCGTGACCGTGGTGATTTGTGTAATTAGTAGCTAGGTTATTAGTATTTGAGTATTTTATGGCTGTTGTTTTGTAATTTTTTGTTTTGTTGGTACACGTGACCCTGCCTTCTTTTATTTGGGTGTTTTGTTTTTAAATTAGATCTCCAAGTCATGTTTGTTAAGAATTTGTATAAATGCAATAAACTTTTTTTTTTGTGCTGAAATCGCATTATTATTATTTTATACTTCAAGCACACAAATGTACAAAGGCAAACAGTGGTAGATGCAATAGCGAGAATTGAAGATTTTTTTAAATATTTAAAACATCATAAGAAAGCCGTACGAAGCAAAATACCCCAATACATAATTGTGTCTAGCTAGCATGTTCTAACTAATGGATCACTGCGCCTCGTAGGATAGAGAATGAAACGAAATTTTGCAGTAACCACACAAGATTACGTTTAATTTATATACTTAGAACAAGAAAATGTACCGAAAACGCTTATATAGATAAAAATTTCATTGCGAAAAAAACGTGCAAACAATTAGATTGCAGAAAAACTAAATAAAAAACTATACGAGTTGATCTTACGCGCGCGGGCTCTGTATCGTTTTAGGGTTAGTATCCGTGCGTCGCGGCCCTCTAGCTCATTGCAATCAGTCTCAAAGAACACCTACGTCAAATAGTAGGTTAATAAGGCCTAAAGTGTGGCGCTAAGTACCGTATGAATTCACATTGCACGTCGACCCAACAATTCTAAATTTCAAAAGTTTCGAATAAAATTAATTGCCGGTATCAAATAGGGCTGTAAACAGATTCAATGAAACGCTTTTAAACTAAAGAGGATTATTATTAAAAAAATATGCAGGCGTGAAACTCTGTAATAGGCAGGAAGGTAGTTATAAAAGAAGCTGCTGCATAAGCGTGCAGCAGCTTCTTTTATAACTACCTACCTGCATGACCACAATAGAAACGGGTTTTGTCAACGGAAGAATAGACAAAATGACAGATAAACAATCACAATCCGTCATTTTGTCCATTCTTCCGTCGACAAAACCCGTTTCTATGGTTGTCATGCTACGCGTGCAGGTGCAATTTAATGCGATATGGGTCTTGTTGGCAAAGTAAAGTCTTGGTACGAAGCAGCATATCTCCCACTGGACTGCCCCCTATCTCGGCGGCATTTCTCTAATAATGAATGGTGCGGGTGTAGTACCAGTGCCTGTAGGTGCAAACTATGTTCATTGGCTGCTCGTTAGGTGCGCAAGCGCACAGCGTGGAATACGTTATGTTAGTGAGCGCGTGAGACGTTTTTGCTTTTCGCAAATGAACGCGAACGTGCGCCCGCGTCTGACGAACTAGCTTGAAACGCATGACAAGTTTAAGCAAGACTGATGTTGTGGAGTTGGAAAAACACGGAGTTTGTTGGTTCAAATTACATTATGTATAATATGAACATCCATGTGGGTACTGGTTCAAAGCCACCCACGTCTCAATGTCAATGTCTTAGTTAAGATAAGATAAGATAAGATAAGATAATTTTTATTTGTCAAAAACATGTGTAGGTTTACAGTTGGTATGTTAAAAAAAAAAAAAAGTTTCAACATGTTTTGCCTGGAAAGGCGTACAAATACAATAATAATAGCTTGAAACAATGAAATCATGCAGTTACATTAAATTAATAGAACATTTCAAATTAATACAGTAATTAATAAAATAAAATAAAAGATGTCAAAAGTAAAATAACAATTCAAATTAATAATCTAATTAATAAAATAAAAGATGTCAAAAGTAAAATAACAAAATAAAAAAATTTCCATAGTGCATCATTGAAAATTTATACAACTATAATAAAAACTGTCTAAATAACGTCATTTAAATAGTCGGCAACATTATAGTAGCATTTATTTACTAGAAAATTCTTCATAGTTTTATTAAAATTGTCAATATTTAAATTTTTGTATGCCTTTGGTACCTTGTTGTATAGGTTTGGAGCCATGCAGAATACACTCTTACCCATGAGAGCTGTTTTAGCACTATGAGAGCGAAGTCTTTGGTTATCGCGTTGACTTCTTACGGAACCATCGGAATACTTCGGAAACAGTTGGGGATTCTTCTTAACAAATAACAATGTTTCCAATATATACAAAGAAGGAAGTGAGAGAATTTGATATTTAATAAAATATGGTTTGCAACTATAATAATAATAATATAATAAATAATAAATAATGTTTATTGAATAAAACATTTACAAAGATTGTACACTTAATCAACAGTAAGATTTTCCAAACAATATTATAGTGCCTAAAATAAACTAAAACTAAAATATGTTAAGAACAGGTTCAAGTAATCATGGTACGGAATTACAATGTTAGGTAGCGACCCGCCCGATCTAGGTTAATTCAAACTGTCTGTTATAACTGTCTGTTATATGAAGACCAAACATAGCTCTTATGCATCGTTTTTGGATTTTAAATATAATATCTTTATGTGTGGAGTTTCCCCAGAAAATAATTCCGTATCTAAGGATCGATGCAACAAGACCGTGATAGGCAGTAAGCAATGTGTCCGTATTTACTATTGGGGCGAGTTTATACAGTGCGTGTGTAGTGTGTGTTCTACATTTTCAGTTTCGATTCGGCTTTCGAATTAAATTCTACTCAAACGAAGTAAAGTGCAACAAAATCTAATACGTTTAAGCTAAAAGTTATATACGAGTACTTACTATTTAGTTCTAAGCTGTATAATTATTATTTTGAATAACGATGACCTAACCTAACTTTTATAAGTCAGTCTCGCAACATGAGAGATGCTTTTGATCATCGTTTTAGCATTAAGCGTCGTGCAGACCGACGCGACGCGACAGTGCGACACGACAGCGCGATGCGACAGTGCAACGCGACAGCACGACGTGACAGCGCAGCCATATTTATTTATTTATTTATTTATTTAATTACGGCACTCCAACGACTTATTCACTAGAACATTTTAGGGGTACAATATCAAACTTAAACTCTAAAGTGAATTTGCCACTTAAAGGTGTGCACAGCACTTGCAATGTTTTCAAGTTTTGTGATGTTACTATATATAAAAAAAAAACATACATGAAAACAGATTTGTAACATAAGAGCAAAAGAACACACAAATATAATTAGTTACTTAAAAAAAAAAACAACAAAAAGAAAATTCAAATAGCATAATTGATAATAAATAATATAAAAACTATAAGTAATAAAAGTAATAATACATGCATTAAATGTGGTCACTGTGGGTCGATAACAATTTCTTGCGAAATTGAGAAAGCTTGTTGGCGAAGATGTCAATGCTATTAGAACGGTTATGGAGCTCATTGTACGTCCTCATCAACCTGTTCATTGGTGCCGAGTGTCCGAGATTAGTTCTTGTAGGGGATGGAGTGAACACATCTAGAACTCGTTCAGATCTGGGTGTACTATGGCGAGGGACAGATATATTTATTTCGGCAAGAAGCTTCGGAACTTGTATAGATCCGTTAATGATTTTATGGAGCAAAGTCAAGTCATTGTTATGTCTACGCTGTTTTAAGGTTATCATTTTGAAATAACTTAGCCTTTGCGAGTAATCTGCGTCCGGAGGGCAGCTATGAGATTTATACCGCATATAGCGTGTAAAGCTTTTTTGGACCCGTTCTATACGATCAACGTGTGTGCCATAGATAGGATTCCAAACCGGTGACGCATATTCCAAAACAGTTCGCACAAATGAATTATAGAGTACTGTTAAGGGTTGGACGGTTTTGAAATCATAACAGATTCTTTTTATGAATCCCAGTGTTTTAGCAGCCCTAGAAACAATAGAGTCAATATGGGGTATGAATGTAAGCTTACTGTCAAGGAGAACACCTAAGTCGCGGATTTTGTCGACTTTTTGAAGTACCTTACCGTTGAGCGAATATGAAGAAGCAAGCTTAAGGTGTTTTTTTGTAAATGTTACATGGTAACACTTATCAGCATTAAGAAGCATGCAATTTTTAGTACACCAATTATGTACAGAGTCTAAATCTTCCTGGAGTAGGGCAATGTCTGCACTGGTGTCAATGACCCGATATATTTTCAAGTCGTCCGCGAAGATGGAACAGGTACTGTGTTAGATACTGTTTGTTATATCGTTAACGAATATAACAAACAGTACTGGGCCCAAATGGGAACCTTGGGGGACTCCGGATATTGAGTAGTAAGGCAAAGACTGATGACCCTTCACAACAACTCTCTGTTTTCTGTCGGTCAGATAGGATTTAAACCACAGCCATAGTTGGCCAAATATGCCCAGGTTTGACAGCTTATGCAGCAAAATATTGTGATCGACTTTGTCGAACGCACTGCTAAAATCGGTGTAAATCGAGTCGACTTGCTTGCGTGAGTCCACTAATTTGCAAAGGTTGTCTACATAAAGAACTAAGTTGGTTGTAGTAGATTTTTGAGCGCAAAAACCATGTTGTTGTGGAGCTACCTCTATTTTGGAATGGGCGGTTAAGATAGGGCACAAGAGAGACTCGAAAACTTTCGAAAATACAGACAGAATAGAGATAGGTCGGTAATTCTTTACGTCATCAGCCTCACCTTTTTTAAAGATGGGCACTACGTGTGCGAGCTTCCACTCGTCAGGAAATTGAGAAGTTTTAAGTGAATGGTTGAATATTACTTTCAGTGGGAGAGATAGACTGACTGCACATTTTTTGACAAATATAGGTGGTAGACCATCTGGACCTGCGCCTTTGCATATATTTAACTTTCTTAATGCTCTGTTCACGTCTTTCTCTGAGATAACAACGCTGCCCAACGTATTGTAAGAGTAGATCTGGGTATCTACAGAGCGATGTTCCGACTGTAAGGCTCCCGGTTGATTAAATGATGACGAAAAATGACGCGCAAAAAGGGTGCAAATGTCATCCCCAGAAGTGGCCACCTCAGTGCCCAACTTCAGTTCAGACGGCATTTCACTAGAACCTGATTTTTTTGTTTTGACGAAAGACCAGAAGAGCTTGGGATTGTGGGTTATGCCCTCCTCCATCTTCCTAGCGTAATTATCGTAGCTATTTTTCATAGCTTGATTAGCTCTTTGGCCTAACAACTTATATTCGTATTCGTCACGGGGATTTTTATACTTTTTGTAACGTCTTCTAAGTTTTTCCTTTTCGGTTAAAATGCTTATAAGACTTTTAGGGAACCATACGGGGTATTTATTACATTTTACTTTGGATTTTGGCACAAATGAACGTATGACATTATCCAGTATCTTATAGAGCTCTTCTACCATAGCGTTGACATCCTGACATTGGGCAAGGTTTTCAATCCAATTTATCTGATTTATTTGCTCGTTTATTATCTGGTAATTTGCTTTGCGGAAGTTAAACTTTGCAGCGAGCTTGCTTTTTAGAAATGTAGGTGATGCATTAGTAATCTCAATACACAGGGGGGGATGGTAAGGATCAATTGTTGACAATGATTCCATACATTCATGAACAGATACGCCATGAAAGTTGGACAATATTAGGTCTAGAGATTTGCTTTGGTGATTTTTCACATGATTTAGCTGTTGCAAGTTATTAAGAGACAAACAATCTACGAGGGAGTTACCCAGTGAGTTACTATAATTACTTGCAGACAAACTTGCAGACTGTGGGTTGGTGTTATCCAGTTCCCACTTGATGAATCCCAGGTTAAAGTCACCAGCTATGAGTGTATGGCTACCCGTTGCATCAATTACAGAGGTAACCTTGTCCAGGAACGTGTTCAGTGTTTGCAGTTGTACAGGAGGGGGCAAGTATACAGCACAGATGTTCAAGTATTGCGTCCTCTTTTCTTCCGCAATCATTAGTTTCAGCCACAAGTTTTCCGCGTCAGTTTCCCATTTTGCCATGCGAATACTACCAATTGTTTTCAATACAGCGATTAGCACGCCTCCACCCTTTTTTTGTCCCAGGAGAGTTGAGGATCTGTCTCTACGAAATATTGTGTATCTAGAGTCCAGTATCTCGCCGTCATTTATAGCATCGTCCAGCCAAGTTTCTATAGCAATAATAACGTCATATTGATGGTGTTGTGTTGCGAGCATAATGTTTCTCAATTTGGTTCTTATTCCTCTAAAATTTTGGTAGTAGATCTTGAATGGGAATCTTGATATCAGATGTATTGTATTATTTGGTTTTTTAATACGGCCGTGGTCGAGTGTTCATTAGAGCAGTTCAACAGCTTCGAGGCTCCGCACGTGTTTTTCATATCATGACAACATGTTAAACGATTAACGAACGAATAACAACAATTTAAACGATTTAAACCAAGCGGATAGATGGATACCTTCCCATACTTTAGATACAACCCATCACTTCACCACGCCTGATTATATTATAGTCATTCTTAAGAGGGAACAGTGCCTGCGAGGAATTTGAAAAATAGTTATTTGAAGAAACAAAACTAACTGTACTCATAATTATGATTATACCTTATCTGTATCTATTTTTCTGTGTGTACATAAATAATAAAATAAATAAAAATAAAATAAACTATTGCCGTCGTGTTACCTCAAGTCTGCCCTCGTAAAGGGCGATAGGGACAGCTGCAGCTTAGAATGATTATAACACAAAAAAATACTAGATCGACGTTTCATATTCTCTTTTTATCTCCTCGAAAACTGTGCTGATTCATGGCTATGTATATATAGTATGTCTAGGTTTCTATCAATTTTATTTTTGTTCAAATTCGAAATGTTTAAAACTTTTCGAATTTGTCTGATAGTCCTCTAATCACGACGGTAAAAATTGGGCATTTTTGTAATTTTTGGAGGATAATATTTTCTTTACCAATAAGTTGCTAAAAAAGGAAATAACAGGGACGTGTCAACAGCAGACATTGATTATTTTAAAAAAATATTGCTCTAGGGGCATTATTCAGGAAGAAAAAGAGGAATACATTTGTATGGAGAATCGCAGGCCCTGTTGCCTCTTAATTCTGCCGGGTGCTATTCATTTATTTATTAAAATAGCGCGTCAACAACATCCGCGCACAAGGACAAGTAGCACTTCAGTGGACTAGGACTAAAATTATAAGTAAAAATAATAAAATGCATGCATTTTCATGAGCTTTTTAAGGTTCCGTAGTAAACAAGGAACCCTTATAGTTTGGCCATGTCCGTCTGTCTGTCTGTCTTTCGGCCTGTCCGTCTGCCGGCGGCTTAGCTCAGAGACTGTTAGTACTAGAAAGCTGTAATTTTGCATAGGTATACATATTAATCGCGCCGACAAAGTACCTCCCCTAGACGTAAGTGGGGATGTTTTTTTTCTGATCTATTTCACGGTGTGGGGTGTCGTTGGAAAAGTCGATTAAAAATATTGCGAGTTTGTGACAACCAATTAAGGATTCCAGGATCGGTTAGCGAAATATTAAACCTTCATTGTGCACACGCACTTGGCCGGTTTTTATTTCATTTATACCTCATTATTTACCTCTTAGACCTAATAAGATATTGTGGCTATCAACTATTATTAATATTATGTATATCACATAAGTTGTGGGTTGTAGTTAAAACTACAATGAAAACCGTAGAAAAAAAAACATGCGGGGCAGTCTCTAGAGACTGCCGATAGAAGTGAAAACTAGCATGCGATGACGATGATGCGACTTTCACGCTTTTTGTTCACCCAAAGAGTGCTCAACGCGCCTAAAGAAGTATTCACTTCAAAAATATTGAATTAAAACTACAACAACAAATAAAACAAGGTACGAACAAAATGTAAAAAACATAAAATGTGGCAAAAAACAACAAGTGGCAAATGTAATAAACGGATCACAATTTTCTTTCTTTTTTGTTCTAGAATTTCCGTTTAAGCCGCGTAGGGATTAATAGCACCATTTAGCTCGTACGAAGTCTAATACTGTTTAATATCCCTCCCCTTATTGACGACCATGACCATGAAGATACAAAAATCTGCTTTACTCTTGACGTCTCAGCCGGTGGTCGTCACCGCAGTGATGGATGAACCTGCGTGTAATTGACAGCGACAAGCGCGCGCGCAGCCATGCATCAATCACTGCGCGTCACATGTGCGCCGGCCAGCGTGTTAACCCAGCCCTGGGAACAGTGGTCCAGCTCCAGCCATTCACGTAATTAGCAGCATGCCTTGCAACCAGGAATTACGGAGATGGCTGCCGGCAAGCAGATGAACATCGGCTTATAGCTTTCGTATTAACAGTTCGACAATATTCAGCGCGATGATCGTGCTGTCGAGAAGCTGACTGTTAACGCAAACTAACATGTTTTGTATTTTAATATAACTAACAAAACTAAGATAACTATTTAATAACCTCATCATATTTTATCTGTATTTATTTTGTATCGAAACATTCGTTACTTGCAACACAGATTCATAGATGTGAGTGAAGATTGCAACCCTCCTCGGTTGCAAAAATTCATGTCGCTGAGATGGGGCTCCCGGTTCATTTATTCAATTTCATGTAAAATACGGAATTACTCATCAAATATTGTTCAAATACTTCTAGTTACGGTGGATACATTAAATCAAGATATCATTTTTTGTTTCATTTTTTTTTTTTCATTTTTTGTTTCTTGTTTCTTAACATAGATTAATCCTGTTTTCTTTTACACCATTTGCTTATTGTTGTAAGGTCCCGTTTTACTATACTGTGGCTTTGTCTTGGTTGTTACGGAGAATCACTGACTCCTAAGACACAGGCACATACACCTAGTTTAGGAGTCAGGGAATTAAAATTATTGTGACTAGTATAACTAGTAAAAGCTTTATATGCTCTTAGTTTTTGTTTCTTGTACTGTGATGGCTTTTGGTGAAATAAAGAATTTATTTATTTATTTAAGTGAATTCATCAAGTTTTTCATTTGCCACATCGATCATCGATATTTGCCACCAATTTTCACAAAACCTTCAACATTCCGGTTGCGATTCGAACCCGCCAGCCAGAGTGAACACTGTCATTTAGGTGCCTACAGATTTGCCCGATTTGACGATCGTTATTGTCGCTTGATATGCTGTGTTTTGACGATCTTTTACATCTGTCAGCTTCTTACAGATTTGCTCGATTTTTTTAAATCGTTTGAGTGTCGATAGTCAATTTCGAGCATACTATCTTTATGCACCTAGAACATAGAGTGCAATGAAAACTGTTGTCAAAATGAAAGCTCCCGCGAAATGAAGGATTTCATGTGTTATCGGTAGGTATGTTCTAATTGATTCCCGTTTGGAAACCACGAAGTAGACGACACAAATAAGTTTGTAAATTTTAAAGTCCTTCTGAATATACTCGTATTTGATGTTTCCCTCCCCCTAATGTCCTAGATATGTCTCGCGTGACTTCTGCGCGAATTTCTGCGGTGCGCAGGCGCGCAGCGTTTCTTGGCGCCAACAAAACGTACCGTGACACTTGCGCAGACGTCCAGCCGAACAGCTAGGGCGATGTAGATGTACAACGGCAAATGTTAATTTAAAAGTACGTCTGACGGACTACTCCTCCGGTTACGAAAATCAAAACAAAACTACCGAAATCCATCAAAATTCAAAATTCAAAAGTCATTTATTCAAACTAGGCTGAGAATCAGCACTTTTCGAACGTCAAAATTACATAAGACAGTCCCCCAAAACGCCCACCCTTCACCACTTCCTAGTGCTTTAGCTGGGAAGAAGAAGTGGCGCAACAAACTCCCCAGCAGCACAGCTGTCTGTTCAGTAAAAAAGATTCTATATAATAGTATGCAAAATGATATTTACATTACGCAACACAAAACATAATTTAAATTATAAAATTAATAGCCATATGACAGCTAGCACACGCCAATATACCAACCAAAAACATCGAGAACTATACTCAAGCAGAAATAAAAATAACTTAACGAAAACAATATCTAAATAAAAGCCTCCAGACATAAAGGGCGTGCCCGCTTACATATAGCTGTAACTAGAAGTTATAATTGATAAACTAGGACCATTGAGGTAAAGTAAAAAATTATCGAGGTCGCTAGCTAACCACATATTGCAATACAACTCATAAAAAAAAACATTGTAATGAGTAGATTATGTCAACAATAAATAAAGTAAAATTAGTAAAATTATAAACAATTATATAAACTCATATAACCTGTCAGTAAGTAAGCTAATTCTGGAGAAAGAACATTTAAACATTGTCTTGAGTTAATCACAGCGACCAACTATTCTTATCATTTAAGTAGTCGTTGATAGAATAGTATGCCTTTGAAGAGAGGTTGGATTTTACTTTAGTTTTGAACGCATTAAAAGGCAAATCTAGCAAAGAAGAAGGTAGCTTGTTATAAAAGGTTATACCAAGCCCAACAAATGAGTTATGAACCTTATGAAGCCGGTGAAAGGGAGTACGTAGTTTGTCCTTATTTCTAGTGTTAACATTGTGAATATCACTGTTTTTAGTATATAAGTGTATATTTTGCCTAATATATAATATGTTGGCGAAAATGAATTGTGATGCCACTGTGAGGATACCGATATCTTTGAAAAAATCTCTCAGAGAAACTCTGGCACCGAGCTGGTAAATTGCTCGAACAGCTCGTTTTTGAAGGACAAATATATTTTGAATATCAGCAGCTTTGCCCCACAGCAGAATACCGTAGGACATAACGCTATGAAAATAACTAAAATAGACTAATCGACATCCAACAGTTGAAATGTTTCATTAGCAGAGCTTCTTCCATCATGACAACTAATCCTATGTAAAGTGATCACCAACAAATATCAATACGGAGATATTTTACATAATTATTATTTGTATTAATCGCAGCTTACGAAGGAAAGTTGAATATTTAATTTGTGGTACGGTGAATCACCATAATCACCCAAACGTGTTTACTTATATTATATTATTTCCTTTATTTCATCTATATACACATCATATACATTCAAAATAAGTATTTTTATTAAAACAAAAAAAAAACATGAAAAAAATAAATTAAATGTAGCCCACCGGTATCGGGAACAGGGTCCAAGCTACCGGTGGTCAGGGCTCCAGAGAGAGGAACCTCCTAACGATACGCGCCGTGTCCAGAAGTACCGCTTTCTGGATCGAGCCAATTATTCTTATTACTTATTATAATAATATTATAAACGAGATTTGTGGGTATGGATGGATGTTTGGTACTCTTTTACGCAAAAACTGCTGAACGTATTTAGATGAAATTTGGCACACAGATAGCTTTAAACTTGGATTAACACATGAATGAATGAATATTTTTATCCTGATATTCCCACGGGATCGAGATTTATACAGGTGAAACCGCGGAGCGCTGCTAGTCTTCTAAACTAATATTATGAAGAGAAAAGATTTGATTTTTTTGTATGTTTGTTTGTAATGAATACTCAAAACTACTGGACCGATTTAAAAAAATCTTTCAGCAGTTGAATGCTATATTATCACTGAGTAACATAGGCTGTAATTTTAAAAACATATCACGCGGGCGAAGCCGCTGGCGGCAGCTAGTGCATGATAAAATAGGTATTTTAAAAGTAGCTGAGGACGCTGCTTCTCTGATCAAACGACTAATGGCGGGATTATGTTGCAGTGGCACATTACCACAACCCCTAAAGATTCTGTTAGTTGCACTATCGCAACACAAACGGTATACTTCCTACTTGGCACCAAACCACTAATATCAACCAGTAATCCCCTCGCATTCATTAGGAACAGCTAAACGCTTTAGAAATTAGGATTTCCATAAGATCAGCAGATCTCCTGCCGCGGGCGGCACAAAGTAATTTAAATAAGAATGAGGTGTGAACTAGACTTATAAATGTACGTCCATGATCCTCGCCAGTCGCCAGTCGCCAGGGTAGCCAAGCGTTTGACTTCACGTGGGACGATAAATAAGACATTAAGTATAGTGATTCTGTTCATACTATTTGTGAAAAAATATTTAAAATAAAATTTATGGAAACCTAACATAACAACTGGTACCAGGCAGTGCTTTGATTGTGAAACAAATAAACATTACTAAATATTTTGATTATTAAAATAAACAACGAAAATTTAATTTTCAGATTGGAATCGAAGACGCTTTAGTATGAAACAAGCGCTGTAATTGCGTAACACTTTCATCAACATCCGAAAGATTTCGAAGGAAATTGTGAATCCATTACATAATTATATTTGAAAAATTATTTATTTATTTAAGACCTCAAACACATAAATGTACACAGGCGAACTTAATGCCATAGGCATTTTCTACCAGTCAACCTTTGGGCGATGCAGAGACAAACAGTGGTAGGTGGAATAGCGAGAATTGAGGCAGAAAATATTTATTTAAATATAAAGATATACATACGTATATACCTATTAAAACTATGTATATAATAAATACACCTAATTATATATAAATATAAGCACAAATAAGACAAACAATGTGAAAACATTACCGTTGTGATGATACTGCCAGCTTCTTGCGAATGTGCTCGCGAACAGTAATTTTAAAAGATAATCAGTTGGTCGCCATCCTGATTTCCTGGGGGAGCGCATTCCATAGAGAGATAGACTGAATGAAGAAAGAAGAGTGAATGAAGTCTGTGCGGTGAGTGGGACATTGAAGAAGACGATTGTGAGATGAACGTAGATTTCTATTATGGTGGGCTCAAATGTCCTGAAAGTGGGGGGCCAGATAACTAGCGGAAGAGGGAGAGTCAAGAAATGAAAAAAAGGTGGTCAGCGCCCTTTGCTCTCTGCGCTGGCGTATGGGCAACCACCTTAGAAGCGACCGATGTGCAGAGACATGATCATATTTACGCAGATTGGAAACGAATCGAATGCAGTTATTGAGAAGACGGTCAAGTTTGTCGAGGAGATCTGCATTCAGGTCATAGTAGCACACATCACCATAATCGATGATAGGGAAGATTAAGAACTGCACAAGCATTGTCTTCGTACTTCGTACTCGATGGTAACAAATTTTTCAATCGATACAGAGCACGCACTTGTCTGCTCCGCAACGCAAATAACGCAATTAATGTTTTTGAACAGTCAAAATGAAAGGCATTGCCATTTTAAGTGTGTTACGCAATTATATACCAGGAAAGTCTGCCGCAATATAATGATTGGTACCGCTATACTTCTATCAAAGGAGCGTCTTTGCTGCTCCAGCACATTACCACGACAACAGCACAACGTACACTGTACGTCCTGCTGAGAACTATTCTATACCTTGCTAAGCACAGTACAGTATAGTTCGTAAGCCCCCGAGCGGCGCCCGCGCATTGTATGGTGCGGCTCAACATGATACATGGTCCTGAGGGGCGACAAGTAATTATAATTTATTCCTAATTTATTCTATTTCTAGAACGAAGTTATCAAACGTGTTGATTTGTGTAATAAAGGCATGTTGTCAGAATATGAATCAGGATTATGTCGCTCAGCAGGTGATTGATGACTATGCGAAATGGTCGCGGAATCATACAGTTTTTTTTTGTTTTTTCATAATGTAATTCATTAGGAAAACAGAAAAAAAACTGCATAAACTTATGTCTTACGAAGCGGACACTATCAATACACGACAAAAATCTTTGCTAGTACATTAACTTGAATGACGTCAAAATTCATAAGCGTTTAAAAAAGAAAATAATTTGAACACATTATCATGCCATTATATTCCGAGCAGGTTTCAAAACAATATTAAAGCAAAGAGAGCCGCGGAAACACCATTTATTTTACACTATCCTGTTCTGTACATGTATTTAGGTTTATTATGGAAGCTTATTCCACAACGCCTTCTCTATTCACTCGACCAGCGAGCAACTAGAACGCAACCCGCAACGCATTCATCGCCGGAACGTCCGCAAATCGTAAAGCAGCGGAAAGGTAACCGCTTTGAAGCATACAACTGTGAGGTGCATTCATAGTAATAAAAACCAGGCAGCATCGACGTTTAAACTTACTGAACGTGTCAGTGTCTCCGCGCAACACCACGTCATCACAATCCCATCGTGGGGAATGCTCAGAGTATTGTTTTCATAGAAGCATCATAATTATACAACGCCTTCATATTGCAGTCTCCGCCATATTAATCTCATGTTTTCTACCCTATCACCCTTTCATTCCTTTCTCCCTTTCAACCATCAGTCAATTTGCATTTTCAATCTTCTGAACTTATATATTAGGCAAAATATACACTTATATACTAAAAACAGTGATATTCACAATGTTAACACTAGAAATAAGGACAAACTACGTACTCCCTTTCACCGGCTTCATAAGGTTCATAACTCATTTGTTGGGCTTGGTATAACCTTTTATAACAAGCTACCTTCTTCTTTGCTAGATTTGCCTTTTAATGCGTTCAAAACTAAAGTAAAATCCAACCTCTCTTCAAAGGCATACTATTCTATCAACGACTACTTAAATGATAAGAATAGTTGGTCGCTGTGATTAACTCAAGACAATGTTTAAATGTTCTTTCTCCAGAATTAGCTTACTTACTGACAGGTTATATGAGTTTATATAATTGTTTATAATTTTACTAATTTTACTTTATTTATTGTTGACATAATCTACTCATTACAATGTTTTTTTTTTATGAGTTGTATTGCAATATGTGGTTAACTAGCGACCTCGATAATTTTTTACTTTACCTCAATGGTCCTAGTTTATCAATTATAACTTCTAGTTACAGCTATATGTAAGCGGGCACGCCCTTTATGTCTGGAGGCTTTTATTTAGATATTGTTTTCGTTAAGTTATTTTTATTTCTGCTTGAGTATAGTTCTCGATGTTTTTGGTTGGTATATTGGCGTGTGCTAGCTGTCATATGGCTATTAATTTTATAATTTAAATTATGTTTTGTGTTGCGTAATGTAAATATCATTTTGCATACTATTATATAGAATCTTTTTTACTGAACAGACAGCTGTGCTGCTGGGGAGTTTGTTGCGCCACTTCTTCTTCCCAGCTAAAGCACTAGGAAGTGGTGAAGGGTGGGCGTTTTGGGGGACTGTCTTATGTAATTTTGACGTTCGAAAAGTGCTGATTCTCAGCCTAGTTTGAATAAATGACTTTTGAATTTGAATTCAAATGTCATTCTACAAATACCCCAATTTAAAACGGCTTGGCGAAAACTTACTGCTACAAAATACCCATAGGAATCTGGCTTCTCCATTTCAATAATGGTGCCTGTTAAAACAACCCACTAGTCCAACTTCACAGCCCATACATCTAGCTCCGAACTAGATCACTCACAGCCCCCTAACAAATGCCTAACCATGTCGCACCTAACTGCAGCATTATACGAACAGCATCAGCCTATCAGTGCATCTAACGCATGCTGCACGATGCGACGTCAGGGTTGCGCCAATCAGATCGCAGTAAATAACATTAGGAGCAATGGCTGGCTGTGTTCACTTCCAAATGTGCTGCATTGTGCTTCGATAGTATCGAGTGTCGGGACACTGCCAACACTACCAGACACTGGTATCGCTGAGATCTGTTAGTAGATGTCGCGATGAACGTTGGTGTCGCTAACTGTATGATGTTGGCAAGTGTAATGTGGAGGCGGAAAGAATACTAAGATGGCTGAGTTTGTCGATCTAACTGACCTATATTCAGAATCCTTGCATTTTATTTGCTTCTTTGATTAGATATTCTGGAGCTCGTGGCTAAATGATAACAGCCGCTTGGGTCGATCGAAGGTTAAGCTACGCTTGCCTCGGTCGATTCGTGTGTGGGTTACACATTGAGCCCCTCCGTGGAAACCTCATTCCGGCTGTTATTCGTTGATCTTTAACAATCGTTACGGGTAGTTAGTAGAAGCCCAAAAAAGTCTGACAACCAGTCTTACCAAGGGGTGTCATGTTACCCAGTAACTGGGTTACGGAGATCAGATAGGCAGTTGCTCCATGTAAAATACTGGTATTCAGCTGCATTCGGTTAGACTGGAAGCCGACCCCCAACACAATAGAAAAGGCTAGGCAAAATGATTTATATTTTTTTATTGGAATTTCTGACCTCGCATTACTTCAATAGCTCATTACAAATTTGATCAAATCACTCTTCTATGTCGCCAAGTGCCTCACAGGTGTCAAGATCGGTCAGTCTGGTGACACCTTGTGTTATTTATGCTAGTAAGTGTAACAATGTTTTTACCGTCACTCACTCAGGTGACACTAGTATGACCATTGTGTCATTTGCGGCTCATATCTTCACGATCTCGACATGCAAGAAGACGCTGGCCACTGTTTGCCATCCTGTCCATCACATAATACCTTCTTCGCCTCTATGACACCCACCTGCACCATTCCTACTGACCTCGTTTCAAATAACGTCTTACCCTCATTGCAAGCACATTCAGCTCCCTATTGTGACGCAGACGCAACTTGCCGGCTATACATTACTCCGGACAGCTTGCCTTGTTCGCGGCTGCCGTGTCGCTACCGATGTCTCATTACACCGCCTAAACTGCGCCCGCGCAGACATGGAGCGCTTACTTAGATTTATTGGTGACAGTGTACAGGGGCCCTTGTTTGTTAACCATAACTGTGTAAGTGTAACACTGCTTGTTACTTTAATATTGCAGCATTGCTGGGTAAGGATACCGCGATATGCGCAGGAGAAACTATTTGTTTTGGTATTGTTTATGACAGGTTGCTGTCGGTTAGATATAAGAACCGATTACCAAAACCCTCGAGGAGTCATCGAAAATATAGCTGAGATAGCTGAGACATTGAAAAGATGTTGAGAAACATCAAACTGAAATCCTCACATCCTTGGAAGTTAACCAGTTCCCTAAACGACACATACGAATGGTCTACAAAAGAAAGAAAGCTGAATAGCGATGACCGAAACTTATATTAAGAAGTCTATGGAAGTCGCTGTTTGCAACAGTTTGGTTCTAAGAACTTATTTACCATGAGAGTACGCAGTAAGGCAAGTAAACACGTGCAAACACGCTTGTGAGCAATACATATCAGCCGACATTATATTAGAAAGCTGAAAAGTATGATCCTGTTCACGCCGCGATTGCATCGGCGACACGAATATAGTGCCACTTACTTGAAGTAATGTTACATTCAGTTTACATGTTACAGTCGTTTTATACATGTACTGCTGTTCTGCTGACAACAAACGCTTGATCCACAGTCGCAAAGCCAGGACTTTCCTTGATAACATCGCAAACGCATGGTGGTGCTTTTTTTTGACAGATGTGAAGGTTCCAGCTAAATTATCAGTAGTACATCAAAAAGGAGCTCGCTGCGACAGTAATTTGCACTTGTCTAAGAAGTTGGATGGGTGACCAAATGTAGCGGTATCTGTGCCATTGTATGTGGTCAGCCTTCAACCATTCCCTGATACGGAAAAGAAATTACAGCAATCACTCCAAGAGTCGCACACATTACTTTATATCTCACCCGACTTTAACATCGCACCCGACCGCAAACATGTGAACTCCAGTTACAATAAAGCGGACAATTCACGCCACGACAAGTGATTGCGTAGGCGACCGTTAGCAGGATTTACTGCGATCGATAGGCGGCGGTAACTAACCGAGCCAAGTAGGGCCGCCGGCCAACGCGCCGCGAGCGCGACCGCTAGCCGCGAGACAGACGACTGCGCGCCCGCGTTTAATGCGCGCCTTAGCCGCGACAATCGTGAAATGTTAGCCGTAAGATATGTCACGCGCGATTTGTGTGGGAAGCCGCTACTGCACTATTTTTACTAGCGTCGAGTTCTTTATAAGGCTCACAGGATAGTAGAGGTCACTAGTTGCTTTGAACTATCAAAATAACGTTTGAACACCTGTGGTTGTGATGCCGTGTACTTTCTGGCAAAGAATAGATAATCTCTTGCTCACTCATGGGGGACTGAAATAAGGAAAGGTTATCCGTACTTACGGCTAATAACAATAATATGCGGTCAATCTATCGGCCAAACGCGCGTGGAGAGCAAAGCCATCTTATTGTAATAAATAAATGATTGCTAGGAACGACAAAACTGTGGACGAACTAGCGACATCCATATTGATGATAAAGATGAAATAGATAATACAAGTTTATAAATTCGTGACTAAAATAAAGAATAGATAGATAATTTAATAGTCTTACCCGACGTACAGCCATGCAATATAAAAATAAACGATTGCACAAATGTGGGGCGATGCTATAATCGATGGCAGACATTAATCCGACGTACTGCCATAATGAATGTAATAATAATCTGCAAGCTTCTTGCAGGCGGTCACGAACCCACTGTAATTGTGTTTAATCGCCCACGCTGGACCATGCCGCTTATTAGGGTTCCGTAGCACAATCAAACCTTGTAATCCTCTAGTTAGCTAGGACTTTTTGAGACATTATCTGAGTTTGAATTTATCTGTGGCGCCAAATGTTGGGTGTCGTACTCCAGAAGGGTGTCGCCATCCTACTGCTGTTAAATCTGAACTTATTTGTGGTCGTCGCAACAACTCTTTTTATTTTGACGGCACGGTTGGCGCAGTGGTTAAGCGATTGACTGCTGCGCTGCGTGTCGCAGGTTCGATTCCCGCACGGAACAAATATTTGTATGACCTACAATTAGTTGTTCCGGGTCTGGCTGTTTGTGTATGTGAGTTTAAATGTTTGTAAACGCACCCACGACACAGGAGAAATTCCTAGTGTGGGGCAACGTTTTAAAAAAAAAAAAAAAAAAAAAAAAAAAAAAAAAAAAAAAAAAAAAAAAAAAAATCCACACCTACATCTCTATTAGGCTCCTTTCCATTCACACCATGTTTGGCACTACCTACCTACTGACTCGAGAGACATGACCACCGGAAAAAGTAGAAATAAAAAATAGATTAATGTAGGCAGGAGCACCAACAACATTCCAAGCCGTCTGCCCTCCGAGAGTATATTTGAGGATGAGGAACCCAGTTTTGTGCGTGGCTGGCCCACACTTGTCAGATAATTCGTGCACGCCCAGTAATCCAGTTAATAACTAGATCGCCATCGTATCTCACTGCCTACTTTCTAACTCAATTATGGTTTTAACATTAACAGTAACGTATAGGTACTTATTATGCCTTACAAATATTTTATCGTGCTTGCAAGTTACCGCGGTGTCGCAGAAAGAAAGCTTGCTCAAAATATATCAATGGTTATTTTTAATACTGTAGCTATTTTTCTTTTTTCAAGAAACTAAAACATCGCAGAAGTATTTTGTAAAATCTCATGTCCTTGAATTGATTAATATTATAAGGTCTGTATGAAAAAAATAAGATCCCGCTACCCGCCACACGCTGGACCCGCTATGATTTATGAAGTAACACTATAACACGTAGGTATTAAACCTTCACAAACTCTTCGATACTTAAAAGTGGATTCATTATAATGATCGCCATTAACGCCGCACTATATTTATAATGTAGGGAAGTAATTCGGGTCACTCGTCGCCAGTACCAACACTCAATGTGTCAAATTAAACTCGGTATGTGTCCGTCACAAAACTTCAACTGCAAGCAGAGAAGTAGAGGACCGTAATGTTCTCTTGCAAGATTCCGTATTCATGTTTCAAATACTGAGAATACTTGAGTGTTTCATATACTGAGAATTCTTGACTGCTTCATTTATATCTTAAGGAGATATGAATAGATTTTCATATAAGGTGTATGGAATTTTTATTTCACACTTCGATCTAGTTATCAATGTTACATTTACTGGGAATTCATGACTATTCAAATACTGAGAATTCGTAACTATTTCAAATTAACAATTCAAGACTGTTTAATATATTGAGATTTCTGAGATCATCAAGAGTAAGTTTACTGCAACTGTTCTTCCTCGTGTCGTGTGTGTGTGTGCTAAATTAAAAACTCAATAAAATGGTAACGAGTGGCGAGTGGCCGGCGACCGCGAATTAGTCTCGTTTAGTGGTACCACCATTAGTGAAGTGTGGGAGTGTGGGAACTGACTCGAATGATGCGCTGTTGATGAATGCTCACGCGCCGACGTCATACCCATACAATGAAGAATAATGAGTCCACGACAATCTGCCAACAAAGATATACAACAGCAGCTTGCCGGCTCTTCTCCATAGGAAACGACCAATTGGAACCGTGCACCTAGCTTCTGACGTTTCATAAGTGCCCATGTAGGTTTATGTGAAATAAAATAATTTGAATTTGAATTCAGCTACATTCGCAATACTTACTTTCGGCAAACATCATAATATAATATTTGGGCAACACAGTTGCGCATGAAAACACCCTGGTAGTTCTGGCAGCCTATCTATGTAGGAAGAACATTAACGTGATAAGTTATCTTAAGAAGAAGCATGAGTGCTGACTGTACGTCTGCGCGCTGAAGGCAGCCCACTACCAGGTATCACATTCATGTCGAAAATCCGACACGATATGTGAGCATTGAATGAAACTAAACCGTTCTTTTAGTAATTTGAAAGTAAACTATAAAAATGTTGCGAAATTAATGCCTTCTAGATTAACATCCTCAGTAACTAGTTCAAAAGAAAAACTCAGTGTTGTGCAACTTTAACCACATGACGTGTAAGGTTACGGCCGAGACACTCCCAGGCATCTGTCTAGAGACTATCGGGCTAGTGTATAAGTCAGGGCCACAGCAGACTGCTCATCATGCAAACTAATTAACAGTAATATGATGGACGTGGGAGGTCACCCGCTTCCCATCGAACTGGCCCGGGCAGGTAATTGAACTACATTCGAAGCAGAATGTGGTAACATGCTCGTAGATGAGCGTGTTCAAAAGTGAAACGCCAATAAAATCGATAAGTAAATAGAGTAATGATGTGTTGACAGAATGGAGTAGGGCAGCACTTCCGCTGGAGCAAGGGTGACCAAGAGATAGTCTAGTACCGGTACCAGCTAAACGAGAAAGTTTATATCATAGTGAGAAGATCAGTCAGTCTGCAATAATGTTAGCACTGCTCAGGATGTGCCGGACGTATCTGTTTAAGCCTCCATAATCAAGGAGGCACTATCAACACCATTCTATTGTTGTGCCATCTACACTAGCTAGCATACTTACATGGATACAACCAGCACGTATCTGGTATAACTTTATTATGTTCATCAGGAATGGAAATAACATAGCATTGATCCAGTTCTCAATCCCCAAAATAACAAAGACCTATAAATATCCAGAGACGCCAATCATTCAAAAACCGCACCCGCTGTTAACACCAACAATTACTGTAGCAATCACATAATTGTAGAGAACTGCATCAACGCTGACGGCTTCTATGAAGAACTTCAAGTAAATTGCACTTAATAACCACTTGTGACTTGTGAACGGTCTCCAAATGTCAGGGGTTGAAAAACGTTGACATTTCAATATGTCCGCCAATTTCCTTGTTGACAGTTTGCGTGTTTCCAAACGATTTGAGTAAAAAGCCCTCTTGGTTTCTACTTTTAAGGAAAACTGATGACACTCCTTATAGGTCTCACGACGGATCCTTAAAATCAAGATATGGTAAGTCGCAGGTCAGTGGTAACGAAACCATTATAAGCTGGCCTCTTATTCTGTTGAAACTTCGTACTACGCTAGGCCAACTTAAGGTCAAAATATAACCGCTGATGACGTGCAGCCTACTGGTACTTACTCGCTTTATTTAATTATATGTCTAGGCCGGTTAGCTAGGACTCTAAGGCGTCCGATTGGCCAATGAAAGGTCATGATTGGCAGAATTTAGCTCCCCACTCAAAACACTATTGAAGACAACCAACTCCTATAACAAACATATTTGCAATGTTTTATTTACGAACTTACCTAATTACTTTTTCTGGTTATTTTAATCAAGATGAGACTATCATTAATATTAGCACTACATTGAATAATAGCAACGAGAGGGAAGCTTCACGTTCATTCCTCGACTAGTAGTGATGTGCACTATTAGCACCCGTTAGATCCGCGGATGTAGATAACTGCGGCCAATTAACTATTGATAGCGGTTATGATATTAGCAGTTAATAATTTATTATTTGATGTGAATGAAATAATTATAATCACAGACAGTTTTTGAGTTATTATTGGTAGCTAGTAGAGTCATATTGCATATTTTTTTTATTTGTGCTCAGTTATTGACAAATTTTATTCGATTTGTATTATGTGTCAGTCTTCCAGAGAAAGTAAATAAATAAATAGGTTCTGAATATATAATTACAACATGACTTGAACATAACTGGTGAAAAGTGAGTCTAAAAACCCCATTTTAGTTTGTTAATAGCTTTGGTTAAAAAAATATCAAAATATGGCTGATAATAACGAACAGAAGCACATGTCTCTGTTCGTTATTATCAGCCATATTTTAACTACTGTGAGCGTACCATGGGTAGTGTTGGTTATTGCGCGATAGAAAAACCGTTTGCAGTTCAGAAATTTGCGATCAAATTAATCAAACTAACAATATTCACACACTGTAGGTACACGACACAACTATTCGGAACGCACGACAGTTTCTAAACGTCTTAACTATTTGACCGCCACCCACGAACTCTGCTTAGCTCCAGGCCGTCCAAGCGTTATGTTGTAGACTCTGTCGAGCGCCGCTAGGGGGCGCTGGCATCCCGATTAGTCAACTCAGTAACGTTTAAGTCTACCAACTGTTGATAGAACAGTTGGTAGACTTAAAATTAAAAAAACAATTACCCCGTCGGACACAGCATAGTAGGAGAGTGTATTCTGGTAATTGTATTTTCATTTTATTACTACTTTTTCTTCTTTTTCTTGTATTTAATTTATTTAAGTAATTTAATATTTACTTAGCTTGAGTAAGTAGGTCTTTGTTATGTCATACCAATATAGTTTTAGTTTGTTATTCCTGTTGTTCATTATTTGTTTAAACTATGATATTTGGTTATTATACTGAATTTATTGCACAATTATTTATTTATTAATTACTAGAATGTATTATTAATTTAAAATAAGTTATTGCACTGTGTATATAATACATGTGTATATATTTATTATGAATTTATTGATTATATTAATTATTTTATTTGTTTAATTATGTATTAATTATAAAATAAAAAATCCTTTTATTTCTTACAAACAAAAAGTAAATAACAGATAATTGACTATATCTAATGTATATATAACCTATGATTATAACTATTCTATGTATTTATCTATCTATCTATGATTATATTTATTTTATGTATTTTAGATAGATAGATAGATAAATAAATCGTTTATTTAGTGTACACAAAAGACGATTAAATAATGACTAATTAGCTATCAGGAAATAGCTGCAAGATGCCAATGTACATACAAACAAACAAATAATATAATAAGACATTGTGATGACACACAAAATAATGGATCAACGAACATAAAAAAGTGCGGTGTGCGTCTCAAGGTTGCACCAAATGGGAGTCCAGCTCAGCGTGTGCAGGCAAATATACCTGACGCTGATATTCTGCTGAATCCCTGCAGTGACATACGGAACATCGAGTAGATGAGATAAATATGCGAGTTATTGGTGTTGTGATAAAGTGAAATGTCCGGAGTGAAATGTAAGTATACTCGCAATTTAAATATTTTTCTACAGTAAAGTTTAGCATTTGGAAACGTTGGATGATGATTGTGTATTTGATTACTTGATTATTTAAATAGATAAATGTATATTGTATAAATGATTTATCTTATTGTGATAATAGTGTCATAGGTGTGAATAAAATAATCGAATTGAATGGATTAAAATGTGTTTGCAATAAATAATTATAGGTAAATAAGCATATGTATTATAACCATTGTCTAACAATAAATCCACAAATAATTAAATTAATTACTATTCCCTTTGTTCGCAGATATTGTGATCACGACTTGCACTAATAAAGAAGAATGACTCGGGAAGAACACGGCAGCCAGTTATATTATGGACGTGTTCGAAACAGTCAAACCCAGTTTTTTCTGCGAGGCGAGACTTCATCTTGAGGATGGAGTGGTTAGTTAAAAATGGCGTTACGTGACTTCTTGGTGGTATTGAGAAGCAGAATCGAGCGCAGGCGTTTAGCACCCTCTGGATCAGTCGATCAGTTCTTGCCAGTGGTCGAGGGCCCATAACTGCGTCCGCTTAGTTTAGGTTAGATAGCACGAGTGACTCAACCAGCTGGATCCGCAAATCCTCTGATAGATAAGATCTTATTTTATAAAGGACCTTAAGCTGGTAAAAACAAGTGTGCACTGACTCTGCCACGTATGTATCCTATCTCAATCCAGCGTCCATGTTCAGACCTAGATTACGTGGCTGAATGACTCGACTGACTGCACCGATTTGATGGTTGGTTCCAAAGAGCATATACTTAGTTTTAGTCGGGTTAGGTACCAAACCGTTGTTTTCGGCCCAATATGCTATCCTATCAAGATCATCGTTAAGGTCTTTTAACGCGCTGACATAGTCACTTGGCTTAAAAGAGATATAGACTACAAGTCTATATCTATTTAATGCTAAGTGACTATCGTCATCTGCATAAATGTGGTACATACACCGCTTTAGGGAATTTATTATATCCGCAAAACAATGAAGAGGATGGGTCCTAGTATTGAGCCTTGCGGGACTCTCCTATTAACGGAAGTAAGTGACGAAATAAGGGAAGAGCCATTGCTTAATTATATTTCTACACGCTGCTGACGGTTGGTGAAATATCTTTGGAACCAATCATAATCATAATCATAATCTTTATTCAAAAAGCCAAATACAATTCGTCCATCTCAACCAAAATATGCAAACGCCACTATAATACTATGAATAAAATAAATAAATAAATAAATAAATTACAACGCTAAGCATTATTTGAGACAGAGTGAACGTCTGTGTCTGTGCTAGTATAAACTGTGTTACAGACACAGGCGCCTTCCTCTTACAATGTATCGTGTTTCGATCAAATTCGTAATAGTTTAGCTTTGATAGAAATAAATCTATATTAATGCAGTCAAAAGCTCGCGAAAAATCGAGTAGTACGAGAAGTGTGCACAGGCTCTTATCCTGTGCTGACAGAATGTTATCTGTCACGTCCAAAAGAGCCGTAGAAATACCACGTTGTTTACGAAAGCCTGATTGTAGCTCAGGTAGAATATGTTTGTCTTCCAGATATTTTGCCAGCTGCTGACATACAGCCTTTTTAGCAATTTTGGATTGGCAAAGTAGAATACTAATGGGCCTAAGGTCTAAGGTTGTCTTTTAAGTCAGTTGGGTTTGTTTTATTAGGTAATGGCCTAACAATTGCGACTTTCCAGATGTATGTGAGATGTATTTAAATATTCTATGTATTTATCTATCTATGCTCATATGTCTAAATTTTAATATAGTTTATGATTTTATTTTATTTTTTATATAATACATTTTAAATCATGTTTATATATTAAACCGTGATATGTAGCGTTTATATTAGTATGTATTATATATTTGTATCTTAAATAATATTTTTATGCTAGGATACTAATTAATTTGGTTTGCAAGAACCCCTCCTCGGGTGAAGGCCTCCTCAAAGAATCCCACTGATCTCTGTATTTGGCTATTTGTAACCAATTTGGGCTCGCTGTCTTTGTGATGTCGTCTTGCCAACTCGCATGGGTGTCATCTTCTACAGCATTTCCCTTTTTGACCGCTTCATGAGGTAATTTGTTTCGTCCATCTCTCATCTTGTAGTCGCGCGTGCCCCGCCCATTTCCATTTAAGTCTTTGAGCATGAATAGAGCGTCTGTTGATTCCCATAGCGCGTTGGCAGCTGGTGATTTTGTTCTTTACTTTGCTAGAATATCTCCAGGTCTGACAAGCATAGGTAAAGCATGGTAGGAGACATGTGTTCATCAATCTACTTTTTATCTTTACTGTCATATTTTCTTTAGGCTCCAGTATTTATTCTAAGATCTTTGTATTCTTCGTTCTCATTCTAGCTCATTATTTTTCCTGTCAAAACGTATTTGTTTCTCAAGTTAAACGTAGTTTTCTGTGTAGGTAAGTACATCGTTGTCGACTGATATTCTTGATTCTGTACTGTTCGCCATTAGCATTGTTTCAGACATGTTCATTTCCAAACCGACTTGTTTGCTGGCTTCGTTCAGTGAATCATTAGTTGTAGTTGTGTGCTTTCTGACAGTAGAACCAGATCATCGGCGAAGCGGAGGTGACTAAGGTATTTGCCGTCGATATTTAGTCCTTATTTTTTCCATTGATTCTAAGATGGCAATAAATAATTGCGGAGACAGGGTGTCGCCCTGTCTTACCCCTGTGTCAATGGGAAAGCTTGGTCCAATTTTTTCCAGTTTCGCTGTAGATTTATTGTTCAAATATATTTGTAATTACTTGTATGTATACATTTTCTATACCCTGCTCTTTCAACGTTTCGCAGACGCCTGAGTGGGCCGCTGTGTCGAATGATTTTTTGAAATCAATGAAAGCGATATAGAGAGCTCTCCTTCGTTCTTGCTATTTTTTAATTAGTAGTTCCAAGGTGTGAATGTGATCTATTGAGAAACCCTTTCTAAATCCAGCTTGTTCAATGGGTTGTTCCGCATCTAATATAGTGCTTAGTTTTTGATTGATTAGAGCGGAGAAGAGTTTGTACAAGTATGTTAATAAGCTTATTATTTCTTTTCTTTAAGATATCACGTGGGTCTCCTTTTTTATAAAATATTATTATATTTGAATGTGACCATTGAGTGGGTGTATCGGTAGTTTCCAGTATGCGGTTGAACAGGAGAGTCAGAGGTAGGGCTAATTGGTTGCAGCCCGTTGTTATGTTGTCTGAACCTGGGCTTTTATCTGATTTCAGACGTTTAATAAGCTTCAATTATTTATTTTACGTCGAACTGTGTTCTCACTTTTTTTGGCTCTGTGGTGCTCTGTCCTGTATATTTATTATGTAGTATTAAATGTACATTTGTAATAATGTCTTTCTTGTAAATTATAATTTATCGTCAAAATATTATTTTATACTATAATAGCTTTTGTCCAATAGCGTAACAAGTTTTAATTTATTAATAAAACTATTATCTTAATTTTTTTTTATGGGTTCTTGTAACTTGTTGTACATTCGTATAGACATGACAAAGGTACTGGAGGAATGCATTTTTAGCCGCGAAGTTGGTATGTTTAGTCTGTTTTTATATCTAAATGTAATTTTAGTTTGTATGTTTTCTCGTTTACTATAGAATTTCGGGTATTTGCGAACAAATTTTTATACTCAACAACAGTGCCTGTTCGACTTATACTCAACAACAGTAGTTGTGCGACAGAAACATCCAGTCGCCGTTCACTGCTTGCAACACCCGATTGGCTGCCACTGTTCGTGCACCAGGTCCCGATATGTCCTGGTTTCCTACACTTGAAGCACACGAAAGGCTTCACTGACTTAGATCTTCCCCAGTTGTCAATTGGCTTAGCTAGGATGTCGCACACCATGATCGCGCATAACGCTAAATCGTTCGTAATTATCAGCCATATTTTAACTACTGTACCATGGGTAGTGCTGATTATTGCGCAATAGAAAAATCGTATTTATCAAACGAGCAATATTCACACACTGTAGATACACGACATATCTATAAACGGGGGGCAAATAACAGTTTGGGACTCGCACGACGAACTCCTTGAAGTTGATGTTCCGGTGCGACTCTAGTAACTGTACCCTCGGCATGTACCTTATCTTTTGGCGTATGTACTCCACGATGTCCTCCGCCTTAGTGGTGTAGTGCAGGCGGGAGATGTACACCGGTGTGTTTGGCGTTGCGGCACGCAGGCTCACTTCGAGGCCCGTAGGAGCTTTGCCGCATCGGTTCTTGTTCGATCGGCGCTTCCTTCTTTGCACCATCACGAAACCGTCATCATTCGGCGTCTTTTCTGACATGGGCTTAATACTAGGAGCGCCAGGGACCCTCGCGGTGATGCTAGCGAAATCCCTTTGTTGGGGTTTCGCCAGGGCTACAGGCACTGGCAGCGGTATGAAGCGAGGACTTCGGGCGGCGCTACGCAGAGGAGCTACGGTGACGAACACGGGGCTGCGGGGCGCGCCGGAGGGTCGCTCTGCAAGCTTAGCAATTGAGGGATGCGCTGGTGACGAAACTGGTCGGTCTACTTGAACAGAGTGATTATATCCTGCAGGCTCCTCTTAGTCCCGTCACGCCGGCGGGATACCATCTGGTCGCGCTTGTTCAGCACACTACCTAGCTGAGGTTCGTTGCGCAAATCTGGACAGCGGACACCTCATCCAAAACATCCACGTTCTGCTGCAGGAAGGCCAGCAGCTTATTCGCCACTAGTTCATTACTCATGGCGGGTAAATTACGAGTGACAACTTGCGCTGCGCTAATCGAAATAAAGAAAGTACAAACGCGTCCGCATCGGAACGCAGCACAAGCGAGAATGAGACTTTCTTTTTTCAACTATGGCATCTCGCAGGTGACCACTAAGGTCGTGGCTGCTTAACCGGACTTTCCTGTGGCTGCCTTTAGCTTCTACACTAAGAGCCTCCAGCAAGGAGCATAAATGCAAACTATACTATGTTACAAACTAAACGAGCGCTAAATTATAATTTTTATCTGAATATAAGAAAATATTTGAAATACGACTACTGAGCCGAAAGCCCAGACAAGTGGCAATCGCTTTTAAAGCGTTTCGTATTACTACAACGATTTGCAACAGGATTGTCGTCAGTCCTGATAGCTGGCTTTAGAATGTCAGTTTGTCTAGACAAACTGACATTATAATATGCGGGGCCTGAAGGCCTAGGCTTTCAGGCCCCGCGTATTATAATGGCTTTCCACCTAAACTGTGTGTGAATGCGAAGCGGCGGGCGAAATAGAATTACTCTATTTTGAATAGATAGATATGCAGGTTAGTAATAGTATTAGTTTGTTTCGTCGCTTACTACTGCTCTTTCTCGCACGGCTTTGGTAGAAAACCAGCCTTACGGTACTGCAGTTATCTCAACTGTGTCAGTCCGTCATGCGCTGATCAGTATGCGGCGCGCGCGCAACCCGCTTGCGCTAACCTGCATCGCGTCAACCCCAACAAATACCCCCTCGCCCCCCACTTCACCCCCTGACCATCCCACGCGTGGGTCTGAGTATAAGATGAAGAAGTACTGTTAAAGTACAGTAAGATCACTCTTAACAAGAGGCGAGTTACATGTAAGGAACTGTAGTAATTTTCTAATGATTGGATTGCGGTTATTGACACTTCCATTATCTAATTTTGTTTCGCTGAATACCTAATTGGAATCATGTAAAGTGTCACTATTTTTTACAACCGAAATAAAAGTAGCCCGCAGGCCAAAACACTACAGTCGCAAATCATATTTGTTTTTTTGTTTAGCTGCTAGGTCTGTATTTGTGAACCATGAATCTTCTGCAATTTTATAAAGATTAGATCTTCTCTTCATGTGTCTATTCAGTATCATGTGACTACATAAAGTGAATGAGATCAAACACAGTCTTGCTCACGACATTTGTGAAAGCGGTAATCTCCTAAGATAAATCTGTGTACTGCGCAGGCGCATGATTTGAATACATGTCACAAAAATTAATGACGCCCTCTGTTGTTCGGCAGGGGAAGCATCGCCGTAAATCAGAGATTAGTATCAATTGTAATTAACTAGTCAATATTTACATATTCTTAACAGCATCCGTTACACTCTTGCGCATATTTGAATTTGGACGCTGATTAACCAAAGTGGTAGCGAACATTCTTTTAATAAAGAAATAATGATTACAATTCTAGTATGGCTGTGAGTATTCAAAAACATTTAGGCATTTAGGCAAATTACAACGAGGAAGGAAAGGCCTTACAATGCTTTTAAAGTACTTGCTAACAAAAACAAGTTAGACATTTTCTGAGAAGACAAGATGTGGCCTGATGGCGTCACATTTCGGCGCTTTATACACTTTAAGAACAGAAAAGAAGACAAATACTACTAGTTCTGTGTGTTGTGGGAACAACAAAGGCAAATAATGGATAGTATTTCAACAATAAACTGAATAAAATTTAATTGTAAAATAATGAAGACGTCGGCGTCGGTGAACTGTGTGTGTGCACTGTGTAAAGCAGTTGATATTGTTTTGTTACAAGAAACGTGTTTAGACCCTTCATGATTGTGTGTGTGCCTAAATAAAATCAAATCAAATCGTTTATTCGCATAGAAAGTAGGTATTGTACTCGTCCAATAAAGTTGATATAAAAACTAATTGTTGTACTAACATAGATTTTAAATAATTTGTAATGCTAACACGGAATGGCCCTTCAAAGCCTTATAATAAAGTATTATTATTATTATTAGGTCGATACGATCCGTCGGCACTTAGGAACCGGGCGTTTCAAATAAAATACGGAAAAGTATTCGTCTTTGTAACTTGTTTGGTTTGTTTTGTTTTTCTTTTATTTTCTCGTGCTCTTTGCAAGATAAATATCAGTACCTAGTGTATCTACATACCACAGATATTGCACAAGCCGACTATTACCGCATTAACGTAACGGGGTCTAAACATAGTGCAGGAGCCATCACTGAGTACTGGCTCCCCGACTATGAGCAGTAACTTATACCAACTGATAGCTTGAGTTAACTACTTATTAACGTGGCACAAAGTAGTTTTACTACAGGTCTATAGCGCGGTCATAAAGGTGCTGCTTGTAAACCTAAAATAGGATAAATGAAACTTCGCGAAATTACAAAAAACAAAAAAAAACGTATTTTACACGCACACATTTCAAAAGGCGTGGAGCGCTTTTTGGTTGTGTTTACTTTTAATTAATTTAAACAAAGCGCTCCACACTTTTAAAATTAATCATTGTATATAAAAAGAAGTGACAAGCTGCATTGGTACAAGACTTATATCGTAACTAATACAAGTTAATTTAATTACAAGCGTACTTTTTTGTTTTTTTAAACTATATTTATTTTATTTTTTACTTTTTACTCTAGTTTTTTATAAAACCTAAAAGCGTGCTGTCTAAAGCTGACATTAGTGGTAATCAAGTGACATGGGGTGAAAGGGACTGTAACCAAATTTGTGAATACAATAGGCTATGTCATGTTAAACTGGAAAATGTTGATTTTCCGTCTGAAATGAGTAGTTGTGCTAATAAAATGTGTTCCAACATTCACCATAGACATTGTTTAGATAACTTGTATGGTGAAATAGTATGTATATTAACAGAAGCGTCTAAATGTTCAGCGTTTGTTAGAGAGAGACGTAACAAAGGTAGCATAACCGGGTGGAACAGATACGTCAGGGATGTTCATGGGCCAGGCCTTGCTTTCAGATGTGGGTGCTAAATGGAAAACCATCTGTCAGATACGTTTCCGAAAAAATGTCTGAATACAGGAAACTTTTCAAGTCCCGATTGAAGTGGTGTCTTTAAGGGGCGGGGCAAAAATTACGTGACTGTACCTACAGTCAGTCACCTTAGCTGGTACCCCCTTAAATAAAGTCTCTCGGTTCAAGTATCTGGGCCACTAGGTTACCAAGAACTAACAGGATGACACGGATATGGAAAGGGCACGTAGGGCGTTGGCTGTCCGGTGTAATATGTTGGCCCGCAGGTTCGCGCGTAGCAGTAATCAAGTGAAAGTGACTCTTTTTATGACTTACTGCCAAACACTATACACGTGCAGCCTGTGGGTTAACTACACACTTGGGTCATACAACGCCCTGCGTGTTCAATACAACAACGCGTTTAGGGTGCTGCTGGGGCTACCACGTTTCTGCAGTGCTTCGACTATGTTCGCAGAGGCGCACACTAATGGTTTCCACGCTCATATAGAGAAGCAGCGTGCGTCGCTGCTGAGTCGTGTTAGGTCCAGTAGTAACAGTTTGTTAAGCATGTTCGGCGACAGGTGGGACTCACCACTGCTGCGCCACTGGATACGATTGCATACTGTACTGTGAGCAGTGGTCAGTTCTTCCCGGTCCTAATGTGTGTAACTGTGTCCTTAACTGTTTTTATTTTATGTGATGTTTTATTTTAATCTTTATGTGACGAATCATAGGTATAAGCTCAAAATCGAACGGTTTACTAGTAGCCACTGAAGAGTTGCACTATCCACCTCCTGGCTCCATCATCAAATTATTGTATTGTTTTCGGTCCTTGATTCGTGTGCAAATTTTCAAGTTAATCGGACGTCTTGAAGTTGGTGAAAATTACGTTAAAAGATTCCGTTACAGGTCAAGCTAATAAAAGCGTGTTAAGAGGGTGTTGGAGACCGTGTTCTCCATAAAAATGTATTCCCCTTTTTTCTTCCTGAATAATGCTTCCTGAATAATGCTTCCTGAATATGCATTTATTTTCATAAAATCTAGGTCTGCTGAAAACACGTCCATGTTATTTCCTTTTTTTCAGCAACTTATTGGTAATGAAAATATGACCCTTCAAAAATAGCCCCATTTTTACCACCGTGATTACAGGACTACCAGACAAATTCGAAAAGTTTTTAACATAATGATAGGAACCTACCAATACTCTTTCTTAAAATTTTCATGTAAAAAATTATTGAACCGGTTCAGTTTTCGAGAAGTCAAAAGGGGAATACGAAACGTCAATCTCTTCCATTTTTTGTGATATAATCGGTCTGAGCTGCAGCTGTCCCTATCGCACTCTACGGAGGCAGTCATGAGGTAAGGCGACGGCAATAGTTTCTTCAAATACCTATTTTTCAAATTCCTCACAGGCCCTGTTCCCTCTTAAAAAGCAAACTGAAAAGACTTAAATTATTCCGTTTCTCAGCTAAATTCTTGAGAATACCTATAATAAAAAAACCGGCCGTGTGTTTTTTCCAGCTCATTCATAAATGGCTGACCTCATGGCAACGTCGACACTTCACCCGCACATAGGTAAAGATATACCGTTCATTCAGCCCAGACAGTCATTATCATAATTTATTAACAAATATTCACATAAATCCTCTCGCGGATACATCAAACCAAGTTTTTGCGTCTGACATATGGAGGAGTTAGCATATAAAGTTATTAACACAATACTTAATTAGGTAAACTGCCAGTGTAAATTCCGGGCCAGCCAAACAATTTGCCGATAAGTATTGAATTGGATTGAAAAACTTGTATTCAAGATTTTATTGTCATTAAAACAGAAGAGATTATTTGGCAATATTTGGTTAAACTGTTTGTCATTTGAACTACAAACAAACTTCTTCATTTAATAATTTTAACATTCGGCTAATTTCTGTAGCATCACTCCATTTCAAACGTGCTGACTGTTCGCCAACTTTTCATTATGCACTTAGTATTAAAACAGCACACCATGCTTACCTACACTGCTGACAATACTAACAAGCGACGGAATGATATAGTATGCACATCTAATACAACCCCAAAACATGTCTTTGTAGAAAGATTTTTTACATTCTTAGGCCCATTTCTGTACAATAGATTAAATAGAAAACTTAGTATTTATAAATTAAATTACTTTAGCTGTAAAAAAATTATACTTGATTATTTACTAACCATAGATTATGCACAGACAGAAGATCTACTTGTTGTCTGCAAATAGAATCGTTAACATGCTATTTTATTTTGATTTACCTAATTTTAATTTTAGTTTATACTATTTACTGATTGTTAATTTATTACATTAAGTATTTATGCACTTCCTAGCCTGAAGCACAGGTTCAACCTAGTTCAGGCAAATAAGCAACTGTGCTCTATTTTAATTATTCAGTTACTTATTGTAAACGTGCCCCTTTTTATAAATAAACGATTTATTATTATTATTTATTTGTTTTATAATCCTTCATCCACGCATCTCCGTTTCATCCCGAGATGTCAGTCGTCACCAGGAGGATACAGCAAAGCTGCGCCGACGCACTAGCGCAGTTTACAGCATGTTTTACGACGGACGATAGCATCGACGCGATCACATCACTGGCTCATGGTAATGTCTTGATATCGATGCCGATATCCCGTGCCGATGGAGCCGGCAGACAAGAACATGTTGCGATGGAAGAATCCTAAGATATGTCTGGGTTTGCGGAAGTCAGGATTATATTGAACTTGCGAAGTTACCTACTTAAATATTAATACTACTGGTAGTTTTAGCTTCTACATGGAAATGGGATGCCCAGTCTTATTGTGTTCGAAAACAACAGAAGATCGTCATTCTGACGGTGTCAACAACACATTCCTAGTTTATGAGTAGCAAAAGTCAGGTGTCACACATTGGGTTAACTTAATAAATTGCAAAAATGCTAAACCCCTAACCCAACTGATGACACTATCCAAGCCTGTTGTACGGTCACCGCCCAACTGGGAGCCGTTACGATCGCCTCACCCACGGGAAGATCATACGCCAATTCTACACAAATCAGTATGTAAATCATTCGATTCCCATTCTTAAGCCATCCAGCCAGCAGGATCACTCGTTAAAATATTATACAAATGTGCAAAATTAAAATAAAAGCGCCCCGTGGAGAAGTTTATTGTAGTCGTAATAATAATCATTTGTGCCTATATATTGATAAAAATCATGTCATGACGGGTGTTTCTGACACCTGCTGTCAGTCGGAGGCTGCGGCTACTTATTATTCGAGTCAGTATCCGGTCTCATCTGATTTCTTTCACATGAGTTAAGTTGTTACCTCCTGTGCTTCGTTAAGTGAAAACGTTAAAACCAGATAAGTACAAGTTTTACGAAACAGATGATCCGTTCGGGAGTTGCGATATAGTCATATTATAAACAGTTCCACATAGTTAAATGATATTGATATGTTAACTCCTAAGGACTTGGCTATTACAGTATTTTAAGATAGCACTGACAACTTGACAAGTGGTGAAAAAAACTGCTCTACAATTTTCACAAAAAATTACAATATTCTCATGATAAAAAAGCGCAAAGAAATATAAATCGAGAATGGAATCCCTCCACAGTATCTTTGCATGGGCTGTATTAAATCTATCAGTCACTAGTTAAATCGTGTAAATCAGTATTTATCACCGTTTCTCGCGAAGGCCGGAACGCTGCGTGGTTATCACATTTTGTAGCGCGGGCGCCGACTAGGCATCGCGCAATTCCATCGTCAGCTGCGCCAGTACTCGCGCCGCTCGGACCTAGGTACTCTATCCACTGAATCATTTTAGCTTTACACGTCTAGGATATAATAATCATGTTTTTTAGGGTTCCGTATCTTACAAGGAAAAAACGGAACCCTTATAGGATCACTTCGTTGTCCGTCAAATTCAAATTCAAATTCATTTATTTCGTGAACACAGGGTACATACAGTAGATGTTTTCATAAATAATAAGATCCGAGCTGTGCTCCGCCAAAAGGCATACAAAATTTTAACAGGTTTTACATGCATAAAACATAACTATTTCAAAGTAGGTTATATCACAAAAAATATAGATTAAGTATGTCAAATTTAGATTAAATTGTTAAAAATATGTCAGTTAAATAAAGTAAAAGGGCCAAACAATACAAAATGAAAAAATTATGTCACTAATAATTAAAATCAATAATCAAAATCATTCAGAATGTGACATATGATAAAACAGACTAATTAAAATTTGTCATTTAAATATTCGTCAACAGAATAATACACCTTATTATTATTTAACAGTTTGAAAAGATTCCCTTTAAATTCATTAATGTTCATACATGAGATAACTTGTCCTGGTAACTTATTATACAGTTTTTGAGCCATTGCATAAAAGCTTTTGCTATGAAATTTGGTTTTAGTTGCTAACACCTGCAATTTTTGTGAGCGACGTTTACTTTCTACAAATCTATATAAATTCATGTTTTGTTTTACAAAAATACAGGCCTCATAAATATAAAGAGATGGTAACGTTAAAATATTTAGTTTTTGAAAATGTGGCTTGCATGATACTGTTTGTTTTATTTTACAAATAGCTCGGATGCATTTTTTCTGTGCAACAAGTACCTCTTGAACCTTCGGTGCATTACCCCAGAATATGAGGCCATACCTCAAAGTTGAGGCGACATAACCATGATACGCTTCTAGTAGGGCGGTCTTATTTGCAATTTTGCCTAGCATATAAAGACGTCCGTCCGTCTGTCAGTCTGTCAAGACAAGACCCTTTTTTTCAAGAATGCAGCCGATCTTAATCTACCTGAAAGAGAGCATGTTTTTCAACTACAATGTTAAGTTTTTGTTTGGGATAAATTCATCCCAGCTACTTGGCCGTTTTTTTTTTCTCTTTATTATTCGAGTTAACTGATCTTTTTAATAAGATGAAACTTTATGGAATAAAAATAAAGCATAATGTAAGTCTTCACATTAACAACTAGATAGGTACAGTCACGAGCTTTAATTTGGGACCCACCTAAGGTTGAATATCGTGTAGCAAACTTTCGCCATTTAGAGCTATTATGTTAACGCTGTCACTGCACAAACAATAAACGTCATAATGTTTACCATCGACAACTTTACGTTTCTAGGGGCTAACGTCAACTGGAGCGAGGGCAAACGATCATTACCGATTTCCGAGTAATAATTACTTTTTGGTCCTGTGGTCCCATAAGAAAAAAGAAACAAATAAAAAAGAACAAAATTATATTGTCAATATATGATAGCTAGTCAACTAACCCGCTTATTCTTCAAACCTATATTAGTTAAAAAGTCTTGTCTCTTTCTCAAACATAAATATCAAAGTGACGGACCAAAACAACATATTTAAAATAAAATAGGTTTAAAGGCCGTTTATGATTATGGGGGCTTAGAAGATTTCAGCTAAAATATTGATTAATAAAATCTTTAGAAAAACAAAGTTTTTTATTCTTTATATTTATTAAGACATTTATGACACAAACCTCAATCTTAACACAATTGTATAGAAAGCATGGTTAGCGGTGCACAAAATAAACACTTATCACCGAAGGCTACGACTAAATTAATTTAAATCTCTCCAGTAATTTTTTTATCATAAATATTCAAAACCGCGTATATCCACCTTCATTGTCAATCACAGCCTGGAGCCGGTTACGCATGGATCCAATCAATTTGTCACATATGTCAGTACCCCTTAAACTTTCCCAGACTGTGAGGCAGTGATCCATAAGTGCTTCTCTAGTTCTTTCGTTTCTATTTGACCATTTTTGAACCATTAAGCCCCATAAATTTTCTATAGGATTTAAATCGGCACACTTTGCAGGCCACGGAATACGATTTAAATTTGCTCTATTATTGTCGAACCAAGTTCTAACGATTCTTGCCGTATGAATTGTTGCGTTATCTTGAACAAAGTTTATTGGAGCAACATCTTCTTGTGGATAATATAGTGGCAATGTTGGAAGGACACTCTCGTCTAATAAATCGACATAATCTTGAGCAGTGGCCCTGGGTGGTAAATTTATTAGTTCTCCAATGCCGGCTGAACTAATCTAGCCAGACATGTTAACTGTAATGCGACCAGACGCGTTGTTAGCTATGTCGTGGTCTTCCGTGTATCGCGTCCTGTCAATTCGCCACAAATGTAGTCTGCCCGTTTGGGAAGATTGAAAAGTCTTTTCATCGATGAAAGCCGTCGTCGTCCAATCAAAATTTAGATACTGACGTGCGAAAATAAGTCGAGCAGCTTTATGGGCATCCGTCAACGCAATTTTTTTTGCAGGCCGCCTGTGATGCAGTCCCATAGCTTTAAGATGCCTTCTAACTGTTGAAGGGTGGACTTCAAACGCTTCCGCAAAATGCCTCGTTGGCGTAAATCCATTCATCAGGTATTGCCTTTGCATCAAGCGGCTCTGCTCTTGTGTTATAACTTGCGGGTGATGGTTGTTTCGTCGTAAGTCAATAATATTTTCCTCGTTCCCGTGGCGTCGAACCCAGCGGCGAACTGTGTTTCTTGTCACATTTATTCGTCGCGATATCTCGTGAATGCCTACTCCTTGTTCGTGCAAATCAATAATTTGGAGCCTTATTTGGTCACGATTAGCCGCAAGCATTTTATTAATTGGTAAATTATATTTTGTGAAAATATCACATTAAACTATTTTCTTAAATGACACTGACACGACACATGTTCGTAATTAGAAAATCGTAATGATAGCTTTTTGCAACGAGGTTATCATTTCATAGGTCGATTAGATAAGACATTTTATGTCTTAACTTGACATTCAACATTTCAACCTTAAAGCAAAGTTTCAAAGTTTCGACCTTATTGCATTATGATTGTTCTAACAACATTTAACGGAAATGGGTCCCAAATTAAAGCTCGTGACTGTACCTACAAAGGGCATAAATATTCACCTTTTGTAAAAGTTATGAAGCGTACAGGAGAACGTTACCTACTGCATATCTATTTGATTTTATGAATGCACTGTGATCAATTTAATTTGGTTTTTTGTATTAGTTTAAAAATATTGCGAACTTGCGAGCTATTAATATAGACCAGTTTTTTTTGTCTAGGGCATCTCGTAGCTGACCTCTGAGGTCATGACTACTTAACCGGGCCTTCCTGTGGCTGCCTTAAGCTACTACACTCAAAGCCTCCAGCCAGGGGTAAAACTATTCTAATTAAAACCAAGCGAACGCTCGCTAAGGGCACCCCCTGTTGGGTACGAACCTCGGCTTCGCTGGGGGGAGGACAGCAAGATGGGACAATAAGGATGGGCTGGATTAAGGATATTTCATTATTATTAATCAGGAAATTTAAAGCTACTGCCTCAGCATCGACGCGGGCTGGTGCATCGTCGGTCGGGGAGGAGTAGTAACGATGTTTGGCGGAATCAAAGAAACGCTTGGAATTGCGTTTTTGAAATTGGTGGATTGTGGGGAGTTTTAGGTCAAGATAGAGATCTCGTTCCTGACGTACCCGGGGGCACCGGTGATCTTATAGGTAATAGGTAATACGGGCTGGTTTCCGCAACTCCACGTCAAAGCGCGTATTTTGCGTATGGGTGGGAAAAATCTGTTATTCGATCCACCCCAGCTCCTCAAAGAAGGCCAGCAACGCCTTGGTGTTACTGGCAATCTCGCGTAGGGTACCTGGGTTACCGAATTACTTTGCCCTGTAAGTGGCGACCACCGGGCAGTTTAACAGCACGTGAGCTGCTGTCTCGTCGTCCTCCATACAGGCTCTGCAGAGCGGACTGTCTGTAACTCCTATGACAAAGAGGTGTTTATTAAATGACCCATGGCCAGTTATAGCTGCAGTAACCGTACGCAGCTGCTGTTTAGTTAATCGGAGAACCTGTTTCGTGAGGCGGCCATCAATTGAAGGCAGTGCCTCCTTAGCCTGCCTGCACTCACCTTGGTCCGACCATAGTTTGTGATGCTGATCCCTAGTTCGTTTCCTTACCAGAGTGCGTAGGTAACCGAAGGAGAGTGGTACAATGGGTTCGGGCCCCACTGGTGCCATGTTCGACCCCCTTCTAGCAAGTTCGTCGGCTGCATCGTTCCCCAGCGAACCGCTCCGCACCGGTGATCTTACGAAGGAATCTGTTTTAGAGCGTTGGCTCCCGCATAGGTCATGATAGGACGAATGCACACCGTGTACGAACACAATTTGCACTTGAGTGTTAGTTTGCTACATGCATTCAGGATATAGTGGAGTCTACCTAGAGCGAAAGCTTATATAATAAGCCGTTATGCCAGACTTTTTCGATCGCTTTCGCTATATCGAAGAATACTGCACCGGTTATCAAACCGCGTTGGAAACCAGCGCTTATGTGTTCGATAATCCGGTGGGCCTGATGCACGCTAGAGTGCTGTTTTCGGAACCCAAACTGTTCGTTGAGGCTCTTGGTTTCGGCATAGTCTCTGAGACACTTATAAATAAGCCTCTCATAGACTTTGCCGAGTACCTTGAGCAGACTGATGGAGTGGTAACTCGACGTCTCGATCTTTGGCTTGCCGGGCTTCGGGATGCCGATGACCGTGGCCTCTTTCCACGCTTGTGGAAAGATGTTATTGCTTAGGGCACCATTGAAGATGGCGGCCAATAGCATTATCAGAGGGGTAGGGAATAGTTAGATCACCCTATTGATGATTCCATCAAAGCCGGTGATATAGACCAGACAGCGTCTATTAACATTTATACAGCTTCATCTTTCTTAAGCTTGAAATGAACAGCGGTTATAATAATATGGAGGATATTCAATATTATCATAACCGCTGTTCATTTCAGCTATTTAAAAATATTATGCGACACAGAATGTATAATCCTATGTATCGGTTCCACCTGTAGCGTGATTTACTATGTTTACAGGTACTTGAGCAGCATCGCCTAACATCGGCTAACTTCGGCGAAGTTTGTGCGAACTGTTGTCGGATCGCATGTTTCACGACGCGTATTTACGAGGTGTCGACTGCGCCGGCGCACTGTGGATCGAAAGAAGGCTCTCGAAGACATTGGAGCATACATTTGAAGTATTGGTTTTTGCTTAAAATGGCTTCTAATAGTCAATATTATGCATAAATATATCATAAGATACAATCTTGTAGGCAAATTATATAATTTATGCAAAAAAAAATGTATGGAGCTAATGCTTATGAGTCCAGAACGGAGAGAATAGCCGTTATATATTGCATATATTGCACACGGTGATGAAACTATTAATTTATGATTTTTCGACATATTTGTTTTTTTTTTTTAAAGCGCACCAAATTTCGTTATTTGAAGTGTGTCAATTTGCCTACCAGATTGTATTCTATGATATATTTATGCATAATATTGGCTATTAGAAGCCATTTCAAGCAAAAAAATCGGCACTTTAAAATTTAAGCTCCAATGTCTTCGAGAGCCTTTTTTCGATCCACAGTGCGGCGCAGCGTGCACGTAGATGAGAAGATCCGTTAGTGCAGATAGGTACCAACGATCTATTCACTAGAAACATGATAAGAAACAACATAAGCATTGAGTTATGGTGAATTAGTCACTTACAGGCGTACAACAGCACTTACATAAAAAATTGCTTCTTAAATATACGTTTAAACAAGATTTTTTACCCTTAGCGTAGTGAGGATAGAAAAATTAATTAAAAACTAAGAACAAAACATTAAGTAAAAAGATAAAATCATAATCGAAATTAGAATCAAAAATTAAAATCATAATCGAAATTAGAATCAAAATTAAAATTAAAACATTCAGAAATCAATCTGCCTAGCCTTTTCCCAACTATGTTGGGTTCGGCTTCCAGTCTAACCGGATGTAGCTGAATACCAGTATTTTGCATGGAGCGACTGCCTATCTGACCTCCACAACCCAGTTACTGGGTAACACGATACCCCTTGGTCTTTAGTTTAAATATTCAATTAAATTTAAATAACCAAGCTTGAAATAGATAGCGTAATGGCATTACACAGTTATTCAGTAAACTATTTAGATTTTTGTGATTGATCTATTTGATCGCAATAAGCAAAAGCACTTGATGTAAATACCACGAATGTGTAGCGTAAAGAACAAAAAGTCAAAACTGTTCATTTATCTGACCATGTCCGTAATTTACTGTAGCGACCGCTAACGGTGCGGTCAGACCGTCCGCAGCCGGCCTGGTGGACTCACCACAAAATGAAAGGGTACAGAAAGCCTACTCCTAACAAAGAGAGACATTCATTTATAGATCTTACACATACTCGTATAGGCATTACGGTACCTTAAAAAAATCTAACAACGCTCATCCCTTTTTTTTTTTTTTGGGTGGGAAATTATCAAATAACTTCTCCCGCTCTGGGTGGAGCGGGAGGGCGTGTCAGACTCTTACTGACTAAAACCCACCCGTGTTCCTTCCGTTGCCTTTACGTTGCCAGGGGCCACGGTATCCCTTTCGGACTTTCCCGCAACCCCGGCACAACGCTCATCCCTTACTTTTGTCTCTTCATTTATGTCAACCCAAATATACTACTTCATCATTATAACCATATTCCTTTCATTCTTGACATCGACGCTGTTCTTTGGCAACTTAGTCAACATCAGTGTTTTTTTCCTACCTTATAATTATTTTAAAATAAAAGATTAAAAGCCAAATAGTCATCTACATTCTCTTCATCTTTTATATTACACACTGTTCATCCCTACCGCTTAAATTGCAATGTTTTCTTGCACAAATTCCTTAAAACCACACTCACAAACGTACATCCCACCCTGTATCTATTCTGTGGTCAACTTAAGACATAACGTTCGCCGGCGAGTGCAGCAGTGAGACCGCACATTAATGTTTGCGCGGCGTGTAACAGCCGCGGTCTTGCGCCCGCGCACCGGTCGATACTATGCCACCGCGACAAGCATGAAGCAGGACTATTATGGTTTATTTAAATTGGCAGCTAGTGTATGGGGCTTTTTGGAGCGCAATGAATAATCTGTATCTTCAAGATAATAATTCTCTTATAACTCGGAAACTGCGGCGGCGTCATCGCTGTTGTAGAACCGAATGGGTGCTTAAAATATATTTAAAAAGACATGAATTCGGTGAATTTCACAAACTTGAATCACTCTGATCTCAGAAACATTTCTGTCCGTAAACCACATTAATACATTTTTCTACATCCATTTTTAATTTTCAATGGATTGTTTGACTGGATGTCGTAGTGGAAGGACGTCTCGAGCACTCCACGTCTTAGTTTTTATTGTACGTTTGGCGCAGCTCGAAAATAGATACATTAATATAGTGTAAAAGTGAGGTGTGCTAGGCCTACGTGCGTTCCTGATCCCAGGCGAGCAATCCAGGTCTAAACGTCTGCCGAAGGTTCCAGGGCCACGGAACGACATACCCAGGATAATCCGGTGAGATCATTCCATATCTTTCAGGGCGTTGCTTCCCTCTGCAAAATACAAACCTCGACCTTAGTAGGATGGCGTCAACAGACGCACAGAGCTCACTATTTCACAAACTACCTACTAATCACTCAGTCAATAAATCAAATTCCCATAGTTCAAACTTTAAATTTCAGAAGTCGGTGGCAAATAACGAAAATACAAAACCAAAGACACCTACTTCCGAAATGTAAGTTATTTTTCACTTTGTAGTATTTTTTTGGAAGTCAGTTGTTTTTTTTTTTTTAACAATTTTCCCGAATATTTGAACTTAAGTCCATTCAACAAAAACAAAAAACTTCACATACATTTCTATAGAAAAACAAAGAGAATAATTAATGAACCTCAACCAACGCACGACTCTGTCAAAATTTTGTATCTCTGTCAAGAAACTAAATCTGCGCGTGCGGCCTTCGGCACCGTACGGCGTTTTGACTACAATAGTTTTACAATGGTAATAATTTTATAGCGACCATGGAAAAAAAAAGGTTATTGTCTGTTTAGCCCACCAAATAAATAACATAATCCCCATTATTTTTTACTACTTACTTTTGACACCCATGTTTCAGATAACCGCGGTGACGCCAGAATACTTAGGAATATGATTCAAGATTTTATTCCTAACAGCAAGCTTTCTCTGGAACAAATAATAACAAAATACATAACCGCGCATTTTAACGAGACGTTCTAGGGAGGAGAAGACTTCCTAATCGCCGTGGCTGAATTCCATCTCGTAATTTATGTGCATGTGCACATAAATCACGAGAACACACTGCACCGCAACCATTATCCGGAAACAAACATATCCTTTACAAAGATCAACATTATGATAGCTGGGTCATGATCGCCGACGAATAGCAGAACAATAACCTGCAAAGTGTAACGCAAAAAACGACCAACGCCCTGACACCACAACAAAAGAAACGAACAACGGTCATCTACAAAACCCCGATTCCTGAACAGCCCCCAATTAGCTAGCTCATTAACACCGTGTGAACATTTAGCACATTCAGTACGTACACCGATATCGGATGAAGTAGCGGATGACACTGGATACTCAATACTTAGAAATCGGCCTACTGCCGCAACTAAGTACACTTGCTCAGACCTGCGTATTGCAACTTGGAACGTCCATGGGGCCCCGAAACCGGCCAAAAAAGATGAAATAGATGAGGAACTTTCAAATAGGAGCATTCACGTAGCCTTAGGAACGTACAATTCCACCCACTACGAATGGCACCTATCTGGAACCGCAGGTAAAAATCACCGGGGAATTGCAATTGTAATCAGATAGGATGCCCAAATTGAAATAATAAACAAGAAGAACGATGCCCGCGTGATGGCAATCACTCTTAAAGTTAGTAGAGGAAGTGACAAACCAGCTCAATTTTAGATGTGTTAAACTCGATTAGACAAAAACCAAATAAATGTACTTTGTTAATCCTAGGCAACTAACGCCCATATTGGTAACAAGATACAATAAGTTTCCAACGCAAAGGGCTGATTCACCAAAATCTTCATCATGACTATTCTAATTACAACACGTAAATGTTAATGGATATAGCCAACACGGAAAAACTGCAAATAGAAACAACAAAAGCGAGATCATCTTGCAGGATAACATGGTCAAAGGGCACGCAGAAATCACAATTGTACAACCACAGGTAACAGAAAAACTCTTAATTATATTAAAGGTGCATGGGCAGGTAGGGCTATATCCGACCGTAAAATAATTTGGGGGCGGCTAAGAACAAGTAGAATTATACACAAAGATGACAGCACCAAACACAACACAAAATAATAAGACAACAATTGATACCAAGGATTTCAATTACAAACAATGCTACTATGCCGCTCTCCACCAAAAGAAAATACCAAGCTTGCATAACAAAAAAACTGGAAAACAGGAATCGACGTAACGGATGAAAGTATTGAAATACCATGGTGTACCATAACTGGAGTATTACATTTCATTTCATTTCAGCTCTACAAGGTGATGCCCCAAATATTACAGGAAGCTGTCACCAAGCATATAAACAAAACCTGGATACAGAATAAAGCACCGGACATGTAGCTAGAAACAGTGCAAGTACTAATTTCGAAGAAAAACAACCCTAAAGATCCAAATTACTATCAACGAATATCGGTTTACAATACGGGTTACGAAATCTACGCCTCCTACGTATTAACAAAAATAGTACGAAATAATAAAATAATTGGGTGGACCAAAAGGCCGCTTGGTAGTTCTAAGCGGCCTTTTTAAACAACAGATCTACAGATGATCACATATTTACGCTAAAAAGGGTATTGGACGAAGAATGGCGCAAGTAAAAGAATGTATGTACTCGCTCTGGAGTTCTGGACATAGAAAAAGCTTTTGACAACGTCGACCTAATAGCACTGCGAGAAATTTTAATACAAAGAAAAGAACTAATAAGCCACTAGCCAACAGGATAATCAAGGTTTGCATGAATTAACGAACACATATCAAATGGTGTGGTCAGCAAAGTAGTTGGAATATCAAAGAAAATCCCTTTCCTTTGATAATCCTCTTTTGTTTCTTCTTTTAGACCAAGATCGTGAAATTTAGTGATAGATTCACCGGTGCAGATCGACCTGAACCAACATAGCGGCGGCGTCCCAAAAAGATGGACATCCATAGATAAATAACACCCGTCTCTCCACTATTCCAATACTCTAGGATGCATATCCGGTACGGCTCGCCAATCCTTCCTTATCCTGAGGGCACGTCTTCCTTACCATAACCGCGCCACCCGGTCTCAATGCAATGATATGCAATAATTTAGCCTCTTTAGCACCATGAGCTTCAGAGGCTAGGGAAAATCTCGGGTTCATTCGATTTATCGAATCTGGTTTAACCACGCTGGGATTGGTGCATTTTTAATTTTCAATACACGAAAGTGTTTTAAAATCCCAACAAGTTCGGATTATTTTCGGACGTCGGAACTATACGTACGACTAACTCGCACTCAGTCTGCGCGCTCCCTTAGTACTTGGAAGGTCGAGATCGTTCGTGCGTGCTCGTATGTGTACGTACGAGTAAAATTCGTACGAAAACATGTCCAAAATGACCGCGGCCTTATCCGTATCAGGATTCTTGCCAGATTTACAATGTCATCTGACCTAGGGGCTTATGATCTCATCTTAGATCTTTATCAGAGACTCGGCCAACTGTCCTATTTTTACTTTCCTCGATTTTCTTCCACTCTCTCTCCTAGCCATTATTAGCTACAATTAAACCTAAAAATTTCTCTATTTAAACTTCATTTACACAAGTCTATTCATCATGAGCATATTTCTGGTCAGTTTGCAGCGCATCGTGTTCACTTCGCGCGTACAGACTACACGATACCGTAGCCGCGGTACATGTATGTATGTCCTAGAATGTAGGGAATATTATGAGTATTGAGATGATCAAGGGAAGCTATATGAAAATGTTTGTCTTAATTTAGTTTCGGTTTTCTTTACATATAAATCTTATATACAATATCATAAATCTAACACTAAATTAAATTACTAACTAAGTAACTATACAAATAAATACTTAGACAAAAGGACACTTACTTCTGACTTCGAAGTATTCGTCCGCATGTTATTGTTTGACGAAGGATTTTAGTCGACGTTCTAAAAACTTTTATGATATAATTTAATGTAACATCTTGCATGCCATGTGTAATATATGTATTTTGGACAAATAAATGATCCTATCTGATACTATCTTTAAAAACAGTGCCGTTAATTACTGACTGTCAAAATTCTTAATGATTAACATAATTTTTTCCGTTTAGTTTATTTATGAATCAAATAAACTAAATGTATATTGTGAATCAATCAAAAACGTAATCGCTGAAGTACCTAACAATTAGCTTGAATAACTTCCCCGTTTAGCATTTACATCAAGTGAAAATGAACAAAGGAAATTCTTATTTGCGGATGACTATAAGTACCATTCTATTAAATTAACTGTACAGCGGTTACTTCTCAGGTAAGACCAATAACTCGTTTATTAATTACAAAATGTACGCGATTTCCAATTAACATTTGCAGTAGGAATCCCGCTTACCTAGGGAGGCTAAAGGGCACGCGACACACAAGCGCACATATATCATGCTACGGTGCATGCACGGGTTAGAGGTACGTGGCTTATTTACTACTGATAAAGTTACCGATAACCATCGACGATGAGTCTGAACATAGAATTCGAAGATTTATTGTTATTTCGGCAGACTTGTCTGCACGTAATTATCGGCATATTCGTTGAAAGGCTAACTTTATATGTTTATGCCCATAATAGTTAGTTAGTAGTAGTTTTCGTAAAGCTGGAATTTCGACAATAGCGTCCGCCAAATTATCTGCCAAACGGTGTCAAAATTATGGCTCTAAAGTCTCTTCACATGCAAAAAGAAAACAAGTATTGCTCACCACGCTACGATTCCACACATTTCAGTACAGATTCCCTCTCAATGTTTTCACAGTCACTCACACGCATACGCATACCATGACGAGGACCAATACGAAGGACATCAGACATTAAAAGCCCATTACAAACATAAGCCGAGCCCTGCTTTCACTCAGTTAGAATAACAAGTGGAGCCTCCGCGTGTTATTGTAGGCGGCCGTGCACACACGCCTTATAGACGTAGTGTGTTAAGCACACACGTCGCACAGACGTAGATCGCCCGTAGACCGTGGTTGAGGATGACGGGCAGAGCTGGTCGACAAACACGCTCGAGACCTTCCCGACCGTTCGCCGGGCAAACGATGGACAACAGCTAGGGTTGTCACACATCCGTCGGTTATGGCACCAAATGGGCTGGTTATCAATAAGTGTAACGTTATACTCTCGACGGGAGCAGAGGGTAAGCAGAAGTAGTGTAAGGTAGGAGGACCTCGTCGATCGAAGATTGTAAATTCGATAGAAAAGTCTGCTTTGCCTAAAAAAGCTTTAATTTAAATAATAAATTGACTAAATAATGCAGTTTTAAGCAATGCAAAGCAATATATCTGTTTTTTTCGTCTTATTGGGGAAAAATACAACGGAATAAAAAAAAAACTATTATAGCTGCATACACATAATATGTATTATGCTGAGTGTAATTAAAAGCCAAAGTTAGTAAAGATCAAGGAAAATAAGCGGAAACATTATCATGCGTAAGTTTTTGCTGTCTTAGATTATAATAAAAAGAAAAACGGGAACCCTTTTAACATTAATCATAGTCTAACCTTGACGTGTCACCCCTGTGGACTGCGTGTGCGCAATCGGCGTGGGCGTATTCGGCGGTGTTTGGTCCTAATACTCGTCTAAACACGTCCGACAACCATTCACTGTGCACTTTATTGGGCACTTGTTTGAACATATCCCCCCTCCCTCCCCTCTCCTCCCCTTTAGTAGACCATGCTACAGTTAAATAATAAAAATAATTACAGAATTTCTACACCACTTGCAGAATATTGGTCGGTTATATTTCACTTAAGATGCACTGGATATTGTAAATTAATTTGAACTTCTTGTTCACAACTACAAAGAGAGACTTGCACTGGCTACAATTTCTTGCGAAAGAGACTACTAAAAAGTTCACTCCTGTCAACTGGCTATAAAATCCTACTTAATGAAAATAGAATTTCGCAAGAATAGAGCCACAATTTCTTTGTATATAGTTTATGTGAGCATGAGCTTGTACTGCCATCACATTGAATTAAACTCCTGTATTAAATACATAAAATTACGCCTGCCCGACGCTTTGTCGACGGAAGAATAGACAAAATGACAGATTGTGATTGATCTGTCATTTAGTCTACTAAAAAAAAAATAAGAAAAGAAAGAAAATCCGTTTATTTGCGGTAAACATGACGCAAAATAAAAAAAGAAACAATTTTAGAGAAAATATGCGTCACATCCACGCAAAACGGCCATCGCTCAGCACAGCGCTGGTTTTCAGCGACAGCAGGTCTAGTTTAATTAATTGAGTTTTCTCTTCGAGAGTTCTAAGGACCTCATCCATGACCTGTGTTAAAAGGCAAGGGGACAACGGGCAACTTTGTTTGACGTCTCCGTCGTCGTTTTTCAGAGACAGCCGGCGTTTACTTTATGACGTAATAAAAATAAAGTAAATATATAATAATTAATTCTACATGTATAAATAAAAGATAATTTAAAAAAATGGCAACATTAAAGGAATGTTGCCATTTTTTTAAATTATCTTTTAAGTCGGCAATCGAATCGCGCGCCCGCGCCGCCCGCTATTCTTCCGTCGACAAAACCCGTTACTACGGTGGTCATGCTACGAGGGCTGGGAGTAGACAGAAACGACAGAAAACCACCTGCAACGACACTTACATACTCCTTTTGGTTCGTTTACGTTAATACATGTCATACAAAGCTTCTGTAATATTTTTTGTAATGTGGCACTTATCCAATCTAAATCTCAAATTGATTTTACATTATTTTATTTAACTAGAGTATTATTAATTAAGAGATACTGTGATTATCTTAGATATAAATTGATTCGTCTTTAGAACCGGTACGTGTCTTTGATTGAACCTCGTTTTACTTTGAGAAAATGGATGATTCCTATTTTGATAAAGCATTGGTGCCGATTCTCTTGTTACAGATGCCTCTAAACTAGATTAAAAATCACCAAAATTTAGTTTATTCCTGTCAAACGATGATTTCCCATTCTGAAATAGACTAAAGTGACACAACTTAACTATATTTTAGCTTGACAGCACTAAGATGGCACTGAAATTTTAATTTCGTGAAAATGACAATTTTGGTATTCTGAAATTGACGTTTTTCACCAAAAATTTTAATTGTCTAACTAAATCTGACCATTTTTTATCGCGATTAAAAATGGTGTACCTATTAAATGTGGAATACTATCAGTTGTCATGAACTGAAATTCACACGAACACCTCGACTTCAGGTGCAAAAACAGTATTGTATACCTATATATTTTTTTCTTTTCTTTTGCTTATATCTCGAAAATGGTGTGTCCTATCACAAAAATAACGAAAATTTCGACCCCCTTTACCCCTAATAATCAACACGTAGGTAATATTTTTCATATTTTCCATACAAAACGTGAAAAATTCCATATAAAACACGTCGAGGTTGCTCCCCAGCGCGCTAGTCTCCGGTTATAAAAAAAATCACGGGGTAGGGCAAACAAGTATGTACCACGTGGAGTCGCGATTGTCAAATTCGATTTAGTTGTGTCAAAATATTTTTTTTAATTTAGAGACTTTTTATTGCAGAATTGCGTTAAGATTCTCATAGCCAAAAGTAAAGAATTTTAGTGATAGTTTAGTTAGTTTAGTTCGGTGTACAAGAGAATCGGCACCATTCTGTCGATTCACGTTAACATTACGAGCCACTAATAATTATGATAAGCTCACATCCCTAAATGTCATCACTAACTTTAAATCAATTAAAAACATACAAATCTACACCATAGATCACAATAATCGAAACTGTCGATGACTACCGAAGATAGTACAACTAAACATAAATATCTCCATACACAGGAACGCCATCAGTCAACAGCCATAACACCGCAATCAATTAGCTGGACACGCCGCAGTTATGCCCACTGCTGGGCATAAATAACTGGACAACAAACATAAGTAATGTGGCGACATACGCGACAAATTGGGATGTATACAATCTATAAGAGGATCTATAAATTGGAAAGCTTGTATCACGTAATGAAAGATTAAACGTATACATAGGTAGGTACTACGATGTCAATCACCTCCATCTGAGCAGCCATCGCACTAAAATTATATGTTTCAATTTGAAATAAATGATTCTGATTTTCTATTGATATAAATTATATAATTTCGTGGGTTTTACAACAACCACCGGAAGCAGAACTCCAAAAATCAAGAAGAAATAGCTACTTGCTAACAATTATTTAATTTTGCCGGATAGAATAGAATAGAATTATGTACACCGTACAAATTACAGATATGAATGTCCGCAAAACGTATCTATACATGCAATGCATTGTTCAAAGTGTCGTACTCCCTGATATTTCACCACTCTTTGGAATAGATTGTGTAGCCGACTTTTTTTGAAGTACATGACAATATGACTATAACCATTTCTCAATGTACTTGGAAGGCATGTTTCCACAACCGCTACTTGTGTATCTCGTCGCCCACATATTGTATTATATCAGTATAGCAACATTGTCATCTCGTATGCTTTATATTTATGATGTAATAACAACATGTGCGTCTGAGCGATACTCAGGCGGCGCCTGAGCATCTGACCGGGGACTATTCATCGTGCGATCACATAAATACGTTTAAATGAAGAAAGGGAAAAATATTGTGGACTTTTTTAACAAAAACATAGAAAATAGAGGCAACGAGTTTTACAAAGATTTGGAAGATAATATTGTAACGTGTTCAGAGAAATATAGCAGTTGAAAACAAAAAAAAATGTTCAGCATTTTTATCAACAAATGCAAATCCTTAACACCATTATACGAGTATCCTTAATCCTTACCACTAGCTGTGTGGGTCAGTTCAAGATTTGGATGACGAAGAACTTCGAGCCTATCAGTCGCACCATGAACAGCCATCGTTACCCAAACTCGATAGTAGGTATTTAAAAACAGCGTCCGATAAGCGACACTCGATAATTTAGTGCGTCACACGGCTGCGACTGCGACAGATAACTAATTGTTGATACCAACCGACGATTTATTGTCTCATAGCGCGGGATCCGTGTCTACCATGTGTATTGTTACGTATCTCGTCGAGATAATTGGAAGCCTCTCTCTTACCGACTTTCGGTACGACTTCCTACGGTTTGTTGAGATAAGTGAAGGTATAGAATACAAAGTTGCGACAGAAATAATATTTATGAACCACCATACAGACAGGTACTCAGTGTGTTAGGTGGTTATCATTTAAAATATTGCGGTATTTATCTATAACCAAATAAGAGTTATAGAACAGTAGCCGCAGATGTCATTTTGCCAGGGGAAAAACATCTTAAGACCACGAATACTAGAACCCTCTCCAACGTAACCGCAACACCAGCATAACCAAAGGGTTTCAAAACCATAATTCAACCACCAATAACGGTTCCTAAGCCTACCAACCTAATTAGTTGCATTCAGCACAACCTGCGCGTACGCACCTCAATACGATCGCAATCTTAATGAATTTAATGTACGTCCCGCGCATATAGCCGCGCTAGTTTACACTGCCTTGACTAGGAAGTGCAGACTGCAGTCTGAAGTCTGTAGTGAACGGTCCGCGGCGCGGGCGCGTCCGCGGCCAATTAGACGATAGCATCGCAGGGTTAATGAAATGCCCTCCGAACAAGGATACAGTTACGGCTTTAATTACTAAGTATCATATTTTGTGAGTTATACGCTGGGAGGAACAGTTGTGGAGGTTGAGCCCAGTGTGGGGGAATGTTAGGGAGTACTTTGCCAACCAGTTTACAAATTTGAAGATGAAAATCTTGTAAAGTTAAGAAAACATCCCGTTTCAAGTGGTTGTAAGGCCTTCATCATAAAGAAAAATGCATATTGAATTGGTCCAAGAAGTTAGGTAGCTATACCATCACATAGCTACTCACCAAGTTTTATCTATTAAATCCCTAAACTAGTTATAGAGTTAGCAATCTGTAACCATCGGACCACTTCAGCATTTAATCAAAAACAGACTTGATTTTAATACACTTTACTTTCCTTCCTAGATAGAAGAAGTGCTTATATTAGTAACATAGTTCTGTGACCAATAAATACGTATAATTAGCCCATGGTTAACCTGATTACGTGTAATCGTAACCATTGCGATAATTACCAAGTAATGAAGTATTTACAACGAGGATGTTCCTCTCATTGACTTATTATTTAATATTTTATTAGTCATGATAGCCCAGCGTTCAAATCCGAGCAAGTACCAATGTGACTTTTTCAATTCATATGTACTTTCTGAGGAAACATGGACTTATAGATAATATAAGTCTGAAATCACCAACCCGTCTTGAGCAAGCGTGGTGATCAATGCTCGTGCCTTCTCTGTATGAGAAGAGGCCTTTGCCCTGCAGTGGGACAGTAATAGGCTGGTATTATTATTATTTATTATTTTATTACTTTTGAAGTTATGTGGGAACTATAAAAATATCGAACATTCCTAGATTTTAAAATAGCTATCTTATAATTCTAAAGACCGTTATCTACTCCTCAATTTATGACTAATACCTATCAGCATAATATCTAGTTTTTAAGCTAAACGATTTATTTTCTGTTAATTTTATTTTTTATTATCTGCCATTAGAATCAAATAGTTTAATTTAATAATTTCTATTTAATACCGCCGCGTGGGAACCTAACATAATTATATACCTAAGAATCTGGTTCTTCAACTTTTTCAGCCTATTATTGTGGAGTGGCTGCATTAGTATAGGCAATTTCGAATTTCGCACCTCGGGAGCGAAACAATACTATTTTGTTAATTTAGTTTTCCATCACAATCATTTGGCAGGTTCAGTCAGGTCAGAGCTAACGGCCCTTTGACAAATATCGAGAAAACTTTAGTGTGAAGAACATGGTCACACACAATATACGAGCAACCTTACACCTCGCGTTATCTCTTAACTTATTTATCACTTAACAAACAACACTACGGTATGCTGCTAACATTAACTTAACAGTTTACTTTACCCACAAAAACTTGAACCCCTGACCTACAGTTCTAAATCTGCGCCTGTGCACCGTGGGCGTCACAACAGTCATGTTCTGTCTAAACTATTAGTGCAACAATTAATTGGTAGCGCATCACGCTCAACAGCTGGCAACACTGGCAGAGGTCGAGGCCACCTAATATATTGCTCGGTACATTTAAGATGGCCGATGGATTTTAACGATAAAATGGAGATATAAAAGTGATTCTTGTGTTGTGTCGTTGCCTACAGTTTTTGGTGAATAATTTAACCGAAAGGGCTCTGACCTACGAGCTTGTGTTGTCATAATATAATATTAATATAATATTTTGGTAGGTTTCTATCTTAATGGTAGAATGTGGAAGGTGGTAGTTATGCATGATCGTGGAATTTGGGTTAACAAACTTCAAATACTTCTGTATTTTATATATTTAACTCCCTGGGTTGGAAGCGATTCATCGCTTGGGTTTGTATCGTCTATTAATTGCACCTGATAGCAGATTCTTATTAATTTTATTAAAAACCATCGTTCATAATATGTATAGGTATCTATAATAGATATACATACTATGAACGAAAATTATGATTAATATTAGTCAATAATTGACAATATCGCTCTCTATTGTCAATAATAAAACGACACTCCAGAGGACGTTCTTTCCTCTTATCATATAACAACATCAAAAGTAATGTCCTTTATTAAATCAGCATCCCTAGACAACGGATACAACATTCTATAGCAGGTACGGCCACGACGTACAGCTATATCCTTCGTATATCCATTCTACTAGACTGCGAGTTTTAGTACCCCTATATATAAATAGATTCATAAACGTCTCAAAGACTAGTTTATAATCCAAAGTTGATCTGTCTGCAATTTTAACTAATGAATAGTTAATTATATCGATCTATTTATTTTCATTTAAAATATCGTAACTAACTAAATTATATTGATTTTTCTATTGGCAATATAATTCTTAGATATTTATCGCGATATACAAATAGGTACAAGTTCCAAATGAATGAATATACCAATCTTATGAGTCTCATGTAAACTCACATAAATATAGTTAGCCAACGGTTATAATAGACGTCGTATCGATATAGATGAGCCCATAGATAAGTGTATATAAATAGATAACGATATCGACAAATTTAAATAAAACAAAGTACAGTCAACTGCACGCCATGGTAACAATTTGGCGGTGGCACCGCTTCTATTTACTGGCAGTAAAGGCGCTGTCAATGTCAAATTGTTACCAAGTCGTGTGGTTGACTGTACGCAAACTCGCGCACGCGCAGGGGGCATCGATGGCCGAATTTATGGCAGCAGTTGACACCGCGCAGTGGATGCTACGTTTTTAGATGTGCGTCGTTTATCATCGGGAAATTAGTTAAACGTTCAGTATGTGGGCGAGACATGCGGCGGGAATGTTGGAGGAGTGATGGGAATGAAGGAAAGACACGGAAAGTTATCGCAACGAAGTCTATAGTAGTGCAAGGTACTCGTAGTACCTACATATATGCATACATACTAATATTTATCAGATTTTTCATATTACCTGCGTTGTACTGCAATAGAAAGAGAAATAAAAATAGGTTTTGTCACACAAATAAGCCTAAAAAAAGATATGTAATCACTGTGATCCTTCCACTCCTGAATCTATGTTGAAGTGGACTCAAGGAAAGTGATTGTAGTTGACGAATGTTGCCGTTGAAACGGACAGTTGATAGTTGTTGTGGTTTAGCGATAGTTTGTTGATAGTTGAACACTTAAAACAGATGAAACTGGAAGTATCTCAAAAAGTCCAATAAAATCTTTGACTTTTGATCCTGCTTTAAATCATGGTCAAAAATATTATTTTAATGTAGTATCAAATTGAATTGACGCGGATATTAAATATTCTCATTTGAACGACTTAATGGATGGCTTCTATAAAAAGACTTAATGATTTATGCAAAATGGTACAACCGAGTACAAAAACTGAAGTAAAGAAATAAACTTAATGAGTGAAACTAAAATGTTTCTATTTTTCATTCATTCTGTGGAAAGAATAACTGAAAATGACAATAGTTGTAAAATAAAGCCGTCATAAAACTTTTAATATATTATTTCTGTAACGTTTGTGTTAGAAGTACATACGTGTGCTTATAGGAAATATATATCCAATTCAATTCAATTCTTTATTGCATATCTCACGTGTGTACAAGATCTTAAGATAATATTTACAAAGTTCACATGGAGGCTGTCGGGCACAACAATTTAATACAATATGAAAAGTAGCATGCTTTAAAATTATTCAAAGTTCAAAATATTTTATTTCACGTAAACCTACAAGGGCACTTATGAAACGTCAGAAGCTAGGTGCACGGTTCCAATTGTTCGTTTCTTATGGAGAAGAATCGGAAAGAAACTCCACGGTTATTCTTTTAAAAGTAAATGGTATACAATGTTTTCAAATTACAGTGTTAATAGGTATGAGAGGACAGTGTAGGCCTATCAACAAGTACCAGGTACTTAGCAAGATAGAAAATAGTCGACAGATCTACAGTCTGTTAAGCTTAAAACGTTCTCACATTCCCAAAATCTAATTCGTTCGGGATGTTGGTAAAGAAATTTTCTAGTGACTCAGCAACTTTCAACTTATCTGAAATGGTTTCATTATCAATTTTTAAAGACAATTCATTCTGATCTCGCTGCCACAGTCAAAATTTTTAACATTTATCGACCAGTAGTTTTCTGAGCCGCTTAATATTTTTTTATCATTTTGTTCCATTTTTATGTCGAAAGGTATTTTATTATATATTTTAATTGTTGTTTGTTTAATTAACTGTTCTTTTTATTTTTTAATTACCCAGTTTAAGCTTCATGCAGACTAGCGCGACACAACAGCGCGACGCGACACCGGTTACTGTTATACAGAGAAGTTTTCTTAAAAATTGTATTGTTAAAGTCGCGCCGCGCCGTCGCGTCGCGCTGGTCTGCACGGGCTTTTAAGCGGAATCAATTAATCAATCTACTCAGTCTTAAGCATCTACCGAATGCTTGATAGAATGTATTGTAGCCTATAAACTGTATCCCGATTAATCCCGATATAAAACGCTCCTACCAGTTTGAAAGATCGAGACATCTCACGCGATGCAACCACCGACCACTGCTTCACTTATGTTTGCAAATATTATTACATTCCGCTCGCGACTGTACCGAACAGGTCCTAATCGATGCTACCCAATACATCTCTCTCTACGTTATCCTCTTATTTATACACACGCGAATTTATTTCTTATCCGCGACATATTTATTAAGCCAATTATATATTGAAAGGGTCTGTGACTCTGTGCTCTCTGCTCGGTCCAAATATTCGGATTATGCAGATCAGCCCGGTGGCCCGTGACCTCTGGGGAACATTATCTGTGGTAGCATGTGATGCGGTTGCTTCGCTTTTAAATGGAAGTCATGTTTAATTTATGATGTACTTACTTACTGTTAGATTCTTTTAGTTACGTAATTTTGAGAATGCTTTGGAAGAATTGAGAGGTCGCACGATCACGTCTTTGTTAAATTAAGTTTGTTAATTAAGAATCTGTTTATCATTATTTTAAAGAAACACTGAAATCTTCTCGTTCACAACTGCACTCGTTAGTGCGGGTGCAGCATACATTTCAATTTGATCAACTGGTGACATGTTTTGTTTATTTCAATTGGCCGTTTCTCCAACGCTGCAATCGTAACTGTCTACTATGTCTACTACCAGGCCGGCCGCGCGGCGTCGGTCGAGTGGTCGCGAGCGCTACTGCTGAGTATGAGGTCCTGGGTTCGATTCCCAGGTCGGGCAGTGTTACTCGTATTGGGTTTTTCCATTAGGAATTTCTTCCTTCGGGGAAACAAGGCGTGATGTTATGATGTTATGTATAAGTACTGAAACAATGACACTGCTGTCAAACATTATAATAGGTCTATGTGGCTAAAGGTTACATTACTTAACAGTCCAACATAAAGTTTTGACGCTCGCCTGAGCAGTGGTAGGTATACGCGTAAATCAAAGTGAATAATCCATTTGGGGCCTACTTCATAGCATAAGTGATGGAAACATACGGCGTTATAGAAGGACAGTGCTCGACAGCTCGTTGCGTTTCACATAGCAAATAGTAACTTTTGGAACCGGCCTGATGTTAGTAGGTATACCTTACACATTCATTTATGGTCTTATTATGGATTTATAGATGAGATGTCCCAAACCAATTATTTGCAATTAATTATATGCCTATCTATATTCATGCAATAAAGACCCAGACATATTTACATAATGAACTAGCTTAAGATTAATGAGGTTTTTATTTAATAAATAAACCCATACAATTTACTACATTCCAAAAATATACTCAAATCTGCATAACTAGTTTTTATTTAAGCCGAAAAAGTGAAGCGTTTTGCTTACCAAAATCGATCTAATATTTATTCTATACAGCAGACAAGCAGCTTGTAAAAGTTATCGCAAAATTGAGCGATTTACCATGCCATTTTAAGACCATAGACTTATAGGTTGTCCTGTAATCTATAATGAAAGTATTTGAGGCCCTCACAGTAAGCCCTTTCATTTGATGTCACACACACGGTACAGTTTGCGAAATTCTCTTATTTGTCTCCCAAACCCAAAAGTGACCCCCGTATTCTAATTAATTTAGTTACGTTACACGACCGTATTTGGGTCACACTTATTCATGTGTGTACTAAATTTCAACTTAATCGGTCCATTCGATTCGGAGCAAATCAGCTGTGACGGTCGGACAGACAGACAGACATCCACACGAGTCATCATAAAAGGGTTCCGTGTTTTCGTACGGAACCCTAAAAGGACACTGGAGTTCCATAGAATAAATATGTGTTGCAATGATTTTCAGAATTGTATTTTTTCAACCAATCGTCAATGTATATATGGGCCTGTTTTATACCCGCATCGCACCCGCCTCTCCCACTACCCCGTATGTTTCCTTCACACTGCTGCTCAACATTACGTAAAAGAATGTCAATATAAGACTGCTCCATCGGTACACCTTATCTGCGGGTACATCGAGCGACGGGGGACAGCCTCACAGCCTCACAGCCCACATCGGCCGAGTTGTGCAACGAGCAGTAACAATGGCAGCTAATGCGATTGGAAAGTAAACACTTTGTTACTAGTGCCGACGTGCGCGAAAGTTTCCAATCTTTGAATAATCTTAGATAGAGAAAAGTTTCATCTTGCAGTCATAAGGCAGGGAAAAGAAGGGGAAGATGCAATAGTGGTGTCACAATCCTGTCGATAACACACATAAAACAGTAAAAAAAAACTGTGTTTCAGAGGATTTTGTTTCCTGTAAGCATTTCCAATCAATACGCACCTTTCACAAATTCAAATCAGTATAAATGAATCGTTATTCCTAAGTTAAATTGTTTACTAACATCTAGAATTGTAAGTTTTTTTTTTCTAATTGGATGTAGCTGTCTGTAACATAAATAAATAATGTTAATAACTAGAATCTCACCTTGGGTCACACCCGTGAGATTCTGAAAATATATCTAACCTGATAAAATTAAATTTAAAAACCAAAATAATAATAATAGCCTCGTGAAAGCTGAAAAAGATAAGGTTGTTGAGATGTGGGATGTGGATACAGCAATCATTATGCCTATAGTCGTGACGGCAGATGGCATAATAGCCAAGACCAACACCTGAAGAGGCTCTTGTTAGGCAGCTGGATCGAGGGCTTGATCCAGAAAGCGGTACTTCTGGACACGGCACGTATCGTTAGGATGTGTCAGGAGCTTGGAGCCTACCGATACCGGGGGGACACTATTTTTTAAATATTTTTTTATGTTTTTACAAAAATATTTAAAAATATAAATTATATATATAAATGAAATAAAGTAAATAATAATAATAAAGCCTGATTAGAGGCCTTATATAAACTCAGCATGTATTAGCAACGTGACCCGAATTTCCAATGACACACGTTTGTGCTCTATCTGCAGTATCAGCCCTCAGCAGTGTAATTATATCCTAGCCTGAGATAAGCTCAGCATAAGATTCATCTAGGCTTCAATAAAGAGTTAATATATAATGAAGAACACGCGACTTGCGCCGGCCGCATGCCGCGGAGTTAGTGTGTGTTGTCACTGAGGTGCAATACATGGACAGGCAATGAGAAACATAAGTATGTATGTAAGTATATTCTCATATTGAAGGTCATATTGTATATTAGTGACTGGTTAAATGTTTTTATTTTATGTATTTTATTTTCTCTTCTACTCTTACACACGTTGTCTACATCTCTTTTTATCCACTCTCCTATCGCAGGTATGCTGGAAGAGATTTCTTTAGAATTTGTACGTATTTTTCTGTTCCTTTTTCTTGTCTCTTTATATGTGTGTACATAAACTGTTAAATAAATAAACATAGCTGAAGGACAAAGCAAGAATATACCAGGAAGAAAGACAGAAAAGTATAACAGATTTAGAAAATACCTTATTCGCGACAACAATCGCTTGGCAAATACCTAGCCATGGCCTTGCCATGTTGTATTCGAAATAACATCTAAGTACGTTGTTCATAAATAACCTATACCTGGCTCAAAATAAGTAATCCCATCGTTCAGCATCCTACTTGCTGTACCTCACGCACACATCACATCGTTGGAGACTTCAGAGATGGTTCATAAATAGTGCTTATCGATTATATCTCGATTACATTATCAAGAATTAAGATATGGATGACATTCATGCGATTAACATAAGTAACATATTTGTTTTCATTATGAGGAGATTATCTTGATAAAATATGAGCCTTAATTGTCTGTATTTTTGTTTTAAACACCATTTATCTGCGGAGATTAACCTGCAGGTTACAAATATTAAACGTAACATTAATATTTAGTTAATAAGTAGGAACTTGTTTAATTTACGCAATTTATCACGAAATTTATTTGACCTTTAATCCCATTTCTGAAGTCAGGGAAAAGTATCCATGCCTTTCTCCGTGAGCAATATTCAAGAGTAATTAATTATAACATTTCTTTCAGAAATGTAAAAGCATCAGGACATCTAGCCGACTGTGCTTTCAACTAAAGCTTTCATTACATCTGCAGCTTATCCTAATATGTTTAAACTAATTTTTTTTCCATTACTAAGTTATGTCAATATACTTGATGTTCCTGCCTGGGCACCTACACGGATGGGTAGGTATGTGATATACGTACCAACTGACTCCACAATTGAATGCACCGATATTAACGAAATAAAGTAACTATAAAACGTTAGCTAGATAATGAAAGCTTGTGTCGTGACTCCCAACTCAATCGATTATGTAAATATAGCCGAAAACAAAGTAATTTATATCTCTTACATTATCAACGGCGACTGTTTCCAGCTGATTACACAGACCTACTCAATAGGCGCTCATTATGCTCGGGTTCCACTGTGGATCAATTAAGATTGCGCTCCCGCATCTAACGCGGTGACCTGCGCCCGTAACCACAGAAACAGAAAAATAGAGAAGGTTAATTCTAAAAACGTGTGACTCTGAACTTGTACACAAACAGTCCAAAAGTATTAGAAATACAGGTACAGTCATGCAGTTAAATACCTCACAGTTAGTCAAAATTCAGAAGTGTGTTTCGCGTGAAATAACAACTGCAACTTTCAGAAAAGACCTATTTCATAACAGTTTGGTTTCGAAAATACTTTGTTCGTACCATACAACGAAAACATCTTCTTCTTTTTGTGTGATTAGTGACATACCTGGTGTCAGAGTTTTAAAGCCGCCCGTGGGGTCTGACTTGGCTTCAGAAGCCGTCGAAAAATATCTCTCAGGCATCCTCACGATGTTTTCCCTCACCCCTTTTGAAGCAAGTGATATTTATTCAATACGCACATGAATCAGAAAAGTCAGAGGCGCGCGCTTTGGGTTCGACCTCGAGGGTTATGGCACAGCCTATAATGTGCCCAGTGCTGGGCCACAGGCCTCCTCCCTGTGAGAGGCAGTGGGCCGTCCACCACTCGGGCCCAGTGCGGGGTGGTAGATGTCACATGTCTTCTTTTTTTAATTTTATTTTCATTTATTATTTAAATAATCTACTCATTACAATGTTTTTATTTTATGAGTTGTATAGCAATATGGGGTGATGTAAATTATTTTTGCATAATTACTATTATATAGAACCAAGTTTTTCCAACTGAAAAGATAGCTGTGCTGCTGGGGAGTTTGTTGCGCCACTTATTTTTCCTAGCTAAAGCACTAGGAAGTGGTGAAGGGTGGGCGTTTTTGTAACTGTCTTATGTAATTTTGACGTTCGAAAATGATGAAATAAAACGACTGTCAGGATTCGAACCTAAGACCGACTCGTAAGTCGCGGTCATTACCACTGGACCACCACTGCACTACCATACAATATCTATCAATAATTTAGGAGAAAATCGCTTTATAATCTTGTGTCAGTGTAAAGTGTAAAGTATTCATGCTCCTGACTGTGCAGGCAAAGTTCTACGTAAATCACTTGACACCTTTCACGACTCGGTGAAGCATGGAGTGGAGTTTGCCAGCGTTTAGATTCTGCAACAAATTTAGAAGACAATATATTAATTTCGATTCTTGGCGAGGTATACATTCGCAGATATATAAATACATGTCACTTCTAGTTTTAGCGTAAGTATGATCTGGGCGAGCTATCGTTTTATAAAGTTTACCTTTTTACCAAACTTGTCTAGTGGATGGTAGGTGGACGCTATTAATACACAAGTTATGTGGATGGGAGCCGTACCCGCTGTCCCCCTGTCCCCTGTCCCCCCTGTCCCCTTCCCCCTGTCCCCTGCCGCATTTAGATTGAGATTTTAGTTTTATTGACCAGCTAAGGATTGCCGTCCACTGCAATGTAATAGTCCATTCATTTGGTCTTTGAAAGGGACATGTTTAAATGGAGTTTTGAGTTACGTGATAAATTGATAACTGTTCAGTAATGCTTCCTCTATAGGTACTGAGAATTTTCCAAAATGAACAGCTGTTTGTAAGTATTTTGGAAGAAGTTGAAGTTGAGTGTGAATGCAGTATTCTTAACACAAATGCTAATGTTTAGGAGGTATCTCAAAACGAAGAAAGAGACAGCCAACGCAGCCATTTTACTAAGGTGCCATTTTGATAATTGTGGAACCGAAAACAATAAAAATAACACACAGAACACACCTGAGTAGGTTCATCGGCGATAAAACAATTTGTTTTACGATTATTGCAACTCTGGCATTGGTACTTTGTAGATGTAACCACAAGTTAATGAAATCAATCGCGTGTGCCGCGTTCAATCGACCAGCGCTTGATCGACCACAAATAATCCGCTGATTTGTGGTCAAACAAATCTTATCCTGTTACTTTGAGTACAATGTATAAACCTGTCATTTTTCGATTACTCTGACATTGTGATTGGTGATTTTTTGTCTATTTTGTTGTATAAGTGTTTAAAACCACTTTGTTAGCAAAAATAAATATTTTTCAATAAATTACCAGTTCAATATACCGATGTGTAAAAATGGCCTGATGTGAAAAACCCTATGAAACCGCTGGGTTATTGGATTAGATTGGATACACTTCCATCTACAAAAAATAGTGCGCAGGCGCATCGATCAGCGACTCCGGTGATTGCCGAGTCGTGTTCACCGCGCTGTCATAACAACCGCTCACAGATCACATAGATCTCGTGTTTGAACTGTACCGACGGATATTTATGGCACAATCAGTTCATGAAAATAGCCAACATTTTTGTGGTAGGTATAACATAAGAAGAACACAATACAGTTTTGAGCATGTTGCGGTAAGAACTAACAAAATATTATTTGAGCATGTCGCGGTAAGAACCAAGAAAATATTATTTGAGCATGTTGCGATAAGAGCCAACACACATCTATTTCTGAAAGAAAGTAGAAGTACTTATTGGGACTCACACAGGAAGAACGACTTATCAGCTTTACTCTTGTTGTGAAGCAGGATGGAAATTATTACCTGATAAATGGACTGTGTTTGCGAATCTTTTAAGAATATCTCTATGTTTAGAATAAAATAAAATAAATACTAAAGGTAGGTACCTATTATTTTCCACTGCAGGGCAAAGGCCTCTTCTCATACACAGAAGGCTCGAGCGGTGACCACCACGCTTGCTCAAAACGGGTTGACGATTCCAGATTTATGTATATTAACTCTAAGTCCAAGTTTATTTATTTAATACTTCAAGCACAGAAATGTACAGAGGCGGACTTAATGCCATAGGCATTTTCTACCAGTCAACCTTTTTCGCACGGTATTTTTCCTTTACCGGTGTCAGTAGGTAATGTTCAGGAAGTACACAAGAATTGAAAATGTCACTTTGGTAATTGCCCGGACTTGAACCCACAACCTAGTGCACCAGTGGCGAGGCCTTAACCACTGGGCCATCACGACTACTATTGTTTTATATGTTTCGCTGAAAAAACTCTGAAGCGAGTAGCTTCACGAGTACGTAGGTCCCCTAAGAGAACGGCAGCCAAATATTAGATACGTCACTAACACATTGTCCGTTATGCTACGACACAAGAAATGATGGCCCATACTCTGTTCATTTCACAAAATTGTTACATCATAACACATAAATCGAACCCGGGACCCAACGCGACGCTCTCGCGTTACTTCTGATAGCTTTATCATCTAACCATTGAGCCCATGGTGCTAAGTTATGTGTGTTTACTCGAGTTGATACGAAAACCTATCGGATCGGATCTCGGAAGTATCGATTATCGGACGCTATCGAGTTGGATCGATGCGGGGGTTCCGATTAACTTAGAATTGAGACGTAGTTTATGGTCGTTTAGTTAATAGTTAGGTAATGGGGCGTGGCTGTGTCTATGGTATTCTTGTGTTTGGATTGGAATGGAGACGAAAATTACCGTTGGGCCAGTTGTGTATTACCTAATTCAAGTGTCTATGATTACTGTGCACTGAATAAAGGTAAGATTTTAAACTAAAACTAATTCATGTTTAACTGACACTTGCTACTTACAGGAACTTTAAATTTTTAACATAGATCTAAGAAATCATGAGTTCGTGACACAGTCATCACTAAATATCAATTTGAACAAAGATTTACGACCTACACAAATGAGTTACTTACACCTTATACTACGAGTATTGTATACTTATAGGTTATAACAATCGCGTCCCGGACTGGAAGCCGTGACTACAACTATTGAACTATTGTAGTGCTGAGCATTATTCTCGAAATGTATCGACTGTTGGCTCAAAAGAATCGTAGATGCTTTAGAGATAGGGCTCAGTTAATGAGGCGGGCACCAAACAACGGACAATGGGAACAAAGAAACATTTAAGTTAACCGGCCGATGGTTATCGATAGTTGACGGGTACCACCGAGTTAGTTGTAGATGGAGTGATCATATGCGTGTTCTTCTATAGAATGCCGTTCGCTTTGTGGAAATTAGCTTTTTGATACCAATACGGAAAATACAGAATTAGATAAATGTTAAAACATTAATACAGAAATGTATAAATGTTTTTAAGTATTAAATTATTTTTGACAGCCGTGTCAGTGTCACTGTCAGTGTAACGGTTCTGTGTTTTTGTAAATCGCCAATCATCGTCTGCACAGCTTAACATGAGCCTGAACTTATAATAAACAGGCAAACGATTCGGTAATCGCGAAATTTACTGCGAAACGGCTTCCTCTCACTTGTTCTCTTTCCGCGAACCTCGGCTGAGTTGTTACTTAATTCGCTTCCTACTCTGTCTCGGGCTCGTACGATGGCCAGTCGCGACTGTGGCCATATGATCAGCGATACGCAGGCTATCGACAACAATGGTCAATCACTGTGCGACCTGCGAACTTTATGGTGAGGGTACAGTGTTCAGCGGAGCGGGCTACTTAGTCCACTTAATGAGAGATGGAGTATTAAGCATCATCTTTTTTTGGCTTAAGTACCTGATCTTAATGAGAAAACAGAGAATCAGAGTGAGTCACATCTCCACGAAAAACCATTGCGTAGAATCAAACTTAAAGATAATCCCTCAACGTCAACTCATTAACGCTTGAGTCCATAATGTCGAAAACAAAATTAAGTATATATTTTAGTAAGTATTCAAACAAAATTTGGGGGTTCAGTCACTTCATAAATATGGAGTTCAAACCGCCATCAGTCACTCTCAGCTCACACCATAATGCAGCTACGATAACATCACCAAATGTTTTCATGGGCATGATGCATGCTCTTGTCTGATAAGAAACGTAATGTCAGAAAGAGTTCTCCATGTTTTCGAAGAGTCTGGCTAGCCTGTTACAGTTGACCCGTTGGACTACCGACATGACGAAACAAAGAAAAAGAAACGTAAAGTATTTAGTACTAGCTTCCGCCGCACTTTTACATACAACAAGCTGGCTCTTCTTTGCTAGATTTGCCTTTTAATGCGTTTAAAACTAAAGTAAAATCCAACCTTTGTTCAAAGGCATACTACTATTCTATCAACGACTACTTAAATGATAAGAATAGTTGGTCGCTGTGATTAACTCAAGACAATGTTTATGTTCTTTCTCAAGAATTAGCTTACCTACTGACAGGTTATATGAGTTTATATACTCGTAATTGTTTTTTTATTTGACTTTATAAGTCAATTTATATTAACTTATTGTTGACATAATCTACTCATTACAATGATTTTTTATGAGTTGTATTGCAATATGTGATTAGCTAATGACCTCGACAATTGATCATATTATTTTTTGGCTGAACAACCGGCAACAAGTTCGTCATGCTCCCTTAGATGTCACTGCTTGCGGCTCGGGGGTCGGGTTGCCTCCTTCCCTCAAATATGGCAAGGGGGGTAATCACCGATCTTTGCGTTATGCTTGTGAACGGGTGCTGCTTGTGGTGGTCGTTTTGCTGATCATGGTTTTGTTATTGTTTTTAGTAATTAACTGCTTATTTATTTTACCTCGATGGTCCTAGTTTATCATTTTTAACTTCCAGTTACAGCTATATATAGCTATATGTAAGCGGGTACGCCCTTTATGACTGGAGCCTTTTATTTAGATATCGTTTACGTTTAGTCTGTAGAAATTGGTCGGGTTGACCAATTCTACTCCAGTCGGGGGGTTTTTTTTTTCTGCCTAAATACAGTTCTTGATATTTTTGTTGGTATATCGGGGTGTGCTAGCTGACATATGGCTATTAATTTATAATTTTTAATTTAAATTAGGTTTTGTGTTGCGTAATGTAAATTATTTTAGATAATAATAATAATAATAATAATAATTTTTATTTATATCAGAAGCCTAGAAGCTTAAAAAATCAAAATAAACCATACAATTATCAAAATGAACCATAGAAATAGACTTTTACGAAAAAATACCATAGCAGAGGTGAACTGACAGATGTCACCTCCAATAAAACCATGCTTTAAAAAACTGAAAACTAATGTTGACGAGATCAGCTGCACGAGCCCGCCCACCACCTCCGGACTCGCCGCTCAGCTCCGCCTCGCCGCCGCCGGTACCCAGCCCCACCGTGAGCGCTGTGACGACACCGGCCGCGGTAGTCGCGTCGAGCTCGAGCGATGAGTATTTTTCCCCGCCGACGTCGCCAACACCTGTACGTCGGCAGGGGAGAGGCCGGCCACCGAGGAGCTTGGGACTTAGGGGCCAACCGGCCCCGAGCCGGGTCCCCGCTACCGGTGGTTGTGTGCAGCGCATGAGATGGACTCAGTCTATGAACGAGAACGTCATGCGCGCATATTATGGGTCTACAGAGGGAGGAACTAACCTCACTGCGTACCGTGTTAGGATGCTGTCTCTGTTTCAGGAACTAGAACCAACCGTCAACGTCTCGGCCCAACGACTGTCGGATCAGGTGCGGGTCATCCAACGCAATCATAGGTTGGACGATGCCGCGCTTGATAGGCTGCGCTCAGAGGTACTGAACAACCATATCGTCTCAACTCCGGCACAAACCGCGGTACAAGCGTCACCTATTGATGTACTCCCGCCGCGGTCCAATCATAGTGTCGAAGAGGAGGATGATAGGGTTGCCACAGTAAGTAGCCAGTGCAACGTCCGATTGAGGAGCGCACTGGAGGATGCGTTTCGTGAGTATAGGTACACTCCGACCGATCTTAGACCCCGATTACCACGTCTACCTATGCACAAAAAAAATAGGGCGCTGGTGTGTGCCTTGGACTCGCAGCTCAGCAACTTTTTCGAGAGCAGCGAGGATCTCGTTGATACACACTCGATCCTGTATTGCGCGGCTGCTGCGGCATGTCGTTTAGCTAACGTCAAGTTTCCAAACAGTGACGGAGCTACTCGACCAAAACCAGCCGTACCAGCCTGGCAATGCAGGATCGAGCGACGTATCGATGGAGCCAGGGTACTCATCGGCAAACTATACTGCTTCAGGGAGGGCAATACACGACCACGAGTGATGCGCTTTATAAGGCGGGCATTCTCGGGGACTGGAATCAGCCCTCGAGAATACATGTCCCGTGTCACAGAGCGCATCGACTTCCAAAAGCAGAAAGTTTGTGCATGGGCGAGCCGTATTCGGCGGTATAAGCGGCGAGTCGATCGATACATGCAGAATCGCATGTTCCAGAGCGATGAGAGGTGGGTATATAGATCTTGGGAGCGACCTGAACAAAATGTGACGGACGTGTGCCGCCCGGATGATGCCGCCACGAATGCATTCTGGCGCAACATCTGGTCGGTGCCCGTCTGTCACGCTGAGGCTGGCTGGATGCAGGATGTCAGGCGAATGTGTGAAACTATTCCAGAAATGGACGCTATACTGATCACGCCATCAGACGTGGCCAGAGCAGTCCGTCCGTTACCGAATTGGAAATCTCCGGGACCGGACGGACTGCACAACTTTTGGTTAAAATGGCTGATTAGTTCACACACTCGCCTGGCATCTCAATTCCAGTCATCCCTAGAGTCTGGGTCGCTACCGCAGTTTCTAACAACAGGCGTTACCCACCTGCTCCATAAGTCAGGTAGTCCCGCGGAACCCAAGAATTATAGACCGATCACATGTTTGTCAACGGTCTATAAACTTCTTACATCTATTTTGAGAGCGAAAATTAACACACACATTGACAGTAATTCAATCATGTCTGTCTCTCAAAATGGATGTAGGAACGGGTCCCGTGGTACTAAGGAGCTACTCCTCATCGATATGGCCATAAGCCAACAGGTTCGTCAATCCCGTAAGAATCTGTCGACATGCTGGATAGACTATAAGAAGGCCTACGACTCGGTGCCACATACATGGCTCATGAGGGTGCTGGAGTTGTACAAAATAGATGCAACTCTGCGCTCCTTCCTGATGTCATGTATGGGGCAATGGAGGACGGTCCTTCGCTATCCAGGATGTCGACAGATCCAGGGGAATAATGAACCTGTATGGATTAAACGGGGAATATTCCAGGGTGATAGTTTGAGTCCACTTTGGTTTTGCTTAGCCCTGAATCCTCTAAGCACACTGCTGGAGAATTCAGGACTGGGCTATCGGCTGAGGAGAAGCGGTCAGGTCATATCTCACCTCCTCTACATGGATGACTTGAAACTCTTTGCCCCCAACAAATTGCGACTGATGGAGTTACTGAAGTTAACTGAAACATTCAGTAACGCCATCAGGATGGAATTTGGTGTGGACAAATGTGCAGTCATGCATGTAAAGCGAGGGGAGATTATGGAATCCGAGGGAACTCAACTCTCGGACTCCATACACCTTAGATCCCTCTCCTCAGCCGAAAGCTATAAGTATTTGGGTATGTCGGAAGCGTTAGGCATCAACGTTGCTGACATGAAGCAATCGTTGAAGGAGCGCTTCTTTGGTCGCCTGAAGAAGGTATTAATTAGTCTTCTTTCGGGCGGAAACAAGGTGCGCGCCTTCAACGGTTGGGTCATGCCGGTTTTGATGTACTCTTTCGGCATACTCAAATGGACTCAGACCGAACTCGACGCCCTGGACAGGAGGGTCCGTACACTACTGACCACAAACCGGATGCATCACCCACGTTCATCGGTGATGAGACTGTACATCCCGCGGAAATGCGGGGGTCGAGGCTTTTTAAATGCGAAGACCCTCCACAACCGCGAGGTGTGCAGCCTCAGGGAATATTTCTTAAAAGCCGAAGTGGGTATGCACCGTGATGTGGTCGCAGTGGACAAGGGGCTCACCCCGCTCTCCATGGCTAAAGAGAACTGGCGCAAACCTGTGGTACTTACTACAGAGGACCGCAAGGAAGTATGGCAAAGCAAGGAGCTTCACGGGCGCTTCTATCGGGCTCTTCATCAGCCCGGTGTAGATTTCCTAGCGTCCGTATCCTGGCTACGTTTTGGTGACCTTTTCGGGGAAACTGAAGGTTTCGTCTGTGCAATTATGGACGAAGTTATCTTGACGAATAACTACCGAAAATATATTATGAAGGATGGGACGGTTGACGTGTGTCGGGCATGCCACCGTCCGGGTGAGTCCATCAGACATATTATCTCTGGTTGTTCTCGTCTGGCTAACGGCGAGTACTTGCACAGGCATAACCAAGTGGCCAGGATTATTCACCAGCAACTTGCTTTGAAATATAAACTTGTGGATTCTGAGGTACCGTACTACAAGTATGTGCCCGACCCAGTTCTCGAAAATGACCATGTCACGTTGTACTGGGATCGGTCTATCATTACAGACAGGACTATTGTTGCCAATAAGCCTGATATAGTAGTGATAGACCGATTAGCGCGCCGCGCAATGATAGTAGATGTTACCATTCCACATGACGAGAACCTCGTGAAAGCGGAGAAAGAGAAACAAATAAAATATCTCGACTTAGCACACGAGGTTGTCGACATGTGGAACGTGTGCTCCGCTATCATTGTGCCGATTGTCGTAACGGCCAATGGCCTGATGGCCGAAAGCCTCGACCAACATCTCTCGAGGCTCTCATTAGGCGGTTGGATCAAGGGCCTGATTCAGAAGGCAGTACTCCTCGATACGGCTCGTATTGTGAGGAGGTTCCTGTCTCTGCAGCCCTAACCACCGGTAGCTTGGACCCTGCTCCCGACACCGGCGGAACACTATTTGAGTTAATAATAATAATAATATTTATTCAAAAAATTACAAGGCATCATTTTTTACAGATTTGCTTAAATGTAAATTATATTCCTAAGACTTACGTGCCTGAACTAGGTAATCCTGTGTTTCAGGCGGGAAGAGCTTAAATAGACTTATAAAATAAATAAATAATCAAAAGGTTGACAATAGATCACTAATTATATGTTGAGTAGCTTAACTTAGTTTCTAAATTTGATAAATACTTAACATACTCGTAGGTGAAATTTGTACATAATATTCACTGTAGTACAGTTAGTAAATTCTCTGTATCTTCGTAAGACATACTTTGGAGAGCATCCTTGAGAATTCTCTTACAATTTGTGTAGTTCAGGGAATAAATGTTTGCTTTCGAGTTTAGTCTATTATAGAGAAGAGGACCGAGGTATAGATAAAATTTGGATACAAAAGCATGTTTTGTTGAATTTTGTGGACAAACTATATCTCTACGTCTTTTATTAGTATATGCAGTGCTGTATGGTAGCGCTGTGTGTTGTTTTAATACAATACCCATTATAAATAGCTGACGAACTGTTAATACTTCACAAGATTTATACAGGAGGTTAGTAGGAAAAAGAAAAGGGCGGAAAGTAGAGACTTTGAGAATCGCCCTTTGAGCTCTCTCGATGGTTAGTAACATTGTTTTACCCACTCCACCCCATGTGGTAATACAATAAGTTAATATTGATTGACACAGTGCAAAGTAAACTTGTCTAACTAGTTTTGGATCAGCAATATATCTTAATTTTTTAAAAACAAATATTAATTGGCGAATTCTATTATTTAAAGCTTGAATATGTTGTTTAAACGAAAGTGTTTCATCTATTATAACACCAAGGTATTTTGTTGTATTTGCCATATTAATTTTGGGACAAACACATTGGTTATCCGTAGGAATTGTGCAATGATGAGCATATAATGTCGAGACAGTGCTTGTTGACGTTTGCTTGCGCATTGAAAACTTAATATAATTTGTCTTGTCTGCATTTAGTGTTAGTAAATTATGTTGAAGCCATTTATTAACAATATCGAAGCCATTTTGCGCAAACTTGTAGACATTTTTTTCTGAGTCAGCCGAAAATAGAAGGGCAGTGTCGTCAGCATAAGAAACAATTTGGCCGTGATCTAGATTTAGGTTACAGAGTTCGTTTATGTATATTAAAAATAGTGTAGGCCCTAAAATACTTCCTTGGGGAACTCCGAAGGACGTGTTTTTTTTACTATCGCTGAGAACATTATCAATCCGTACACATTGGGTGCGGTCTTCTAAATAGCTCTTAAATAGTTTCAGCTGGGCGCCTCTGATACCTATGGCTTCAAGCTTGCGCAACAGAATCTGAACAGAAACCGTATCAAAAGCTTTGGCGAGGTCCAGGAAGATTCCTACTGTGTGGTTACCATTATCAAGTTCTTGTGCTAGATAGTCAGTCAGATGGTGCACAGCATCGTCTGTTGACATTTTAGGCCTAAATCCAAACTGCCGTTTAGATAAAATTGATTTATCCTCCAAGTATTTGTAGAGCCTTTTATTCATAATTTTTTCTAATATTTTAGAAATAGTAGGCAGTAAGGAAATAGGTCTATAATTTGTCACTTGATCTTTACTGCCTGATTTGTAAACGGGGACAACAACAGCTTTTTTTAGGCACTCAGGAAAAATACCTGTCGATAAACATTTTTGGAAAATATAAGTTAGTGGCGGTCCCAAAATGTGCCTGAACTGTTTAATAATTTTATTTGATATGTTATCCCAGCCAACTGCACAGTCGTCCTTCAAACTCATAATTATCGTTTCCACCTCAGTCTCGTCATGTGTCATGCAACACAAAGGATGATGGAATAGTGTTACATGTAAATGGTGTGCTTGTTAGATATTGTGATTGGCCCTGAACATTTTCAGCCAGACATTTACCAACATTGACAAAGAAACTATTCGCACTGTTGGCAGATGCTAACTTTGATGAGTGTGCTTGTAATAGACCTGAAGATGACTGATTTTCTTTAGAGGTATAGGTTACATTTTTAATAAAATTCCATATTTTTTTACTATTTGTACCAGCTTTTTCTAGTGCAATTTTATCGTAGTTGCTTTTCACTTTTTTTAGAAGATTATTACAGAAGTTACGATATCGTTTATACGACAGTTGCAAAATTAAATTATCTGGATTAGATTTAGCTTTTATATGCAGTTTATCTCTATTTTTCATACAGCGAATGAGTCCTGGCGTGATCCATGGTTTTATGTTGTAGTTTTTGTTATTTCACCGAGATATGACCGTGTTTTTCTGAATTGCATGTTGTACATTTTTGATTAGGTACAACATACAAAACTGCGGATCAGCGGAATCGTAGACTGGGTCAAAGTCGATATTGCGTAAGTCATCTTCAAGTTTACTTACAATTAACCTAGAAATTGTGCGATTGACTACTTTAGGTATTTTACAATTTAAAATGAGTAGGGTAGCATTGTGATCGGTTATTGTAGAATTAATTACAAGGGTAAGTGCAGGGAAGTTTGACTTGAGCATAATATGGTCCAAACAGGAGCCACTTTGATGTGTAGGAAACGTGTGAGCAGGAAGCAAACCATGGAAGGCGCATACGTTAAGGTATTCCTCAGCGAATGCGTCAGCGCATTCTGGAAGAATATTGATATTAATATCTCCAATTAAAACAGTATTTTTGAAAGACGACAGGTTCTGCAAGGTGTTGTTTAGGGAGTCAGTGAAATTGTTTATATTATATAAGGCAAGTATCGCTAATTCTGACCCAATTTTAATTAACAATCTGTTACAGTCGTGCATATTTGGTTCCTCGACAGACACATTGAGATGATTTTTTGCATAAACTATCACCCCACCGTTCTGATTGTAGTTTATGTTACTTTTATACATATTATATCCCGGTATTAGTGGTATGTTATATTGTTTGGAAAGCCAACATTCGGTTAATACAATAACGTCACAGTTTATGTCTAGACGTTGTAGAAAAATGCTAAAATTGTCGAAATTTTTGAAAATACTGCGAATATTTTGGTTTAGTATGGTTAGTGGACTAGTGTGGGAGGAGAGATATTGTTTACAGTGTTCAACGTCACAAATGTGGGATTCAGATACAGAGAAATTATCGATGTCATTAATTAAATTATTAATCATAATAAATTTATAAAAACAAAAACAAGGGCTAAAAAAATACGTAATTAACGACGCTCTTAGGCGCCTCCATAATCAACAGAATTGATGTACCTTTTTTCAGCCATTATTTTCGCAGGGCAGTCAGAAGCGTTTGTCTTGTGATTGCTCGGCTTTTTGAAGTGCAAGCAAGTAGCACATTTTGGTTCCTCGGCCTTCTTTGTGCATTCTTTAATGGAGTGACCCAGATCACCACAGTGGCCACAGGTAATGGTGGTTTCACGACATGACTTGGCCGCATGTCCGTACTGCTGGCACTTAAAACAGCGTGTGACTAGGGTAAAGTCTCTCACAGGGCATGACGACCAATTTACAAACACTCTTGCTTTTGATATCAGGGCTTTACGTATGTCTGCAGATACTTCTATTATATAATTACAGGTTTCAGCGTCCTTCTTACCTGACTTATGGCTTAACTTAATGGAGGATAAAAAGGTCTCGAGGCTGCAATCCTGAAGGGTCTCTGCTAGATTCTGGTGGAATAAACAAGTAAAAACTTCCTTCTCTTGCATGGATGAGGGCACTCCGATAACTACTATTCTAGGCTTCCTTTTTGGGGGTTCGTCTACTGTTAGGCCTGAATTTGATAAATGCATCGATTTTTTCACCTTCTCAATATCTTCCTTTGTTTCAGTGCTGATAATGACACCGCCATTTTTCGTCTTACGTAGTCCTCTTACCTGAAGTTTCATTTGCTCGGGGCATATAATTTTTTGGACAAGTGTTTTTGTCTCCTCACTCGACTTCAGTTTGTCGTTAGGGTATATGGCCACTGAGCTTAAATTTATGGGCTGTATAAAATTGTTGGTACCTTTTTTAACCATCTCAGCAAAAGAAGTTCCCGTTACTGGTTTCATTGAAGCTCCGATTGACAGCTTAAGGTCTTGCAGTTGCTGCGACAAATCAATTTGGTCTTCAAGTGTTTGGACGGTGGAGTGGGCCCGGACGGCTCTCATCTTAAGGGACTGATACTGAACGGCCATCTGCGATGTGCCGTGACTAACTTTTCGGCATAGGGCACTTATACGCAGTTTTTGCTCCATGTTTAATTTGCCCTCTGTTACAATAGAGCACACTTCACTTAGGCACTGCTCAATGGATGACATCCAGTTCTGGATTTCCGGCGTAGGTATCACTTCCATCATGACATCTTCTCTTTGGCTGGGTGGTTGAGGGTGAGGTGCGGGCTCGGGTACAGGTGCAGGTGCAGGTGCTGGTGCAGGCACAGGTGTAGGAGGTGGGCTCCGAGCACATCTGCCACCCCTGCTAAAGGGACTGGTTGCCATTGTGATACAAGTTATTTACTTGTTAATCACATACACATTTTCACAGAAACGATTTAAAATACATGTTATGCTTACGTATGACACAGTTTGCTTTAGTACCGGCTATTTGGTAAAACCAGGTCACGATTCGGCAAATAATTATTTAGTTATTTTAATAAATGTTCGACACGTCTGTTCACAACAAAAATTGCAATAAACGATCCTATTATAGATACTATTATATTATAGAATTTTTTTTTCTAACTGAACAGACAGCTGTGCTGCTGGGGAGTTTGTTGCGCCACTTCTTCTTACCAGCTAAAGCACTAGGAAGTGCTGATTCTCACCTAGTTTTAATAAATGACTTTTGAATTTTGAATTTTGCCAGCGGCTTCGCCCGCGTGATATCGTTATAAATTATAGCCTATGTTACTCAGTGATGAGATAATAAATAGCATACTACTGGTGAAAGATTTTTTTAAGCCGTTCCAGTAGTTTTTGAATTTATTCATTATAAACAAAAATACAAAATAAATCTTTTCTCTTTATAATATCAGCAGACTAGTTCCAAGCTAGGAAGCAGCATGCAGCGCCTCCCGCACGCAACATGCAACCTAAACCGATACTTGCTCCAAAAACGAAGCCATTTTTATTTCAACAAAGAATCAAACCACCTACTTATAAGCAGTCCAACATTCCATCACCGATCAACACACACGGCCCAAATATTCGTCTAAGAGGCATCGTTGTCTGTTTGTCCGTCTGTCCCAATATTTGTGTAAGGCCATAAAAACAGCGTGTAAACGCCATAAGCGGGACAATCGCGGACTTCACGGGAAGAGAGAGTGTCAACAATTAATATTCGATTACAGCTCGTTTGTCGACAGGCTTTCTTAAGTGCGGTCCTGCGCAAGAATGGATGCGAGAGTATTTGGAAATGTTGAATGATCTCGAACGAGTTTTGTCGACGTTTGGTGGTAGGGTTGGGAACTCTCCCAATGACAACAAAGAGACGCACCCATTCTTCCATTCTTGCGTGTCAAATCAAATTAAGTTTCAACAAAGGTATAATGCTATCAGTTCTCATAACGTAACATGAGTATGTTACGTTATGAGAACTGATAGCATTATACCTTTGTTGAAACTTAATTATCTATCAGTTCTCATAACATAACATACTCATGTTACGTTATGAGAACTGATAGCATTATACCTTTGTTGAAACTTAATTTGATTTGACACGGAATAAAAAGCTGTGTCCATTTGTGAATATGCTGTTCCAAACCGGCTCTTAATTAATATCAGTTCTACCAAAGGAAGATACTGATTACTCAAAAAATATATTGCACAATCAGCAATATTATTGCAGGTAAGTTATATACAGCAACAGATCTGTTTCCAATAAACCCATTAGCGTAATTCATCGGCGTTGTATAACCGACTGCGGCACTACGGGATGGTCTAATTCTCGGCATCATTTAACATGTCAAACCTTGTAAAACCATCAAGCGCCGCCGATCGATCGATCTTCCCTACGATCAAGTGCGCGGGCGCATTGAGCATAGGGTTTTCACAACGGTGAAACAAGCTCTAGACCACTGCACTGTTTTAAAAGTGTGCCTAGGGTGTTTCATGCGTAAAAACAGTTAGTCGCGATAATCAAAAAAGGTACATTTGCTTTTCATGCAGCGCTACAGCTTGTCAGTTGGCAGAATGGCAGCTACTCTGAAAGACAGAATAATTTCATCTTGATGTCGCTGTCATCATTCGCTATTCGTTTATTTCAGATGGATGGTTTTACGAAATGCATGACAGGTGTCTACACGACAGTGCGGTATTGCCAACATTTTTACAAAGATAGCTCAGAATTAAACGATAATACTTCAAGATTGTAGCCCTGAGACAGTTGCACTCAATAAGATGGTGCGATCAATAAAGGCGAAGGGCTCCAGTCCCGGCCACATGGCGCTCCAGGGCTGCCCGGGACCCCCGGGCTGCGGGCAATGCGGGGTCCCATCCGTCAACACCGCGGTACTTCGGGCTAAAGAGGAAGTCACGATACAATAGGAAGATACAACAAACATAATTAAATTACATTGCTTTATGTAAGCAACTACCTAAATTGTTTTTTTAAATGAGGGCCAGGGCACTTAGGAGTTCTTGAACCTGAGGAAAAAAAGAAAAGGATCGTGAGGATTTTGAAAGTCTGGCAAATGTTCCTATTCAAAGCGTATTCTAAGACTCATGTGGTGTAAATAGTATGAGAGACCACAATAGGTTCACGAAAATTGGTTGCACGCGTTACAAATAGATAACATTTACCAATATTCTGTTGTCTTAGGTATTTGCTAACCCAACTAATGAAGGCGTCTCTACCTACTTACGTGACATCGGTTGTCCCTTCTAAGGTAGACCGAAATTACTAAACACATGCCACGCTCTTAACATGTCAATTGAAACCATACCAAACGTTAAGTGTCCATAGCTACACGATTTAACAACTTATTGATAACACAAGCGTGTGAAATCGACTAATATATATCATTTGCCTTTACAATAAGTTCAATTACAGCAACAGTGTTCGCCATAACTCGACTTGTGTCGCAATTTACCACGTTTACTTTAGAAAATTTATTTTCAATTAAATAGTGCATTAGCTGACACGATTAGTTTCCGCACTTGTAGGATCATTAACTAATAGGCGGTAAGCACGAAGTTGTCAACTGTTAAGTGCTTTAAAGGACACTATCGAGGTGTATTGAAGGGAAGTTGCCGCTATTTTACGAAAAATAAATGTGTGAAGTTCGAAATAAAGATCAATTCAATTAAAAGCTTCACAGTTGACTCGGTTCTCTACTCATATTTCATTGTTTGTCTGTTTGTTTCATGTCCATATTCGTAACATGTCAACTAAAGTCCCGATGTTCATGAAGAAAATAGCGTGAATCGTATCTTAGCCGGAAAAACACAAAGCAGAAATTAAATCTATAAATACTTTATTAACTGTAAGAAGCTGCCATTTCAATACAAATCATCACAACTACAAAAATATACAATATTTTATGATAACAAATCTACCCCTATTTAATTTCCTTTGCTTTCCACGATCCGGACTAATAAGCATTTAACATAATGAGCTGATCCATAAATAAAATAGCACAGTACATTCTCATCTTAGAAGTATTTCGTGACTACAGCCATCCAATTAGGGCCACTCGATGCACGTTACTAATCGCCGCAATAATTCGCGCGCGCACGTCCGCCCTCTCCAGCGCGCATGCGCACACTGGCCGCCATATTTCTTTCCGAAAAAGGACGCGGGCCCTACGTTTGTGCTCGTCTATTGAACTATTAAGGCGTTGTGCACCTTATTGGAGGGTATTTACATCATTATTATCGGTAAGTGATCGTTTTTGTGGGTAGTTAGAATGTTGCTGTAGGGAGGGCTGTTTTTGTATTGAGAAGCGACACGATGTTCTTGATTGTGTTGAATAATGTATGGACATGAAGAGGCATTACTATATTACTTTATTCTGTGTCCTTTTGCAGAGGTATTATTGTTCATGCCACTTTTACCTCACGAGTATGTCCCTCGGGGCGTATATAATGCCACACCGGGCACATTTCTAGGTGAACTGCTACTGAATAGTGTTGTGCTAAATGATACCCAAAGGCTTTTTGTCCCCAAGTAGGAATCGATCTCAGGACAAAAGTACACCGAAGGAGGCATGTTAAGAGAGCTTCCGGTAATTCACGAGTCAAAGGGAAAGGAAACAAACTGCTGGACCTGAAGGCTTCTTCTAAGTTGTCAAGCATCAATCCTCTTTAGGCTGTTAGTGCATTTCATAATCTTTTAAAGATTTATCTGCCGAATAAATCTGTAAATAAGCTGATTTCTTTCAAACAGTCCTTTGTATTTCTTCTACCCCGTGAGAAACGCATCCATATTTATTTGTATCGCCTATTATAACGAGTGACCATTTGCATTGAAAACCTATGAACATTCCTAACAGTCCTTACTTACCAACGTTTAAGTGTTATTTGTAATTATGAAACCATTAACAGATTAATTTGATTTCAAAACAACAATCAAACAATCTTTTAATCCTAATTTTTTCAAGTGTTTAATTATTAATTTATCTGAATTATTGAGTGTAATAATATACATTATTATCAGGTTTTATCACTGGATTAAGTATAAAGTAGTGCTGTGAGTACAGAGTGGAGTTAAGTGGCGAAATAATAATAAACATTGAGATAAGCGGAGCCTGCGCGGGCGCAATTAAAAGCGGTGACACGGTGCGTCTGACTGCCGTGTGATCAAACTGTACTAAGTGTTGAATAATTTTATTATGAGGGAAAGTGCCCCTGTGATAAGAAACAGGTGACTTTCGTTTTAAGCTTTAGTAAGGGCTTTTATCTTACTAACAACCGGAAAAATAAATAAATATAAGAAAATTTGTCTAATACTCGTTTTCACTAACACCAGGTGACACTTAAATGAATGCCTAAATAAAAGCGCGCTGTTGGATTTTCAACTTTCGGCGCTGAACCGAGTCTTAAAAACAAACAGATTTAGGCATAAATCTGTAACAAAAAAGAGAAAGTAAAAGTCTGTAAAGTGTTACAAATTTCGTTCTGCAGTAGGACGGCACAGGCTTGATAGAGAAATAGGTACCTATAGATATAGCACCTGCTTGGCTTATTAAGCAGCTCATTCTGCAACGTATATATCCATTGTCGCAACAACCAGACCCAATCAGCATCTGCTAACGCAAAAATCTTTAACTGTAACAAAAACGTCAATCAACATACATATAACGTCTGCCCATCAATAAATCAGTACAGAGCCGATAAGTACTTGCAGATCAAGTACCAAATCCAATAGTGTTCCAACATGCGCGACCGCATATCTGAGCGCCAATCGCATCGCCGTGACGTGCTCGTTAAGATAGCCGACCAGCCACTAATGGCCAATTTTATGGGCCGCACTCGGACCATCTTAATGAATACAGCATCTCAATTTAAACTGGAGATTTTCTTTTTGTTAAGATATGACCAGTAAGTGCTTTTAGTTTGGGTACGATTTATTGCAGACTGCTAATTGAATGAAAGAGGGTCTTTTCCTTTATTTTCAACTAGCTTTTACCCACAACTTCGCTCGCGTGGATGTTGGAAAATACCCCACGGGAACCGTGATTAAAAGTACCCTATGTGTTATTCAAGGCTATAAACTATTTGTGTGCCAAATTGCACCAAAATCCGTTAATCCGTTTTTGCACCAATCCGGAACATACATCCAGACAAACAGACAAACGACAAAAAATCTCAAACCGTATTTTCGGCATCAGACTCGTCCTCATACCTCGTAGCAATTACTTTTTTTCAAAAATATTCAATGTACAGTTTTGACTTCGTTACGTATTCACCTAAATGTAGGATTTGTTATTTTTCATATTAAAATTTAGATAGATAGATAAATCATTTATTTAGTGCACACAAAAAACAGCACAACATACAAAATGACGATTAAATTATTACTAATTAGCTATTAGGAAATAGCTGCAAGGTGCCAATATAAAAACAAATAAAAAAGGAAGAAAACAAGACATTGTGATGACACTATTGGCTATGACACACTTTAAAATAATGGATTGACAACGAACATAAAAAAGTGCGGTGTGCGTCTCAAGGTTGCACCAAATGGGAGTCCAGCTCAGCGTGTGCAGGCAAATACACCTGACGCTGATATTCTGCTGAATCCCTGCAGTGACATACGGACGTCGAGTAGATGACATAATATATACGAGTTATTGGTGTTGTGAAAAAGTGAAATGTGCGGAGTGAAATGTAAGTATACCCGCAATTCAAATATTGTATTCTACAGTAAAATGTGTATTTGATTACTTGATTATTTAAATAGATAAATGTATATTGTATAAATGATTAATCTAATTATGATAATAGTGGCATAGGTGTGAATAAAATAATCGAATTAAATGGATTAAAATGTGTTTGAAATAAATAATTATAGGTAAATAAGCATATGTATTATAACCATTATCTAGTAATAGATCCACAAATAATTAAATCATTATTATTCCCTTTGTTTACAGATATTGTGACTACGAGTTGCACGAAAAAGAAGAATGACTCGGGAAGAACACGACAGCCAGTTATATGATGGACGTGTTCGAAACAGCCAAACCCAGTTTTTTCTGCGAATCCATAAGAAACTGCCGCAGTCGTATTCTGAAGGTGCCAAGACATTTAAGATTCCTTATTGGTGGGGGAATATTGTTCCAGCATTTAGAGGCGGCGTATCTAAAACTTCCCCTGAAGGCAGCTGTCTTATGCGATTGAGTGGAGAGTTGCTGCGAACACTGTCTACTTGCGCATTCTCTTTTACTAGCGATCCAGCTCAGTTTATTGTACAGGTAGGACGGCTGCTTGTGCTTTATGACTCCAAATAGTAGGCATGCCAAGTGCAACTTACGACGCGACTTCATCTTGAGGATGGAGTGGTTATTTAAAAATGGCGTTACGTGACTTCTTGGTGGGATTAAGAAGCTGAATCGAGCGCAGGCGTTTTGCACCCTCTGAATCAGTCGATCAGTTCTTGCCAGTAGTCGAGGGCCAATAACTGCGTCCGCATAGTTGAGGTTAGACAGCACGAGTGACTCAACTAGCTGGATCCGCAACTCCTCCGATAGATAAGGTCTTATTTTATAAAGGACCTTAAGCCGGTAAAAACAAGTGCGCACTGACTCTGCCACGTGTGTTTCGTATCTCAACCCAGCGTCCATGTTAAGACCCAGATTACGTGCCTCAATGACTCGACTGACCGACTCACCCAACAGGGTAACGTTGATTGTTGCAGGTACTGCACTGATTTGATGGTTGGTTCCAAAGAGCATATACTTAGTTTTAGTCGAGTTAAGTACCAAACCGTTATTTTCAGCCCAATATGCTATCCTATCAAGATCATCGTTAAGGTCTTTTAACGCGCTGTTATAGTCACTTGGCTTAAAAGAGATGTAGACTTGTACGTCATCTGCATAAATGTGGTACATACACCGCTTTAGGGATTTTATTATATCCGCACAATACAAAATGAAGATGATGGGGCCTAGTATTGAGCCTTGTGGGACTCCTCTATTAACGGAAGTAAGTGACGAAACAAGGGAAGAGCCATTGCTCAATTGTATTTCTATCAAGATCAAATCCGTAATAGTTCAGCTTTGATAGAAATAAATCTATATTAATGCAGTCAAAAGCTCGCGAAAAATCGAGTAGTACGAGAAGTGTGCACAGGCCCTTATCCTGTGCTGACAGAATGTTATCTGTCACGTCCAAAAAAGCCGTAGATGTACCACGTCGTTTACGAAAGCCTGATTGTAGCTCAGGTAGAATATGTTTGTCTTCCAGATATTTTGACAGCTGCTGACATACAGCTTTATCAGCAATTTTGGATAGGCAAGGCAGAATACTAATGGGCCTGAGGTATTTTAAATCAGTTGGATTTGTTTTTTTAGGTAATGGCCTAACAATTGCGACTTTCCAGATGTCAGGGAATGTTGCTGAAACAATTGAGCTGTTCACAATGTCAGTGATGGCTTTTAGTGTATGTGGGAGTGTAAGCAAAAGCATATTCAGGGTCACCTTATCACAGCCTTCAGCGTTAGATTTAAGCTGGCGGAAGTATCGCAGAATTTGATCAGGAGTTACAGGTTGTAATGCGAATTCAAAGCTATCATCGCCATAACGATGAGACTCAAAGAAAGTGTTTTGTGATATATTACAGACGGGGTTACCAGGAACACTCAAAAAGTGATTACTTAATTGGTTTGGATCTCTGAAATGAGCAGGAAGGTCATCAATTTGTTTCTTTGGTAATACAGTGTTTTTTAAATTTTTTCATAATGTTTTAGGATCTTTGATTCTGTTATTAATATTGAATTTGAAGTATGCCACTTTTTCCCTAAATAAGGAAATTGCCACCAGAGATTTCAGCTGCTTGTAGTAAGACTTTTTGGACTCGGATTTGATTTTTTGTTTACGGTACTTGGTCAGAGCGTCATCTCGTAAGTGCATCATTAATTTTATTGTTGATTTCGTGTTGAGTCTCTAACAAATGTTACCGACATCGTCAGGCATGACAAGTCAAGATATTGTGTGTCTTGTCTTTGTGAATACAATAGCAGAACACAACAACAACAAAAAAACTGCATTTTTTACGAGAAATCGGAAAGTCTTACTATAGACCTGAAAAAATTCAGTACCAAAGTAAACCAAGAAAAGAAAAAAGAAGAAGTTAGTTTCTCCACGTAATTGGCATATTTTTTACATCTGATTAGCCCACCAAACATAGATGACAGAATGCGAGGCATCTCACCTTTGAGAACCTTACATACTTACATACATAACAAAATGACAGACCATTAAAATAAACTTAATCAAAAACCTAATCAAATTGAGCTGCCTACCTAAGGTCTTGCTTAGCCCCGCCCCCGTCACGAGCCCGACTCACGCGCAGTCGTGTCGCGCGTCGCTCGCATGCTAAGTGACGGTTATTGTGCTTATCGTCCATAACGTCGTACTTATCGTACATAATATTATACTTATTATACTTATCTGTGAAGGATCAACTGTCGAACAGCGGTAAGTTTCGGCTGATTTTCTTTTCTGGAGTTTGTCGAGGGAGCAGCCGTATAGTGTGTTAGAAAGTTTGCTGTTAGCTTGGTGAGTACTAGCAAATAGTGCGAGGAGTTAACTCAACTGGCAGTAACACTCCGAAGACTTCGTCCCTCCCGTGTATCTTCTCTTAGGAAGGAGAAGGGTTCGAAATCCTGAAATATAGAAAATAGGACCAACATTTGAACAACAGTGTCTTCCTCCAAAAATTAAACTAATTCCAATACCTAGCGCATTTTGATGATTGAACTTATTTAGAATCAGACGGGAGGCTGAGCGGTTAAATATACCGACAATCAAACTTATTACAGCTACTGCGGGTCCTACCGCGAGTCCTCGGGAAATAAAAGTTCTGGGTTGTTGTCGGTGGAGAGAAACTAATGAAAATTAAGTGATTTTTCCCTACACACTACATATACGACCGCTCCCTCACTTCTTGCCAACATTACCGGCAGTTAGTATGCGAGCGGCGCGCGCGCATCTCGCCACAGATCAGCTGCGCGCATTGCACTCACGTACTTAATTGTTCTCTAACTGTACTGCACGAGTCATACCTCTCCACAGAGTGAGGAGATGAAAACGGATGGAAGGGATCTGTCAAAATTCTTTCTTTCTTTCTTCTTTTCTTTTTTTAAAAAAACGTTGCCCCACACTAGGAATTTCTCCTGTGTCGTGGGTGCGTTTACAAACATTTAAACTCACATACACAAACAGCCAGACCCGGAACAACTAATTGTAGGTCATACAAATATTTGTTCCGTGCGGGAATCGAACCCGCGACACGCAGCGCAGCAGTCAATCGCTTAACCACTGCGCCAACCGTGCCGAAAAAAATTAAACAATATGTAGAAGTACTAGCTTTCGCCCGTCTTGAGGTTGGAAATTATTCCACGGAAACGTACTACCGGGATAAAAAGTATGCTATGTGTTAATCCAGGTGACCACCAACCAACCATATGTGTGCCATTTTTGCGTTATTGAGTAACAAATACACAAACATACAAACATTCACATTTATAATATTATTAGGATATGATTCATAAAATGATCAACTTTTGCTATATATAGGACCTCAAACTCAAAGCATTATTTCCATTAAACCAATTACAGGTACTTTTGAATTGTCAAAGAGTTGGTCTGCCAGAAAGATGAAGCTAGTTGCCCATTCTAAAGCGTAGTAGGTTCTTATGCAGAAGAACAGGCAAGAAATTCCACGGACACTCCATGGACCAACGACGAAATCAATTTTTGATATATATAAATCGTGCTATTTTGTCGAATAGTAGTTGATAGACCTGGTAAGCCGCACAATTGAAAACTTTACTCCACCTGGTATGTGCCAATAACAGAAGCATGCGCTTGTCACAAAAGATGCGTTACGTATAACAAACTAAACAAAAGCTTACACATCTACCCACAAACCAAGAGTAAATGTAAAATTAAACTTGACTCCTGGTTAAAATCACAAAATTATGATGAAACAGAGAAACTCGTGAAATCGAAAAATACTCATCACTCTCTCACACACCCCAACAAAACCACACACAGCACACACACCCCTCGTACTCCTCATTAACACTCACCCACACACCCATTCACCCTACTCTCACCACATTAATTAGTCGAAATACTTCAAAATAAATCTTAAATCATTATCTCCTGTTATGTACTGTTATTTGCTGTCTTATTTTCTGTTTTTTAAGGCTTCTTTTCGGACTTCAGGTCGTAAGTACCTTACCCTATGGTAAGGTATAAGTACTTCAGGTCATAACTACCTTACCCTATGGTAAGGTATAAGTACTTCAGGTCGTAAGTACCTAACCCCATGGTAAGGTATAAGTACTTCAGGTCGTAAGTACCTTACCCAATGGTAAGGTATAAGTACTTCAGGTCGTAACTACCTAACCCCATGGTAAGGTATAAGTACTTCAGGTCGTAAGTACCTTACCCAATGGTAAGGTATAAGTACTTCAGGTCGTAACTACCTTACCCTATGGTAAGGTATAAGTACTTCAGGTCGTAAGTACCTTACCCTATGGTAAGGTATAAGTACTTCAGGTCGTAACTACCTTACCCTATGGTAAGGTATAAGTACTTCAGGTCGTAACTACCTAACCCCATGGTAAAGTATAAGTACTTCAGGTCGTAACTACCTTACCCTGTGGTAAGGTATAAGTACTTCAGGTCGTAACTACCTTACCCTATGGTAAGGTATAAGTACTTCAGGTCGTAACTACCTTACCCTATGGTAAGGTATAAGTACTTCAGGTCGTAAGTACCTAACCCCATGGTAAGGTATAAGTACTTCAGGTCGTAAGTACCTAACCCCAAGGTAAGGTATAAGTACTTATTCTCGTCATTGACTTCTAGCGTATTTCGTAGCATCACTCGTAGCACACAGTAAAAGACATCAACGAAGGGTATCTGACTGTGCTAGGCAGTTGAACCATTTCTATTCAATTTTGTCTCATAAAATTGAGAAAATTATAATATTGTATCTGCATTACTTGAAGTGTTATTGAGGTGGAACCATGGGTGTAGTTTTAGCGACAAAGATTGTTAATGTAGGTCTTTAAATTCACAGCCATATTCAGTAAAAAAAAAACATAGTTATCTCGTACATAATAGAGAATTTAGGCGGAATCGCTTTCTATTGCAGATTTTTCTAAAAATACAACCTCAAATTCGAACTGCGTACCGCTTTCCAAAATTGCTTGATAACGCTTATCATCATGATGAACCTTTGTTTAGCTCAAGTTAATAAACCTCAATTACTCTGGCTTAATAAGCTAACTTATATTCTACCGTAAGGCACTCGTGGGTTGCAGCTAAAAATCACCGTCAGCCCTCTTGGCACTATAATCATTGTTTTCTGTTTTGTATATATTTAACGCGTATTTTTTTGTGCTTTAATGCCAATAAACGCATTTTTATTTTTTCGAAGTTAAAGCTTCGTTAGACCCATTTGACCGATTTTCGGTAGGAGGTAAAGTTATCGATTCGCTTGTACTTTACTATTACATATAAGTGGCGCTTTTACCAGTTTTAAGTATTCACGTCTGCTGGCAGTCCCAATGATTGCCTATTTTCTGTCGGCAGTCCCCATGACTGCATATTTTCTGTCGGCAGTCCCCATGACTGCATATTTTCTGTCGGCAGTCCCCATGACTGCATATTTTCTGTCAGCAGTCCCCATGACTGCATATTTTCTGTCAGCAGTCCCCATGACTGCATATTTTCTGTCGGCAGTCCCCATGACTGCATATTTTCTGTCGGCAGTCCCCATGACTGCATATTTTCTGTCAGCAGTCCCCATGACTGCATATTTTCTGTCAGCAGTCCCCATGACTGCATATTTTCTGTCGGCAGTCCCCATGACTGCATATTTTCTGTCAGCAGTCCCCATGACTGCATATTTTCTGTCAGCAGTCCCCATGACTGCATATTTTCTGCCGGCAGTCCCTATGACTGCATATTTTATGTCGGCAGTCCCCATAACTGCCTTTTATTGTCTTTCTTCTCAAATTAGAAAAAAATGCCTTAAAGACCTCTCGTGACTAGCTTTTGGTGATATTATTATAAGACAGGAAAGCAGTGCTGTGTATCGCCTAGACGTGTGAAACTCTTTACGAAACCGACTCATCGAAGTGTTCCAGAAATGTATCAGAAAGAAATACCAAATGAGATGTGTATCACTCACGCTGTCGTTATCCATGCACGTAAAACTGACCACTAAAGCTCTTACATATCAAATACTATAAGGTCGTTTTTTGCATATAATGTTTGCACTAACAAGTTATCGTTTGACTCAGCAGTAAACGCTTTAGACATAACGTAAATGTATACGTTACATACGGTATTTTATATCCTTTTGATGATTCAAATGATCCAAATGAAACATCAATGAATCGCAAACATGATATAAAATTCAAAAAATTTCAAAATATTTTTATTTCATATAAACCTACATGGGCACTTATGAAACGTCAGAAGCTAGGTGCACTTTGCCCACCTCTAATATCGCCTGCGTAAGCCATTGTCATAAAGCCAGCACTCACATTGCACAAACGTGCTCATAAAGCTTCGACTGAACATTACAACGTAACTTAATAACTTGTTTGGCTGAATTAATCGCGCAGCCTCAACCGTTTCCTCTAGAAATAATAACACGAGCCGCGGATCGAGTGAAATGCTTACACAACAATAAAAACGCTCCGCACCGCGCCGTACTGCACTGCGATCAGCAATTTTAATCGCTCGCTCACAAAAAGCGGCGCGCGCAACATCCTCTCATGTTACAACAAAAAACAAACAGCGTTACAATGAGCCACTCTGGTTGCGCCACGTCGTGCAATTGAAACGGGAACGGAGCCCGCGACCCCGCGGTCACGTTTCAGTCCATTGTTTATGTTCTCCAGCATTGTTTAAGGAGTTGACCATCAAATCGCTAATAAAGCGCGGTGAATGCGCATGCGCCTTTCTAACTGTGTTCACCAATAGGAGCGCAGTGTGGCCACGCCTCCCGCGCCCCGCCCCGCCGCTGGGTTAGCCTCTCCGTGATGTCGACCTGGTTGCGCAGGCGCAGTCGTCCCTACTCGCTGCACTATCGCTGGTTTATATAGCGAAACGATGTGAGGTCACACGATCGATCCCTGTCTGGTGTCTAGTCGTGAAATCGTTCCGAGTTAACACCTATTCTTAGTGGAAGGGCATAACGGTAACTAGGATCTAATCTATCACTAGAACCGCGGAGATACTGTGAATAATAGTATCAGTCGACTGCAGGTCTACAGGGCACAGGGCTCGCTTTGTACGGAGAAGGAAGAAACATCGATCATAACATGCTTGCTGGCTCTGAAGTCAGTAATACACTTACTGTGTATTGCCGACTTCAGATTAAGTCCGGATGTCCTCATGGGTCACGATGATCGCCTCCATCGTGAATCAGTGGAACAAACAGCCCAGTCGCAGAACCAGAAAACAATGTAACATTGACCTCAAAACTATTGTAAAAACTTGAGCTGTTCTTCAAGACTGCTGTCCTAGTGACGGATCGGAGCTGTTATTAAGAACAGTCACGCTACTACGTACAGCCTCAAATCATAGTGATGTTCTGTGTAGGTACCACTTAAAGTTGGCTAGTATGCAAAAAATATGAGGAATAACTTGTAATTACAACTTTCGTTGTAGACCAGTGATCAAATGCGATTAGTAACAAGTAATTTTGCTTAAGATGTTTATTGAACTTGCAGATTAGGTGATCTAGTCTATAGTTATCTAAGTCTGGTTTACTATGTATATCGTGGCTACCGACCGGGAAGTTCTGGGTTTGATTACCAAGTCGTCAAAAGTTTTTTTGGGTTAAAAGCATCTACTATATCCACTATACTTTAGTAGCAACCTGACGAGTAATTATATTCATCAATATTCAATAAGAGAGAAAAACTGTTTATAGTTCTCAGTAGCAAACTAAAGATAGGCTTTGAGCACCAGACACTACTTTCAGCTTGAAATCTTTTAATGCACTGAAACCTAAGTAAATGCAGAAAAATAAAATGATATAAAGAAGTAAAATGTTAGTTTATAATCATTCTATAAACAGATAGTGTATCGAATACTCCCCGCCATCTGAACGCAAATGAACTGAAACAGACGTGACGTATTGAGTCGTACCGGTTACAACTCGTAGCTCCTATCTACGGATACATTACAATCTTTTTCGAGCAGCTCTAGCCTTATCGCTTGATCTATGGTGGAGATACGCCGCGCAAAATTAACGTCCCGTGAGGGCTTGAACTCATTACTTCATCCCGTTCTAAGAGCACGTAGCTCTTGCGTTCTAGTTATTGCAAGATTAGATACCTATAAGTCAGACGCATGAAGTTCAGCTGTTTTCGATTCTACTTTTCATGGTTTGAAATCAATGAAATGATAAAAACGCGAAAATGTTCTGTCAGTCTCCATAAGCATTTTCACTGCCAAAATATAATATCTGCCAAAAAATAACTGGATCCCATTTGTAAAACCTGTTGAAACAGGCCGTTTTTTGCGGCCGATTACCCAGAAACCTACCATAAATGCATAAGTTAGACAGTTAGTAAGTGACATATTTACCGTCAAAATGCCGTCGACAACAACTAGCAAATGCATTTAGAACGTACGCAAGAATCAATAACGAAAAATCATTAGCGACTGATTGTATCCCATAATGCAGATAGCATCAAACGTGCTAACCTTACGAACAAATACAGTTACAACAATACTTATATTTATGAGCTGTTGGAACAATAAATTGCTTCATTGTGTTCGCGAACATGTTGCGATACAGCGTTCCTTGTAGCGCGTTATCAGCGCATCTGGAGAGCGCCAATCACGGACGAGCGGCTTAGGAAGAGTGCTCACGAGTGGAAAGTGTCGTATTATAGTCACTCGATACTTTTAAAAATGTTGCTAGACATCACAATGTCAAAAGTATAACGTTATAGAGCCTTTGTTTCAATAAAGATCCATGTCATATGTATCCGTTTGATGGTGTAGTTAGGAAGCACTTTGCCTACCCCTAAAAACTATCTCGGTCTAAGATGCCTAATTATCTCAGGACTCTGACAGAAGATGGCGTTGGGCTCACCGCTATAAAACTTAACATTTGATTTTAAGCTTTTTTTTAGTGGAATCGAATTAACAATGTTCGTTTGCTGTCGTGCAAGACAAGCGTTTCTTTGAGATAGCCCTAAGGCATCATCTCTCCTCATCTACACTGCCCCTAACTCCGTCCGAGCGTGGCGTGTTGCGGACGTGTGAGCCCGCACTTATCGCTCATCTCGCGCGTGTACCAATCAGGGCAGCGCGGCAGCGGAAGATCGCGGATCGCGCCGGACAAACGACGCGCCAGCACGCCACCTACCTGCGCCCGCGCCGCCAGTCAGACACCACGCACACGGAGATGAGAGGATGATACTTATTGGGGTAATATGGCAAAAAATCGCCCCACTTTTATCAAAAGCGACTAAGTAGTCAAGTTTCCGGTAGAGAAACAATCGTAAGTACACTGGAGTCACGAGCGCTGGTGAGCTGTTCCTCCTTGTGTTGGTGGTCAACCTTTTAGAGAAGAGAGGACATTTGAAGAAGAATATGACAGTACCGCTTTCATAGGTTATTTGGTAGAAGTGGACTTCGAGGTTGCCGTCCCCAATTACATCGGTGTTGACTTTATGTTTATCCGTTTTATAAAAAGACTAGCTTTTGTCAGCGGCTTCGCCCGCGTGCATGACGGTAGTTATCCCACGGGAAAGTACTACCGGGATAAAAAGTATATTATGTCCGGTCAGGGTCTACACGTGTGCTTTTTCGTGTATTTCATACAAATCCATTTAGTAGTTTTAGCGTAAAAGCGTAACAAACAAACTCACTTTCGCATTTATAATATTATAGTTAGGATACAACGACATTAACTTAATCAGATGGCAACCTTCACCATGGCAACGAGTTCCTACATCTAAGAAAAGATAGATATGGGACAACTCGCCTCCACCAACTGAGTCAAAAACTCAAACCTGACGATTGACCTAACAGAGGACACAGATACTGAGCCTGAACCACAAAATAGCCCCCTCCTATTGTTATGTATGGGATTGAGGATCTAAACGAGCTCAATAAACTAATTGAGTCCGTAATTCACCCGGAAGAGTTTCGGTATAAAATAATAAATAAAAACCTCCTACGAGTAATGGTTAGCACAACTGATGATTACAAGCAAGTCATTGATCTGATACGACAGAAGGGATTGATTGGACACACCAGAGGGTGTGATACGAAATGCTACCGTGTAGTAATAAAAGACCTCCATCATACTACACCACATGATGCCATCATACAGGAGTTGGAGAAATCTGGTAACAAGGTAATTGATGACTTCTCATCATCAATTACTGCTATGAACCAGACGAAACACCTACCTCCTTTTTTTGTTAATTTGGAACCTCGCATCAAATTCGCATCAAAATTGAAGACCCACGCAAAACTGAGACAATCGTACAATGTCAAAGATGCCAATAATATGGCCACTGCAAAAAGATCTGCATGAGACCACCATGATACAGATGTGTCAAATGCGGGCAGGGCCACAAAATCTCAGAATGCCCCAAAAAAGACAAAAATACACCCGCCAAATGCGCTCTCTACTCCTGCGATCACCCTGCAAATTAGAAAGTTTGTAAATTTTACAAAAAAATATTAACCAACGAAACTCCTATCGCAGATCGGACCAAACATATTCGAAAATTGCCGCTGGACGCCCCAAGGTTCCTCCACGAGACAACGTCGCTACAACTAGTCACATAGAAAACCCTCGACAAAAAGTAACAATTAGGGAACAACTCTTAATTAAACAAAATTAAAAAATCGACCTACTCCTGCAACAAATCAGTACCCTAATGGGCTTACTGACTACAGTCATTACTAAACTAACACCATCAATGACTCCTCTTTGAATCGCAATTTGCAACTACAATGGATTGGCTCCCAATATCCAAAAATTGGAGACTTTAATGAAAGCCAGCAAACTAGACGCAGTATTAATTTCAGAGTCGCTCGAGACGTCCAGAAGGTCGTTCCGCATTAAAGGATTATAACATTTACCACTCTCCACATCCTGATGGTAGTGCGCATGCTGGCTCAGCGCTGGCCATTCGAGCGAACCTGTAACACTCACTGATATAACCATAATATATTTTACACCAAGACACAAAATTACTGCAGACATGTTCAAAACCTACTTCAATACTGATGGCATTCCAGTCACCACCCGCAATAAACCTATTTTATTGCGGGTGGTGACTGGAATGCCAAACATACATTTTGGGGATCCCGCTGTACCAGCACTCGTGGACGCGATTTGAAACGCTGTGTTGATGAAAATCACTTAAAATCGATATCGGATGAGGCTACCTACTGGCCTAGCGACCCAAATAAACTCCTGGATTGGACTTCTTCATAAATAAGGGTATATATAGCATATACACTACTATCGAATCGAGTCTAGACGGGTTATCAGATCACATACCGCTGATCCTCACAATTTGCACTAGTGAGCTTACTCGGGAAATAACCGAGTTTCTGACGAATAGCCGAACTGACTGGGACGGCTTCAAGACCTACCTCAATGAAAACTGTTCTGCTGCTATACCACTGAAGAACAAAAATGATGTAGATAACGCCTGCATATATTTCACTAACGCCATTCAAGTGGTTGCTTGGATCAACACACCCTCTCGGCCCAAAGGTTTCACCAACGCTTCTCATCCACCAGACATAATGCAAAAAATCCTAGAAAAGCGGCTTAGAAGAATATGGCATCAATTGACTTAGAAGAATATGGCATCAATCCCGTCATCCTCTTGATAAACTCTATTACAACAAGGCAGCAAAAGAGTTACAGGATTCTACTAACTCAACGGTGACAACGAGCCTACAGATAATGTCACCAACAGGGTTTGGCGCGAACTCGCTTTGGAAGGTCACTAAAAATTTAGATAGGCCTCAACAATCCTCCGATCAGATCACAAGCTGCCTGGGCAAGAACTGACTTAGAAAAGGCTGAGGTATTCGCAATGCATCTGAATTCTGTATTCAAATCAAACGAGAGAGTTGCTGATGAACACGAAGTTGACACAATATTGGAACAAGATTTGCAGATGTGTATGCCCATTATACCTAATGAAATAGTGAAGGAAATCAGACTGTTGAAGTCCAGAAAATCCCCAGGATTCGACCTGAATTCCATACTTAAAAATCTTCACAGAAAATGCATTTCTTTTCTAGCTAGTTTGTTTAACGCAATCTTTCGAACATCTCACTTTCCTGACCTGCATAATCTCTGAAGTTGTCATGATCCAGAAATTAGGTAAACCAGAACATGAAGCTTCGTCTTATTGGCCGATAAGCTTGACGCCTGTACTTTCCAAACTGTGGGAGAGCATATTCCTAAACCGACTAAAACCGTGCACCAATGGTGTTGTTCCGTCTCACCAATTTGGCTTTCGGAAATCTCACTCAATAATAGATCAGGTTGACCGAGTTTACCAAACAGGAAGACAGGCTTTTTAATGTAAAAATAATTACTCAGCAGCATTTCTTGATGTACAGCAAGCTTTTGACCGTGTCTGGCACAAAGGATTGCTGACTAAAGTGGAGGAAAAACTTCCGCACTCAATGTTCCTACTCATCCAGTCATATTTATCCGAGCGCTACTTCCAGGTCAAACAGGGCGAAGCAAGATCAAGTTTGTTTGAAGTGAAAGCTGGTGTACCATAGGGATCTGTTCTTGGCCCAGTGTTTTACAACATATTTACATCAGTTCTCTATATCTATCCACATTGGATTGCATAACAATAGCAACATATGCCAGCGACATAAACTATTTATCAGGTGATGATAACCCAGAAATGGTCAGCAATAGACTCCAGAAACAGCTAAACAAAACTCATAAATGGCTTTGTAAGTGGCGGATTCGTGCCAGTGCATCCAAGTCTCACCATTATCACCTTCACGCTCAGGCACAGAAACACTCCTCCTGTTAGACTTGGTCCTGATACCCTACCACACACAGATTGTGTAAAGAATCTTGGCTTCCACTTGGATAGGCGTCTAACTTGAAAGCATCACATTAAAAATAAAAGGAACGAGATAAACCACAAGTTCCGCAACCTGTATTGGCTCATGGGAAGAAACTCTGTGCTCTCTGTAGACAACAAACTCCTCATCTACAACTCGGCCCTTAAGCCGATATGGACCTACGGGATCCAAAACCAACATACTCTGCCTGCAAAGAGTCCAAAATGATATCCTAAGATCTATAGCAAATGCACCTTGGTTCGCTAGGAACGACGAAATCCACGACTATATGTGGGCGTCCAAGCAAAAAGGGTCCAGTTCTCGGCATTTAGTTTCCGAGGTATAAGAAATTTTGTAGTCGGGTGAAAAACTAGCATTTCGCGATTTTAATTGATTATTAATAAATGCTCAATTATCTTCAATTTCAGATAGTAATTGACTATATCAAGGTTTTTCAGAATGTCATATGTGCCAGTTTTTTAATATTTTTTCAATCCTTACTATCAATTGACTATTCTAGATACCGAATCTAGTCTTAACTCAATACCCCACTACTGGACACTTCTTGCTTGGACGCCCACATATCTACAAATGCCATCAGTAAACACTGAAATCGAGCGTTACAAAGACAACACAAGCCACGCCTAACCATGCGTCCAAACCCACTAATTACGAAACTGTTAAACCCGACAGCGGTGGTAAAAAGGCTGAAGAGGAACCACCTTCTGTACATAAGTGGGAGGCGCAGCACTGGCTGCTCCAGCACAACGCCATTTGACATGGAACGAATTCACTTATGGTCTGACGACCGATTACAAATAGAAATAACAAAAAAAAAGAAAAAAAAACTTAATCAGATCAGTATAGGCATCTAAATAACAATACGAGAGTTTAGTAGTAAGATCTCGTGCAGCATATTCGTAAAGGGATTAAAAATATTGTAGATATAAAAGTAATTTATCCACGTATCACGGCGCTGTCCATCGATTCATCCCTATTAATCAGCATAAACATAGAGTATGGTGCCATATAACAACGCAAAACAGAAAGAAAACTCCAAACGAAACAACAATAAAGAAGGAATACAAAGAAAGAAACAACAGTGAGTAGAATTACAAGGGAGTAGTGGCTAAACAGAACAGCTGAATCACTTTAGTTGTAAGTTGCTTGGGCTCTGGTGGTGTTGTAACACAGTATTGATACTTCGCAGGACCATACATAGGAAAACACATTACTCAAACTCAAAGCATTTATTTCAAATAAACCAATTACAAGCACTTTTGAATTGTCAAGGACGTATTGTAATTGGTCAGTCAGAAAGATGAAGCTAGTTGCCCATTCCAAAGCGTAGTAGGTACCTACCTATGTAGAAGAACGGGAAGAAACTCCACGGACACTCTTTTAAATCACATCATAATTATGTGAATGATGCAAAACATTAAGAGATTATGTTTTCAATGTAGGCAGCAGACTTACTAACGTAAGGAACAACGAAAACAGTGACAAGATAAAAATACCTACGTAAGTTAAGAATATAAACGTTTTATGTTATGTGCACACCACAAAAAAAACGCAATTTGTTTTAAGTCTCCCAAAAAGAATCTTCATCACAGAGTTTTTGCTAGTCCTTCTGCCCCCCTTCTATGGGATGTCCTAGGTCGTGCTCCGGTCGCGGTGCGCGCGCGCAGACCCCGTCACGCGCCGCCATTGCGCCGATAATTTATGAACGACGCCACTTTTTCATTGTGCGCACTGCCAGTTGCTAGCGAAGCCGTGAGCTGTCTTTAGAGGGGCTAGCTGTTGTGAAAATAGAAGGATAGACAACCTGAAATGATCTAGATAAAATTACTTTGGAATTCGGCAGGGTTTAACTCCTCAAAATATGTCAAAAAGACAATTCCTCTTTGTTGGTAATTGATAAGTAGGCCTTCGACTAGTTTACAGTTTGTATTCATGTTGACATAAGTTACGTTGACGTCATTATGAGGATGTGTTATCTCGCTCCTGCCAAACTCTTGCTAGCACTTGACCAATTTTTTGCAGAATTTATTTATCAACATGAATACAAACGTCCACGTCCAGGCGCCTATTTCGGATATGAGGTATATACAAGATACGATACAAGTATTCTGAAGAATATCCCAGCTTAAAACAAAGCCTAGTTGAGTAGGTCACCCTACCTCTGGGACGCCCAGCCGGCAGAGGTCGCTCGGCTGCAATCTATCTGTCACGCTGCGCCTGCGCCCGGACATGCTCCCACCGCTCGCTCCGGTACCTATCTGACGAGTAGCTAGACAACTACTTACAGGTCCTTACTCCTGGTCGCTCTTGTACGAGTTCTTGTAAGGTATTGTGTTTACGGAAAAATCAACAATATTGTGTGCAAGAGTTTAGAGCGCCTCGTTGCTTAGTAGTCGTGTGTGCGGCTGCAAATCTTGATCAAGTATAAAAATAGCGTTGTTTCAGGTGGAATTTGGATATTCTCGTTTGGGGAAGGTGAAGGAGGGATTATGGACTACAATCGGCTGAAACTATGCATTGGCTGACCTTACACAAGGTCAAGTAATCCAAGCTATGGATAGAGTTGATATTAAGTCTTTCGTAGATAAAAATTGTTCGGTAAGTCAGTGGTAAAACAATCGCCATTACAAATCATATCTTCTTCATTTTAATTAAATGGAAACTACTATGAGATACGAAGGTAGTTCGTAAAGAACTATAAGGTAGTTGGTAAAGCTTTTAAAAGCAGTTTCTCATAATAAACTTTTGCAATTTTGTTACCAAGAACTTATCTTTAAAATACAGTTTAAAGAAACCCTGTAACAAATCAGTAATTACAATATTAATAGTTATAATTCGACCAATACCAAGGACTGCCACACCCACTTGTCTTCAGTTTGTAATATACCTGCATCCCTAAATGGCAGCAAGTTAAGATGAAGTCTTAAACACATGATTCATGCACCAACTATTTAAAATGCGTTGCGCTGGATAATTTGTAGTTCTCTTTTGTTTTGTGCGCAAACAGCGCATCAAGTCTTCAAGACACGCAACGGGGCAAGGTACTGTAAGTGGGGCCTATAGAGGGGAGCCCTGATGCTGTCTTGTGCTTTTTTTACAAGCAAACTGCTACAATATGAGTTATGTGTTATGAGTGCGCCTGCAGGTTCTACCGGGTTTGATTTAATTTCATATTGAATGACTTGTTCAGATCATTTTATGGGTTTTCTGCACGCTTGTATTTTCTTGTCTAATGTAGGAATATACTTTTACGTGGCTAAGTCATAACAGCCGCACGGGTCGATCCATCAGGTTAAGGTACGCTGGGGTCCGTGGATGGGTTAGACAATCTTTACATACCGAGACTCTCCGTGCCTCGGAAAGCACGTTAAGCCGTTGGTCCCGGCTGTCATTCGTGGATCTTTGACAGTCGTTACGGGTCGTCAGAAGTCCGAAAGTGTCACAACCAGTCTTACCAAGGGGTATCGTATTATCCAGTTAATGGGTTGTGGAGGTCAGATAGGCAGTCGCTCCATGTAAAATAATGGTATTCAATTGCAACCGGTTAGCCGCCGGTTGATTTAGGAATATACTTTAGAGGGTTCATGCTGGCAGAAACGAAATCAAATACATATCCTAACTATCCTAACAATAATTATAAAATTATCAATGCGAAAATGAGTTTGTTTGTTTGTTTCACGCTAAAACGGCTGAACGAATTTGGATGAAATTTGGCACATGGGTAGACCAAGACCTGGAAAAGGATACCTTTTATCCCGTTATTCCCACGAGATCGAGACTTATGCGAGTGATACCGCGGGGCGCAGCTAGTATCAAAATATTTCCTCCCAAGATAGTCATGAAATCATCATCATCATCATCAGGATACAAGTAAAACTGTCAAGCACGACATCTTCACAAAATTAACAATTTTATTTTCAAATCATTTTCAATGACCAAAAGTCTAACCCAATCACCGAATTCCGGCCCACATTAGGTTGACCCGATCCCATCGTGTCCGATTCAAGGCATCGCATTGATGTTAAACCGATCGAGTGTGAACACTGCGTGGGCGCAGATGCGTCGTTACATTGTTACGTGGCCCATCTTGTAAACGACCACTATTATATTAACATATGAAGCCCACGAGTATTGGCTCATATTATTTGTGGCGATCCTTACTGATAAAATACACAAAATGTTGCTGTCAATTTGTCTGTTTGTTTCATCTCCGAGGTGAACCTTCTAATCATTTCTCGAAAAGACATGAGTGACACGAGCTAGAGATACCTATAGCCGGTAGATAAGCAAGAAAAACTAGACGAATTTTGCCAAAGTAAAATGATCGGAAAAATAATGGTAAGAAAGAAAAATGCGTTGGACTATTTTACCCGAGATAAGCATTCACCATGCAAAGAGTGATTGATGACTCGAGGATTCGTCTATGGTTTAATTAAACGCATAAGGTAATGTTTTTGTCAAGAACACCAGTTCCGCTAGGTCAAGAAGCTCTATAAGAAATCCTAAATAAACCATAGACGAATCCTCGAGTCCCAAGCTAGTAATAACAAGTCGATACGAAGTCATAACGAGCAGTAATTTATGTAGGATATCGACACGGTCATAACGTGGATAATAGCCGTAATAGTGAGACGTAGCAGGGATCGCCACACAAATGACGTGAAAGTTTACGTCCATAACATGTTGATCTGTTTGTTGTTATGGCAGCAAAGGGAGGCCACGATATCGTAGTTATAAAAGATCATGTTATATTATATTTTCTACCTTCTGGCAAAAGCTTTTGATAGAGGTCCTTAGTGTTACGCGCTGTTCATAAGATATGCTATCACCCCACCTATGTGCTCTACTAATCAGCATCAGCATTGCTGCAGCCATTGCAGCGTTCCAGTTTAGAAAGTATGTAGCATAATCGGCCTTGTGGTGTTTTGCCGAGCACGTTTAGTCTTTCTATAGGTATGTTATTAATTATTATACTAAACAAACCATCTTTTGACCTATTTATTTATTTAAGGAAAAACGAACAGTAGCACAATAATAAATTGTCATATTATCTTAACAACTAAATTTAAAAAATTATGCTACCCACTACGTTCTCCACAGATTACAATTAAAAGTACGAGGGCGACACTGAAAATTTTTAGAACTGGCCACTTGTAAACGATAAAGTCCAAATTTTGAAAATTTAACTCTTTGCCAATATTATTATGTATGTATTTTATTAATTTGTAATTTGTTTACGATTTGGCGGCAAATAGAAAATTGTCTGTGTCACGTCAGCATTAATTTAACGCGAGAAAATTTTCGTACAATGATTTTTTATAACTTTCGATGTCATTTAAGTCAACAAGAGAGTTATGATAGACTTCGATTGGCATTTCACGATGAAGCCCCATCTCGTGCCACTGTTTACAACTGGTTTAATGAGTTTAAACGTGGCAGTAATCGCACCGATGATCTGCGTGAGGGACGGCCTTCTAGGTCGACGACTGAAGATAACATCAGTGTTGTGCGGTGTATGATAGAGACTGACAAAAGAGTGACTTATCAGCAGATTCGGACAAGCTTAGGCATCGGTATGCTCAAATGCACAAAATCCTCCATGAACATTTAGCGGTTAGGAAGCTTTGTGCCCGGTACCTCATAATTTGACAGAGGCCCAAAAACTCCGTCGTGTTGATTGGTGTCGTGAAATGGTTCAGAGACTTAACGGAGGTGACTCAAATGCTGTGTTCGACATACTTACGGTGACGAAAGCAGGATTTATTGTTATGATCCTGAAACTACGAGACAGTCTGCTGTCTGGGTGTTTCCTTCCGAGGAGTTGCCAACTAAAGTGAAGAGAGGTCGAAGCATGGGTAAAAAGATGGTGGTCATTACGCAATAATTGTTTTAGAGGATCGAAAAACAGTTACTGCAGAGTGGTACACTAACAATTGTTTGCCACTTGTCTTGGAAAAAGTTCGGGAGAAACGACCTCGCAGTAGGATCCTCCTTCACCACGACAACGCCTCGTCGCACACCGCTAAGCAAACAATCGACTACTTGGCGACGTCAGACGTGGAATTACTGGGTCACCCGCCCTATAGCCCCGACCACGCACCTTGCGATTTTTATTTATTTCCGAAAATAAAAGATAAACTTCGAGGAAAACGTTTTATGGACGCCGAGGAAGCAGTGGCTGCGTTTCAAAATGCCGTCGAAGAGACCCCTAAGGATGAGTGGGCAAAGTGCTTTTCTCAGTGGTTCCATCGGATGCAGCGATGTATTGATCTAAATGGACACTATTTTGAAAAGATATAATAAAACTAATAACTTGCTAGTTTTTTTTTATTTTTGATTTTCTAAGAATTTTCAGTGTCACCCTCGTATTAAAACTAGCTAGTAACACAGATACAATACCTATACGACAGTCACGGTCCTAGAACTCATATCTGGATTTTAAAATTTATAACAGAAAAAAAAGGAAAGGAAAAGTAAATTTGTGTGCGTACATAATTAAACATTACGTTATTATACTAAATATAAATATTATTATAAATTAGTTTGCTGATGTTTTAGGGTTGCTTGGATTTGCTTCTTAAATGCATGTACTAAGAAAAAGAATGTCGATTGAATTAAACTCATTATTATATGTCTCAACCAAACGATGAAGTGGTGAGCGCGAGTCAGCGTTGGATTTACAGAGGCTAGTAGCAAATAAACGTCGAGTGCGTACCTCACGTACTTGAACTGTTCAAAGTAACACAGACTCCTAACTAAGTCCGTACAGTCAAAATTATTGCGGCACAATGAACAGTCATAACTTCCAGCAGTTTCCGTCTTGATTTTAAGGTCAGAAGATCATACTTTATAAGAAGTGGTATGACATTTTATTCCGATAACATCTAAAATTCAGAGCACGGAGGTATTTACGTTGTACTAGTTCTAATCTTTCACTATATTTTACGTCAAAAGGGTTCCAAATAGGTACTGCAAACTCAAACTGTGGCCTAATTATTGATTGGTATAAGTTCAAAAAGGTGGAAGGTCGACGAAAATCCCTGGAAGATCTCATGACAAAACCAAACATTTGGTAGGCCTTGTTAACAATGTTTTCTATATGAGCATCCAGATGGAGCTTCGAATCTAGCAGAACACCAAGATCGCGGAGAAAACTTACTTTACTAATTGGCGTGTTAGCAAGATGATAGTCGAACTCAGTAATATTTATCTTTTTGGTAAATGTTATGATATTTTTACCCATTGAAATCCAATGTCACTCATGCACTCATGTAATTTTCTTTTTGTATATTCTTTAATGTTGTATCTCTGAAAAGCATACTTTTAATAATCTCTGATTGTTTAAGCATCCAAAACCTATTTTATACCATTAACTTTCCTTATTGTAAATAATCTTAGAATATTTTATTTTATATTATTTTATTTTATATTCTGACATTTTCATTATAATATGCTGTCATCTGTCTAATTTATTTTTCTAAACCATAGACATAACGCACCTTGGACAAGTATACTTTATCTTCTTCTAGACCTCTTATAAAGCTGGTGAATACACTATAACCTTCGCAATAAGGGCAGGTGTAGGATTTTTCCTGTGTAAACCGTTTTTATTAGTTCTGGCCATCAATAAATTAAGAAATAACTTAATATGTTTGAAATGTTTAACATATGACACAGAACGATAAAAACGACCTTAACATTTTTCAGTCTTGTTATGGCTTTTGAAAAAGTCTCCGTTTTTCTGCCTACTTGAACTTGAATATTGGGTGCGTTTAATACTGTGTATCATTTGCCCGACCCTCTTGCTTACCCCTGTAGGAGGCGTCTTCTCGGACTCCAAACGAACTCTAATCACGTAGCGTAAAACGCTACGAGTACACGCACACAAACGAGGTCTCCGACGTCAAGCGTCCCGGAGGGTAACGTCATCCACGTTACCCTCCGGGAGAGGCCACCGCCGTCACGTATGACGCCGGCGCGATCCTCCCGCTAGCGGGAGGCGCCGCGAATCGCCTTCGCTATCTACAAACTCTCACACCCTTCTCTCCATTCGACAGGGTGGATAAATCTGCTCCGTGTTACGCCGCAGCCCAGGTCCTCTGTGCTGTCTGCTGCCTGCCCGTCCACCTGCGTACCTGTGTAACTGCAAGCTTGCCCGTCTGCCTGATCCTGCCTCCCGCCTATCACGAGCATCCCATGTCCTGTGAACCCGTCCCTTAACGTCATAAACTTAAACTTTAATCTTAATATCTTTTCTTATTATTATGTAGATTGTGACCTACGGCTAACTCCTCCGCGGAGCTAAATGTAACGTTACAGCCTATGATATTCCCACTGCTGGGAAACAGGCCTCCTCTCTGTGAGAGAGTGGGCCATAATCCACCACGCGGGCCCAGTGCGGGTTGGTAGATGTCACATGTCTTCGAATTTATGGTTCTAGGACATGCCGGTTTCATCACGATGTTTTCCTTTTCTGTTGTGAGAGCAGTGGCGATAAAATTAAATACACAAAGTAAAGTGCCTGCACTGAGAAAAATGTCATTTTGGCATAATCTTAAAATATCGTGACGTTGGTTTAAAATAGATGCGTTGTCTTATAATATGTTGATAATAAGTAAATATTACGCTAGAACTGAAATGTGTTAAGATGGAATCGAATTTTTTGGGTAAATAATGCAATATTATGATACTTGTCATCGTAAAAATTTGTAATTATGAAATAACATTGTCTTCTTCAAATAATAACACAATGTAATAGAAAATGGTCCACTGTCCCATAAATTAGTATGATAATTATAAATAAGATTCTAATTAAAAAACACAATGACAGTCACCGTAATATAAATAGATTTCATAGTTTAATATGAAGAAGTATCTCTAAAAATACGATGACCTCCCCCTAATGTACTATATTAAATTATAATGCTTTAAACTTATATTTTTAAAGTAAGCATCATTTTTTAATATTACAGTCATATTATTTTATGTGAATCCTATGATAATACGATTAAATAATCTCATATTTTTAGAGTAAGCATCAAAGTTCAATAATATAGTCATATTATTTTATGTGTATCCTACTAAATTATTATTACAGAGACCCATTTATGAGTAGCATTTGAATGATGTCCTACAAATTTAAGGTGACGGCATTATATAATGAGGTCTCCCTCTCTCACTTCATTCCGCCGCCGCGCCATTTCGGTCGGCCATTTGTATTTCACCGCTACAGCCGGCAAGTCACGACTCACGACTCGTTTAATTAATAGCAATAACAATTCCATTAGTGCCAGTGAACGTGTTTGATCAGTGCAAAAATGGATATGGCTACGCGTGATCTTTTGAAGAAGTGGAATTTGGAACGCTACATCGATCGTTTTGAAAGTAAGTTGACAAACCTACCTAGTAAGTTGCTAGCATGAGCTCACACATTACATTCACACATTCTAATTTCTAGCAAGAATAGGGTCAGAGTGTCGTCTTAGAGGCACTATGAAAATATACTTAAAAAAATTTCGCGACCAATTTCAAGGTCACAGTTCTAACATAACCTTACCTATGGATCCCTTCGACATCGTTTTTACGACAAACGGTTGGTCGGAGACAAAAAACACCCAGACACTTTTAGCCTTTCTAGGTGTTACATACTATAGAATCGAGAAAATAAACGATTTGCGAAAATAACACTTTTTTGGCCGCTGTACACTCCAACCAAGAATAGTCTTGTCGTATGGTACCTACCCACCTACCTAGATATACGTTCATATTTATATTATACACTAGATTCGATGTGCAACTGCAACCCAAAAAAAAACAAATAGGTAGAGTGCGTCTAAACTAAAATGACGCGCCCCACTACCGCATTTACCGTAGTGTACGTATACAAATTTAAGTAGTGGGGCGCGTCATTTCAGCTTAGACGAGCTCTACCAACCTACATTTTATAAAGTCGATGCGACGTAGTGCATTTCACAGCTGCAATCAGGGCGCTGTTAAATTTACCTTTTTTTTCAGCTGAAAGAATTGATATCGCAACAATGCAGATGCTTAGTAAACAAGACATACATAGTATGTTCCCTCAAATAGGGGACAGACTCCGGTTTGAAGCAGCTCTGGCCATGTTAAAAAGCGACCAACCAAAAGATATGGTTTGTTTTCATGTTAAATTGTATTTCAAAAAAGTAAATTTTGTTTTAAACTTTTTGCTTACACATGCCCTGCGTCGCTTAAATGCACATTCTCCTACTTGCATGTAGGTAGGTAGGTACCTACTTATTAACTTTTATTATTTTAAAGTCTTCTTAAGATACCTAACAATTTAACCGGTGCAGTATTTATTTAAAAAGTGGAATAAAATCATAACTTTTCATCAGTCTTGTTAGTTTACCAACTAAGTACATTATTATTACCTTTTTAAATTTCTTGTTAAATTTCAGGATAACTCCTACAATTCATCACTCTTTGAAGAGGTCCTGAGGAATGACTTGTTAACTAGTCTACCTTGTAACTTAGAGCCTCTGCCACCGTGTGAAGGACTGCAAAGCTCAATCCTCAACCAAGACTGCGAAGCAGGACTTAACCAGGAAAATTTGGTAAGTTCTGCAAAATTGTAGAAAAGTACTCGTACTTACTGTTTTTTGGTTCAAGAGCAATATGTATTAATTTGTAATTACATCCATACTAATATTATAAATGCGAAAGTAAGTTTGTCTGTCTATCTGTCGGCTGGGGCAGGACCTTTTCACATTTTCATACCTAAGACACTGAACCGATGCAAAATTTGGTATAGACATTCTTTGAGACCAGGATCAGTCCTGATCTTGATCGATTAGTTTTTATCAGGGCCGGATCAAGGGACGAGGGCAGGACCGTTCACACCTGCAATGCTGAACCGATTACTAGTAAAAAAATATAACACTTCCCTTGAGTTATCTCCGGCTAGGGCTAGCTATAGCCTGTTAGTTAACGGTCGCACTCGGACACATTTAGTGATTATTTCAACGATTATTGAGGTTAATTGACCGTACATACTCATATTATCACACCTTTTTGTTACATGTACTATTATAACATTGTCTCAAAGTAAATATTATTTTAGGATGGTGACATACTGGTGATACCACTGGACTCGTCGTCGTCAGTGGGTGAAGCAGTTAGACAAGAGTCCACCGGGAGCAATTTAGTAAGTTATTGCCTATTATCCTGTACTTTTGATAAGGAATTTAAATTGACATTCAATATTGTTAACCCCCGGCGTAAACAGATAAGTTTAACGTCTGTACCTGTCCTGTCCTGTATGTGTGTACGGACGGCCGTTTAGGAGCTATACTATATGTCACAAAGATCAGTAATATATTTGGAGTTGGTGACAGCTATAACTAACAACTAAATGCATGATGCCTAGACTGGCACCGACTCCAACTGATCATTATACTGAATGGAAGGTAGGTATTGAACCTGTATTTTCAACATTTTAGTGACATTTTTTTTTAACTTTTACCTTGCATATTTAGTTTGTAATGCCATACTTATACTATTTGTGTTTCAGGTGAATACCATACTGAATTCATCAGTCGAGGGAAAACAAATAATAGCAATTGGGCAGAAAACGGGCACCTTACCCTCAAACGTGCGTGGGCGTTTATGCAAGCTGCTTATGGAGAAGCTCATTACGGCCGAAAACCCGGTACTTCTGACAGATTCGCAGCTGCTTGCTCTATCCTACGACATTGGCAGATTATTTAAAGAGGAGTCACCACCCCTATACTACGCGCCGTACCTGCCGGCTGATGCTTACCAGGCTAAGCGCAATATCTCTGGCTGGTTAGTCACCGCCAGAAGGGCTCGACGGCAGCATTTAGTTTCGTTGGGCCTTATTGAAAAGCCCAAGTCACGTTCTCGCTCCAAGTCCAGTCCTAGGCTAGACACCCCTCCACTCGCTGGAATCGACCTGACCGGACTTAAAGAAGGTAACTCCTTTTCAAGAAATTTTATGTTTTCAGATTGAATTAAATTATCAAGAACAAAATTATTGAGAAAAATATCTGAATTAGTATAAATTTTCGTTACAAATTACAAAATATCTGAATCTAAGAACCGTTATTGTCATTGTACTAATTATTAATCGTTTTAATTTTTGTGTGCAGGTGAAGTGGAGGACGTAGCGTCAGCATTAGAGCAGCTGTCAAGTCCTTCAGCTGGTCCGTGGCAGGAGGTCAGTGCCCTGTGGCGGGAGACGGTGCGAGCTCGCCTCCGGTACTTGTACTACGAGGAAGGGACATTACAGGAGTACTTCAATAAGTATCCTATCCTGAAGTCAAGTGATGGATGGCGACTCCTGACTCATGACTACGAAGCACTGTTCCCTGATAAATCCGGGGGCCTCGACGCCTTGGATGCTTCATCGGAAAACATACTAAAAGCTGCTCAGCAGAAGCTTAACACCACAAAGGACTCGTTTCTTCGTCGAAAAATAGCTGATACATTGGCAATTTGTGACGGTAAGGAAATGATTCTGTTATATAGTTCTAGGTGCTCGACCTCCCTGGGTCGGTGAACCCGTTATAAAATATATAGACAAAAAAGAATTTAAAAATTATCTAACATGGTGCAGTCGTTCAGAAGTAACGGGCGGGCGGACACACATTTCGGCAATTCATTTTTACTTATATAGATAGATTTTATTTTGTTCTGATACTTTTCCCTATTTGCTCAGTTAATGATGATGTGTTGTGTCAAATATACTATTATTATTTTCTTTCCAGATGAACAACCGGAGACAAAATTAATAGCAGCGATATTGCTACTCGGCTGTCTCTTTAATATTCCTCCTGCCCGTCGATCTAGAAAAGACTGGCAAGCTTCACGAGCGGAGATATTGGATGGATTTGTGACCATCGTGGATGATGACGCAGACGTGCAAGTGGTAATTGAGGAGCGTCGCCAAAAGCTTCAAAACCTAGGTATTAGCCTCCAACCATTTATAATTTGGTGCCGCCAGTCAGGTGTCTCCTTCACAGTATGTGACAATACGTTTTACAAGTTCACAACACTAACTGAGGCTGTTGATGTGACTTTTAAAATATTTCATGCTACTGCGGCTAAATATCCTACTGAAAGCTATAACATTTGGCTTATTATCCAAATTGGTTTTTACAAAGTCAAAACATCGTACGATCGTATGTCACAATCTGTGAAGGAGATATTAGTTACTCTCGGAGTCACAATTTAAATTAAGATGAAGTGTCACAGTTGTAAAAGGACTTTTCCCACGTTTTCTTCACTTATTACCCACATAAGGAAAGAATGTGAAAAAATTGATATTACTGGAGTTTATAAATGTGGTGAAGACGCATGCTACCGGTATTTCACGGACGTTAGACAATTTAGAAAACATGTTAACTTAAAACATTTGAATAAAGTAAACACTCGTTATTTGCCATCCACCTCAAACGAGGCTTGCGTAGTTCCTATGTGTGAAACAGAGACTACCAAAGTAGCAACTGAGCACATATACATTGAAGCTGATAGTGAACCGGAAGTCCTTGATAATGCTGATAGTATTATTCATAAAGAAGTTTTGAAATTTATTTCAACGCTCTATGTAAATCCCTCTGTATCTCGATCGTCTGTACAAGCTATGGTTAGTCATTTGCAAACCCTTCTTGACAATATCGCACCGTCTTTAATGTCCGTATTCGGCCCTGTGCTAGCTGATGAGGAAAGCATGTCTGGAAGCGAAATTAATAAACGACTTCATAAGTTCAACACAGCTTTGAAGGGCATCTTTTTTCCGTTTCGTTCAGAATATTTGAGATTCCGAGAATTGAATTTATTAGGTTCTTTTATACCACCACATGAAGTAATCGTTGGTTATTGTCCTGACATTTCACAAAGGAGTAACACTTTAACATTACACACCAAGCCACGTACAATGCAAGTAATTCAACTTCGCCAGGTTTTGAAGAATTTTTTTTCCATTGACACTATTTGGAAAGATGTAACGGATTATTTGAACCACCTAAGGGGTAATTTAATAATCCGTGAAGAAAATCCGATGAGGCCAATGTGTCTAGAAAATGTAATGCAGGGATCTGTATGGCTGGCAATGTGTACACCGCAGGCGTCGGACATTATTCTTCCTTTAGTAGTATACTATGATGATTTTGAAATTGGAAATCCTTTGGGGAGCCACGCTGGGGTGCATAAGCTTGGTGGTGTATACGTTTCCTTGCCAGCACTCCCACCACATTTATTTTCATTGTTGAATAACATTTTGCTGTTAGCTATTTGCCATTCTGCTGACAAAACTAAATATGGAAACAAAGCTATTTTTGACCCTGTTATTGAGGAATTGAATTACTTGCAAAACAAAGGAATTTTTATAGAAAATAAGTTTTTTAAAGGAACCGTAAAATTGAAGGTTGTTGCTATAACTGGCGATAATTTAGGCCTGAATTCAATTCTCGGGTTTACTGAAAGTTTTTCAGCTAACAAGTGTTGCAGAATCTGTAACATTGACAAGAAAGGTTTGCAAACTGCTCTATATGAAAACAGTAACTTGCTTAGAAATATGACTTCATACCACGCTCAATTGCAAGAAAACGATACACCTAACACGGGCATTAAAGAATCATGCTGTTGGCTTAAGGTGACAGGATTTGATTTATTTCAAAATGTAGCAGTAGACCCAATGCATGATATATTAGAAGGTGTAGCTCGTTATGTAATGACCTTTGTCATAAACCACTTCCTTGCCGAAGGTCTTTTAAAGATCTCAGTATTGCAACAAAGAATAATTTCATTTGATTATGGACCAGATAGGAATTCAAAACCAAGTAATTGTTTAGTTGTCCAAGGTTCGAAAGTAAAATTGAAAACTTCAGCATCAGAAATGCTTACCCTTATTAGATACTTCAGCCTAATAGCCGGGTTTTACATTCCTTTAGAAAATAAAGTATGGAAATTATACATTATGTTGCGGCAAATCACCGACAGGTTATTAAGTCATAGGGTCTTCAGTGACACCAATATTCAACTCCGGGTTATAATAGCAGAATTTAATCAATTGTACACGGAGCTAACAAAATCACCCCTGCAGCCAAAGTTTCATTTTCTGACTCATTATCCTACCATGCTAATGAAGTTCCGCCCCGTACGTAACATGTGGGCTATGCGTTTTGAAGCCAAGCACAGGGTATCTAAGTTAGTGGCTAGATCATCTTTTAATCGAGTCAATGTTTGCAAGACTCTAGCAATAAAATGTCAACTTATGCTCAATGACTTGTTTGTGAAAAATACAATACCTACAACAAAAATACTAGGAAAAAAATCTGCATTAAATTCAGGAGACACTGTCAAGTTTTCTCTCGGCACTGGCGTTGTCCTCAAATATTCGGTTACTTCCGCTACAATAGCTGGTGTTATATGGCAGCGGAACTCTATTGTTACTGTAGATATAGATGATGAACAATTCTTACCCACTTTTGGCCAAATTGATGCAATTTTGGTGACAGATACTGAAGAGGTTTTTTTCCGTTGCTGTATGTTTGAAACTATTGAATTTAATTCTCATTACAATTCTTATGAAGTTAAACGTGGTAATGATTATCTGTGCTTTCCTTGCCAAAATGCCGTTTCTCCGTGTCCTAACACGCTCACTCTAATGCGAGGTAACACGTCATATATTACAAGTAGATGGTACCTAGAGTAAAAATTTCAAAATTCTGTAGGTATTCTAACGGCTTACGGTCGCTGCTATAATACCTTGAAAATGCGCAAACGAGTTAACTCGTTTGCTCATTTTTAAGGTGTTTTTATTTTGAATCCAGTAATATCAATTTTTTTTGGAAACGTTTACATAATTATTAATTATGTACTTATACCGTACGCGGCGTTGCTAGTTTGAGGCACTGCAGAGTCCAAGGGCAGTTATTTTTTTATAGCAGAGTGCGCTCAACTAGTAATCTACCCTTAGTTACGGTATTTATCGGATATCCCTTTAGGATATCCTATAAAGACGGCCCGATAACGGTGTCCGCATAAAGTAATGGTATGAGCCAGCACCAATAGCTGGTTTAAGGTGAACGCACACTTATCAGAGCCGAAGGAGGCGAAGGAATCAAATTTTAGAATTACTTAAATGAAGTCCAATGTAACTTCGCACACTTATCCGCACCGAATCGTACGACCTTATTCGTCCGATTCGGTAAGTGTGCGAGGTTCCATAGGATTTCATACAAGTAATTCTAAAATTCGATTCTTTCGCCTCCTTCGGCTCTGAAAAGTGTGCGTTCACCTTTAGTAATAGATTTTAAAGTAAAGTATTTGTATGAGGGATAGATTAGTCTCATCGGAGTGTTTATAGTAGCACTTTACTTGAAAATAGATATTTACTATAATAATATAACCAATTTATTGTATGCAGCTTTAAGGTGAAAGCGTCAGGGTAGCCCGCGAAATTCAAATTTTCTTACGTTTTTTGCAATTTGCAGGCCAGTGCTAGGTTTTGATTGAAATGTTAGACGCGGGTGTAAGACGTATGTAGTACAACTTATGTACTTACACCCGCGTGCAACATTTAATTAACATACAACCTAGCACTGGCCTGCAAATTGCAAAAAACGGCTACCCTGAAGCAATCACCTTAAGGGCAAAAATGTTTTAGTTATAGGTACATTAATGTAAAGTTTGTTATTTTTTGTAAATTAAATTTCTACTCGTCTCAACCTTTATTTTAATTTGTAAAAACTAGAATTATTGAACATAATGTATATAATGATTCTTTATAATGACCGACAAATAGATACTGTAATCATTAAGGCGAGGATGTTTCTAAACAAAACAGTCTTCTTTTATACTGAATATAAATGTTTAGAGTATATAATAATTATTCATTCATACTATGGAAATAAAAATACCATTCAATTTTCTGTTTAATTTATACATACATCCCTTTTCACCTTCTTACCATTCTTGCCAAGGTACTTTTTTCTATTTTTTTTACTTACTCTCCATTTTTTTAAGGTTCAAGTTTAGGGTTCTTCAGTTTTTTTTAATGTTGAGCTCACACCTAATAATATTTAAAAGGAAAGAACCAATATTGGATACTTAAAAATAAGGGGATCATGTAAGTCCAGTGGCGCCCTCAATTATAGGAGGATTGTGATTTCTAATAATCCAAACAATTTCTGTGTAATCCACCAGTATTTAGTTGTAGTCCTACTGATGGAGAATGAGTAGAACTACAACTAATCACTGGTGTATTATAGAGATATTAATTGGTTTATTAAAAAACACAATCCTCCTATTGAGGGCGACCTCCGTAAGATAATAGGCTATAACCAGAGATATGAGGAAATAGTAGGAAAAGTAAGAGGACCTAACCTAAAATACGAGGAGGTTACCGAAAAATAGTAGGAAAAATAATAGGATATAACTGGATATATGAGGAAGGCACCGAAAAATAGTAGGAAAAATTGTATGACATAACTGAATATGTGAGGAAGTCACCGAAAAATAGTAGGAAAAATAATAGGATATAACTGGATATATGAGGAAGGCACCGAAAAATAGTAGGAAAAATTGTATGATATAACTGAATATGTGAGGAAGTCACCGAAAAATAGTAGGAAAAATAATAGGATATAACTGGATATATAAGGAAGGCACCGAAAAATAGTTGGAAAAATTGTATGACATAACTGAATATGTGAGGAAGTCACCGAAAAATTGTAGGAAAACTAATAGGATATAACTGGATATATGAGGAAGGCATCGAAAAATAGTAGGTAACTAAAACTAAATCCATGGTGACACATCATCTTAAATACTGTTATCATCAACATCAGTATTATCATCGTTCTTTTTGGTGAATCACTATGCTCCGTCCTTTGAGTGAATTCATCATACTTTAAGCTGAATTCACCTCTTTTATGATTGTCAGTTTTCTCAGTGTGGGTTCGAACTCACGACCTACAATACAACTCGTAGGTAAGTTGATACCACTGGCCCCAGAAAGTAGGTATGTATATTGGTAAAATAACAGACTCTTAACATATTAAAGTTATGTCTAGTGTTGCCAAGTGAACGATCGAATAAGATCTTTCTGAAGATGACACATGAGAAGCTCTTGGATTATTGTGATAATCCTCTTACATATCTAACTGGCCTTTGTTTTGATTACATATGAACATCTCTGTATATAATTTTAGCCCGTGGCTACCAGCTTCTGAATACATAGTATTTAACCCTTTAACCGCCATCGCCGTAATATTACGTGTTGTAACAATAATACCTCAGTCGCCACGTCGGAATATTGCGTAAAAGTCCTGTCATTTAAAAAGTGTTCAATAGATGTTGAATTTGCTTACTAAATCTTAGTATATTTCGTGTTATTACTTTATTTTTAACAGTACTAGAAACATATTTTTGCTAATTAAATGAAATAATTAATAGTTCTCAATTCGTGATACGTCTAAATATCAACCTACTTCGCCGAACCCGTGATTTCACGCAGACTAGTGTTGTACCACATATGAAACTCCTGATGCTAAATTAATAAAAAACATCGTGTTTTTTATCAAACTATCAACTAAACATTCATTCAAATTTCATAGTTTGTTAACGATTTAATTATTTATTCAAAACTCAATAAGCTTAAGTGATATAATATGTAGAAATCAACAAAGAAGTATAAATTACCGACTTATGCCAGTACGTCACTAGTGCAGACGATCCGCGAACGCCGTCGCCGTAATTTTACGTGCTTCTTTATTATTCAACTAAAGTCTTATTTTGAATAAACGTCAGTTGCGCTAGCGCCATCGCCGTGATAACACGTGCTTCTTTATTATTATTTCTGAGCTAGTGTCGAGAAGTTGTCGATAATGATAAACGATGACGAAGACCTATTAAATATATTACAGCAATCAATTAATGATATTAGCAGTAGTGGCAGTTCAACGGCGGATAGTGATAATGAATCGGTAAATCACTTTTTGGTTTTTCTAGTCTGTTTATTTATCCTACAGTCAAAAAGACAGCTAGATAATAATAATATGTGTATTTACCTATTTATTCTGTTTTAAAGAAAAAATAAAGTTGATTTAGTTATTTTATTTGTTGTTAATATTATTTGTGTCCCAATATTTTAACACTCGACACATTAATCGTAATAAACAGATCAAATTTTGACATTATGTCATTTTTAAATGTTATGCTGTCATTTTTAACGTAAGATATTTGAAGACTGATTAACGTATGTTTGAAACAAGAAAAGAAATAAACCTTTGATTAAAAATGAGTAAGTTTTATTTATTTCATTAGTTTGTTTATCGATAACTATATTTTACAACATTATGCCAATTGTACCTAAAGGTTGCTGGCGCTACATGCACTCCACGCGAATTATGACATGGCGGTTAAAGGGTTAAAGATTATTAAAATACTTAGCTGCCTCGGGCCATTCCAAAAAAAAAAAAACTAGCTCTGCTTTCCTATTATTGCAAGTATCTGGTAATGTACCATGTGTTGGACGTTCTGTGTCATCTGACCGTTGCTATGTAAATTCAGCGCTAAGCGGCGCGAGAGCACGACGCGCCACACTTCGTTGCTTAGACTGCGCCAGCGCAAACGACCTGCAGCCACGGAGATAGACGCACTACTAGCTTATGTAACGTATTCTTACGACTACCGTAAGAATACGTAGTTTATTTTATTTTATTCAATTGAAATAATGAAGAATATGACGTTGAAATAATAAAATCCCTATCTAATGAGCAATCCACAGCTGAATATGGTTTTACAAAGGAAGCAAGTCAAGTCATTACATTTAATTTTTTTTTGGGTCACCCTCGTTTATGCTAAAGGTAACATGCAAAGATGCAACAATCGCTTACATGCGAACTGGCTTGCATAGAGAAGTAGTACAAAAAAAAACGATTGTTTTAAATGACTTATCTGAAAGTATAAATATAACAATATAAGGTACTTACTAGGTATGTGAAAACACATTTACTTTCGAACGAGATATTGAAAGGCGTTAGTAACATACTTAAGAAAGGAGATTGGGCATTTTAGTATGGACCTTGATCCAAGTGGAAGGTTCCTCACTGAGCCCGCTTCACGGAGCCCGCAGCAGAGGCAGATGTGCATCTGGACTGAGAGCCATTTTTTTTTCTTGCGAATCGGATTGACACTCATAGATAAATTTGTTTAAAATAATAAAAACTTAAAGCAAAGGTACATAAATTTCTTAAACGTAAATTAAAACTTTTATGAACAAATGACTTGGGCTCTCAGTCCAGACGCTTGCATAAAGTGGCATAACATGAATCTCAGGAAGTACTATCTCTGGGTCAATAATTTTTATATTAGAAATTAGCTAAGATTTTCTTGAATCTTTTAAGAAATTTCCAACTTGCTAGAATATGACGTTACAGATTTAAGGCGGTTTAACTGGGTCCCTCAGTCTGTACTGAGGAATCTTCAAAATATGAGTTTTACTGTAGAAAAACATAAATATTCCTTTTATATCTTATAGTTAAACATCTCTGTGGATTAGTTAAAAATAAATAATAGCTCAAAAGCAATTGGTCGAAAAGTAAATGAAAGTTGAATTTTCTTAAAACGTTTGAACTGAGAGCCCGAGATTTTCGGCTTTATTGACTAGGCTCAACCTCATAGATTAATACAAATTAGACCAAGTATTTTACCTATATTTTTATAAAAATTTGACATATCGTCCGTTGTTCCAAGGGCCATGCAGTTTTAATTTTTATGTAGGAGCAACTTTTGTAGGGTGACCATAATGTTCTTCTTAAGTAAGTACATAATAAAAACTCAAAATAAGTTTTCTAGAGCTTACTTTATTCAGTTGAAGACAAACATGTGTTTTTCCCTATGTTAATGGTAATTTTATGCGACAGATCGTTTCCCACTTCTGGGCGAAACCTAACCTAACAAAACTTTTTTTTTATATGTATAAAAATAGTAAAAAAATATCCTACATTCATGAACTACTAAATGAACTAGGTTTCATCAGCTGACGCCATTTGGACCAATTCCGCCCGTTGTCCTTTCAATTCACCCAAACTTTCAAGTACCTATACATCGATTTGATCACTATAGCTATTACTGGGGAATTAACGACTAGAACCGTTCTTCTCTGCGGTCATAATTGTAGTAGGTGATTTTTATGTAATCAAAAGCTCAAAGCATCCTCTGCTACGCAATCTACTGCCCACGTACTTAGGTAGATACACAAGAGGATACACTTTAATAAGATTTCGAACTGGTCCTATATGCAAAAGTGATATGACTGAGGTTTAATGGACGCCAACAGACATCCATGTCAATACTAAGCTATCCGTAGTTTCGATACTTTTTAGACTAAGTTGTCCATCAACTTAATCTCTGACGAACTTTATTTCTCTCTAATTAATAAGTGCCTGTTCTGTCCCTCGTTGATGCTTCGTTATCACATCACTCCTGTATCTACTTTCTACGATATGGGACCTCCCGCGTCACCGCAGCCATCGTTACCGATGCATCGATCCCTTCTAATTAGAATGTAAATGAGCTTCAGTGAGCGCCTCTGTCGGTCGTCATGTCGTCGGTCCCAGTCCCCATTACCAGCCCATACTTATTTATTACTTATCAACCACAATTAAAATGTCCACGATTCGATCCGGAGACTCTCAACTTTTCTATAAAGTATCAAATTAGATTAGATAATTTAAAATGAGGTTTTATCGTGGATTGAATATGTGCGCTGATGTAGGTGCCAGATATTAATGATGATAAAATTCAGATGATATTCGATGTTTTTGATAGAGTTCGACTGTATTAGAACTTAGATTATTGCGGTATTTTGATGTTGAAAATCACATTTATTGTGTAAGCTCTATCTTTATGATTTACCCATTACATTAATATCAGATTAGTTCTAAATAATTCTGAAACGAAGAAAAAAGCCTGTTGGTGCCGAAGACGTAACATATTGTTGTCCAGACTTAATACAAACTGGAAGTGATGATGAACTGATCCGAATACTATGAGGCCAAAGCTGAGCTGATGATGATTTTCAGTATTTACTTTGAAATCGAACAATCTGCAACTCTTCAGACCACACAAGCCGACAACCGTCCAACTAATAACCAATAATAGCCATTAGATGGAACATGCAGGTTCCGTACAAGACGCCACTTAACCTGCGCCCGCGCAGCCTAATTAGCGCGGCATGTAGTGCAGCGTCGCGGAAATGCCCGATGCGTGCCGAGTGTTACCGAGTGCGACACGACGCGGGCGCACGACGGGACGGCAAGCCAGAGGAATGGACGCCATTACAATGACGTACGAGTCCAGGGACTGAAACAGGTCCCAATAATTGTTTCGGATTTTGTAATTGGATTTAAAGGCGATAACGAACTGTTCCTTTTATAAATTGTTGGGACTGAGATTTGGTGATGCTTTGGTGATCAAAATCTTTGCTCAACATTGGAGTTGCTTCAGTACCTACTTATTAAGATGAGTACTGATCTAGCTATGATATAAGCACTGTATCTAGCTAAAGGGTAGTATTTGACTGACCGTACTACCAGCAGGCCTGTTGGAAGGTTCGGTCAGCGACAAGAGCCGATTGCTAATGCTACTTTTACACATAATCTAAATTGACACAAAACTAAGATTTAATATTCTTTAAATTTAAATCTGGTCTAATTTAAATTAAATATTTAGCTCAATAATTAAGATTTCGCCAGTTGGGTGTTACTATTGAATTATTGGTGCACCTTTGCCCAGCCCTTCGGATAATAAAGGCGTGACATGTTATGTGTTAATTAAAATTGAAAAAGTGTTAATAGACTTTTGTCGCTGACTGTGCATGCCTACTTCTATAAATCTATCTCAAAAAGCGGTGAATCGCCTGAAAGTCATCTCATAACAGACCGTTGGACAGATTTGAGTTGATTAAGATTACAAAACTTACTCTACAGTAGACTTCCAGAATATTTTCACACTTTTTACATATTTATAACAGCTGCTAGGTGTCAATCAACTCAGCCTATCGCAGTTCACTGCTGGACATAGGCGTCTCCCAAGCTGCGCCACAAGATCCTGTCCTCCGCCTTCCGCATCCAGTCTGTGTCAGCCTGTGTTCTTAAGGTCGTCGGTCCACCCAGCTGGGGGCGTCCCACGCTACGCTTGCCGATACGCAGTCACTCCAGGACTCGTCTGCTCCACCGGCTATCGATCCTTCGAAAAACATGGCCAGCCCACTGCCACTTCAGTTAGTATATCCGATAGTCGGTAACTCCGGTTCTTTTCCGGATAATTTCATTTCCGATTTTATCCTTCAGAGAAACTGCGAACATAGCTCGCTCCATAGTGCGCTGAGCGACCTTGAATATGTGGAGCAGCGCGACCGTCGGGGTCCACGTGTCGGCACCGTGTGTCAGAACGGACAGGACGCATAGGCGACGAGAAGACTTGACGAAGTTTACCATATGCTGCCCAACCCAACTGGATCCTTCTGTCGGCTTCTTTCTCAAAGTTGTATCCACCGAGCTGGATGACTTATCCTAGGTAGACATACTCCTTCACAACTTCGAGAAGCGACCCTTCGATGTGGATTGGACTCGGCAAGACGTATGAATTGTACATGACTTTCGTCTTGTCCATATTTATGCCGAGGCCAACCCGCCGTAAGGTTCCATTGAGGCTGTGCAGCATCTGGTCTAATTGTTCCAGCGTCTCTGCCATTATGACGATGTCATCGACAAAGCGAAGGTGTGAGATGTACTCGCCGTTCACGTTACTATCCTGTCCAGTCCAGTCCAGTCCAGCGTCTTGAAGACGTCCTCCAATGCTAGGTGTGTGTTATTATAATCAAATGCCACAATCTTAATAGCTTAAGCAAACGAGTCCACTTATCCCAGTCCTTAGGTACAACAACACCGCGCACGACCCAAGCGGTACTCCGCAATATAACGCTGCTAATAGTTGATACATTATTTATTCAGGACATCATAAACTTAGCTAACGAGAGCTAACGGCACTTTCTCTAATGATCGGAGTGTTATATGCGTGCCGCACCGTGCCGTGCCGTGTCGAAACGTGCCGTTCTGCGGTCACGACAACCGATAAGGTTCACCTACTAGGAATTTTGACTGTACCAATCTACAAGTATTGCTACCATTTTAATGAGTAATTTAATTAGTGGAAAATTAGAAAATCTGAGTAAAATTAGATAATAGCGATCATTAACAAAATACGTTCAATATTTATGTTCTCAAGACTCGAGATTGCAGTATGATAATCCCAATCGAAACAGTTCCGAGCCACTGCCGGCTGTTAGTTGGCGGAATAAGTGACAATAATCTCGCGAAACTCCGCGAAAGCTGTCCGGGACACATTTTACTTTTTGATTGTCTGTCCCGTCGTGTGAAATAATGAGAGCGTGACGATCGAACAGATGCCATCAATGCATCGACACATTTGCGCCAAGTCGCCAACGTCGCATGTCACACGCGAACAAACACCGCGACTGACACAGGGCACAGGGCACAGGGTACAGGGGCCGGGGCAACGGCCGCACCTACTACTTGCACCATCTCAGACACATTGCCAAAGAACTCATTAGAAACATGACAAAAAAAAACCACTTTACTATCCCAAACACACATAAATCTTAAAAATCCAATTACTAAAACGGTAGCTGCCACCCGAACGAACCGATTCGATAAGATTGTTCATAAAGTATTCTAACGGTAGCCGTAATCGATTACAATAATTGTTAATCGATAAACTATTCGCTTTATACGTATCGGTAATCAATCCGATTTCACGCCGCGACGCACGGTTAAATACTATAATCGTTGTAATAGATAAAAAGATAATTCGCGAGGGGATCTCGATTACTGGGAGAGGAAAAACATTAAATGCAAATTAGAAGCCGACAATAGAAAACCGCCCTTACTTTAAACGACAGAAGGTTGGTTTTAAAAGTGAAGGATTAATTTGTTTTGCAAAAAACTGCTATAAATAATTGAATAGGATAGTTTAATCCCATTTTACGACAATAGGCATCCACTTGCGCAGCTGACATCGTAAAAACCTGCGCTTGATACGGTATTGTGTGAGTTGTGACCCTCGCGGAGGGTTGTAGGACAATAGCCGAGTTTTTTGTGGTTAGAATAATGATATTAGGACAAGTGGGCAATCAGAAGTGTATGCACGTTTGCACAGATGTTTGTCGAGCTTAGAGAGCTTGTCCCTGATGAAACTGATGGTGTCTCATGTCGCTATGGTACCGCCGGTACCCTCGGTACGATGTCAGCTCGCTATGACCTGAAACGGCTCTTGAATAACTAATGAGCTAAGATTTTCTCTCTGAACCTCGTTATAGTGTCGTTCCGGTTTGAACTTGCCTGCCATTAGATAGGTCGTTTACATACACAAACATGTAGGCACTTACAAAAATAAAAGTAAGAAAACATGATGCAGATATGAAACTAACTTTTCAGTAGCATAAGAACCTATTTACGATTACAGATGCAAAGGATCATTGTATTGATTCAATAAAACCAGCGGCAGAATAAAATAACAGAATCGTTTACATAACTATCTTCAAAGGAATTAGTTTTCAAATGTGGCGGTTTAGCATAGTGTTAGCTGTTGTCCGTACAAAGCAGCTTTGTTCGGTCGTGATGTCGCACACCTCGCCGCCCCTACACCGCTTCATTAGGAGCGCTACTTAATGGCCTGGGGCTGCAAATGGCGCTGTAAAGTGTGCCTGGTAGTTTGTAGCGCAGTTAGGAGGATAGTCTATCGTTGTGACTGTCATGAAGCACAATTTTTGTTTTGGTTCAGGTAAGCTCGATCCAGTCATCCTACATCTATTAAGGCATGTTTACGAATTTCGAATCAACCTTTATCTTTTCCTATTCCTATCCCCGCGACCTCGTCTGCGATCCAGGATGAAAAGTAGCATATGTCTTTCTCCAGGTCATAGATCTCTATGTCCAAAATTTCATCCGAATCCTTTCAGCTGTTTAAGCGTAAAAGCGTAACAAACAAGCAAACTCACCTCAGTATTTATAATATCACTAGCTTTTGGCCGTGGCTTCGCCCGCGTAAGGGCGTTCGCTATGTTAACTGTGCGCACGCGGCGGTACGAAAAATATCCTACAAGAACGTACTACCGGGATTCAGAGTATCTTTTTCCTAACCAAGGTCATGGCCTATCCATTAGTAATGGCATTAGCCAATTCATCTAAATCTGTTCAACCATTACGGCATGAAAAGGTAACAGACAGATGATAAATCTGTTTTAGGGTCTCGTAGGTACCTCAAAATGAAAAAACTTTAACTCTTAAACTCTAAAAAAGGATGACTTAGTTGTCTGTCAAGACCTTTTTTCTCAGGAACGCGTGGAGCCATCAAGTTGAAATAGATACCAAAAACTAAATCTACGGTTCCTTGGATCTGTAACGAAAATCAAACTTCCAAACAAAAAAAAGTGGGAAACTTGGAACTTCCAAGTCAACACAATAAAAAAAATACAGCCATTTATGCATGCGCATCTGGACTGAGAGCCACTTTTTTTTGTTTCTTGCGAATCGGATTGACACTTATAGGGAAATTAGTTAAAAATAGTAAAAACTTAAAGCAAAGGTTCATAAATTACTTAAACGTAAAATTAAAACTTTTATGAACAAATGACTTTTGTTTGGCTATTCTGGTTACGCAAAGTTTTTGTCAGTTTACCTTCCTTGCATGGTTTTATTTTTGTTTTACCTAATTTTACATCATAATCTAATTAAATGTTACAATATTGTAATCTATCACACCGATTTCTATTCAATTATTGACCATTTTTACAATGAATTAGTCATTGTAAAAATGGTCAATAATCAATTAAACATATATTATCAGAATGTGCGCGGTCTTAGAACAAAATCTCTAACTTTCTATCGTCAAATGCTACTTAACTCGTATGATATTATTGTACTTACTGAGACATGGTTATTGGATGGAGTTTTAAATTCTGAGTTTTTTGATGAACGTTACATTGTGTGGCGCCGTGATCGTGAGTACGTCGTAACTGGACAGTCGCGTGGTGGGGGGGTACTTATTGCTACTCGTAGGGAGTTATCAGTTATTTGCCAACCTAACTTTAATTCTACAGCGGAAGACCTTTGGCTAACCATACACCTGAAAAATTGTACCACTCGTAAAAATATTACCTTGCATATTTGTGTTATCTATTTATGTCAACAAAACTTAGGTCTTTCTTTTTCTTCACAACTTTCAAATTTTCTGACAAAATTAAACCAAATAGTTCTCAATAACACTTGTGATACCTTTCTTATTATTGGGGACTTTAATTTGAGCGGTATTAACTGGGTTCCATCTGATAATCTTTCGCTTGGCCCAGTGAATCCTAGCAGCAGCGACGAAGTTTTGCTATGTGACGAGTTAAGTACTCTTGACCTTAGTCAGTATAATGTCGTGCCTAATAGGTATGGTAGAATCTTAGACCTAGTTCTTTCCAACCAAGAAGTGTACGTAACTGAATGCTCTAGCCCACTGGTTCCCATTGATACCTATCATCCAGCATTATTCATAAATTTGAATTTGTTTGTAACACCCCCGCTTGAGAGTGCGTCGCGTACTCGGTTTTTGTTTGATAAAGGAGATTATGAATCTATCTGCAGAGACATTAACACGACTGACTGGGAAACTGAGTTCGCGGTGCGGTCTATTGATGATTCAGTGTTATTCTTTAATCAATTTATTTTTGACTTACAAATGAAGTATATTCCGCAGAAGCTGTATCGTAACAAACTGTATCCAACTTGGTATAGTTCGTCGCTTATCAGATCAATTAAGGAAAAGCACAAATACTTTAGAAGATTCAAAACCTACGGTAATAAATCTGACGAATTAACTTTCAAGCTTCTTCGTGAAATTGTGAAAACTTTAGAATCACAATGTTATCAAAGCTATTTAGACCTAACTGAAATTTCTATTAAAAATAATCCAAAATATTTCTGGACTTATGTTAAAAAGCGTCATAATTCGAATGCAATCCCGAGTACCCTAAACTATAATAGTGAAACATTGCGGACAGGGGAATCTATATGTCAGGCTTTTTCCGAATACTTTCATTCTACTTTTCTAAATCCCAGTGTTAGTCAACCAATCTCTTCTCCTTTTCTGTTTACTGAGCCATCGAATCTATCATCCGATATTTGCCATGTCCTTGTTAATGTTGATGAGGTTACTAACTTGCTTCGAAAATTAGACACATCTAAAGCGGCAGGTCCAGACAACATCTCATCTAAACTTCTTTCAAAATGTGCACCTTCGTTAGCGCGACCTATTTCGATTCTATTCAGAAAATCCTTAGATACCTGTATTGTCCCGCAAATATGGAAATCGGCATTTATAACTCCTGTACACAAAAAAGGTGTCAAAACGAATGTATTAAATTACAGGCCAATTTCTAAATTGTGTATCATAGCGAAGGTCTTCGAAAGAATTATAATATATAATCAGGTTTATACTGCTCTCAAAAATTCTTTTAGTCCGTTTCAACACGGTTTTCTAAAAGGTAAATCTACTGTAACGAACCTGATACTCCTTAATGATTTTATTACTGATGCCATGGATAACGGCAAGCAGGTCGATGTCATTTATACAGACTATAGCAAGGCCTTTGACCGAACTGACCATAGCATCCTCATAAACAAATTAATTGGTATGGGAATTCATGGGGATCTACTTAGATGGTTTTCTTCTTATCTGGAGAACAGGTCCCAAGCAGTAGTTCTAAACAATTATATATCGAGCTGGGTTCCTGTCCCTAGTGGAGTCCCGCAGGGTTCACTGCTCGGTCCTTTGCTATTTATTATCTATGTTAATGACATCGACTCTTGCTTGACATCATCCAATTTATTATGTTTTGCTGATGATATGAAAATGTATGCCTCAATATCGTCGCAGACTGATATAACGGCTCTCCAGACTGATCTGTGTCGTCTAGAAGAGTACTGTCAAAGAAGCAAGTTGGATCTAAATCCCACCAAGTGTTCGGTTATTACGTACTCTCGTAAGCGTTCAATCATAGCTGCATCATACACATTAGGTGATCAAGTTTTACCTAGATCTAATTTTATTCGTGACTTGGGGGTTCACCACGATACTAAGCTAAGCTTTGAATCTCACATTGATGCAATAGTCACTAAAGCATCGAAATCATTGGGGTTCATAATGAGGCTATCCAAGTGCTTTACTCAAGCCAAAACTCTAAAAATTCTATATTGTACTTTTGTAAGAAGCCACTTGGAATACGCGTCAGAGATATGGAACCCGTGCTACCACAAATACATCAATCGTATAGAAAGCATCCAAAGAAGATTTATTAAATATCTATGTTATCATCTAAAAGTACCCTATCAGTCCGAAAATTATCTTAAGCTCTGCAAAAAATATCATATATTACCGCTAATTGATCGCCGTGAGATTTCTGACTGCGTACTTCTGATAAAGATTTTAAACAACAATATAAATTGCCCTGAAATTTTGTCTAAATTTTATTTTAACGTCCCCAGAAAGTCAAAACGATATAATCCACCTTTACGTGTGCCATTTTCTGCAACTAATTATAGGCAGAATTCGTACATTGTGCGTGCAAGCAGCAGTCTAAATAAAATTTGTAAGCAAAAAGATATTGATCCGTTTGTGTCCAGCTTGTCCGCAGTCAGGAAGTGTTTGAGCCGAGACTTTTTTATTTCATAACTTTAGTATTAAGTACAAACGCAACTAAATTACGGTGTGAACATTTTAGTGTTTGTGAGGTATAACTTCTCTCTGGTGTTTTGAGTTCTTTTGTAAGTTGCTGTTGTGTCCATAGTTTTATTTTTTGTTGTACTAATTCTATAAGTGAAGACTTGTAATTGGCTGTCTGTCTTATATGTTGCTTTTACACTGATTTGTTTTAGCTGTAAGTCTTCCATATTAAATAAATAAATTAATAAATTAATATAACGTATTTCAGAAATAAACCTATAATCTGTAATACTTACCTAATATAGTTTTATTTCCGTGAAATATTGATCATTTTGTTTGTGTAATGCTAGCGCATTTTTGGTTCTGCTACTTGATAGTAGAAGAGATATTACTTCCTGAGATTTATGCTATGCCACTTTATGCAAGCGTCTGGATTGAGAGCCCAAGTCAATTGTTCATAAAATTTTTAATTTACGTTTAAGAAATTTATGAACCTATGCTTTAAGTTTTTACTATTTTTAACAAATTTCCCTATAAGTGTCAATTCAATTTGCAAGAAAAAAAAAGTGGCCCTCAGTCCAGATGCACATCATTTATGCCGGATATTTTGACACTCGCAAATAAACCAAAGCCTATTTGGTACTTCCCGTTGGTCCACCAGCATGAAGTTAGGCGAGAAGCAAGGTCAATTAAAGAGGAAAATCCGAAAATTGGAAATTTATAGTTATATACCTATGAACTGCAAAGTTAAGTTTGTTCTTCAATCTGGGATCAAAAAATCATAGGCCGAGTCTTGAAGTACCTAACATTTAGTCTGTATTTCATTCAAACCGGTACTCTCCACTCGATTCAAAGTTCTTTTTCAATGGGAAGGTTAAGTTTGTCCTTCAATCCGGATTTGGAAATTGGAGCAGCCGAGCAAGCATACCTTTGAGACGGAACCCTCCAGACGCCAGTCTTACTCACACTTGTCCGGGTAAAAAAAAAGCAGGTTTATGAGGGTCCACCCTTTATAGCAGAACTTTTTATGTCATAATATTATTTTGCATAACAGCGCATAGCATAAACTTCATTTCGCAGAAAATCGTTTGGCATACACTCATTTATAATACATTAAAAACGCATAATTTTGTAAGTCAGAATCATCTTTAGGCATAAATTTCATATCCATAATAATTAAAAAGTAGAACCATCATATTGCAGAAAGTTCACTGTCAGAATCGTCTTTTGGCATAAACTTCATATCCATAATAATTAAAAAGTAGAACCATCATATTGCAGAAATTTCACTGTCAGAATAGTCTTTTGGCATACATACATATCATATCGATAATCATTAAAAGGTAGAACTATCATATCTCAGAAAGTTTACAGTTAGAATCATCTTTTGGCATACTTTTCATATCCATAATAATTGAAAGACTCATCTATCACATTACGGAAAATTCATAGTTCATGCATGGTGTAAGCTTGTTTGCATGCAAACATGCAAACAAGCTTACACCATGCATGCATCAAGCATGTAGCATGCAAATATGCAAAAAAGCACACACCATGCATACATGCATCAAGCATGTAGAATGCAAACATGCAAAAAAGCACACACCATGCATGCAGCATGCAAGCAAACATGCAGCATGCAAGCAAGCATGCAGCATGCAAGCAAGCATGCAACATGCAGCAGGCATGGTTTCTGTCACGGCTCCGGCGCTGCGGGGCTCCGGCGGTCCCACGCAAGCTTCTCGTCGCAGATGGTTGTAACGCTCACCACAGCAGCTTCGGCTTGCTGGCCGGCTTCGCCGGCCAGCCTCAGCCGCGGCGGCGAGCGTTAAAACCACCTGCTCCTCAGCTCGCGGGCCGCCTCGCCCCTCCGCGCCTACGCGGGCTTAAATTACACTCTAGGGGTAGGGCAGACAAGATTACGTGCAGTCGGTTTTCACTAACTTTTGTATGTAGTACAACTTATTGACTTTTTAAAACAATATTTTAATTTTAATTTAAGGTTAAGAATATGATTACATTATCTCTCATTATGTCCATAGTCTGTAAAAAGCCTCACGATTACTATAATGCCTTTTTGTAGCATAAGTAAGGTATGTTATTTTATAGTTTACTTAGCATAATTTAGTTTTAGCACATTCATATTTTTAATTCAAAATTTGTAATCCAGTGTTAGACGAGAACAACTGCCGACAAACTGCTATGCAGTTTGGCAGATTTTATGTATGATATTGTTAATATAGATTTTGAATAAATAAATAAATAAATAAATAAAACATTTTATAGAAATGACAATAATTATGCCTCATAAAATTATTCCAAATGAAATTCTGCCATCTTCTTAATATGCCAAGTGAAATTATTCCAAATAATCGTCGCTCTAAATAAACGTTATGTGAAACGAAAATATGCGAAATTAAGCTTTGGCAAAAGTAATTATGCCAAATAAAATTCTGCCATCTTAAAAGTATGCCTTTGTAAATTCGGACATATAAACATTCGGCCAAACAATAATTATATTAAATGATTTTTATGCCATATATATATTCGTTTAAAGAAGATTATGCCAAGTGTGTTATGCCAAATAAATTTCGGAGCATCAAAATTCTGCCAGATAGAGGGAACCCGGTTTATGATTCAATACTAATTATGCATTTTACTAAGTATTATTATTACATTAATTACCTACTCTAGTGCCGCCATTGACCACGTAATACCTACATGTTTGAATGATTGGAATGAAAGAAAGACTAAATGTTACTTCAAGATACGGCCTATGACTAAATTTCAAATTATCTAAATCTCAAGAAAAGAAGACATGAAAAAAAATACATATGAATTTTAAAATCATCCCCTATTGTACCCCTTTGGGGGATGATTTTACAAAAACGCAGAAACGCGCAATTCTTTATTCTTACTAAAAACATAAATTTAAATTTTCATATCCCTAACTTAAGAAATGCTGGGTTTCCCATACAAACTTTCATCCCCTATATCACCCCCTTTAGGATTATTTTTAAGACAAAATGTATCCTAAGTTCTTCTCCAGGATGCTATCTATCTCCATGCCAAATTTTATCGAAATCCGTTGAGTGGTTAAGCCGTGAAAAGGACATACAGGCAGACAGATAGGCAGACAGAGTTACTTTCGAATTTATAATATTAGTACCTATGGATATTTGTAATCACGGTCTCGAAAACGGCTCTAACGATTTCGATGAAAGTTGCAATATACGGGCTTACTAGGGCGAAAAATCGATCTAGCTAGGTCTGATATACATATCTGGGAGAATTCGTTTTCACTATTTTCACCCGAACAGAGGTCGGTCGCCCAGGTACTTTTTCTTTAACTGAGATATTCTTTGGCACCACTTATCCAAAAAAAGAAAATTATTAAGGAATTGCAAACAGCCTCATACTCAGACAGCTTAATAGGACTTCTAAAATATTACTGAACCCTAAGCAATTGGATACCTATGGGCCATTTAATCATTTAAATTACTTATGTAAACCGTGGCATATGTGATTTTGGCCCCCAATGATTTGACCACATGTTTGTATTGCCAGCTCCAGCAGACGGGCGACAAGTGAGTCGCGCCGTGCATTGTTATCAGGACAACACGACAAACGTGCCATATGATAATACGATTACACTATTGAAATATTGGAGTTGAAAAGGCATAAAAAATACTAGTTAGTTAACCCGTTGGGGGCAACTGTCGGCGTTAATTAAAAATACAATAATAATATAATGATGTCAAAGAAAACACATTCAATAATACCTAGTATTTATTACAGTGGGCCACCCTTTGCGTCGATGGTAAGTAGTGACGCTGACCTTAAGCGAGCCTGACCAAGCGAAGTTCGGAGTTTCAATAGAATAACAAACCAGCCGATACTGGTTTTGTTACCATATTAGATATACTGACGTGCGGTCTACTCTACCAACTGGGATTGGTTGCCCAACAACACACAATCTATAATAAACCGGTAGTTGGGATAAATTTATCGCAAAGACAAAGTAGTTAAGAAACAATGATGTTCTCCCATACGTTAAAATACGTCTCGGCCAATTCTCCAACTACAAAAATTTGATGCAATCGCATTTTATTTTTAAATGTCATCATACTACAAGTAAGATGAACTTTTTCCTTTACTTGTGATTACCCTTGCTTCTTGCCAAATTTCATGATTGTAGGTCAACGAGAAGTACCCTAGAGGATTTGATAATATGTCGCATAAATAGCCGTATTTTTTTATTGCGTTGACTCCTCGTCCTGCCCAAGCAAATTAGAACCTGTTTGGTGATTCTGCCCACTGTTCTCTACAAAGTACAAAATCTTACAAATGCTTCCTGCCCAGAATAATTAGAACAAAAAAAAGGTCATGCATAAGATTTATATTTTTTTATGGCAGTAAATAGATCATAATGAAACGATTCACGCTATTTTTTAAATCATACATTTTGTTCTTTTTACAGTACACTGGGCAGAATTACCAAAATTGTCCTTCATAAAAGACAATAGGTACAATTGGGTAAATAAAACAAAAGTAACTTTTATGTTATTTATTATTGTATTCTTAATCAGTCTTGAACTTTCATCTCTTTATGTAGTAATTAATGTATCTACTTTTATTGCAGCATCTCTGGAATTAAAAATAATTAAACAATTCAAACAAAAAATAAAACAAACACTTACTTTTTATAAACTTTAAAAATCAAATCCTTTAAAAAAATTAGTTAGGCATGGAAATCAGCTAAGCAATTTCTTTGCAATCATCGTCAATTTTCATCAATCATCGTCGAAAGGTATGAAGTCCCCAATATCGGAATGTTCTAACAAATTGCCGATGGCTTCAGCGAAAAAAATCACAATTTACCAAAAAGTTCTGCCCAATGTGATTTTTGCATCACATAATATTATTTATGTTTACTAAAAATACAATTATTAACGAAAATCAAAAATAGTTACAAAAGTCAAAGTATTGATTATTTAACTTTAATCCTGTTTATTTTTAATAAAGAAAAGCCACCGATCTAAATGATAGTAAGAGATTAAACATACCTCTTCTCCGACGTGACTCCATTTTTAACACGTGAATGGCTTCTGTCGTTAATCTGTTGTCTATTACCCGAATGTTCACTTATTGGGTTATATCCTAACCAATCACAGGAAACTTCAAAAACGACAGCTGGGTAGAAACTACAAATTATAGACGCGAAATTTGAATATGTGATTTTGTAAGGACACTGGGCAGAATTTTGAACTTTAGCTGGGCAGAAACCGTGAAGTATGTTTTGTGATTTTGAAATCAGAATGGGCAGGACGAGGTTAAAAACTTGTTTTTGTAAGAGCTCCAAGGGACCGTAGACCTACTATTTGATATTAATTTCAACGTGATACCTCCACGCGTTCCTGAGAAAAAGGATCTTGACAGACAGACGGACGGACAACGAAGTGATTCTATAGGGAGGGGTGTCAGACTCTTACTGACTAAAACCCACCCGTGTTCCTTCAGTTGCCTGTAGTCATTGTTCATCCCGTATCACTTTATTTAAGGTGGCTTTATAATCCGCGCATAAGCTTATACTACCATTTGGTTTGACAACAGGAACCACTGGTGTTCCCCACTCAGAGCTATCAACTTTTGTAATCACCCCTTGTTCTCAGAGTCGTACATTTCATCATCAACTTTATTTTATAGTATACGTCTAAGCTTAATAAACAAAAATTGGTGATACATCCTGCTTTAAAGTCAAATGAGCAGGTATGCACCCAAGGGAGCCATCGCCATGGGATCTGGAGGCAAAAGTCCTTGCGCACATCTGGGAGTGGCGCGAGGAGTCGAAACGCCGGGGCGTAACTCCGCTTCCGCGAGAAATCGCAACACAGCGGACAGAGCTCCGGCGGGATCTCATGGCGTCATGGAGAGTGCGATTGTCGCAACCCAGTGCTGGGCACGCCACTTTTGCGGCGATAAGAGGAGTGGAGGAGTGGCTAGAGAGGCGCCACGGCGTCCTCACCTTCCGCCTGACGCAGGTCCTCATCGGACATGTTTGTTTCGGGAGGTTCCTGTTTCGTATCAGGCGGGAGGAAACGCCCGGGTATCATCACTGCGTGGATCGCCCGGGTGTCATCACTGCGTGGATCGCCCGGAGGACACGGTGGAGCATACGGTGGAGGTCTGCCCGGCTTGGGCAGAGCATCGCCGTGTCCTAGTGGAGAGAGGCGATCGGTGGTAGGGATCTCTCACGTCTGGCCCTGGTCCAGGCCATGGTACAGAGCGAGAGGGCATGGGAGGCCGTCACCTCCTTCTGCGAAGCAGTAATGCTCGCGAAGGAGGAGAACGCGTGAGGGAGAGGCAAATTTCGCGCCCTCACGCCCCTAGCCGCCGCAGGAGACGCCCTGGGTGTCGGGAATCGCAGGCCGATTCCCGGCCACCGTAGGCGCGGGTTTGCGGACGGTGAGCAATGGGTAGCTCGCCGTCCGATAAGGACCAGGCCCGGGTCGCCGGCGCGTTGTGTTCCACGCGCGCCTCAAAGAGATGTCAGCAAATGAAGGGGTCCGATAGGACCGATGCCTGCCGGGGTTGCGGGAAAGTCCGTAAGGGATACCGTGACCCCTGGCAACGTACAGGCAACGGAAGGAACACGGGTGGTTTTAGTCAGAAAAAGTCTGACACGCCCTCCCGCCCCGCCCAGAGCGGGAGAAGTTATTTGATAATTTCCCATTTTAAAAAAAAGGGTTTGACTAACAAAAATTAGCACTTTAAGGCTTCATATTTCGTAAACGGATCTGAATCCGAAAATAGTTTTTACACATTCACAATATATTTGAACGACTCCTCCCATCATGGGATAGACGAGAAAAATCATTGCCACTGTTCTTGCAGGGGAGGAAAGTACATTAAAAAAAAACATGATTTTATTTTACCACTTTGTCGGCGTGATTAATATGTACTGTATACCCATGCCAAATTACAGTAGAATTTCTAATACTAAGTCTCTGAACTAAGCCGCGGACAGACAAACAGACAGACGGACATAGCGAAACTATAAGGTTCCTTGTTGACTACGGAACCCTTATAGAATCACTTCGTTGTCCGTCCGTCTGTCTGTCAAGATCCTTTTTCTCAGGAACGCGTGGAGGTATCACGTTGAAATTAATATCAAATAGTAGGTCTACGGTCCCTTGGAGCTCTTACAAAAACAAGCTTTTAAGTCAACGCAACGAAATTAAAAAGAAAACTATCACAGCTAAGTAGGCAACGAGTAATAATCAAAGTCAAAGTCAAATCATTTTAAATTTCAAATAGGCCCGTATAAGGCACTTTTGAACGTCAAAAATTTACAAAAAAAATTAAGTGATTCTAGTCGCCCCTTCCAAAAGGTAGTTTTCGCATGGAGAAGAATGGGCAAGAAACTCCACCCTTACTCTTTTAAAATGTTTTACAATATTTTGTATAAGTAAGTACATTAGTTATATAATTATATGTGAGGACGATGCACCTAGAATAAAATTATTATGCCACAATAGGTAAAAAGAATTAAGAATTAAAAATGAAGCAACAACAGATAAACTAATTATGTGATAGATACATGGTGCTCACATATTTACAAACATTGTAAAAGTAGACGATCCTCCTAAGATTCCACAATATTAATAAGTCAATGTGCGAGGAATTGGTCATAGAATGTAAAATCAATGTCATATAATAAAATAATAAAAAAAATATATACTTACACTTAAATTTGCAACCAGTTTGATTTTGTCTTGATTCTAAATTATCCTATGGAGCAGGACCAGCATGTTTCCAAGCATTCTTATCTTGGATATAATCCTCTAATTTGTAATATGCTTGTTTACAAAGTGTACTTTTAATATGAGCTTTAAATTTTCTTTCATTTAATTGCAAAATATCACAAGGTATTTTGTTGTAACATTTAACACAGTACCCCATAAAAGATGTACTTATGTACTTCAGATAATCTGAAAAATGGTTGATCTATTTTATCTTTATTTCTAGTATTAAAATTATGTCTATCACTTATTTTATTAAAAAGATGTCGATTTTTTCTAACATACATAATATTTTCATAAATGAACTGGCAAGGTACCGTCATAATATTAATCCTTTTAAATAGTTCTCTGAGAGAATCGACCAACTTACATTAATTTACAGTTGCAAAAACATGTAGGTACTCCCCACATTCCGTATGAGTAAACATGTTTTTCAACTACAATGTTAAGTTTGTTCTTGGGTTAAATTCATTTCAACTACGGAACCCTTCATTGTGCGTGGTCCGACACACACTTGACCGGTTTTTTCCTTTTGAGGTTAGGAACCCTAAAAAGTGTAATATTTTGACCGTCACGACACTTTTGTTACAAAAGTCAAAATGTTACACTTTTTTCGGTCTAGCTCTCAATCGCCAGGTGTGCACAAGTGAAAAGAATTTCATTCCAACCGTCGACTGTTTTTTTTTATATTTCGAACGAGTTGAGTGATTAATATAAGTATCAGAAATCCGTGTGGTGCCGGGCGTAAAGAATAGCACCATCCTATTTCTTCCCGTCGTCGGTGTCGTAAAAGGCGTGGGCAACAGTGCTGCCCATTCTTTAATAAGTCCTTAAAGTCGTAAAATGCATGGTGCTGTCGCAACACCATACGTTTTAACACATACTGCGATCGCCAACCCGCCTGCCAAGCGTGGCGATTATGGCAAACAACAAAAACAACGAAATTCAAAATTCAAAATTCAAAAGTCATTTATTCAAACTAGGCTGAGAATCAGCACTTTTCGAACGTCAAAATTACATAAGACAGTCCCCCAAAACGCCCACCCTTCACCACTTCCTAGTGCTTTAGCTGGGAAGAAGAAGTGGCGCAACAAACTCCCCAGCAGCACAGCTGTCTGTTCAGTAAAAAAGATTCTATATAATAGTATGCAAAATGATATTTACATTACGCAACACAAAACATAATTTAAATTATAAAATTAATAGCCATATGACAGCTAGCACACGCCAATATACCAACCAAAAACATCGAGAACTATACTCAAGCAGAAATAAAAATAACTTAACGAAAACAATATCTAAATAAAAGCCTCCAGACATAAAGGGCGTGCCCGCTTACATATAGCTGTAACTAGAAGTTATAATTGATAAACTAGGACCATTGAGGTAAAGTAAAAAATTATCGAGGTCGCTAGCTAACCACATATTGCAATACAACTCATAAAAAAAAAACATTGTAATGAGTAGATTATGTCAACAATAAATAAAGTAAAATTAGTAAAATTATAAACAATTATATAAACTCATATAACCTGTCAGTAAGTAAGCTAATTCTGGAGAAAGAACATTATTTTAAACATTGTCTTGAGTTAATCACAGCGACCAACTGTAGCAGAGTGCTTACTATGCGGTGAAGCGTCAAGGGAAACGACGAGAGGCTTTTAATAAGAATAATAGAAAATATAATAGGTATCTGAAGAATGTATTTTACAGACAAGTGAACAGTGACAAAATTACAATACGTCATACCAAAAAAAAACATTTAGAAAGAGTATGTCACTTCAGCTGAAGAAGAGTCCAAGGAGGTTTTAATACTTTCCCTCAGCTGATTGTCGACCGTTTGGTTTGTCCATCAGACCCAATTTCTGAACAAGTTCCAGCAATCTGGGTCTGGGTAGGGCCTTAGTTAAGAGGTCTGCTAGTTGGGTAGCAGAGCTAGTCCTTTCGACCACGATGTTGTTTTGAAGCACAAGCTCCCTCACGAAGAAGTGCCTCACACGAATGTGTTTGGTCCTACGGTGAAATTCTGGATTATGTGCCAATTTCACCGCGGCTTCGTTGTCCACGAACAAAACTGGAACTTCTTTCTGGCCATTCAAGTTTTTGAATAATCTTTTTAACCAAATTAATTCCCTTGCCGCTTCGCTTGCTGCTACAAGCTCAGCTTCCGTTGTGCTAATGGCGACTGAACGTTGTCTTTGACTTGTCCAGGAGATTGCTCCTCTTGAAAATAAGCACAATACTCCAGTCGTAGAGCGACCTGTTTTCAAGCATCCAGCATGATCAGCATCACTGTAGGCTTTTATTTGGTTAGGAGAATTTTCATCATGAACATACATTATTCCTCTTGATAATGTGCCTTTCAGATATCTCATAATGTGCTTAACCATACGCCAGTCGCTAGAAGTTGGCTTTTCTAAGCTCCTCGAAGCCAATCCTACAGCATAAGCCAAATCAGGGCGAGTGCCCACCATCAAGTAAGCGAGCGAGCCTACTGCTTCTCTATAGGGAAATGATTGTGACTCTTTGTCAGCTTTCCCTTTTTCAATAGTTCCTTCTTTCTGTAAAGGAATTGATACTGGATTACAGTCTTTCATATTGAATCTCTCCAAAACTTTATTTGCATAAGCTTCTTGCTTAATGAAAATCGAGCCGTCCTTCATTTGTTCTATCTCTAACCCAAGATAGTATGAAACTGGTTTGCTAGTAATCGTCAAAATCTTTTTTAGGTCAATGATGAAACTCTTTGCAAGGTTCTCATCACTCGCTGCAACTAAGCCATCGTCCACGTAGAGTGCTATTAAAATTTTCTTATCTCCTAATATCTTGGTATATAGGCATGGATCAGCGTCGCTTGTCTTGAAGCCTAAAGATTCAAGTATTTCTGCAAAACAGTAGTTCCAGCACCGTGGTGCCTGCTTCAAACCATAGAGGCTTTTCTTTAGACGGCATACTCTGGATGTTCCATCTTCAAAGCCTTCTGGCTGCTTCATATAAATCTCTTCTGTTAAATTTCCATTGAGGAAAGCTGTTGCAACATCAAACTGAATAAGATGAAGTCGCTCTCTTGCTGCAACGCTGAGCAAAGATCTTATAGTTGTTAACCTCGCTACTGGGCTAAACGTTTCGTTATAGTCAAAACCTTTCTTCTGCTTAAACCCTTTTACAACTAGACGTGCTTTATATTTTTCTATTGTGCCGTCAGGGTTGGTTTTCACTTTATAAATCCATTTACATGGCAAAGCTTTTCGATTGCTCGGTAGATTCTGCAAGTCCCAAACTTGTAATCTTTGCAAAGAATCGATTTCACTCCTCATCGCTTGTAACCATCTGTGTTTATTTGTTTCACTCGATATTGCTTCCTTATACGTCAGAGGTTCTTTTTCAGTATCGACTAGGAATAAACTGTAGTCATCCAATTTGCGTGGAGGTTGAAGAGTACTTCTGTCCCTGAGATTATATCTTGGAACGTCGGATAGCGAAACGTCTCCCTCTGAATTCTCTTCTATCTCAATATGGACAGGAACGGCATCTACGAATTGTTCTTCAATCTCATTATCTGAAAATGCGGTTTCGTCTTCTATATACTCTATTTCTCTTTCTCCCTCTAATTGGACTGACTGTCCTTGATCTCCTGATTCATTTGCTTCTATTGATGTCTCAATAGGCGTCCTTAAATGTCTATCTTCTTCTAATTCGCCCTCTAATAGAACAGATCTCTGTTCAGATTGGGCTTCCTGATTCAAGGGATTGTCGATTTGCAAATGCTGTCGAATAATATTTTTAGGAACTGTATCGAATGACACGGTCCACTGTTTATCAATCGGTTTTGGGTCAGATTTTGCAACAATTCCTGAAGCCTTAGCTTCAATCCCTGGAATAGGTGTCTCTTCGAAAATAACATCTCTTGATCGGATCAGGTTGTCAACTTTATGCTGCGTTTCATACCAGATACGATAACCGTCATCATTGTCGTATCCTATGAGAATGCCTTTAGTTGCTTTCTGATCCAATTTTTTCCTTTTAATTTTCGGAACATGTGCATAACAAGTACTACCAATGATTCTAAGATGCTTTATATTAGGCTTCTTCCCAAACCATAACTCGTAAGGTGATTTGTCCTTCTCTCTAGTAGCACCTGTTCGGTTTAAAATATAAGCTGCTGCCATTATAAGTTCCGCCCATAATGCTTTTGGCAGTTCTCTCTGAGCATTCATCAATGTTCTTACGGTTTCTACTAATGTCCTGTTTTGGCGCTCGCTACAGCCATTCTGCTCTGGCGTGTACGGCATAACAAGACGTTGCTTAATTCCTTTTTTATTCAAAATATCTCTGACTTCCTTGTTATCAAACTCAGTTCCGTTATCACTCAACAGTGTTTTGATTACATGTCCTGTGACCATTGCTTCTTGTAGCATTATGCTCAATTTGTCTTTGACTTCGCTTTTGTTTCTCATGCAATAAACCATGCAATATCCGGAAAAGTCGTCTTTAAACAGTACATAATAACGGTATTTTGAAAAACTCATTGGGAAAGGACCGCAAACATCTGAATTAATAATTTCTCCTGGCTGTGTAGATCTTTCTCGTATGCCAAACTTCAGTCTATGCATCTTTCCGTAGATACAAGATTCACACAATTCTTTATTTAAAGGAAGTGTCAATCCTAACTCTCTTTGAATGACTTCCTTAACGTGTCTTTTATTTTGATGTGCTAATCTCTCGTGGTAGAGCTGCATCAAATCAGTTGTTGTAGTAGCAAGTACAGGTACCGGTGGCAGGATGTTGCGAACCTTCAACTTAAAAAGCCCTCCACAGTGGTTACGTTTGCCAACAACTGCTACTTCCCCATTCAAAAATACTTCACAAGTTTCCGGGGTCGAGACGAACTTGCTATTCCTCTGTTTGTCATGCATAGCTAGCACTGAATACAGACTTCGCTGGATCTCTGGTACATACCAAACGTCCGTGAGTGCTATGTTCACAATCTTCCCTTTGACATCTGCTTCCAAATATATTGTTCCTTTGCCTCTTGCTTGAACAATGTTACCATTCGCTGTAGTAACACCTTGGATCTCGTCAAACTGTTGGAATGTTTGGAACAAATCACTCCTATTGGTCACGTGACTAGTCGCGCCATTGTCCACGTACCATGATTCTTTATCTTGCGCTGCGAATGACATGACATTCACACTCATAATAGCCATATTCGCATTTTGACTTGAAGATGACTTGTTATTACTGTCTTTAGGGGGGCGACCATCTTTCATCCACTTCTGGCAGGATCTTACTCGATGTCCCATCTCATGACAGTAATTGCATTTCATATGCTTATCCTTATTCTTCTTTTCTTTACGAATGGTGCTATTCTGTGTCGTACTCGTCACTAATACCTCTTCACTCGATTCACCATTTTTCTTTTGAAGTGACTTCTCATGAGCGCAAAGGTTACTTGTCAAACCTTCTACTGTCCTCTGTTCTTTGGCTAATAACAACCAACTTGATTTAAATTCGAAGTATTTCTGATCTAGTGTATCCAGAATTTTGCAAATTAGGAATATTTCTGGTAGTTTCATATTGGGATTATCTTTACCAATCTCTCTATTCAACTGACACCAGAGAGTCTTCAATTTGCAAATATGTGTGGCCATATCATCAGAAGCATCTAATTTGAATCCAAAGAAATCTAAGCAGAGATTATAAGCTCGATTCTCATTATCTCCGTCAAATAACCGATGTAGTTCCAGCCATACATCTCTTGGACATGAGAATGACATTACCTTTCTAACGGTATCTTCGTTCAAATTTGTTGAAAGCAGGATCATAGCATTGTTCTCTGCTTGTATAAAACGCGCTAGTTTCGTTCTAAATGCAGTAACTTCTGCGTCTCCTACACCTGCTGGCAACACGGGTCTCGTACATCTTCCTTCTACTATATCCAATGCATCTGGTATGCTTCTAAGCAGGATGGATATTTTATATTTCCAGGTATCCCAGTTACTCTTGCCTTGAAGTGGTGCAATTTGTACCTTTGTACTTAAATTTTCCACTTTTTCGCACATTTCCATTTTTCCGCTAGCACATAACCTGTAGCAGAGTGCTTACTATGCGGTGAAGCGTCAAGGGAAACGACGAGAGGCTTTTAATAAGAATAATAGAAAATATAATAGGTATCTGTAAAATACATTCTTCAGATACCTATTATATTTTCTATTATTCTTATTAAAAGCCTCTCGTCGTTTCCCTTGACGCTTCACCGCATAGTAAGCACTCTGCTACACCAACTATTCTTATCATTTAAGTAGTCGTTGATAGAATAGTATGCCTTTGAAGAGAGGTTGGATTTTACTTTAGTTTTGAACGCATTAAAAGGCAAATCTAGCAAAGAAGAAGGTAGCTTGTTATAAAAGGTTATACCAAGCCCAACAAATGAGTTATGAACCTTATGAAGCCGGTGAAAGGGAGTACGTAGTTTGTCCTTATTTCTAGTGTTAACATTGTGAATATCACTGTTTTTAGTATATAAGTGTATATTTTGCCTAATATATAATATGTTGGCGAAAATGAATTGTGATGCCACTGTGAGGATACCGATATCTTTGAAAAAATCTCTCAGAGAAACTCTGGCACCGAGCTGGTAAATTGCTCGAACAGCTCGTTTTTGAAGGACAAATATATTTTGAATATCAGCAGCTTTGCCCCACAGCAGAATACCGTAGGACATAACGCTATGAAAATAACTAAAATAGACTAACCGAGCTGTATCAACGTCAGTGTATTGTCTTACTTTCCTGACGGCGTAGGCGGCCGAACTGAGCCTTCCCGCTAGGCTCGATATATGTTGGCCCCACTGAAGTTTGGCATCTACTGTTATGCCCAGAAAAACTGCCGTGTTTACAGTTTCAAGTGACTCATTATCTAAGACGATGTTGGGTCCTAGATTTCTAACATTTGGAAGGGCGAACTTTACACATTTGGTTTTCTTGCTATTGAGAACTAGGTTATTTGACGAAAACCAATCCGTAACCATTGAGAGTGCACTGTTTACATCGTCAAAGTCTTGTCTATTCCTGTCTACTTTAAAAATAAGTGACGTATCATCTGCAAACAGTACAACTTCACAGATACCCTTTAAATAGAATGGTAAGTCATTGATATAGACTAAGAACAAGAATGGACCCAGTATTGAGCCTTGAGGCACACCTAACTGAACTGGCAGCCCGGAAGATTTCACACCATTAACATCTACACATTGGGACCTATTATGTAAATAAGAATTTATAAGGTTGAGAGCTTCATTTTGCACACCGTAATGACGCAGTTTACGCAAAAGCGTGTCATGGTGCACGCAATCAAAGGCTTTGGAGAGATCACAGAAAACCCCAATAGCATTTGCGAACGACAAAGCACAGAACCGGTCGAAGTGGCGGTGCTTGGGGAAGGCCTATGTCCAGCTGTGGACGTCTTCCGGCTGTAATGATGATAATATCAGTAATCGATATTTGAAAATTGCAATAATAATAACCCCACCGGCGCACGGTGGATCGAAAATCGGCTGTAGAAGACATAGGATCTCGATTTCTTAAATGTTATTTTTTTTGCTGGAAATGACTTCTGCTGATCATTACTGTTCTATAAAATGTCATATGAAGTAAATGTGTGCACAAATGGAAGAGTTATAATTTTTATAAGAAAAAAATGTATGGAGCTAGTATGAAAAATCGAATTATCTCCTAAACGGCATGTTTAACCGTAATATCCTTGGAGGTGGTCATAGTGCTAATTATTTATAATTTTTTGGTTGCGGATTTAACGAAAAATTTCATGCCGTTTTTTTTTTAAAAATCGTCAAAATATTTTCATTTGTTTTTTTCATATGAAACGATTCCTTTTAGTGTTTATGTTGAAGAACACGGACTTTTAACTACACGTAACATAAAATAGCATCACTCCTATATTTCCGAAGGAGTTGGCAGAGGTTTATAGTACACCCACACGTAGACAACTATGTTTGAGCTAGATATTTATCAACACATCATGAGTTTTAAAACTTTTCATACAACCAAATTACCAATTGTTTACTCTTCTAATGAGTCCGAAAAGAAGTCATTAAGTAACTACACTGATTAGGTCTTCTAATGAGTCTTTATAGGTGATTTAATGATTTTCAATATCTCACGACAATGCCAACTATGGATTACATTCAACTTTTCCTGATAAGTAAGCTAATTTGTTAATTAGCAGTGCTATGAGTTCTAAGAATAGTTAGTGACAATTATAAATTTTCATTAGCTAATGAGAAGATAACTAATGAGGGTAGTTACCTAATTATTGGCGTTTTGCAATAAAAGGGCTAAAGTTTTGTTTTATAATTTAGTTTGTTCACAACTGTGTAACTGCTAACACTAAATCTGCGACTATAAAATCTTAGAATGGAAAGTTTAATCACGAATTTAGACTTGTTTGTTCTTCTACGAAGTGAGAGTACTTCATTTGATCATGAAGTATTGTTCAGTGCAGTTGTATCCCGCATAGGCGATTGCCTGTCTGACGAAGATCGTGTTGTTCTCAAAGAATTTTGTCGGAGATTTACGCGAGCCGCTTTACAAAGGTGGCAGAAATCCAACCGATTCCTTGATATTTTCAGGAGAAAGTACGAGAATTGGTTGGGAGCAAATATTGATTGGCCGAGTTTTGTGCAAACTTTAGTTAATCAAGAACCAAGTGTTGATGAGATACCAAGAGCGCCCTCAGTCTCTCCAGAACCGTCGACATCAACGTCCATTGGAACAATGACGAAAAGATCCCGTAAACCATTCGAAGATCTGGGAAGTAAACAAAAAAAGAGAAGATCTGATGAACACACAGGCGAAGATTCCAGTGAATTGGCATATGCAGCTGCAGTACGTTTAAAAGAAGAAGGGCATGGAGATATCGCCTCTGTCATCGAATACATGATGAAAAATCCTGAAGCAGCCGCTAAATTAAATGAAACGCTTAAGAAACCAGCGAAAACAATCATATTTACGTCAGAAAAGGCGCTTGGATTGCTTCTTTCGCTAAAACTCTCAAAGTGGCAATATATTACGTTGCGAGAGGCTGCCATTCGGGAAGGTGCTAAGGATATTTATCCATCTTACTATAAAGTGCAACAAACTAAGCTTGATTGCTACCCTCCGAAGCAATCAGTGACAGTTACTGATTCATCGGCTAGGATTACACTTCAAGCTTTACTTGATCAAGCAGTTGAAGCTGATATCCAAGTGGGGATTTGATGGTGCTTCTAACCAAAGCCGATACAAGCAGAAAATGGAGGGTGAGGAAGATGACTCGAGCATTTTCATGACCTCCTTGGTGCCACTTAAACTGACAGATGGAGACAACATCTTATGGACGAACCCAAAACCATGCTCAGTTTTGTATTGTCGTCCAGTTCAGTTTACTTTTGTAAAGGAGAGTGAAGCAGTTGTCCTTGAGCTGAAAAAACAAATGGATGAAGAAATTGAGGCCCTTATCCCCACAGAGTGCAATAATAATAATAGGGTGACTCATGAACTAATGATGACGATGATCGACGCTAAAGTTTGCACTTACCTTTCTGAAGCTAGATCAAATGCATCGTGCTACCTGTGCTTAGCAAAGCCTACAGAAATGACCTGTATGAATTTGGCTTGTCATCCCTACACGCCCGTATAAATTGTATGGAATGTCTGTTACACATTGCATACAGGCTCGACTTCAAACGGTGGGCAGCGAGAAGTGATGAGCACAAAGAAATGCTACAGACAAGGAAGAAAATAATTCAAAATAAATTCAAAGATGAGCTCAATCGGCTCGGGAACCACCAATGACGGGAATACTGCAAGAAAATTCTTTGAGTTTCCTAATAAAACCGCAGCTATAACCGGTTTGGACGAAGACCTCATCAAAAGATTTGCTGTAATTTTACAAGCAATTACATCTGGAGAGCAGGTCGATATAATAAAATTTAGAGATTATGCCCGCAAAACAGCAGAAAAGTACGTATTATACGACTGGTACTACATGTCGTCAACCGTTCATAAATTATTAATCCATGGGGCTGACATAATTGAGAAAAATAATATTGTGCCAATTGGGACTCTCTCGGAAGAAGCCTCAGAGTCTCGAAACAAAGATTTTAGGAGGTTTCGAGAACATCATTCGCGGAAAAGAAGCAGGCAGGATTCCAATCAAGACATTTTAAATATGCTTGTTGTTTCTTCGGATCCTTTGCTAAGTGCACAAAGGCCTAAGTTAGATGCCAAGAAAAAGCAGAGCTTTTTTGCTGAAACTCTCGACTTAATTCAATTTCAGGAAACTGAGTTCGAGTTTTTGGATATATCCAATCTGGATGCTGACTCAGAATTGGAGTCTGACAACGAGAGTGATAAGGAAAATTTGTAAAAAAATTATATATGTACTTATTTGTAAATTTGTATTTGAGTCTGTTTGGGTTTTTTTTTTGTAATATTTAATGACATTTTGTCTTTTTTTTTATTTATTTTACTTTATTTTACAAATGCTTAGTATTAATTCCTTAAATTAAATTATTTTGTATATAATATAACTTTATATGTTACTTAAATAAGAGTTTGATAATCTTTTTTTATTTAAATTAATAAAAATGTGTCAAAAAACAGCAATTTTTTTATTTAATTTTTCTTGTTTTGTGTGTTCTTAATATTTGGGTTAATAACATATCGAACTTTTTAACTTGGACACTAAAAGGGATCGTTTTACATGTAAAAATAAATAAAAATATTTTGACGATTTTTTTAAAAAAAACGGCATTAAATTTTTCGTCAAATCAGCAACCAAAAAATCATAAATAATTAGCACTATAACCACCTCCAAGGATATTACGGTTAAACATGCCGTTTAGGAGATAATTCGATTTTTCATACTAGCTTCATACAAATTTTTCGTAAAAAAAATATATTTCCTTTGTTTTTGGGCAGAATTAACTCGGGTGTCATTTTTGTACATAGTAATGATCAGCAGAAGTCATTTCCAGCAAAAAAAATAACATTTAAGAAATCGAGATCCTATGTCTTCTACAGCCGATTTTCGATCCACCGTGCGGCGCCGGCGCCGTAACTCTACGTTGACGTCTTGGTACGGCTTGCGCGCTCTGAACTCTAGGTCTGTGCCGGTAGTTTAATTTACCGGAACAGCCGGTCTATTCTGTAATAATCTCACGGTGAAAACTTAGGTGAAGTGAACGTGAAGTGAGCTGTCATTCCACCTGCTGCTAGGGACTGACAGCTCACTCCGAGCTCACTTCACCTAAGTTTTCACGGTGAGATGGTTACAGAATAGCACTGCTGGTCTAGGGTGAGGAGCCAGACCAAGAGAGATACATAAACCCGGGTACTCCCTTTCTTCTCCTAAAATTGTTTGTCCAAAAATCATTATCCATAACACGTTTGTTATAAACTTCAGTAACCATAATGTTCAAAAATTAAACTACCCACAGACTACATAGAGATACTACGTATCTACCCCTAAGGTGTAATTTAGAATCGCGTAGGCGCGGAGGGGCGAGGCGGGGCGAAGCTCGCGTGGGACCGCCGGAGCCGCGCAGCACCGAAGCCGTGACAGAAAAGAAATGAAATTAAATTTATTTGCAAGAATTTTAGTACATTACAGTTGGTCGGGTTATTTAATAGTATCTAAAACAATTCGCTAAAACTAGCATGCAAACATGAAACCATGCCTGCTGTTGTTGCATGCTCGCATGCATGCTGCTTGCTTGCATATTCGCTTGCATGCTGCATGCTTGCTTGCATGCTTCTTACTGGGAAATAAAACAAACATAAGTATTCACAATCAATTGTTTTATGTGATACTGATAATACATGCAGCGCCGGAGCCATGACAAAAACCATATTGCTTTTGCATCTTTACTATTTATGTATTGTATCAGTTGGATTTGGTAAAATAATAAACAATTGTAATACAAAATCAGATAATATTTAATTACAAAAATGAAACATTAAATAAGTAATTTGAATTTAGGACTTATAACTTTTACTGAAGACGGTTTTAAGTATATTGTATATTATTGATTGTAATATTTATGACAAAGTTTAGGGCATATTGTATTTAGGGATTTCAATTTCATGGCATGTTATATTATGTGACATTAAGTTCGGACAAGTTATCATTCGGACAAATGATGATTAGGACAAAAGACATTATGGCACTTTAAATTATGGATCAAAAAGTTGGAGAACACAATAGAAAACCATAAACCCACAGTGCAGCACTTGGCGAGAGATTGGGCAGTAGTAGTAGACCCCACGGACACTATCTCCCGGGAGAAGTCAAGTTCCTCACCTCTGGCTTGCCTTTATTGGCCGGCTGGCGTGATTGTCCTGATAGCCATGGAATACCTCTCCACTTCTCAAGCACCTCAGGATATACGAGGGCGACACTGAAAGTTCTTAGAAAATCAAAAAATGATCAAACTAGCAAGTTATTAGTTTTATTATATCTTTTCAAAATAGTGTCCATTTACATCAATACATCGCTGCATCCGATGGAACCACTGAGAAAAGCACTTTGCCCACTCGTCCTTAGGGGTCTCTTCGACGGCATTTTGAAACGCAGCCACTGCTTCCTCGGCGTCCATAAAACGTTTTCCTCGAAGTTTTTCTTTTATTTTCGGAAATAAATAAAAATAGCAAGGTGCGAGATCGGGGCTATAGGGCGGGTGACCCAGTAATTCCACGTCTGACGTCGCCAAGTAGTCGATTGTTTGCTTGGCGGTGTGCGACGAGGCGTTGTCATGGTGAAGGAGGATCTTACTGCGAGGTCGTTTCTCCCGAACTTTTTCCAAGACAAGTGGCAAACAATTGTTAGTGTACCACTCTGCAGTAACTGTTTTTCGATCCTCTAAAACAAATGTTGCGTAATGACCACCATATTTTTACCCATGCTTCGAACTCTTCACTTTAGTTGGCAACTCCTCGGAAGGTAACACCCAGACAGCCTGCAGACTGTCTCGTAGTTTCAGGATCATAACAATAAATCCTGCTTTCGTCACCCGTAAGTATGTTGAACACAGCATTTGAGTCACCTCAGTTAAATTTCTGAACTATTTCACGACACCAATCAACACGACGGAGTTTTTGGGCCTCTGTCAAATTATGAGGTAGGTATCCACCGGGCACAAAGCTTCCTGACCGCTAAATGTTCATGGAGGATTTTGTGCACTTGACTCATACCGATGCCTAAGCTTGTCCGAATCTGCTTATAAGTCACTCTTTTTCAGTCTCTATCATACGCCGCACAACACTGATGTTATCATCAGTCGTCGCCGTAGAAGGCCGTCCCTTACGCAGATCAGCGGTGAGATCAGTGCGACCACGTTTAAACTCATTAAACCAGTTGTAAACAGTGGCACGAGATGGGGCTTCATCGTGTAAGGCCAATCGAAGTCTATCATACCTTTCTTGTTGTCTTAAATTACATCAAAAGTCATAAAAAATCATTGTACGAAAATTGCAAGTCACCCCTTGCCATTTTCTCCATGTATAATAAAACATTGATCACGCAGGGGGCAATAGTCCTTTCATAGTTCTATATAAACAGTCCACTTTAGCCATCCAAACATATATTCCAATACCTTTGTTTCCACCTGCACCAACAATACAGGGAAAACCCTCGGTTGGTGCCCCATTTCATTGAAAGCGTCTAACGGGCCTCTGCGCGTCGGCTTCGGTCCCTCGTACGCCTTTCAAAGATCCGGGACCCCAGGGCCCCGAGATATGTCAAACACACTTTAAATAATACAATATCCATAACATAATAACAAAAAACGTTTTGGGCACGATTCAAAGGGGCCTACGGACTCTTCGACGTCATCTATAGTTGATAGATCGAAAACAACTGAATGCGCCACGAGTGTGAACATAATCGATTAACTTGACGAGCGAACGAGCGGTGGCCGAAACACTAGACGAGGCGTGAGTGTAAATGAGCTATAAGGGTTTTGCCATTTAAAAAATCAAGTCATTTATTCAAACTAGGCTGAGAACAGCACTTTTCGAACGTCAAAATGACTTAAGACAGTCCACCAAAACCCCCTTCACCACTTCCTACTGCTTTAGCTGGGAAGAAGTACCACAACAAAATCCCCAGCAGATTTGTCTACGGAATCCAGATTTTGGATATCGAGTTTACAGTGTTGTAATGAAACTGATGTGAATTGATTCACAATGTTATTATTTGAAATAGCCGCCATCTTAACAGAAGGATCATCAGTGTCGGTATCAGTAACAAAATAATAGAAAAAAAAAAAAACTGCCTCAATGTTCAATTTATTACCCAACCTGTCGTTTTAATTTTTTTATCATTCGAAATCTGAAAATGTCGGCCCTTAAAATTATAAAGCGGAGCAGGGGGTCTGGTCTACTCCCTAAGAGAAATCCGTAGTTTCGGCCGTAGTGACGCGCGCTTCCGTCGCCGTGGCGCGCCGTCCGCGAGCCGGCGCGGACAAGCTCCGTCTACTTTACACGAATGGCGACTGAGGTTACGACAGACGGACAGAGAGACAGACGGGTAAATACCCGGTTTTTACCCAAGTCGAAATCTACCTGAAGATTTTTCTACTGGGTAAAAACTTGCCGCCCATCTTTATCTGTGCCAGACGGGCGGCCAACGTTACGCTAAGTAGCTGGGTACCCTTTGGGTAAGGAACGCTAAAAAAATAAACGTCACATTATAATCTATTTTCATGATTTAATAGACATGTAGGATTACATATACATATTTTATTTCATCATAAAACTATATTTATGCAATAATTTACTCAGCTAATGTGTTCTAAGTGAAGGTGAACAGACAACAAATAGGTATTACGAGGTCGTACCAGTCAGGCCAACGCTTTGGGGACCAGCTGAGTCTTATCATTAAAATAATATTATCAATATCAATGGATATTTTTCCGATTGATTCGTTCAATTCACAGATCGTATGAAATTCCATTGTTTACTTTAGTAAGTCTTAATGTATTGCACACTCACTGTAAGGCGGTAACTGTTTGCTTTTTATTTTATCGAATAATATAACAATGTGGGTCCCCAAAGCCCCGGCCGCGTGATTACAGCCGCCGTCCAACAGATCTCATATCTTCGTGTTAGCTACAAATAATTAACACAAACTATAACGTACGCCTGTCGCAATGTCATCTACACTGCTAAACAATTCATTAATACATTCGAAACAATCAGATCACAATTTAGAAGTTATAAACACCAAGTTCTTATAATTAAGGGTCAAAGTACCCATCAGGACGTTTCAATATTCGATTCAAGTTAATTTTTACTCCACCATGTATTAGACAAACATTATAATAAATGGGCAGTGTTCGTGGGCTGACGGGCCGCCCTCCCTCCCGGGCCGCCCTGGGACGTTCAAACAATAACAAGCAATCTATTTCAACAACCACGACTGGTTGCTACCATCAAAGTTAAAATCAAAGTTGTTTAAAGTAGGTACGAAGCATCAAAATACTGATGTCACTCAGGAAGTTCATCATGAAACATAAATAATTACTTCAAGTAAAATACCTAAACATAATTTATCAAAACTCCCAAAAACATTTTTAACAAGAGATTCAGAAACAATCAACTTCAAGTGTAGACGACATTGCAACACAATTATACACACCATTATTATATTCCCCCCCAAACTGTTACCTACCTCTGTATATACTGGCAAGACAATAAATATGTATTCCAACTAATAGACAACAAAATAAGGGCTTTCAGCCGATTTGTACAAATATTAAACCACTCTTTGGCTATATAACACCTCTGGGAAGCGTAAAATATATTTTATTTTATTTATAAGCATTCCAAAATTAGTAAAAAATAACTTATGGTACTTATGCCGTCCACCATTTGCAATCCCTACGAACTAAATAAGGAGCGAGTTCATAAAACGTAATGGCGGACATAAACGTACATTATGTAAAGTATGATACTTAAAAATATTGTGCAGAAGAATATTGTAAGATTTAAAGTTGAAACCCTTAAATAGTGAACGTAACTTACTGTAAATAAGTATTTTGAAATATTTATATTACTGGTTCATTTTATTGGCCGCCATTACATTTTGAAGCACTCCTCTTGAGTTTATAAAGTACTTTTGTTTTTAGAAACTTTTTAGATATAAAGATTGCAAATAAACGGCGCAGAGTTAAGTAATGCGCTATGTTTGACACAGTACATATTGGTACTAAATAGATCACGGACTGAGTGCGCCGGCTTCCTACTGCCGCCGACTACATATTATGGTAACTATAATGCATTCGCATCAAACTTTGGACAGTTCGGGCGCAGTAGCATGCCGACAGCGATTATATAAAATATATAGATAAAAATAACAATACAGCGTGATATGTCAAGTTACAGCTAGCGTTAATATGGCTTATGTTACAAAATGGCATTAAACAGTGTAACACTATTACTTTTCGTTTCTGTTTACTGGACAAACGAGCGACATTTTCTCCAAACGCGCGACTGAGTCGGGCAATACGACTTTAATATATTGTACCTTAATAAGCGTTTCTGTCTCATATTTGGTCGATAGCTAAAATATTATTTGTATTTTATTTTTATTCTATTCTAGTGGAAGGCATCGCGTTGATGTTTTCGGGTGCTATTTATAAGTTTCAATATTTGTGTCAGCAAGAGAGAAAGGGCTGTTTGTAAATCAGAAATTTAGGCCAGTCAAGAACTTTTGTAGGAAGAGGAAGAACGGTTCGGCAGTTCATGATTTGTTTCATTATTATTGCCGGATCGCAGACCTGAACACTTCGGAGATTTTAGAACGAGCGAGGCAGATGAGACGCCGGGTCCCGCCCTATTGCCGGACTCAGGCGCGGCGGCGACAGCGAGCTATTTATATCAGGTGTGGTGTGACCCCTCACAAGGCCCGGTCAGCCCACAGGATACACTAGATAAAGTAGATATTTCACATTATAATGAGGTCATCGAGGTTCTTCACAGATCTTTCCTTAAATTAGTTCGGGTAATCCCGAGACTGACCGGTCGCTGCTTACAATAGTCACCAGTTTAACAAGAAGGATACTTTGGCACAGTCGGTGACAGACAGACAAAATTAAGCAAGTGTTATATTTTCATTTATCTTAGTTAAGGAGGTAATTCTTTCGATAAGGTATTAATTTAAGGTTTAGAATCAATGCAGGAAGGCAAACTAGACAGAAGCGAGGAGCAGTAACTGAACCTTTATATTCATTTTAGTTTAGCTTTCATTTAGACGCATCGCATTCAAATTCAATTACTGCTCATCCTTTTCCAATTCAGCTAAAATGCAAATCTCAAAGGTTTGCTGTCACCAAGTGTAGTAATCTACGGTACCTAGGATAAAATATGTTCTCATAAAATGATATAGTTATCTTAGTATGTGGTATGTGATCAACTCCATATAAATAGCTTTATTTAGTGCTGGGTCCTCATGCTTTGTACACAACACTTAGCGACGGCAGTACGCTCCGACTACACTTTAAATTGTACTACGATTTAATTATCAGCTATTACTTTATAATCAATAAATTTATATCTTCTTCAAACAATATAACATTTGACGAATAAAATAAAGCAATCGTGTAAAAATTCAAAAAATTAAAATATAAGTTTCAAAAATGTTTTGATCATTTATAGTTTTGTTGCAATAAGGTCGGAAATGAGAACACATGTGCGTCCGGAAATAAACATACTATATCAATAGCAACGTAATCACAGCTAAAGTTAACTCGGCCGCGTGCGCACACGCCGCCGAGCGCGCGGGAGACCGAGGGCCATCATTGCGAATCTTTACTTTGTGCTCTAACAATGTTTATAAACTGGACTATCATTTGGTTCTTACGGTAGTCATAAAACTCAATACGTTAATAATATTAGTAGAGTGAAACGCAAACAATGGCCGTCTCCAGCAGCTCTCCGGTGAATGGTAAGTACAATTACCGAGACGAGGCTTGTGGCGCTTGCGACACTACGCGAAACGCGGCAACTTGTCGCGTGTCTGGCGAGGGTCTTATTTTACCGCATGAGTTAGCAACGGCACATGGCCACGGAAGGAAAGTATGTAATGTGCACACGAATGTAGGTGGTTAGGTCCCGTGGCAATATATTATACATCACACCCAGATATGGGAGCAGGTTTGTACTGCATAAGTTACGTATCATAGAAAATGTAGCCCTTTGTATTCGTGCCCACACGACACGCGCCCAAGCGCCGCCCGCACACACACACACACACTCCCTCACACGCACATCCACACACACGCCCACACACAGCGTACGAATAAAAAACCACAATGTGAACAACACACAACTATGAAATATTTACGAATAAATTAATAACATGACCGTGCCGACACGCCGGCACACGTAACATACCTCTATTATACTCTATACTCTATTTAATTTATTTTATATTAGTATGATTCACATCAAAAATTAAATCTTCACGTACATTTAACTTATCTAGTTAACAAACGGCCGACGTGCGGCCAGCGCGGCCTCGCGCCCAACAATGACTTCACAAGCTGTTGACACTGATATATTACATTCAACTTTCATTTAACGGTTTGTGCTTTATGGTGAAAAGTTATTGATCGGGTATATGTTATTTTTATTACCAAACTAATAATTACTATTCATTTGATAACAACAGAATATATGTATTTTACTTTAAATAAATAACTTTTTCAACAGATCTTTCTCATAAAATAACTCGGAATCACCCATCGATAGCTTCCCACCGACCTAAAAATAAAATGGCCACGAAATTAATAGCAAACCTTAACGAGGTAAACTAAGGTTTAGTACGTAGATAATAAGATGCAACCACTGCCACTCCGTTGCCGGCGTGACATCACCCCACGCACCCAACGAAAAACATATAAAACACAATAGTTATATAGCAATAATAACGGGAACACGTACAGAGATATATAATTTAATATATTTATATTATGTTATATACTATTATTCACTAACAACTACATAAAGCAATACGTCCTGCGACCGCTCGCCGCGGGCCGTGACTGCACCGCACTACACACTGGTCAGTAAACTTAACCCGACGTTCATTTAAACTATTAAACCTTTGGTATTACATCGATTACTAACAACTAATTAAATAATACTTAATTCAGAATACTGTCGCCATGCGTGACAGGTGCCTGACACATGCCCAGCTTACGTCGCCACGATGTTGGCTGAATTACTGCTAAGTCAAAGAGCTGTTGTTCGGTACTTTTAAATAAGTCGTTGTCTTAAAATAGTGACGTAAGCTAAATATGTATGCAGCTGAAATGTGATGTTTAATATTCAAAAAATCTCTTCAATAAAACGGTGGTGTCTGAGACAAAAATATTGATTTATAAATAATTTCCTATTTGATTACCAAAGTAAACAAGACAATGACTATAAAAACACAGACCATAATAAAAATAAAGTATAATGTACTCAAAGTACGACAAAAATATATTCAATATAAATTATCTAACAAAATATTATGTAAAGAGAATCTCAACTAAATGGTAAATGCTTGTGTTACATTTGTACGCAAACAAATAAATACATTTTAAATTTAAACTTTTAACTGAATAGTTATAAAATATAATGGTAACACTTTGGTTTGTTCGCGACTATTTTAGGCAAAAACAGACTTGTAACACTTTCATTGTATGAAATCACATGACCGCTAAAGCCCCGTATTCAAGGTAAACAAAAGTAGTGCAACAACGTTGCAGCAGCGCGCCGACCTATAAACACGTTTGCTGAAACATTGTAGTGCTACATTTGTTTCCCATGGCTTCGGAGCCTAAGCGCCTGACGCCCCTACGTTTATAAAGTCGTGTCGTGTGTTACCAGTCTGTGGCCCCTTATAATGTACGTGACAGATGTAACACAAGGTCAAAGATCAAGAAATACTGTTGTGACACAGACGTGTCGATGAGTATTGGAGGAAGGCTTCGCGCTACTGCACGCGGGACTAGAGGCCGAGCCCGGGCGCGCCGGCCGCAGCCTGCGGGCCTGCTCTCTAACCGAGTTCCGTAGTTTCGGCCGATGTTACGGGCGCTTCCCACTCAGTCTCACTTACGCTATGTCTGTAAGTGAGACGGAGAGGGAAGCGCCCGTAACTTCGGCCGAACCTATGGTTTTCGCTTACGGAGTAGGCCCCCTGCTCTCGTATTCAACCCAACAAAAGTTGAGAAACGTAACGTTATCAGACGTTACTTTGCAGTAATACATGACAATCATATGTATTACAAAATTTCTATATTTAGTTTAAATTTCGCCAAAAAACGATGGAATTAAAATTAAATATAGAAATTGTAACGCAAACCGTCCCATACCATACCGTTACGTTTTTCATTATTTTCTGCAACTTTTTTTAGCATAAATACGAAACTTCGTAACGTTTCCAGCGAAAATGTATTCCACATTGCCAGCAACATGTAATGAGCCCATAGACACGTGTTGCCGAACAATGCTGTGAAACTTTAGTATTGCATTAATACGGGTGTTTAGGCCAATACTGTGTGTATCACATTCGCAGTGACGTCGTCAGCACGTCGTGGCCGGAGCTCGGCGCGGGCCGGCCCGTACTCGTGAGCATTCGTGAGCACTCGGGTCACGACTGTGCCCTCATACAGAACCGCTGCTCATATAGTTTTTTGTATGAGGTAACAGAGGTATATCCGAGCTGACAAGTGTTGATCGCCTAATAACTTGCAATCGGAAGCTAACTGCGCTCCGCCGATGTGTTTTATATCATACCGCTTCCGAGTTAGTCTAGCAAGCGGTACAATAACGTGCCCCTCGGTCATGTCTCTTACGCGAGTCGAGTCAGAACCCACACAGGTCTGATCACCTCACTAATAACTTTAGGGTATCGGTATTCATAAATGTAAATAAATTTTTATTTATAATGGTAAATATACTCTGAGAGTAATCTTATACGTTTAACTCGACGAACAAGTTTAATACCGGTAAATATCGCGGTAGCTCGCGTCTCACATGTCGCGGACTTTCTCAAAGAAATTCTGCTAATCGAAATAAATATTATGCGCGAATGACTAAACAACCAAATCTCTTAAAATAACTGTCATAACGCCTAAAAGGGGTAGACTGTACGAACACAACACCCAATCATTACAAAAACACCAAGTTTAAATTCAAAGCACCGATTAATAGGTACGTCGTAAGTTTAATAAAAGAATGAACGTTGCAGCGATACTCTCGTACATTCGCACACAGACACACGCACATGCTCACAGTACACGCAATTATAACACTCTACTACGCGTATGGGGTTTACATCGTCCTCGGACGCGCGCGCGGCGACACTGTGTCGCGCTGTGTCAACACAGTGCCCGACACACACAGTTTCGCGCTGAGTCGACAGTGTCCGACACACACAGTGTTGCGCTGTGACGACAGTGTCCGACGCACACAGTTTCGCGCTGTGTCGACAGTGTCTGACACACACAGTCTTGCGCTGTGACGACACAGTGTCCGACGCACACAGTTTCGCGCTGTGTCGACAATGTCCGACACACAAGTTGGCGCTGTGACGACACAGTGTCCATTGCACACAGCGTTGCGCTGTGTCGGCAGAGTTCGACACACAGTGTTGCGCTATGTCGACAAAGTCCGACACACAGTGTTGCGCTATGTCGACAGTGTCCGACACAGTGTTGCGCTGTTTCGAAACAGTGTCCAACACAGTGTTGAGCTGTGTCGACACAGTGTCCGACGCACACAGTGTCGCGCTGTGTCGAAACAGTGTCCGACACAGTGTTGAGCTATGTCTACAGTGTAGCGCTGTGTCGACTCAGTGTCCGACACGCAGTGTCGCCGCGCGCGCTCCACATACTATGTATTTGTTCAATATTTACAACAATCGATAATTGCTCTATATCTTTAATATAGGACTCAATGGAAAATATACTCATCGAATCATTTTTTATTTATTTATTTATATATTTGTTGTGATGTGGTGATTTATTAGTTCGCGGGCGGCGGGCGCGCGCGACGGTCAACGCACAACGACGAGGAGCGAGTGATCGCGACACTCGACCTGCTTGCGCTGTGCAGGAGCGAGTGATCGCGACACTCGACCTGCTTGCGCTGTGCAGGAGCGAGTGATCGCGACACTCGACCTGCTTGCGCTGTGCAGGAGCGAGTGATCGCGACACTCGACCTGCTTGCGCTGTGCAGGAGCGAGTGATCGCGACACTCGACCTGCTTGCGCTGTGCAGGAGCGAGTGATCGCGACACTCGACCTGCTTGCGCTGTGCAGGAGCGAGTGATCGCGACACTCGACCTGCTTGCGCTGTGCAGGAGCGAGTGATCGCGACACTCGACCTGCTTGCGCTGTGCAGGAGCGAGTGATCGCGACACTCGACCTGCTTGCGCTGTGCAGGAGCGAGTGATCGCGACACTCGACCTGCTTGCGCTGTGCAGGAGCGAGTGATCGCGACACTCGACCTGCTTGCGCTGTGCAGGAGCGAGTGATCGCGACACTCGACCTGTTGCTTGAGGAGCTAGTGCCAGAGGCGTGGCGCAGCCTCCCAGGGGCAGGTATTATGTACAGAAAGGAAGAGCGCCGCGAGGAGTGTGCCGCGCACGTGACGTCACACTCTGCGCACGTGACGTCACACTGTGCACGTGACTGCCGTCACACCCTGCGCAAGTGACGTCACACTGCGCACGTGACGTCACACTTAGCGCGACGGTCGGCGCACCCAGCGCCTGCGCACCTACATAACAACACGTGTAGCGCCGTCATAAGAAACTGTAGAATTCGAATGAACTAGTGGACAGAAACATCATAAGAAAACCGTGTTTCAAGTCAACTTTGGCAACGTCTGTACAATGTTACGAGGTATTTAAAGCTGCTGTTTCACGAGACCCACAGGTTACGTTCAATATCGTGAATTGAACGACTTGTTAGAACAAGTCTTACATTTGTACGAGCTAGCATTCTTAAATGGAAACTTTGGTTTCGCTCGCAAAACAAGGCAAGCGTATTTATTGAGGTATTCAATTTTAGAACCTGACATCTGGCAGTCTACCGCGCGGAAATAATTTTGTCCTCATACAAAGATATTATTGACATAGTCACTGATTTGATACCAGGGTTCGATGATGATAGATTTAGTTCGAAGATATCCTTGCGCGCTACTTGATCTGATATTATCAACATTACTTCGGTGCTTCGAGATTATCGAATAATCTCAGCTTTTGTGTAGTGTCGCTACTCCCGCGGTAGGCCGCCTGCGCCCGGCTCGCGCTACTGAGCCTGTGAGGTTCTGTGATCATTATACGGATATGACGCAATTCGGACTAGTCCAGCATGTAACGGAAGTGCTCGCCCTCTTAGCACTCCGACCTTAACTTCACTAAAAGTATCACTATTTACGCCGAAAGAACTCGTCAAGTTACATTTACCAAATTGCATCCTTGTTAACTGTCGCAGTGAGAGACTCGAGCGCTCCTAAACTAACATACACTTAAAGACAGACAACGTACATTCAAAAAACGTACAAAATAAAAACGTAATAAAAATAATACTTCGTCCGACGTTGATATTAAAGACGTCGCGCGCTACTACTAGAATTAAAATAAGAACAGCGTCTGCGCTTAACATGCGCATCGTCGTGACTAGACAGATGTTGGCATTACACTTAACATAATTATGTAAAAAATGAGAGTGGCGGCGTCGTCCCGTCGCGCTGTGTACCGTGACTACCGCGCACCGCACGAGTACCGCGCACCGCACGAGTACCGCGCACCGCACGAGTACCGCGCACCGCACGAGTACCGCGCACACAGCTCAGGCTTGCGGCGGCTTGTCGACGGGCGGCGCCGGGTTGAAGTCCTTGTTCACGAACGAGAAGCCGCGGAACTCCTCCTGCAAGTGTAAAGTCAAGCGTCAGTACTGATCAGTTGCCAGCACAACAGAAGGCCAAATCCCGTAATTATAACGTTCATCTCAGTGAACATCAATGTCTAAAACATTTAGAAAATGGAGGTAAATTATAGGTTTTTGCACAGATTGAGACCGAGATTAGAATGTGAACATTCTTATAAATTCAAATTCATTTATTAAACTTACACATAGTTCACAAGCATACAAGTAACATGACATAAGATTCTAACCAACAGAAAACATAGACAGATTGAACAGCAGGTCCCAAACTAGGCACAGCCTGTATCTTGGTGACCCAAACTACACAAAGTTAGCTATTTAAAGGGTTCTGCTAGCGCAAGATTGCTATTGATAATTTATAAAATACGGAAATAAAATAAATTTAAATACGGAAACTGTCCCTCTACTAACACTTTTGGATGAAATCAATAGAGAAGCAGCGCCTCTATGTGAGAGAAAATCATTATCGAAATGCAGCCGCAGTTCTTTCTGGCAATATCAAATAATTATATGAGAGTAGCGAGGGCACACTCGCATGTGGGCGCTATGAATGAATCTTAAGATTTTCGTGATAGTCGTAAGATACGCTCGCAATTTAGTGTCCCAACATGCAAACAAATATGTGTATTTGGAAAAATTACTTTTCGTTCGTAACATAAAAATATCATCACGCCTGTTTTCCTAACTAGAATAACTGATACAGGGCGACCCGTGAGGGAAACGACGCACGACGCCCAAAGGAAAATAACAAACGTGCCAAATTCGGATGCAAGTCTTTGATACATCATAAAATTAAAACATTACTAAACGCCGACATTATTTTTTTTGTCTCTATGTCCCAACAACAAAATATTTCGCCCTAAAATAACTCGTAGGCGCATCCGGCTTATCGTGAATTCAATTTCTATAGAAAATAAAGTCTTGACGTCACTTCGGTCACGTGACACCGCGGTTTCTTAGCAGCCGGGTAAACCGCTCTGTACCGAATTACGATAGAATACGCATGCGCATCGAGAAATGAGAATGAATTCTCAGTTGTTCGGTTGTTGTCGTTGAATTTCGTAATGCGTTCGGCTCGGAGTTCTGACATCATAACATTCATCATTCGATTGACAACGTGTGGTTGTTTTTTGACACAATCGCATTAAAACCATAGATTGTTTTTACATTAACTAGTTAATTTGCATTTAGTTCGCTCAGTATAAATTGAATTCATTCCTAGTAGTTATATTTGTTGTAGGTACAGAAAAGTGATTAAGATAGTGTCTATGTGTTTTGAGTTTTGTGAAAGAAAAGAACTTTGTAATTAGGTATTTGAGGTAAGTAGATAGTTTATTAAGTTGAAATTACTTATTTAGAGTAGATTTCAAAGGTAATTAGTAGGATCAGTGGGATTAGGATGGCGGCATGTAGATTATTGTGTGATTATTTGCTTTGTGAGCAAATATTATTTTCAAGGTTATTGAAAAATAAAATAAGTTAGGCCGTGCTCGCCCAGATATTACTATAACGACGCGATGGTTTTTTCAAACATTTTAATGTTTCCCTTTACGATAAATTAACTAAAATGGTGCTTCTCTACGATTCTAATAGTTTATGGAATAAAGTTTTTACATTTTAATCTGACGAATTCATTAAAAAACATGGCATATTCGTAGCTGTTTTACGAGTTCGGGACTGGTAGGAATATAATTATTTTCACAAATTTGCATGAAGCTCTTATTAGAAAAGTAGATCGAAATACATAGGGATTTAATGAAACGGTTTATTGACACCCTTATTTTGTTAGGTAAACAAAAGTAACTTTTCGCGGCCTCGATGAAAGTTGAAGTGACGTCATTACAATTATTAAACAAAAAAATCAAATATAAAAAATCCTCAAGTCTCGCTATTTCACCTACCACTGTTTGTCTCTGCATCACCCAAAGGTTGACTGGTAGAAAATAAATAAATAAACAAGCATTGTTTTTTATTTTTTTATAGCTCCCACCGGCTTATCCCATTAATATTTTTTTCCTACCGTAATTTGTTAATACATAATAATACTCAATAGAATATATAATACTCTGTGAATATACGAAGGTGAATCAAAAAAATATTGGAATCACTATTAAAAAATGCTAAGATTTAAACAAAAATATTGTAGTTTTTACATAATCGCCCTCCAATTCAATGCATTTAGAATAACGAGTTTCTAACTTCCTTATTCCTTGTGAAGAAAAATGATTTTCTTGACTCTCGAAAAACTCCTCTACGGCAGCCATGACCGCGTCATTATCGTAAAATGTTGTTTCACGAATATCCTCTTTTAATTTTGGGAATAAGTGAAAATCACTTGGGGCTAAGTCCGGAGAATATGGTGGGTGGTCAAGGAGATTGAAGCCAGCACAGCGGATTGCGTTGAGCGCAACTTCCGATCGATGAGCAGGAGCGTTATCTTGAAGAAACAACACGCCCAACGATAGCTTTCCACGACGTTTTTCTTTAATCGTTTCACGCACTTTCGGGATTAAATTTGCATAATAGGGTCCAGTAATCGTCTGGCCTTTTGGCATGTAATCAATAAAAATGATTCCTTCACTATCCCAGAACACTGGGGCCATAACTTCGCCAGCGGTAGGAGCAACTCGAAATTTCTTAATGGATGAAGAGGATGGTCCTTTCCAAGACATGTTTTGTCTCTTAGTTTTAGGTTCGAAATGGTGGACCCACGTTTCATCCGTGGTGACAAGGCGACGGCAAAAATTTTCCGAATCATGCTGGAACATTTCGAGATTACGCTTAGAAATTTCCAAACGTCGCTTTTTGTTTAAGTCGGTTAACATTCGTGGCACCCATCTTGCCGACACTTTTTTGAACCCCATTGAATCATTTAAAATGGATTGAACGTTACTAAATGTATATGTTTAGTTAATATGTTTAGGATCTCAGCTATATGTTTTATAGTTATTCTTCTGTCTTCCAACACCAGATTCTCAACCATTTTGACATTTTCTTCTGTTACGGAGGTTGAAGGCCGCCCAGAACGCAGGTCATCTTTATAGTAGGGGAGCCCACGAGGCTAAATGGGGATTTACTCGAGCGTCGTAGAGACCTATTGGGATGCAAAGCTTAGATGATAAGAAGAAAAAAATGTTATATGATATATACCTTTACATCGGTGGGGGAAGCGGCTATAGATTTTTAAATATGTAAAAAAAAACTGTTGCATGGACATCCTCGAGCGCATCAGATATTGATAGCATCAATGCCCTACGTATTTTTAATAATGTACGTATGTTAATCTGATCGTTTGCATGATGCGGGTGGTTGTATTTAAGGGTTGAAAATGAAAAAAAAAAAATTTAATCGAGCGCGTCAGATTTTCTAAGGGAGTGTTAAGTACACCAAAAAAAAGCTCTCATTCACTAATCTGACGATTTCGATGGGACGCAAACTCGCGGCCATTTTCATAATGTGCAAAAAAAAATCGCCATTTTGAAATACTCAAGCGCGTCAGATTAAGATATATATGGTTCATCTTTATGTTGTAAACGTACTGTCTCATAATCTGACGATTATCTAGAGGGATTCGCCTGATCTGACAAAAAAAAAATAGAAAAACGGTTCACTTTAAAGGCCATCCCTGCAACTTCCCGCTAATTCCATTCCTGGGCGCTTGAAATTGTACTTATGACATTTTTGAGCTCAAAATATAATTTATGTGATATTTTGAGCTCGCTGAGTTCAAAGAAATAATATTTCTATGCATTTGAGCTCTCCCAGCTCGAAAGTCTGATAAAAGTTTCATAGAACACTATTTTTGGAATTTCCAAACCGCAATAACTTTTGAATGGATCAACCAATTTTCACGCGGTTGGCACCATTCGACGCAGTTTTATCATCCTCATAAGTAATTTTGCAATTTTAATTGATCGAACCACAAATTTCGGAGTAATCCCGAAAAAACACTTTTTCCGGTTTCTTTCGTTCACGATATCTCTCGAACGAATCAACCGATTTTGACCAGCTTGGTGGTGATCGACGTGGTTTTTCAAGCTCAAAGGCGGATTAGTTTTTGAAGTTAATCGATAAAGCCAGTTAAAAGTTATTCCAAAAAAACCATTATCAAAAAAAAAAAATTTCTTATTTTTTTAAATCATTGAACTTAATTAATTAAAAAGCTCAGGAAATAGCATGCAAATAAATAAGTGTATGCTTTTTTAGTAGATTACATGTATTTATAAAAAAAATACTTAAAAAAAAGCTTAAAACAATTGAATGTTTTATAATTAATAGATTAATTAATCATCATCTTCATCTGTAGAATCATCTTCCTCTTCTTGAAGAAGGAAATGTAGGTATCACGCAGCTGCACGCATTTAACTTTATCGACGAATTTTTGTTATTTCGGCTTGCGGAAATCGTCAGATTATATTTTTTTCATTAATCTTGAATTATTTCCTTCAAAATAAAAAAAAAATTAGCTACGCTCGAGAATGTCGAGATGACGTTTTTTTTTTACAACTTTGTTGCCCTCCCCTTTTTTTACGTCACTCTCAAATTGTCAGATTAGTGGAATATACACTTTTTAGGATGTAATTAACTCACCCTACCTTAATCTGACGCGCTCGAGAATTTCTGATGGTCAATTTTTTTTTACTAATCTGATCCTGTATCCTTCACGGGCGGCCTTATATATGGGCCTCATGTTTTGTGGAGGTACTTAACCGGGTACAAGGTATCTCCCTGTATATTAATCTGCCGCGCTTTAGTAAATCCCGAAATCCCCGCTTGGGCTCCCCTACTATTACAGCTTGATCTACCTCTTTTAAATTCAGCCACCCAGTACGCAACCGTAGAATAGGGTACAGCATCATCTCCTAATGTCTTTCGGCCCCGCCGCCAGGGCTCTGCGCATAGCCAGACCCTGCGCGGTCGCCGTCTGCGCGGAATATGGTGCCGCGTTCTAGTGCCTGTGGCGAGACGGGCGGCTCTGCAGGCGGTTCTGATAAAAAGATCGAGTCTGCGACAACAGCGAGCGCCTCTTCTTGCCGTCTGGGCCAAGCTACACTCAGGCTATTCCAAGAACTATTCCTGTTTTTCCTCTAGTTCTATATCACTTTAGTTTTACCGTCGCCTACATTTTTTGGTCATTATCACTAGCCCAGTTTATTTTGTCTACTTTTTATGGTCGCGGGTTCATCGCGTCGATTTTTTTAACCACGGGGAGCTTTACGAAACGTTGGCCACCGGTAATTCGCTCGAGCTAAACTCCGAGGTAAATCACATAATGCCGATGGGACTAACACTTTTTCATTTAAAAAATAAAAAATAAAAAATATTGCTTACGCTGTCGATCGTATTTAAAAAATATATAATATATTATATTTTGTGTTCTTGTCGTGCCGGGTTCGAGTCTCGGCCGACTTAATTTAAACGTGGCGAGAAAACATTCTTTTTTGCTACAATTGGTACTAATCATTTCGAAATCGACTTTTCTGACACTGATATAAAGTTGGAACTACATAACATAATCTCGCGACAATCTAAGAAGCCCGATTGGACGTTTCTCATTATACATGCCGCGATAACTTTGTATGAACGTCCACGTAAGAAATCGAAAAATTTATTTCGAATAAAATCGATGACCTGAAAAATCTATAGTTTTATAAACATTACATTTCTAAAAGAGAGAAACGTATAATTACTGTATTATTAAATGTTTAAACATATAAAAAGAAAATCTATCGATAGAAAATTATAACCGAAGACTTCAGAAGAGACGTACATTTTGACCATATTGAAATTGAAAATGAATTTATTATAAGGGTAACCGTCGAAGACAGTTCAACTGATGATAGTTTTTCTGGATCATCCAGTGACGAAAGTGAATATTTATTTATTTATCTGATGATGATGATGAAGACGTGCATTAAAGCGATATGCCTCGAGAATCAGTTTTAAGCAATGTAGATAAATTGTCGATTACAAACTCTAATGAAGATAAATTGATATGTCTCGAGAATCGGTTTTTAAAGCAACCGATTTTTTTCCCATCACTACAGAAAGTATTTTGATAGGTGTCAAATCGGGCTTCTTAGATTGTCGCGAGATTATTTGGCTGGAAACAAAGATTAGTTTAGTCTTTATAGACAGAAGTAGTGATGGTCTTCAGGAAGTAGACTGGGGTTGTTGCTCGGGCACGCCATGCTGTTTTATGTTTTTAGAAATGGTATTTTGTTTTTAACTCTTTACAGTCGTTACGGGTAGCCCGAAAGTCTGATAACCAGTCTTGCCGAGGAATAGTGTTACCCAGTAACTGGGATGTTTCGTTCAGATAGGCAGTCGATCTACGTGAAATACTGGTATTCGGCTGCATCCGGTTAAACTGGAAGGACTGGACTCCGACATAGTTGAAAAAAAGGCTCGACAGATGATGATCGTGTCAAAAAACCATGATTGATTTGTTCCTCACCTGGTTGATGGCTCGCACGACGTCGTTGGGCACGGGCGTGAGCACGGGGTCCTCTTTCGTGAACTCGGCGTCGAAGTTGGCAGCCTCGCGCTTGCTCTTCTTTAACACAAACAACGCGATATCAATCATAACACGGTACATATTAGTTATAATACGATATATTTTATTTGTAATTTCGATAAGTATTACGAACATGAACTTAACTATAACAGGTACACAAAGCCGAGTCATGATATTCTTCTTGTCTTTGCGATCAACTGCAATGGTTACGTTCTCGATCCGTTTCATACACATGAAAGCATTTCTTAGGCGTGTGTTCCAAAGCGTGCAAACGTTAAGTGGGAGTAATTATTTCTGCTCATTCATACTAATAAGTTCGATGTACAGAATGCGTAGAAATTCGGTTATTCATGATTCTTTTTTTACAATGTGTTTATCTTAACTATATAATATTATAAATGCGAAAGTGAAGAAAGCACGTGAAGCCATCGGTCCCGGCTGTCATTCGTAATTTTTCGATAGTCGTTACGGGTAATTTCTGACTACCCGGAACGACTGACACCCGGGCTGGGAGAACTGACAACCCGCAACCGGGCTCACCGCTGGGAGGTTAGAAAAGCAGTCGCTCCATGTAAAATACTGGTATCCAGTTGCATTCGGTTAGTCTGGAAAGCGAGTCAACATCGCTCGGAAAAGACTAGGCAGACGACGATGCAGCACTCGTGCGCAGGAACACTCACGACTTTGGGGCGGAAGGGCGGGCGCAGGCGCCGCTGCACGAGCGCGTCCCAGTCCACGTCGCGGAAGAACACGTGCGCGCGCATGCCGCCCGGGCCGCCCAGCACGCCCAGGCGCCGCGCCGGGTTCTTGGTCATGAAGCCTGCAAGGGGCGCGATAGGTTAGCTGAGGAAACCGCCCCGCGCCCGCACACGACTCGTGTCGTCTCCGCGGTTCTGTCTTATTATTCGTTCATTTGTTATTGTTATATATTTTAACACATACACTGTAATATTTCGACGTTGGCAGGCGCTCGGTGAAGAAAATCGGGTTATAACTCTAATTCGTCCCGCAATGTTTTATTTAATTTATTTTAACCTCGAAGACTGATGTGAAAAAAAAGGAGGAGTGAATGAAAGCGTTACTGTTGACAGGGGAACAGGGAAGAAGTAAACGTGTTGCACCGACCCAAAATAACCTGGGACAAAGGCCATAAAATGATAGTGATTTTAACATCAATCTCGCCTCGTAGCAACTAATGGATGAAGACAACAGTGTAACAAGCATACCCAGATAAATCTATTCACTCTTACTTTGAAGATTAACAGGTTATTATTATGAAACAAATAAACGATTCACCTTTGAGTATAGACACGGCCTCCTTGGAGAGCCACACGGGATACAACACGTCGTCATGCAGGATGGACTCGAACAGGTCGTCCTCATTGTCGGCCTCGAAGGGCGGCTGGCCTGCCAACATCTCGTACAGGAGGACACCTAGTGCCCACCAGTCCACTGAAGGGCCGTATTCCAACTCTTGGAGGATCTAAAAGTAAACATGATTTTTACGACCAACCGCACGACAATACGAATATTTAAACTCAGAAATCTGCAAAAAAATGGGCATTCGGTTTTAAGGTTTTCTTCCATCTAACTACAGACATATAAAGAGTAGCACACCAGACATTCGCTAAACATTTCGTAGCCATTACGCACACATAGGGAGTGTTGTCAATACAGGGCCGGTTGCGTTCAAGTATTACCTGCCGAATGAAAGAGTTATGTGAGTAGCCTCTACCTATTCCAATATTCATGTTAGTCATCACACAGACACAGGGTAGCATAATTAATTTTATCATTTATTATACACGGTGACATTTAGATCAGTTTTGCTAGAACAAACGTTGTTCAGACCATGGTCTACTACCATTCTATAGCATTCAATGTTATTAAAACAAACTAAACTAGGAGTTCTCAAATAAGTCTTATGTTGCTCAAACGTGTTCAAACATTAACCATAACAACCAATTACTCATTACGGTAGCGATATGGCATTCAAAAGAGTTATGAGTCCACGTGGACTACTAGGATGTCGGGCCAATGCGGGCCGAAATGCGAATAAATCATTAGCCAATAACATGCAAACGCGCTAAGTATCGTTCCGCCCATTTCATTTGTTGAATGCCGCGGGCCGCCCGCGCCGCCCGGGCCGTCACCAGTCTACCGAAATCTCTCGGGCTCGCGACGCATATGCATCCGATGTACTTACGTCACAGGCCCATATCGCGCGTTTTTTTTGTGAAAATGGGTTCTAACTAAGTGTGAAACAAGTAACGAATGTGGAAATATGCAGTCAATGTTGTCTTGGTGCACACGGAGCTAACCCGACATTTTTACTTTGTCATTGTTGTGTTTTTTCAAAAACCAATGATGGTTTTTTTTTATTGGTTGCTATAGAATCGTAGTAGACCATGGTCTGAACAAAGTTTATTCAAGCAAAACTGTGAATAAAATACCACCGTGTATATCCTTTGTTCAAAGGCATACCATTCTATCAACAACTACTTGAACTAATTGAATTTTTCGTAGATTTAAGCAAATTTGTATTTAGTGTTTTACCTTTTTACCTGAATATATTTTTTATTTATTATTTTATTTACTTAAACGATAAGAATAGTTGGTCGCTGTGCTTAACTCAAGACAATGTTTATGTTCTTTCTCCAGAATTAGCTTACCTACTGACAGGTTATTTAAGTTATATAATTGTTTATTTTATTCGACTGTATAAGTCAATTTATTTTTATTTATTGGTGACAAAATTACAATGCTTTTTTATGAGTTGTATTGCAATATGTGGTTAGCTAGCGACCTCAACAATTGATCATATATTATTCTTGCCGGTTTTTTTTTTTACTTCGATAGTTTTAGTTTATCATATGTGACTTCGAGTTACAGCTTTATTAGCTATATGTAAGCGGGCACGCCCTTTATGCCTGGAGGCGTTTAGTCAGGTATTAAGTTCTGATTACGTTTTTAGTTTTAATTTTCGCTTGAGTATAGATTTCGATGTTTTGTTGGTATATTGGCGTGTGCTAGTTGTCATTATGGCAAATAATTTTATTTAATGTTTTACGTTGAGTACATACATACATAAACTCACGCCTTCTTCCCGAGGGGGCACGCAGAAACAACAGAACGCCACCTGCTACGATCCTTGCATACTCCTTTTGCCCCGTTTACGTTCATACATCTGGTCATACACGCACGCCGGTTGCGAGTACTACGCACCTGAACTTTCTGAAGAACATCAATAATAAGGTCAGTATATGTCCTCCTAGGGCGTCCCCTGCCGGCGTTTCCAGTCACATTTGCCTTTTAAATACATCTTGTTAGACGCCTTTCATTCATCCTCTCAACATAACCAAACCATCTCAGCATACCCTTTTGTCACTGCATCTTCTTCTTCTTATGTTGAGTAATGTAAATTATTTTGTATACTATTGTATAGAATCAAGCTTTTATCTGTAACTGAATAGACAGCTATGCTGCTGGGGAGTTGTTGCGCCACTTCTTCCCAGCTAAAGCACTAGGAAGTGGTGAAGGGCAGGCGTTTTTTGTGGACAGTCTTATGTATGTAATTTTGATGTTCAAAAAGGGCTGATTCTCAGCCTAATTTGAATAAATGTTTGATAATTCAATGGTAAATATTTTACACTAACTATTGCCCGCGACTTCCGTCTGCGATACAGGATGAAAAGTAGCCTATGTCCTCCAGGTCAAGCCCCCTGCCAAATTTCATCCCATCAATCCAATTCAGTAACAAACGAACTCACTTTCGCATTTATAATATATTATATAAAGTTGGGATACAACAAAAAAATCGTCTTTGTTCCCAAATTCGGCCCTCACTAATTAACGAGGTTGAAACAGAGAACGCGATGCAGATGATGTTGCTTATCAATAGCCGCCTTTACACGACACGCGCTGTCACTCGCGAGCGGAGTGTGGACGCGGGAAAGCTGGCACGCGCAATCGTGAGTGTTTTTTAAAATATATTATTATGTGTGTTGACTCTTTCGCGCGCTTTTTCTCCTGTATCTTGCTTCAGAAAGGAAAAAGCGTCGTGTAAAGGCTAATCGCGCGTGATTCAGTGCGGGAAACTTTCGCGACCGAGTGTATGAAATTCACGCAGTTTTATTAAACGCGCGTTCTGAAGACTAGTGTTCTAAAGAAATGGACAACTGGGTTAGAAGGAATATTACACAAGCAGTTATGTTCGCTGGTCTAAGCGTGATTAAAATAAGAAAAGATCAGTGAGAGTAAAGAAATATAGAGAAAAATAATATCTGTTGGGGTTTAAGGCATTCCACTATCGCGGCGGCGAGCGGACGGCGCGCGCGCTCTTTCTCGTTGTCTATCTTAACATGCGCATTATTTAAAGAGCGTATGTGTAAAGGCGGCTAACATGGCGGCGCGGGATAAACAAGCCACGCGTCAAATTTTGTCTATGTGTGAGTCAGTGTGACAACAGGTGACAGAACGAGATACTATTTACGACTTGTCGCTTTGCAAAAAAAGGATAAAGAATCATGTCCATCTATATAAATATAACTATGGATTCATTTTTGGTCTGCTACTGTTTATAGGTCTGTGCATCAACTCAACACTATGCTACTGGTGCCATGAGCATTAGAAATGGACAACGAACGGGACGACCCTCATATTACTATGAGGGTCGTCCCGTTCGTTGTTTTAAGTGAAAACTTCTCTAGGCGCGTTGAGCGATTTTTGGTAGTGGATAAACATATGGGTTCGCGTCACCGACATGCTCGCGCCGTAGTGCTGGGCTATAGAATATAGATGGCGCTAATACCAGTTATAAGTTTTTACTTCAGTCGGCAATCCGCACAACTGGCTATTTTTTAATTTAAAGTTATTGGATCAGCGTCACATTCACATCTTAAGCCCGCTCTACACTCGCGTGCGAATCTTGCTGCGAATTGACGCCGCGGTTCACGCCGTGAACTTCGCGTAAAAACGTGTTCCTTCACACACAAAATCTCGCAGTTGCGTTCGCGATCTCAAAGAAAATGGACGACGATGTGGTTGTTGCTGCTGCTGAGACGCTATGTCCTGTAGCATACTACAATTATCTTTGTACATATTAAAAATAACAAACAGAAAAAAAAGAGAAGATGGTGGATGACGAAAATCCTTATAAAAAATCTATGCTTATTAAAAATAGTGGATTTTTAGACCACTTCCGACTGCGACTCGTGTGCTACTGCGAAAAGCTGCGAGTTTAGATGCGTTCGCACGCTGTGAACCAAGCGCGAACCCTTTGTCGCGGGACAAAAAACCGACACTGATCGGGGAACGGCGCGAAGCGCGAAACCATCTACACTCTTGTTTCACGGTTTTCGCGGCCGTTCGCGCCGCGAGTGTAGAGCGGGCTTTATGTTAGTCATGGAAGCTAACGTGATATGGCGGTTCTACGAAGACATAAGGGTTACATTGAAACAATCTGTACAAATGCTATCTAAATCAATTTAAAGTAACCTATTTCATTTTGACAAGTAAACAATAGAATTTGTGCAACGTACCTCCGGCGCGATGTAGTCGGGCGTCCCGCAGAAGGTGGTAGTAGTGGTACCCTCTGAAACAAACGCGTTATCAATCTCTGTACTATCACACACTGTACTCTGTCACCCGCAGCCCGGCGCGGGCCCCGCGCGCCCCGGCCGGGAGCCCGCCGCCCCCAGCCCTTTCCACGTCCCAGGGCTGTAGCGACATATACACATATACTTTACATACCTATTAGCACATTCACACACACCATTTACGTTATAATATATAATTAATTATTTACACCATCACATTTTGTCGGAACTTCGACCGCTGTGGCTCAGTGGAAAAGCACCATTCTATATAGCCCCATAGCTATACAGGGCGTCCCACGGATATGCCGCATGGAGGGAGAAGTACCTTGAATATTGTAGATAGAACATTTTACTGAAAGAAGACATTATTTGAATTTAAAAAACAATTTAAACTGAATTCATCGTCTTCTAATTATTTAAATATATAGATATTTAAATAATTAAAAGACGATGAATTCAGTTTAAATTGTTTTTTACCATTTGAATTTTAACATTTGATGTGAAATTTTGTTCAGAAAAATGAAAAGCTGACATTGCCGTAAGGACATACAACTGACATTATCAAGTACCTATTACTAATAAATATACCCACTTGAGAAATACGCATCATTTCAATATTATAATTTAAGTACATGATAAAATGATAAAGAGATACGTATACCTGGTTGTATGCAACAAATCGAGCTGTATCCTGAACCGGAAGACGCGTAAATTATTTTGTCCATCGCAATGCAGCTGCATTTCGATTATAATGAAATAATTCAAAAATGTGTTACATTTTCAAACTTTTATTCTTTTGTTTATGTGATTTTCATTATATCTATGAATGCAGTTTAATTTTTTTTTTATTCAAATAATGTCTTCTTTCAGTAAAATGTTCCATCTACAATATTCAAGGTACTTTCCCTCCATGTGGCATATCCGTGGGACGCCCTGTATATTCTATCTGATCGTGCGCGCGCGCACACTCCAGTCTCGTTCTACTCTCGACGCGGAGCGCTCGCTACTCACTTGCTTACTGTTTTGCTTATACCCGCTTATAATTTGCGCTTAAAGTAATTTTTGCATCTCACTAAATCGTGATCAGATTATATCGTGCTATCCTGATCTGATATACATTCGCTATCCGACACCTGTGCTTGTGAACCATAGTGACTATACGTGTGACCTGTGCTTCTCAATCCTCCATTCCTTTTAAGCTTTAATCAGTTCCGTGCACCGTTTTGGAATATATTATAAGTTAGCTAGAAAACCTACCCGAAAGCTTTTATTCCATCGCCCCGAATCACACCTACTTAAGGAAGGAAGTAACAACAGGGAGAAGAGTACTGACCGAGGATGCCCTCCTTGCACATGCCGAAGTCGGCCAGCTTGCAGTGGCCGTCGCTGTCCAGCAGGATGTTGTCGAGCTTGAGGTCGCGGTAGATCACGCCGTGCGAGTGGAGGAACTGCAGGGCGAGCGTCACTTCGGCCGCGTAGAACCTGGAGATGAACCATTTCAAAGTTAGGCACTGTTCAGATAACTCCTAATAGGAGCATTGTTATGTGCAACCTACATTATAAGTCTAAACATGCTAGTCCTCCCATGGCCTGCCCGAGATAATGCTGGACTTCACAAGCGACCTCTCGGTTTGTTCGTTTGTTTCTCCTCAGAACAGTCAGTTAAGAAACACTATTTTGACGTCTCGGTGTGTTTTACAATCAATTTACGGGAATAAAATATTAATTATCATTTCTTTTCTTTCTTGTGATAATCATTTTAAGTCCATCAGTGGCCAAATAGAAAAAAAAAACGAACATTCGTTCTATCGGCGAGATCAATAAAATACATGACATCAGTGACCTAGCTCTCGGCTCGTCGAACTTCCTCGCGCGCTGTATCTGGAACATCAGGTCCCCGCCGTCCACGTACTCCATGACGAAGAACAGGCGCTCGCGCGTCTGGAAGGCCGAGTGCAGCGCCGTGAGGAAGGGGTGGCGCGCCGCCAGCGCCAGCACGCGGCGCTCCGTCAGCGTGCACTCCACGTCGTCGTCCTGGATGATGGCGTCCTTCTTCAGCACCTTGACGGCGTACACCTGCGGGAGCCAGCTCGTTAGCGCGGTACACGAATACGACGACACGGCACGAGATTGCTTTCTTTTTTCAAAAATATTCAATGTACAGTTTTGACTTCGTTACTATTTTATTATATTTACGTACATACGTACATTTTATAATATGTATAGAATTAATAAATAACAACATTTATCGAATCCCACCACAGGATGCTAATTAAAAAAATATATTTTTCAGTCGAAATTATTGCGTACGATTACAGCACATACCTCGTCGGTGCCCTTCTTCTCGGCCAGCATGACCTTTCCGAAGGAGCCCTTGCCCAACACCTTGATGAAGTGGAAGTCGTCCAGCGACACCTTGCCCTGGCCGCCCGCGCCGTCGTCGCCTGCGTAACACGACAGCACTTAACGACCAATGTGATACTAAGGGCCTATAGCACAAGTGGCTCAGATAACAACTGCGATGAAGTTTGAAAAAGCATTTATTACAATTCAACCCTCCCAGCCGTTTACATTACACCACGAACTGTGAAGAGAGACTGCCTCACAGGCACGAGTAACGGAGACGACGCTCTATGAAGCCGATCTCTTCCGAAACTCGATTTACTACAGGTACTTCCGAATTAACCAAGAGTCGGTCAGTTAGTCTAAAAGTTGAAGCTAGTCGTCCGGTTCATCCGACAGCGGTGAAATGTCGCAGCTGCTATAATCGTCACGTGTGTATGAGACCCACGAAAGGAGTAAACAAGTATGACAGGGTAGAATGTCATAATGTTGTGCAAGCTTTCCGTAGAACAAGTAAGTAAGCAGGCCACCAGTGAAAAGTCTTTGAAATGTCTTCTCCATCACAAATACCAAACAAGATAGATTAAGGCCAACCCGTGCCAAAGTGTTGCTATTGTCACTGTTTTAGGCTTTGAGTGTAAGAAGTTGTTAAAAGCCCCCACTCATGCACTTTTACACCCATTTTAGGAATATTTGAAAGCTACGACTACACGGAAACCGTTAGAACTCCGGTTTTTATACACTTTGAAACCATTGATATACTAAAAAACCCAAGATACACACTCAGCGTCTCAAATACGTCCGCAAAAAAAGAGCAAGAAATAAAAATTGTGACCTCATTTCAAATAGTAGTATCACGTCGCTCGCGTCACTGAACGCACGTTATAAATGCCGAAGTGTTGCTTGTAAATAGTAAAAATATTACGTCAAGAACGTTAAAAAAGGATGGGATATCGTACTTTCGGTAAGTAAAAGAGTTTATTGATTAGTTTTTGTTGTTTATACACGGTGATATTTGAATCAGAGTTTTGCTAGAACAAACGTTGTTCAGACCATGGTCTACTACCATTCTACAGCATCCAATAAATAAAAAAACGTCGTTAGTTTTTGAAAAAAATAAAGTTAAAAACGTCGGGATTATCGTTACTCCCTACAACACAGACACTGCGGCGCTCGCGTCTCAAAGACGTTGTGGCGCGGCGCGCGGCTCACGCACGGGACACAGCATTGTCTACATAAACGAAATTATGTAAGCACTAAAGTTAAACACCAAAATTAAAAGTTAACTTCGGTAGCTATTTTATCACTTGACTTTTCAGTATAAGAAGAATGCATTACAACCTACATTTAATTTAGTCGAATAATACAAATTGAACCTGTTCTTTTCAGTGGAGTCGATTTTTTTGTATAATGTTTTTATTGTATTATGTATATTAACTTTTGAACTTTTTCGTATTTAGTTTTAATTTCATATTTATAAAAATAAATATAGGTTTTAACCGATTTCCAAAAGGATACACAATATCTATTATTATACAAGTATAAATATGTGTTTACACATACGTATAAATTTTAAAATACTAAGTCAATGTATAAAAAAAAAATAAGTATAATATATAATCGAGTCCATTTCATGCCTTGTCCTACCAGCAAACTTCGGTCATAAAATTCTATTGCTTTATAAATATGCGCGTAAGGTTTAATTTCCATAAAGTATGTTTATATCATGACTATAACTTAACTACTTATGTACAGTTGGAGACAGTTTTGAGTATTACTTTTGTTTGAGACTGTACATCTTGGGTTTATAAATATCAATGTTTGAAACCGAATAATTCAGGATTCTGGCTATAAAATGTAAGAGGACCAAAGCGGCCCGTCGCGTAGTCCCAGCTTGACGCATTATTTAAATGTGCATATAATATAGTCGTTTTAACAGCAATGGATATTGAGATCAGCTACATAGATATTAAAATAAATAATACTTATATGTCACAGTAAACACTGCCATCCAAATTAATCTGCAGTTACACGTCAAAAGCGAACTCTGTCAAAACGAATTAGGAGATCCACAAGTGTTGTTTCAATAATACAACTCGAACCATGTGTACAATGTTACGTTACTGACTACTAACTAATGTTATTAGTAAACGGGTTGTTCAAACGGTTCGAGTTAGAACCACAGTTAATGTAATTATTAGTTACTATGTAAAGAAGAGAGAGAGAGCTCTTCCACCATCTTAAACGTAGATTATGATTGCCATACCGCCACCGCGCGAGCACATCAACTTACCACAGCAACCTATAGCTAAGGCTAGAAGTCTCCTATGAACACTATCGGTACATCAACATAGCGTCATAGCATAGTTGTTAGGCTTTAATGAGCGTTTCAAGGAGACCGCGTCAGCACATTTTCACGGCCAGGCGCTGTATGCGGCCGATAACGTTCACGGGAGACTCAAGCCTCACCACAACATACAAAGCGTCACACAAGTATAGCTTGAGTACAGCGGACCAAGCGCCAGCACCGAGCGACAGCGACACAAACCCCGCCCCCGGGTGACACAGAACAAAACTCGCCACCTTGTGGGTCGGTGTCGTAACACGTGAATATCTCCTCCAGCTCGTCCCAGTGCGAGCGCCATCCGGCCGGCAGTTGCCCTCCTGGACGAGGGAACGTGGGGGGAAACAAAACAATATGGTAAAACTAAATTATGAAATTATGCACTACGTAATGCTTTGTGTACAGCCGATCGAGATAATTAGACAACTGTATGGAAATCTGTCGTGCCCGCTTAGCTCTGTCCGTACCGAAAATATTTGCGGGTGACGGCGCCGACTCCGCAGAAAATTAAGTAGAAATAAAAATCCAAGATAGCGGCTAAATGCCAGTTATTCATCCCGTGAAAATGTCATAACTGCCAGTTGCATAATTACTTTGATTGGCTAGAATGTGTGTTTATTCCATTTCTGAATGTTATGTGTAAAATAATAATGGTGAAAATAACTTGAATGATTTAATTTTCTTTTCTTTCACTAATTCCATAACGTTGTTTCATGCTGTTCAAACATAATTGAAACAACAAACAAACAATAAACCAAAGCTTTATTTGAACAAAAGATAAAAACATGAATAACATACAAAGTATAAGATAAGCAATACTGGTATAAGTAACAATCACTCGAAGCGGCTACAGTAGCGCACGCGGACTACTGCTAGATGAACGAATGCAGTGGGCTGAACATCCAACGCGGCAATTGTCTTAACAAGCCTCGTTTACTTTAAATTCATAGAGTAGTATTACGCCATTGCTATTCTAAATTAATCGTGGCTAAACGAGGCATAGTACTGAAATAACTCCAATGAGTAAACTTTGGGTCAAGTGCAATATAACAAATATTGCACAAAAATATCACCTTAAGAGCATATCACTATTTACATTTTTACAATTGGTTTAACTTTAGCTTAACGTTTTTTCGGAATCAGCGTCCATTTTAAGTAGACGAATTGGTCAAAATATAGCCAACACACTACATTCAAACTAACACTCCCAAAATGCTACGATATCACACAGCTAAGAGATAAATAAATGACTTACGTCTACATAAATACATTGTATTGGGAATATAACAAAGTACTACTCTACTGTAGATATAAAATATAACTAGCAAGCATTGTATATCAGATCTATAATGACGGTGTTGGCAGTTTACATACGGCAGTATGTTTTAAAACATTGCCAATATTGGGTAAGGTAATTGCATAGCTGGGTTTGGACTCGAAACTAGTCAAGCGTGTATCGCGATATTATTGTGTGCTGACTGACAGACCTGAACACGTGACGTGAGTAACATTTTAGCGTTTTTCGTTTCTTATAAATCCGGCGCATGACACAAAAATAAGATTTACTACTTTTTCTAAAGATATTGGATAAAGTCAACTAAATTCAAAGCGTTTACTTGAGTTTAACATTCTGCATTCGGTCACTTTCACGTGGAACCTTTAAAGGTTCATAAACGCATTCAAAGGGTTACCGACCTTTTTTATTCCCCAAAGACTGGTCTTAAAAGTTTAACAACCCTAAAACTTTTGTCGCTCTCTCTGGCTAAGCCAGTGCCATCAAAGCGGATGATACATTCGTGTATTCTGAGGGTGCGACTCAAAGTGTGTGATATTTTAACCGCAATAGGGCCCACGGAACCCTTAGTTTCATTGTTTTAAGTCCACAACCAGCTACCCACCCAACATGGCCACTACTAACTAGCTGCTAATCGTCGTCAATGTATCGTATGCACGAGTTACCTTTGTCGCCGTCCTTGTCGCCGTCCTTGTGGTCCGCATCGCCCGACGACGCCAGCTCCGGCGCGCCTTCCATCAGAGCCGCGTTTAGGTACTGTGGACAAACAAATAGATACATTGCTTGTGAATAAGTTAAGTGCTACCATCATTAAATGGCGAAAGAGTAACAACTTATCACAACACAAAGTGCTGGTCTCCAGCCGAGAGTCACTTATACTGGGGAGTAATAAGTGACTCGGTGTGATATTTTTATGAATTGGACCATACCTAGGAACCTTCTGGCTACGGAGATATTCAAGGTCCAACTTCCAACTTCTTGCAGCGTTAATCCAAAAAATTGGCAACATCGCAAATAGCTGTCACATATTTGCCTATTTTGATTAATTTGGCAATATTACTGTATAGAATTATGAAATGTGACTAGCGAACTAGAATATTAATAATGAATTGCAATTATAACACTGAATTTGATGTGGTAACAGTTTTAGGTGTAGAAAAGGCATTTGGAAAGTTTCCAAACCCTTTTTGAAGTGAAAACTCCTTTAGCGGCGTTGTGCACTTTTTTTGTGATGAGTAAAAAATACACGTGACCTGATCGAAAATTCGTAGGACGGAGGGAAAGTAGTACCAAAATATCAAAAATGCACAACGTTAATATTCAAGTTTTCACTTCTGCCGGCACTCCCGGAGTGCAACCCGTTGTTTTTTTTTAAATCTAAAACGAAATATTCGGTGTTACGATATTAATTGCATTTCATAGTCAATACTTTAGTTCACTAGTTAGCCACATTTCTTATTTCCATAGAATAATATTGCCAAATTAATCAAAACAGCGAAATAATTGACATCTATTTGCGACGTAGCCCACTTTCAGAATAAACGATCTTAGCACCAAAAATTAAGTTTGCACCCCAGCAATTATTTTTGCTCCATATTATCTACTTAGTTTGATGTACAGAATGCGTACATAACGGGTATGTGATGGGTTATTTTACACCCAATATTTAAATGGCAGGTTGATAAGTAGGCCTAAAACAAGAACTAGCTAACGGTAAACAGATGCCGCTGCTCTTACATTACTTCTAGAACAATAAACACTTTGCCAATTAATTTCAACCTTAAAGAGCAAGTTATGATGTCTCACGTGCCTGTGATTCCACGGGCACTCATTCCATTTAAACCTAAACCCCATGCTGCTCCATGGCAGATATAGGCTTGGAATCACTTTCCGGTTTGCCTTCTACCCTTCTACTTTTGGTTAAGTATTGATTCTTATTAGAGAACCCAGAGTTATTTTCAAGGTTTTTATCCCCATAACAAGGCAGTACAAGTAGAAGATAATATGTTGTTTCACAGTGTAGGGATGCTGTACCGTACCTTGGAGGGTCTGGGCCGAGGGTTCTTGTCGGGCGAGATGCCCATCTCGTTGAGAATCTCCGCCATCATCTTGGTGTTGATGCCGCAGTTGTTCGCCACGTTCTTGTGACACCGCTTGTGGACGTTCATTGAACATACTGCAATACAAACATATTCAGTCACTTGTGAAGATATGCTATTCTAATTTTGAGTTTGCTTTTTTTGCCTTTCCAATCGGGAATATCGAATCGATGTTATTTGTCAAACTCAAACCATTTATTTCAATTAAGCCATTTACAGGCACTTTTGAATTGTCAAGGAGTCGGTCAGTCAGAAGTATGAAGCTAGTTGCCTATTCCAAAGCGTAGTAGGTACCTATGGACAAGAACGGGAAGAAACTCCACGGACACTCTTTTAAATCAATAATTTTATACAACATATTGGTTTATACATGTGAGAACAATGTAGAAAGACATGCACGTTAAAAGCGTCCGTAATAAAAAGATAAAAACAAAGAACCATTCAAAAATTTAAAATAAGCCATGGCAGCTAAGAGATGACCAGTCCCAACTGACGGCGCCCGTTCACGAACATGACGCATGGATTAGCACCATTCAGCTCAACCATTTTGAAGGGAGCTAAATGATCCAACACACACGCCACCATCAGCGAGACATCTGAGTGAGCATGACATACTCTCAGCCGCCAGGGCACATTCAAGTCAATGAAATACATATTACCCGTTACATGGTAGCTCTTTAGTACATAGTACTCACACCTGTGCTATGCAATTATATAATCCAAAGGAGATTGAGTTTATACGATACAAAGATGGTCTTACAATCTTCAGCAGCTACAACAGTATTTTCAAAATGTTAATCAATTAGTTATGGTTGTGGAGCAGGACCAGCAATGAGCCAAGCATTTTTATCAGTGATGTAATCCCCCAACTTATAACATGCCTGCCTACATAGTGTGCGTTTTATACAAGATTTGAATTTCGTCTCATTCAGTTGAAGTATGTGGGGAGGAATTCTGTTGTAACATTTTAAACAGTACCCCATGAAAGATGAGTCTACTTTAGCCAGTCTGAAACCTGGTTGAACTAATAGATCCCTATTTCTTTTATTATAATTGTGTCTATCTCTTCTTTTACTAAAAAGATGTAATTTTTTCCTTACGTACATGATGTTTTCATAGATATATTGACAAGGTACGGTACCTTGTCAATATATCATGATGTTAATATCCTTAAACAGTTCCCTTAGAGTCGCGCCTGCGGAGACAATATACGGCTCTGATCGCTCTTTTCTGCAGAATAAAAATAGACTCGATGTCTGCCGCCCGTCCCCACAGTAAAATACCGTAAGACTTGATACAATTTTTTTTTTTTAAACGTTGCCCCACACTAGGAATTTCTCCTGTATCGTGGGTGCGTTTACAAACATTTAAACTCACATACACAAACAGCCAGACCCGGAACAACTACTTGTAGGTCATACAAATATTTGTTCCGTGCGGGAATCGAACCCGCGACACGCAGTGCAGCAGTCAATTGCTTAACCACTGCGCCGTGCCGTCTACTATGAAAATAACTGAAATAGACTAGCCTCGCGGTATCTACATAAGTAAATTGACGGATTTTTCTGACAGCATAATATGCTGCTGAACTTAGCCGTCCTGCAAGAGATGTTAAATGAGGGCCCCATTGTAGCCTTAAGTCGAGCGTGATCCCCAGGAAAACAGTTTTATCGAAAAAAATTAGTTTCTCTTGATTCAATACTAATTCACAAATACTACTTTTGACATTTGGTAAAGAAAATTTTATGCACTTAGTTTTTTTTTCCATTTAATACTAAATTATTAGCAGTGAACCAATTTTGGACCTGCAGTAGGGCGTAACTTACGCTTTCAAAATTTGTAGCACATCTACCTTAAACATTAAGGAAGTATCGTCAGCAAATAACACCATGTGTGGATGATTTTTTAATAAATGGAGTAGATCGTTAATATACACTAAAAAGAGGAAAGGACCCGATATCGAGCCTTATCAGAACTATGGTACTTGAAGGTTTTGAAATCGATGATAGCTTGTTTCGCTGCTTTACTAAATCATAAACTATGTTCAGGGTTAAATTTTTATCAATCCATTCTCTCTTGATTCTAAGCTCCTACTTTTCCAGTTTTTCGAATATTACACCGGTCCTAGCTATTTACAAAAGCAGTCGACACCACCACCTCTTTTAATGTTCCGTGTCGCAATGTTACTATACGTAAATCAATCCTACTATATAATTATATATACATAACATACAGGGTAAAATTGAATTCATGGGGTCAAGAAGAACTTTCACTATTGGACCAACCCAGAAGTCACGAAACCAAACGCAAACATAAATAAATTATAAATTAAAATAATAATTAAAAAAAAAAAAAAAAATTTAGGGAACAGCTGATTTTTTTCTCAATTTCAGCATTGGTCCCTTATTGAAAGTTGTTCATAATGATGAGTACAATGACCCCTTAAGAGGATGCCTATGAATTCAATTTCACCCTGTATATAATCCTACTATCCTACTAATATTATAAATGTGAGTTTGTATGAACGAAATTTGGCACACATATAGTTTATAACCTGGATTAACATATAGGATATTTTTTATCCCAGTAGTATGTTCCCGCGGGATTTCCGACCTCTAGCGGGCGAAGCCGCGGGCGAAAACTAGTAATAAATAAATCAAAGGATATCTTACCTTCACACTGCAGGCCTTGCTTGATGAGCCCGTAGAGCAGCGAGCCGCAGTGGTCGCAGAACGTGAACCGCTTGTACGAGTGCACCACGAAGCGGTGCGGCACGTTCACGTTGAACCGCTGCCCGCCCGACACGCCCACCGCGCTTTGTTGCTAAACACACGATCATGTGACCATCAGAAACACATCATCCAGTCGAGAGACGGTCACTGCCGGACATGTCATCTACCACTGCTGGACACAGGCCTCCCTCAAGCATCGTCACAACGGCAACGGCCCGTCCTGTGCTACCCGCGCCGTTCCCTACCGATGTTTTCCTTCACTGTTTACAGAGTAGTGGTAATGAAACAAATTGCATAACGTAAAGGCACCTCTCCGATTGGAACCCACGACCGATGACTTGACTGACTGGCCCGTTGCAACTGGGCCATCACAGCTCCATGCTGCTGCACATAATGTCACTGACGACATGAGGCCCCTCATTATACCATCAGGAAAAATCGCCTTGCATTGTGATTGGATCACCAACAGAAACATATATTAATGCATGCTTTACTTCATCACAAACAAAAGTAGTTACAAAAATACTTATGAGTGAGGCGGAAGTTGAAAGTTCAAGAGTAATTTTTTAGTTGAAATGTTATAAGCAAAAACAATTGCATTTGAAGACAAGTGACATTCTAGCACTATTGTTTGTACAAGAGATTCTATATTCTTAGGGTGCGTTTCCACTGAAGCGAAGACGAGCGGAGCTGAGCGGAGACCGCAGGAATCGACCAATCACAATGGTTGCAATACTCATCGCGTCTCTCGTCTCGTCTGGGATTGGACGATCCCTACACGTCTCCGCTCGTCTCCGCTTCAGTGGAAACGCACCCTACGGCCGCTTCTAGAAATGAGTCCACAGAAATATGGCGTGGGTGGGATATTTTGAGGGCGCTTTTACTTGCACATTTTTCCGCCACATATTCCAAGAAAACTCACCACAGACTACAACTACTCCACAGTTAGTAAAGAGAGGGGATACTTACTCTTACCTCTTCCTTCATGCCGGGGCACTTGGTGACGACGGACGAGTGGCAGCGCTTGTGGACCACGCACGTACACACTGCAACAATGACACATGCGTTACTTTAAACTGCGTTCATAATTTATGTGATTTTACAAAAATTACAGATACAATTTCAATCATTTTGAAAATATCAGTTATTCTGAAATCGACTTTATTTACATTGGCGTGAAGTTGGTATTTTTTAAAGTAAAAATAACGTCAATTGGAAACGAGGAGTTGAATAGAATTTATTTTGTTTTGTGTTTGTAATGTAATATGTGCTGTTGTTTTGTGTGACCCTTACCTTGGCATTGGTAGCCTTGTTTGCCCAGACCCCTGCGGACAGAAAACATTATTATAGAAATGCATTAGACAATAGCCAATCAAGGTTCACTTAGTGGAAATAACTGGAAAAAGAAGCTGAATGGAATCCATACATATAAAAACTTTTTCAATGGATTGTTGCGCGAACTTCTTGATGTAGGTTTTCTGCTATTTCTAATTTTCACGGTTATGATGAAATGATGTATATTTCTGCAAGTAGATCTTTTAAACACTTTACACGTCAATTTTTTGGTCAATGTTTTAAAACTAGATGGCGCCGGCATTTCTTAGCTGGTTGATCCGCTGATATGGGAATGGTTACCTCCCTGACCACTATTCTTAAAAGATAAAAAGGTATTGAGCAATATTCAGGTTTTAGCGATTTGATTGTCATACCAGATGAACTCCCGACAGTGGCTGCAGAAGGTGGGCTGCCGGAGGAAGGTTGCCATGAACTTGTGTCCGTTGACCTGGTGCACGCGGCGTCGCATCGCCCCGCGGCGCCGCGCGAAGCCCGCGCCCTCCTTGAACTCGCGCCCGCCGGAGCCCGAGCCCGAGCCGCCGCCCCGGGGCGCCTCCACGCCCGCTACCAAACACACATTTACCATTGTCACAGGCTTGAATTATACTGGTCGAGGGATTTGGCGGAACGGCCGCTCTTTCGCAAAATCACTTAAATTGTTTGCAAGCGCCGAGCGGCAGCATTGCAGCTCATGCGAATAGTATCGAGCAGTGGGCCAAGGCGCCTGGTCGCGCGGGCGAACATAATTCCAGCCTAAGTTTTTGCCATCGGGGGCGCACACGGTCTGTGATTGGCCATTGACGATGACGCTAGGTGTCTTCGCGTAGATGTTCGTCTAAAGTAAACGCTGATCTAATGCGACAGTAGTTTCGATACAATCACGTCTACGCGACGTCAACCAACGCCAGATGCGAAAGCACGCTAACCCGCGTTTTTTTAAATCTGATCAAGCATCAGTAACAAAACTTTATCTCAGCTGTTACAACAATGGGGTTTTCAGAAAATGGGGATTCGATTTTAGCAAGATAATGCGGCATCCCCCAATCTGATAATAGCACCACCGCGATTTTTGGTTTAGCTACGGAGAGTCCAATGGGTCACCAGGTCAAATATTCTGCAGGCTTACTCGCGACATCATCAAGTATCTAAATACTCGTATTTCGAACTAGCAAACTGCCTACCAGGAATAGTCCCGATTGTAAACAGCCAGTCCCAGCACAGTGTCTAGTTACACGAAATGACCATGGAAAAGTTTGGATTAAATAATCACAAATTGTGATGCAGGTCTGCTTCATTATTGGCAATCATTAATCCTAATATGTATAACCTGATAACAATAATTAATACGGTTAATAGAAAAAAACGGTGACGTTTTCCTGTGGGTATTGTATAAAGAGACTAAGGGATTCTGTCAAGTAGAAGAGTTGCAGACAATTTGGCAATAACAAGATGTTTACCAATCTGTCAGCTAAATGTGGTGATTTATGTCTGTGACTGTTTGAAGTATGGTCATTTGAAGGCCCTTTCAGTACAATACTACGAAATATGCACCACAATTTGATTTTACTAAAGTTGTATTAATAAAATATGCAACTGACCTTGAGAATTCCATTTTAGATCTATTTTGAGATGCAGTTTCCCCTGAGGTTCTAGGTCCACCTGGAAATATCAAATGCAATGTGTCAACTATTTCTGCAATAAATTATTTATTTACATCATCAACAAAATAACAAACATTATTATAACAAGAGGATAAGAGTTCACAAAATTAGCTTTTTTAACCAGTCTATGCATGTTACCCATTTGTGTAGGAAAATATTAACATATTACTTCTTCCCTATCAATTAACCTCATTGCTTCCCATTGTAAAATCAGTACAATAATTGTAACTGTCTAAATAACAAATTTAATGACATTAAAATGGTGTAAGTAGGTACTGAATTCATCAAATAGTTTACAGTACTACCAGGAAAATGTACCAATTATCCAGAATTTTCACATGAAGATCGAAACATATCAACAAAGTCAACTTTGACACATCTCTGCAACAATATCAGGGAATCATATCACATCTCCAAAAGAAGTTAAGAATAGCTGCACTAATCATTTAATTTACCAATGCAAATCAGCATTACATAAATGCTACCACTACAACAGTAACAAACAAAGAAAACTGAATGAACAATATTTCCAGACATTACAAATAAACATAAAAATACACCTCTTCCTTAAACTTCACATATTTAGGGTCCGGACATGAAAACCTTCTCCTAAAATTATTCATCACGTAAACTGAGACTCAAGAGTAAACCGCACATACTAAATGTCTGCAGTGTCACTAAAATGGCTTATCTAAGAAAACAAATATTATGTCAATTGTTGATAACATGGTTGGAAGACAAATATGGAGTCTTGTAATCTTATCTGTGGATTACGGAAGATACACATGCACTGATCTAAGGATCTTGGTTAATCAGTCTTGTAGTGATTTTTTATCGAAGTGGTAGTTTTAGTGTTTTTTGTGAAATAAATTATTATTACTGGGATATCTTATATATTTTTGTGCAGTGATGAAGTATTGACAAAATAAGTGGTAGTTTCAAATTAATTCTTTAAAAAATATTCAAATTCAAATTATTTTATTTCACATAAATCTACAAGGGCACTTATGAAACGTCAGAAGCTAGGTGCACAGTTCCAATTGGTCGTTTCTTATGGAGAAGAGCTGGCAAGTAACTCCACAGTTACTATTTTAAAAATAATTGGCTTTTACAATATTTTCAAATAATAGTGTTTTTAGGTATGGGAGGACAGTGTAGGTCCTTCAACAAGTCCCAGGTGCCTAACAGAATAATGATGGTCAACAAAACTACAGTCCACTATGTCTACAGCGTTCTCACATTCACAAAATAAAAAAGAATCTATATAAAGATAAAATACTAAAAAGAGTTGAAATTAAATTGTAGGTGTTGGATATTAGATTGTTGTGAAACAATAAGGTGATTATGTTAAGGAAGAATGTAAAAATATAAACATGGTATTGACATCTGAATACTATAATTCTCAAGCTACAGTACAAGGACATTAATCAGTTGTTACTTCAAGAATCTATCATCAACACAGTGCTGTAAGTACAGATACCACTCACCCAAAAGTCTGTGGCATCCTTATCTCGGTGCATGAGGTCTTCAAATGGAATTGTGCAGTTGGCAACAAAGTCATCTGGAGGTATTGCAGCATCGTGGAACACCGTGATCCCCAAACTATAGCATTACACCCAATGAACAACATTTCACATAGATTATGTTGTATTATTGTTTTATACATGTATAGGGTTTGATTCCCATGTGAGTCATAACATGATGTCATTGTCAGAAGTTTCACATTCCAATAAGAATTATTTTGGTGATGTTTGACAAGTTCAGCTGTTCAGAATGAGACTTGATGAATTGCTGTTTGATTTTATATTTATGTACAACACAATTTGATTGATCTCAGGGAAATACAGACCACAATAGCACATTATTTATATTCAATTTTTAAAAATATCACTTGACCCAATTGAATAGTCGACACTCAAACAAGAATAACATGTCAAACAAATAATCAATGGAATGATAACATACCTGCCAACATTATGGACTTCGTGAATGAAGGTCTCATTCCACACAGGGTCGAATGTCTTGGGTTTGGTGCTGGAACGGTCTAGATGGTGCTCGTCGGCGTCTATCGACACGTACGGATCTATCGGCTGGTCGTCTGCAACCATACCCCGTATTTACATATTAACACCAACACCCATCTCGGTAAACACGCTACACCTACTTTATACATAAAATTACAACTAAATCATGCTCCTGTAACGAACATCTTTGCACAATCATCCGCAATGATATGTTGGGGAGGCACCCAAGCCGTTAGATGAGGCTCACCTGGCTTGCCGAAGGTCATATTATGCCGTTTCTGAAAATCGGTCGGCCTAAGACCCGTCGCCTCGCAAACCCGTACCCGCACCGTGCCACTGAACATGGTGCTGCCGGCCAACGAGCAGTATCACCGAGACCGCGCCGCCACACGATCACTTCCACACTACAAACCCACTTAAAATCATTGAAGGTGCTTCATAATAGAAACAGAAATTAAATAAAAGACTTGACAGCGACAAAATCGGCCATGGATGGATATTTTTCTCTATGGTTACTAATGGATTCCAATTTCGATTTCCTGAAGAATGTTATGGGATTTGGCTATGGTGATTACAGACAAAATATAAGAATGGACCCCAATTTCAACTCATCAGAATCTATTCCAATCTTCTTTAACAAGAATAATCTTACAAGTCACAATCATATTATTCCAAGATGGTTGAGCAAACCTTGATTTGGACTGGTTTTATCTAACCAACATCTCAGCAAACAGATTTTATTTTTTGCATGATTTTGTTGTTTGTGCATGTTTATAAACATAATTTCGCAAGTGGAAAATATGAATTATAATGATGCAAAAATGCAATTTTAATTTCATTTATTTAAATTCATATTTACTGTAGGCCCGACTTCCCATCTAAAATTTGATTTTTTTTTATCCGTAGGATACAGGCTAAGCTGTCCTTGGTGGCCCAGCCAGCTGTTTAAAAATTGAAAATGATAGTGTTTTGTGACAGTGACAGATCGACAATGATCTTGTCAAAATTATGACGCACACAGATAAAAAATATTCAGATAGAGAATTTGTTGTTGTTGTCGAAATAAATAATGAAAATAAACATTTTGCAGTAAATTATAATCATAAACAATGGGATTCCTAACAATATTGAAGAAGTTGCGGCAGAAAGAGAAGGAGATGAGAATACTCATGTTGTATCCTTTTCAAAACTGATTTTAATATCATAACCTTATTGTTCCACATTTGCTTTCTTTAGTTTCCTTAGCACAGCTTTCTTAGAGGATTGGACAACGCTGGTAAGACGACTATATTGAAGCGTTTCAATGGCGAGCCCATCGACACCATATCCCCGACGCTGGGCTTTAACATCAAGACGCTGGAGCACCGTGGTTATAAGCTCAACATTTGGGACGTCGGCGGACAGAAGTCTTTGAGGTACTTAAACTTGTAGTTTTTGATTTTGTTAATAAATCTTCGAAGCAGTAAAGAATATAATGTCACATTTTCACAAAATTGTCCTAGGTATTATATACATCTAATACCTATTATATTTCTTCTGTAATATCCGATTTACAGTGTTGTAAAGATTGTTTTCGAAATCGAAACATCAGCTGATTCTCATTCTGCTAAAATATTGCCATCTGGGCACAAAAAGTTCAATACCTAACATCATTGTAAATTTTGACATTATGTGAGGTAATGTGCACCTTTTACTTTCCTTTTTAGGGTTCCGTACCCGAAGGGTACCAAACGAAACCCTATTACTAAGCCCTCGCTGTACGTCTGTCCCTCTATCAGCGGACTGTATCTCTTGAACCATAATAGATATAGATAGACAGTTGAAATTTTCACAAATTGTGTATTTCTATTGCTGCTATAACAACAAATAATAAGAAGTGAATACATAACATGAAATGTGTGTTTTTTGGGGTGGGCATAAATATTGAACAGCTAGAAACTACTTACTAGTACAAATTATGTTTTAAGATGGTGTACTGTTTTAGAGTAATATATACCTACTGAAGTCTGCAATAATGCTTCAAAGGCACATTGCCCTAGATGTATACTACTTAAACAGAAATACCAAATTTATTTATTTAGCCTTTATTGCCAACACAATTTTCAATCAAATCTTACATTCTAGAATTTTTTTTTTTTTTTTTTACAATTTAATTAGTTATTTAACAATCTAAGTAGTTGAGCTTGTATTATATCATTAGTTAATGCGCGTCGGCGTGTCTGCGACACGAAGGCCTCCTCCAGCTCGTTCCAGTCTGCTCCTGTTTTAGTTGTTCTGTGTCATAATGGACCTGCAATCTTTTTGATGTCATCAGACCAACGTTTTCTTTGTTTTCCTTTTTTTCACTTTGTTTAGAATCTAGTCGTCCACTCTGAAGACTCACTATTTCCTTGAGAAATGCCAAATAGTCAAGTCAAATTAGGGGTTTCACCTCGGAATGAGTTGGGAGATAATGAATTGGAGATTTGGGAGATGGCGCTGCCATCACGCAAACATTGTGCTCCGTTTGTTTTTATTAAAAAAAATGTTTAAAATAGTTTTTCCGTCCTAAATTTAACATAATTATGATCCATTAAGTGCAGTCAATGATCGCTAGTGTTATCTAAAGTTAAAAAACTCTGTGGACTTATAAATATAAATAGTGATTTTATACACCCTATTACTTGATCCGTTTTCTCACCGAAACTGTGTTTGTGCTACAAAAGTGACTTAAAACTATAATACCAACTCAGTGAGCACTTAAACAGGCATATTTCAATAGTTTCAAACTATCATTATCATTAAGATAATCAGTGTAAGAATTTTTCAAACAGTGCGTCGATTTTTGAAATGAAAGCTTGGTAACGACATTCCAATAAACTTTTTAAAAATTATATCATACAGCACGGTAATTTCGATATATTATTGTAACTCCCACGTTGACCGTATGTTTAATGTGCGCCTCCCATACATGAGTGCTCAAGTTCGGAACTCACGAAATCGTTGTCTTTTTGTATTACTTAATATAATTACAGAATATTATTCTCAACATTAATTTTGAATGATTTTTGAACTATTTTCTATAATAATTAAATATTGAGATTTTTCACCGTATAACTATGCCTCTTAAACGAACACCACCCAAGGCGGCTAAAAAAAACTGTGCCCCTGACATGACTACTAACGTCAGCAATACGGACGCTACGGGCACAACAAGTCGTACGCGATCGAGTAAGCAGACGCCTGATTCCGAGAATACCGATTTTATGTCGGAAATAAGGAACGTAATTGCCGAGTTTAAACATGAACAGAACTTTAAGCTTGACGCTCTCCTAACTACGATAAGCGATATTAGAAAGCAAAATATTGGAATTACAGAATGGATTGAGCATCTGTCTGAAGATTATAATAGCCTAAAAAACAGCTTGAATTAATCGAAAAGGAAAAAAGAGATAATTTACAATACATTTACACTCTCGAGACTAGAATTGAAAACCTTGAAAATGCGCAAAGAATCTCCAGTATAGAGATAAGAAATATTCCTCCTAGAAGAGGAGAAACGAAAGATGATCTTGCTCAGTTAATGAATACAGTCGGACGAGCCATAAATGTGACTATTCAAAATAGTGACATAAAAGATGTCTTCCGAATTAATACAAAAACTGAAGGAAACAAGCCTATTATCTTAGACTTTAACTCTGTTTTACTTAAAGAAAAAATTTTAGAACACACAAAAACCTTCAACAAGCAACATAAAGAAAATAAATTGAATACATCACATCTGCATATCCATGGCTCCAGTAAACCAATTTTCATAGCTGAAAATCTAACCAGCAAAGGCAAAAGGCTGTTTTTCTTAACGCGTGACTTTGCTAAGACCTATAACTTTGCATATTGTTGGGCCGCCCACGGCAAGATATTTATTCGGAAAAATGAAGGAGATAATCGTTTTCGTATAAATTCGGAGGCTGATTTAGATAAGCTTAAATCCGAGTGCGAACTCTGACTAGCCACTTTTTCTTTGCTGCAGTATTTTGTTAAATTTTATTTAGCTTTTTTTACGTTCATTCTTAAGATTTTGTTAATAGCTTTAAAATACTTAATGACTAGTCAATACTTTAATACCTACGTTGATTTTAATAATGTTAAAAAATATGTTAGTACTCAGTCAAAATGCCTTATATTATGTTAACTTTACAATTTTCGAAAATTTTGATATAATTCTCACCTCATTATACTCATTCACATTCACACAAACAAACACACACATATTATATACAAACACCGACTTTTATCTTGGTAGATTAAATATTTTAATAATTTCTGTAAAGATTTTTATATGTAAGACGTAGTGTTTCTCGAAGGTTGGTAAAACACATGGGTAATTTTAATTGCACCCTAAAGTATCATGTTTTAAAAAATGGATGACTTTAATGTGATACTAAATAATGATTTGGATTCTGTTACTGTAGCTCAATCCGCCACTTGTAAAATTGATGACTGCCACTCTTTGTTAAAAAACTCTTCCAATACTCTAAAAATATTGACTCAAAATATACGTAGTATTCATTGTAACACTCCCAACTTTCAGACATTACTTGTTGCTTATTGTCGATTCCAATTGCCTTATTTTAAAAATAAACACAAACACTGTAATCGTTGCTGTCTATCGACCACCTAGTCATAAAAATATCGATAATTTTTTAATGTCCCTCAACGATTGTCTAAGTAATCTTTCATCCTTTCAAAATATCATATTAGTTGGCGATATTAATATTGACATTATTGAAAATTCCCAAGATAATAGATCCTACGCTTAGCTCGACCTTATCGCTTCTCATAGTATGCTTCCAGCTCACAGGATTCCTACGCATAGTCGCACGTGCTTAGATCATAAATAATGTTAAAGACAAGATTATCAGCGTTCTGTTATGTTGCTCAAACTTCGGTTACAGACCACCATAGCGTTGTTCTATTTTTAGACCCTACACTTATCAAAAACCAATGCTCCATAACTACTAAACGAATAGACGACGCAGGACTTGAAACGTACAAAAAAAACATAGATTTCGAAAAGATTTTCAGTATGACAGATGTTAACGAGGCAACCAATGTTTTTATACACTCCCTAGGCCAAGCTATAAATGATAACACAAAACTAATCAAGACTTCTAGACGTAAAATAATTTTGAAGCCTTGGATAACACCGGGTCTATTAAAATGCATGCGAAATCGTGATCAATTACATATCAAAACCATAAAAAATCCAGATAATGAGATAGCACTTTGCACTTACAAAAGATACAGGAATTTTTGCAACGATATATTAAAGAAAGTTAGACAAAGTTATGAGCAAGATATCATTAAAAAAGCAGGGAAAAACAACAAAAACTTTGGGAAGCAATTAAAAATATAACTTATACTAATAAAACCAAACAGCAATCCGCACAGCTAATTTCAATAGACAATCCTATTGAATCAATTAATAGAGTAAATTCATTTTTTGCAAACGTAGGTAAAACATTGTCAGAAAAATTACTCTCACAAAATATACTTTTTCCTAATATAGAACCCGATAGTCAACCAACTATTTCTTCTCAAAATTCCTTTGTTCTTCTTCCTACTGATGATGAAGAAGTACGTTCCTTAATTAATAATCTAAAAAACGAGTGTGCAGTTGGCGTTGATCTGGATCGTTTTTAAAACGATTTGCTGATATTATTGTTCCTCCTCTTACATACATATGCAACCTCTCTTTCTCAGCTGGAATATTTCCGCATGCCTTTAAAAAATCCAAAATTATACCCATATTCAAAGCCGGAGACAGATACTGTGTCAATAATTATAGACCAATATCCATACTTCCAACGTTGTCAAAAATTTTAGAACGATTAATTAATACCACTTACTAAATTCCTTGAGCAAAATTCACTTTTATCTCCATCACAGTTTGGCTTTCGATCTGGCAGGTCAACTTGCTGAAGCCGTCCACGAACTAACAGATCACATAGTCAACAAACTAGATAATAAAAAAAAAACCTTAGCCATTTACCTAGATTTAGCTAAAGCATTCGACACAGTATCAGTTCCTATTATGGTAAAAAAATTAGAGAATATGGGAGTAAGAGGACTACCACTTCAACTATTCATAGACTATTTATCCGACAGAACACAAACTACTAAAGTAGATAATTGGATTAGCGACGAACTTCCTAATTAGTACGGCGTTCCACAAGGTAGCATCCTCGGTCCAACATTATTCTTAGTTTATATAAACGACTTATGTGACTTAAATCTACAAAACGGTAAAATCATCACTTTTGCCGATGATACTGTCTTGATATTCGATGCTAACTCGTGGGATGAGGTTAAAAATTATGCTCAACAAGTTCTTGATACGGTGTATAAATGGTTATATTCTAATTTGCTTACCCTCAACGTCGATAAGACAAAATACATGACTTATTCCCTTAGACCCCAGGATCTACCAAACTTCAACTTCAACTTGAAAGCCCACTCATGTAATTTCATCAACCATTGTTCATGTCCTGTATTAGTTAAAACGAATTCTATAAAATATCTTGGCATAATCATAGATTACCGTCTCACCTTCCAACAATACATTGAAACCCTAGTTAAAAGAATCCGAAAATTAATCTTCATATTTAAAAATCTAAGACATATATCTGATACATTAGTTATTAAAACAGTTTACTTTGCACTATGCCAGTCTTTGCTAGTATATTGCATTACCACTTGGGGCGGTACCTCTAAAAGTTATTTGATACATTTAGAGCGAGCCCAAAGAGCTATATTAAAAGTTAGTTGCTTTTTCCCAACCCTCTATACAACTTTTGAGCTTTAACACTGCCAAGTGCTAACGGTACGACAGTTGTTCATTCTCATGACAGTACTAAAAAAAACACACTGAACTCCCCTTAGATCACGATTTACCAACACAAAAAGACGATCAACAAATGTTTGTTCAATCATCCGTTATAACACTAGTTTCTCCCAAAAGTTTTTCTGTTTTCTTGGCACTTTTCTTTATAATTCAATTAATAAAAAAATATCTATCTACACGCATACAAAAGCTATTTGTAAAAGAAAATTACGATTTTGGCTATTAAATCTGGACTACATTGCCACTGAAAACTTATTAAAACCAATGTCTTAACACCCACACATTTACACTCACACACCTACACTTACAAACATTCAATACACACAACATTTCCCCATTTCCAGTCTTAATTTTTTGTTATGTTCATTATTATTTTATTTTCTTATTCAGATACCTAAGTATGCATTAATGAATAATAGTATAATATAGTTACGTAATGTACCTACATAATATCTATATTTCTTTTAATTTTATGTTTACTTGCAATTCTTTGATTTTGTTTTAATTTTGTTAGGTCTTTCTAACTTTTGTTTTACCATTAATATCTTAACTACTGTTTTGTAAATTAACATGTCCTATCTAAGAGAGCCGGGTGATCTGTAACTCAGGACCCTCCTACCTCAGACACCTTTCTCTATTTAAGATTGTGCTTTTTATTAACCAGTGCCTGTAATATGATGTTGAGATAAATAAAGATTTATGATTATGAGTTACAATAATCTAGAAACTCATATACACCTTTATTTTGGCGTTCTAAAAGTTGTCTCAATAGTCTCATAAAATGTCGTATGTGCGTCGTAAGTTATTCAAGGTCACGTTTATCTAGGTTTCTATAGCTCCAATGATGTTATATCTATTATAAAATTGTAGAGGATAAAATTTGCGACGAATTTTGTTCCAAACATGTTTTCATGCGCTCCACCGTTTATGAGATGAAGGGCAAAGTCAAAGTCAAATCATTCATTCAAATAGACCCTTATATGGCACATTTGAACGTCAAAATTTACAAAATAATTGAATTGATTCTAGTCAGCCCTTCCAAAAGGTAGTTTTCGCATGAAGAAGAATGAGCAAGAAACTCCACTGTTATTATTTTAAAATGTTTTACTTACAATATTTTGTATAGTTATATAATTATATGTGAAGTCGATGCACCTACAATAAAATTACTATATCACAATAGGTAAGAAAAATTAAAAATAAAGCAACAACAGATAAATTAATTATATGATAGAAACACGGTGCTCACATATTTAAAACATTGTAAAAGTAGACGATTTTCCTAAAATTTTACAATTAATAAATCAGTGTCTGAGGAAGTAATCACAGAATGTAAAATCAATGTAAAATATAAAATTAAAAAAAATATAATTGAATTAGCTTTGATTTTGTCTAGATTCTAGATTATGCTATGGAGCAGGACCAGTATGTTTCCAAGCATTCTTATCTTGGATATAATTCTCTAATTTGTAATATGCTTGTTTACAAAGTGTACTTTTAATGAGTTTAAAATTTAATTCCAATACAACAAATCACTTATTTTATTAAAAAGATGTAGATTTTTTCTTACATACATAATATTTTCATAAATTAATTGGCAACGTACAGTCATAATATTAATCCTAAATAATTCCCTGAGATTCGCGGCGACGTAGATTATAAATGGCTCTGACAGCTCTCTTTTGCAAAATAAAGATGGATTCAATGGGCGGAGACCGCACAGAGCTCAGCCATACATACCAGGGATGTTGCGGATATTCGCATCCGCAGAACTTCCGCATTTATTTAGACTTCCGCATCCAAATTAATCAAAGCGAGCTCATGCGGATGCAGATGTGGGCCGAAAAGTGTGAATATAAGTACAATCATAATCAATCACGCTTTTATGGAAGAGTTAGGTGTACGTTACCCCATCAGGAAAGTGTCTCCTAGAGTTATATGAGTGGAACGTTTAATTGGCGCCTTAGCTGCTGTAAATGTACATAAAAAATGTGTGCCCCCTGTTGTTTTGGAATAAAACGGAAAAAACGATTCCTGCTGGGGTAACGTTTTTCTAGCAGGAAAATTCTAAACGAATGATCGGAGAGACAAAAATTGAGCATGGCCAGAGAGCTTATATGTGTGCCAAAATGTGCCCCCAAAAATAAAATCTGTGCCCCTTCAGGTTTTCGAGATATTGCATTTCCTGCTGGAGTAACGTTTTGCAGAATCGTATATCTCTAAAACCATTGCATGTGCCCCTGTAGAATAAACATACACGAGTAGCTCTTAATGTGTGCCCCTTAGTGCCCCAATTAGATTTAAGAAAATATTTATAGTTTTCAAGTTATCGCGGTTTTATGAAAACCCGAAAAAACATCGCAGCGCCTAAATGAGACAACTGTAACTGGACTAAAAGAGTGGCTACCCTGTAAGCAATGTTGCCCACTTTTTTGTTTCTATCTTATCCTGAACCAGGCTAAACATGGCCAAAACTTATTCAGCTATTGAAATGTTCCAGGTCATACTGGAAGAACTACTTCGAGAGCACAGACGGCGTGGCGTGGGTAGTGGACAGTGCCGACGCGCGCCGCCTGTGGGACTGCGCCCGTGAGCTGCACTCTCTGCTGCGCGAGGAGAGGCTGGCTGGAGCCACCCTGCTGGTGCTCGCCAACAAGTCTGATCTACCTGGAGCTCTTACGTCACAGGAGATTAGAGAGGTAATTTAGAGAAAAAATGACAGAAAGCAACACAGTAATACGTGATCATGCAAAAAGTTTATAGTGGACTCATAATACCGGCTTCTTTTATTCATGATACAAGTATGTCAAGTCATAAACCACTATCATAATCAGCTTACATCAGTCCACTGCTGGCGATAGGCCACTCCAATGGCACGCCATTAATCTCGACTCTTTGCAACTCCCATCCACCTGCTACCAGCCACAACACTGTCAAGTGACATTGTCAACTGAAGGACTTGGTGCAAGTATTTTTGTTTTTCGGCACACTAAACTATGCGTTGCTCGACACTTCTAGGCCCTGGACCTGGACAGCATCAAGACGCACCACTGGCGCATCGTGCGCTGTTCCGCCGTGACGGGGGAGAACCTGCTGGAAGGCATGGACTGGATGCTCGACGACATCGCCTCCAGGATTTTTACGCTCGACTAGCATCTGCATTACATAGGCTTCTATTTATTATTAAAAGGATGTAGAACGGAAAAGGAATGGAGGTTGCATGAAGTTTGTAATAACTTTACTGGAGTGAATGTAAACTTTAGGTCTTGGAATGTGTCGTTAATCTAAATAAAACTAGGCTTTTTAAAACTTGTGTTGTGAGATTCTAAACAATATATCTATGGATTGTATCTTCTTGCTATCAAGTTATGTATGGTGGAGAATGTATAGGCTTGAGTTGTTATGTTGCCCATTATGAGATTGTGTACATCTGTAGAACAAAATAGGCTCCATAATGGTGTAATGTATCAAATACTAAAGAACTAAATATTTAATTTTCGTTAGAATGTATGTATTCTTTTGTAATGTAAGTAATGATTTTTAGCTGAAGTAATTAGACTGATGAATATCAATATTCCTAATTATTTCAACTTCTTCTTGAAATAATTAGGAATATTGATACCTACTTAGTATTTTTTAGTTTTAATTATGTAAAGCATACTAAATTGCCTAAAAAATATCTCATTCCAAACAGCACTGCACTCGCTTCGTAATCTAACGCAAATAAAACTGTGATTTTTTGAAAAATTATTAAGTTTATAATAATAAACTTTTTTAACAAACCCATTGTTTATTTCATGCCTATACTTGCTACTGTTGGACCTGTAAAATATAATTTGCTTCACTATAGGTACATTAAAAATAAACACCTTTATGTCCTAGGTGAACCTACGACACAAAGCGATTTATGCGAAAATTCTACTCAACCGGATTATTTGCGATTTGATTAATGTTTACCCGAGTCCTGTGACACTGCGGTCAAAATCACTACATTCCGAGTCGGGAATATGGCGGCTTTGAATTTCGTATCACATCGCATAACTTCGCGCGCATCGCGATTCGTGCATCACTCTCCGCTAGGACATAAGGCAAGACGACGCATTGACTTGAAAAAACTTCATAATCCACGTAAACAAAATAAAGCTACTTTATTTTAACACGATTTTTATTTACTATATCGAGGTACATACAAGTCAAGTCAACGCGCCAGGACAGACAGCTATGGTTCAAGTCATACTAAGGAAATGGACGGGCACTTATATCAACTGTCTAATTCTGGATCAGTTAATAGTTTTGGTGTTTTAAGTTGCGTATATTTATTATATTCAATATCAATGTTTTTGCCTAATTAATTTTAGAGAACATACCATACTAGATTACCATAATCTTAATACCTTAAACACACATTCTAATAGGTAAATTTTAGTAACTTGTAAACAATGTTAACATAGCAATAATGCTAAATTTACTGTTTAACTGGCCTTAAACGCCCCTAGGATTTATTTCTATGCTTGGTTACTGCTTTCCACTGGCAGAACGGCCAGAATGTTCGAGTCTGATAGTTTAAAATGGTTTGGTTCAAGTTTTAACTAGTTTTCATATCAAATTACTGTAAACTGGAATTTACATTTACAGTAACATGATTTAGGTACAGAAAATGCAGCAATGTTACTTTGTTGACATTACAAAAAATCTTACTAAAACGACCTGTACACCACACTCACGCAACAAAACAGGGTAAGCAAGACTGTCCCCACAAGCTTCACGATCGACTCCAGTATAACTTGAGCACAGCTGCGGCGCGGGCGTGTCCCGTTAGGAATGGTTCTCAGTGTCCATGGATGCTTGAGTATCATTGAGGGTCGTGTCCAGGGACAGCTGAGTGGTCTCATTTGCCGTCTCAGTGTCCATTGTTGTGTCCTGATCTGTGCTTGTCTCTGCTTTGACTTCGTCTTTAATTTCTTCTGTTTCTGTAAGAAAATTTGAAAATGATATTGTTGGTTTAATTTTGGAAATGGCTATAAATTTCTGGTAAAATAAAAATAACTCGTCAAAATAATGTCTATGTAGTGCACAGTAGGCTCCCTTGAATTAATGAGGTCTTTATTTGCTAAAATATAGAGTACATCTCTCCCCTTGACTACGTCTCTTATCAAACTTTTTGATTATACCCTTACCCATTTTTTCTTGGGTCTCCGGCTGATCCACCTTAGTCTCCTCCTCGTGTCTATCATCTCCATCACTGTCCTCCTTATCATCAGCATCTGCTGCAAACTTATCTCTCTTCTTCTTTTCATCTTTATTCATATCTATGTCCTTCTGGTGTTCTCCATCATGATGGTCAGGGTCATTCTCTTTGGTGCCAGGTCCTCGTGGCCGGAGAACCCGCTGCTCTATCCGTTGAAGCTCTTCCTGTAGCTCTTGGCGTTTTTTAACCATGCATTCTGAGGGCACAAGAGGACGATATGAATATTTGTCATCTCTTACAATTCCTACTTCTACAACCCTAATGCCTGCATTGTCCAATGGCAGGTAAATGCTTATTTACTCATGAAACAGCAATTCCTGGATAGTCGGAGATTAGTGTTTAGTTCTCGAAATAGAAACATTATAGTAAAAAATTCAAGTAGTGTACAGCCTCATAATTAAACAGATCATGTGTAAATAAGCTTTATTTTAACTAAGCCTGTAAACCATACCTTCAGCTGAAAGAAAAATTTGTTTATTAAAAAAACTCAAGTTAATTTGTTATTCAATTACTCACTGCGATATAATGGGCCATATTTTGCTGTAAATCGTAAATTAGTTTGAGATGTTATACTAAAAGCTTATTTTAGTCATAAGAGTTTAAGTTTATTTAGCAATGTTTTGTAACCACCTGTCATGATTCTTACCCGAAGAACTAAATCTGAATGTGATCTTCTCCAAAGTTAAGACATTCAGGTTGATGTGGATGTTAAAAGGATGCAAATGACTTGGAAAAATATAAGAACAAATAGACAAAAAATACCAACTTTCATGATACTTTCTACTGGACTCTAATTTCTCTGTAGCTTTTTCAGTCATTTTCTTAGGCAACCAGTAGATGTGCGGCTTGGACTTGGTCAGGATGAAGTTGGCCAGGCTCTTCTGTGAGGCCTCCCACTTCTCAAACTCCTGGACGCGCGCCATCTTGGCCTCTAGTGCCTTGATTGTGGCCTTCTTGTGTTCCCGTTCAGCAAATAAAGTCTTTCTTTCTTTCTGTTCTCTTTCCTTCTCTTGTCTGGCCTGCTCTTCTATTTTGCGTTCCACTTGCGCTTTTTTATCTTCCTGTAAAAGTTTAGTAAATATTGGTTAGCTCATAACTGTAAAAATGTATATGCTACAGCCAATATTGACCATAGCAAGATTCATTTTACATATTGATATGTAAGAGGCAAAGTCCACATAGGTAGTTTAAATAAAGTATGCAATCCACTCATTTACTCACTAAGTGACTTTTAGATAGTTAAAGGCAGTGTTTAGAGTGCCGCTAGCGGCATTCGCTGCAGAAAATAGCCACAAGGGGGATGGCAAGGTCCTAACTTGTCCAAGTCGGGGTGCCCCAAGTCCTGAGCTTGCTTCACTCCCTCTTACATCCTAAGTCCTCTTCGTAACATTGGCTTTTGACACTAAATCTTTTAAAGACATAAATTCTTTAGTATGTCACTAGCAAAACAAATACAAATCAAAATCCATAATTAAATTACCTTAGTCTGTAACACAATTTCTTCCTGCTTGAATTTCTGTAGTGTTCCCAAAAGTGATCCGAATATACGTCTGTTGCGAGTTCTGGCCTGCTCATCGTCCCCCTGGGCCCGTAACACTGCAGCCCTGGTCGGGAGCTCTCGGCACACTGCTGACGGCACCCTGGCCCTCTTCGTGCCAGGCCCATCATCTTCTCCGTCACTGTCATGTACGCGGGCTGACAATCTGGAAAATTATGGTTGGGTTTTCTAGAGTTACCTCTTTTTATGATCAATAGGCAAACGTTTGCTATAATTCGTATTAATTATAATTTCAATTAATGAATACCTACCTAACCAATTAAGTCAGTTGTATTTTGTATATATGCAATTTAATCATAATACAAATTATTTTTTTCAGAGATATGAATACTGATAACATTGTTTGGCTTTTAAATTAGTATTTACGAAAGAAAGAAGACCAGAATAGACGGAAAAGCGGCCTTAAAACCTACTAAATCATTAGCATACAGTGTGAAAAGCCTGTGTTGCTTAGAAACCACTTCATGTGACTTCTCCCTCTCAATTTTATAAATATAATTTTACATGTTTGACTTGAAAATCCTTTGAAAAGACCAGATTTTACTTAGCACTGCAAACTTGTTAGATTTTCGAGGACAAAAATACAAAATATTGAACGGGAAAACATGCACTATGTATAACGCGACAAAAAGATCAAGATTCCGATTTTGTACGACTCGTAACATTACGTAACTGATATAAAACGCAAGTACGTTACGTTAATTAGTTACCGTAACCAATTAGTCACACAAAACAATCCGTATACCTGCTGAAAACTGTTTTAGTCTCATGTTTTCGTTTCGCAAACTGATCATCATTTTTGTTGAAATTGTTTCCACCGTCAGGGAAAGAGTTTCGACCTCCTGAACGATTGTTTCCCCTGGCATATTCTCCCGTAGCGTTAAATCTAGAAATAAACACGTTGTCAAGTAAATAATATAAACACAAAATCGCAAAATTTACATTCAAGGTGATCGCTAACCTATCATTAAATCTTCCGGTAGTTTGAACTATTTTTTTTATGTTTTCATCTATTTTAAACAAACTACTCCTCTCATTTTCTAGTTGAGCACGTAAAGTACTAAACGATACAGCAACTTCTGTCCCCATAATATTAAAAATAATGGAAGAATACAATAATCATTTAGCACTTGAGCTTTTTATTTTAATCACTTTATAACAGCACTCCACAGATAAAAAATATTTTCGTTTTGTTTCATCTGAAACACTGAATACATGTAAACGCAACTTTAGATAAATATTTTTTCTCAACTTTTATTTTCTGAAATACTATTGCATTAATTTAAAAGAAAAACTTTATTGCAAAATGTTGTTTATTTTTCTATTCGATAGTAAACAAAAGAAGTTCTAATTAATAACAATAGATGGCGCAAGTTTGGTGAAATGGCTTTTGCTACTCGATACTAGATGACGCATAACGTCATTAAACTAAAATGTATAATGAAGTTGTTGCAAAATTGATTCTTTAAAATTATTTCAATCAAAGCAGAATTCATTTCGAGTTAAATACTTACTTCATAATCAAAACAGTTGAAAGGTAACAATATCAAACAACTAATCCTTGTCACCCATCCAGCGTTTTTCACCGAAACCATTTTGACATTTATTGAGTACCTACCTACAGACCGTGAGAAAGCTTGAAGTTACTACCTGATAATAAATCTCTGTGGTTCCTGTGCGGCAGGCAGCAGGTGTCGAGAGGCGGCAGCAGTTTAATTTCACGCGTGCCCGAGCGCGCCCTGCTCCCGGCGTCTACGCAACGTCAACGTCACTGCTTGTCAGTGTGACCGAAAACCGTTACACAAGAAAACGCCGTAATTTTACATCATGACGTAATAGTGAACTCATACTTTATGAGTTCTCATACTGTTAAGTTCCAGACCAAATTAAGGAGTTTCAAACCATATTTTTTTACTGTTTCTGGATCTTTCTGTCATATAGCTACCGAACGAGCCGTGGGCATGTAGGATTAGTGCCCCGAAACAGCGACATGGGGCCGCGCTAAACTATGAAGCGGGACAACTGGCCTGCTGTCTTACCGAATTGGCAAGAAGCACCTATTGCAGAATCCTGGCCGATGGAAGAACAGCACAGCGCACAGCAGAGGGACTACCGATGGGCTATACGAGCTAGCTAAAAAAGCAACTCGTTGCTCGTGCTGTTGTGCTAAGTTCAAAACCCTTGGAAATTCAGTCTCCTTGTTAAAATTTTACACAAACTATTTATTTACTACTTAGTCCACTGCTCGTCACCGACCAGGCCACTGAAATAGATTAAATTCTGTTTTCACGAGTCTGTTCGGGTTCGTAAACGTTTCACGCGGTATCGGCACGGTACACTGATAGGTAACATTAAAGTTACAGCACATTAGGAGGAGGTGCTCGCCTGCTCCTGCGGTCTTCTAGTCTAACACTTAAGCTAACCTGAAATAACTAAACTAGTGATGGGTACCTACTTGCAACTTGTTAGACTGTAAGAAAGTTCAGCATACCTTACCTATCTAAATAAATTGTTCAAGTGTATAAACGAATGTTTTTCACAAAATCTAAAATAATCGTAAATTCATCCCAGTAGAGTTGATTGATGGCTCTGGATAGGTAAAAGATTTCTTGGATACTCGCGAGTACAGTTCGTGTCAAATAACTTTGCCGCCCTGAAGTGGACTAAAAATTACTGCGCAGTAGTCAATCTTACTTTTAAAACAGTAGCGCGCATGCGCAACCTAACTTCAGAGCGGCCAAGTTATTTGACGCGAACTGTAACTCCAACATGATGCAGGTAGGTACCTACTGGCGGAAAATAGGAGAGCCCACCTGTTCCCAAGTTCTGTTTGTTGCATTAATCATTTAATATGCTGCATCCCTACCGTCCAAAGAAAGTAAAACACATTTCATCAGGTATTAGCCATTAATAAAATTAAAAATCCTGTAGTGATTGTGGTGTAGGTACCTTACCTTTAATTAAGTGTAAGAAATTTAATGTAATTATTAATGTGAGAAGAAATCAAATAAAACTGAAACGTAACGTTCTTGAGATCAGCTCACAGAGCACGTGCTGCTTCATTAAATTCTGCTGATTAGGTATAAAAGAAAAAGTAATATGAATTAACGTTTGCTATACATACTAAAGATAATAAAGTATACCTCATAAACTAGACCAGAGGGATGGCTCGTTCTATGGCCAAAGAGTTAATATTGCCATTCAACGTGGCAATGCTGCCACTCTTCTGGGCACGTTTCCGGACGACAGCGATGCGGACGAGTAGATAGAGATACTTCGACGCCTAAGTGTCCTTTTGTCATTGTCTTTATTTTGTATAATTAGTTAATTAAGGGCTTTATTTATAAACGCTGCTTAAAGTTAAGTACTGATTAGTGACTTTTTAACCATAACTGCATTTTGACGTTTGAACGTCACTTAACTTTAAGCAACGTTTATAAATAAACCCCTTAATTTGGTGTTAGATTGTATTTATGATTTATATGTACCTAAAGATAAAAACCGAAATACAGTGAATACATTTTGCTGTAATTATTATTACAATGATATCACACCACCTGCAAATATGGTGACGTACCTACCTATTGTCTAATTATTTTCATATTTGCTACATCATACTGATCAGCCTTGCACTGCTTAGAATTAGAATAACTCAAAGGAGTGGAAAAATGCAAATGGGCGTTTTCCAAAAAAGTTGTACCTTGAAAAAAGTCAGTGTCCGACCACTTTCAGAATAAATTATCGAATTTTATAAAAGTTTTTATTACATATCATTTATTTTAACAATAAAGTAACATATAGCCTCATAAATCAAATAAAAATAAGGTCTGAATCTGTTATAAATCAAAAATAAAATCAAAATAAGTAAAATGAGGTCGATGTTTTTGGTATGTCCCACACCTACTGTGTCAAGTTCAGAGTCACATAATATGGTCGTGTTATATTATTATTCAAATGTTTTGCATTTAACTGGTCATTTATGACCATAACTTCAATTTTAAACCGTAAAATGTACATGTTACGGTTGAAAATTATTGTAAAGTACCAGATTTTGGGTTGTCCTGCAAAATGGCGTATGATGGAATTTCCGCGTACGTGACCGCATTTTCAACGACTTCCAAAAAAAATACCACCAATTCAATACATTTTCCCAAATATAGCAACATTATTATAGTCTATGGTGGCTGCCATATTTATTTTTTGACAGCCAGTTCGCCCAGTGCTGGGAAACTCCGAACAAATATTTTTTGTATGGGATTTGTGACCGTTCTTTAGCCAACATTCAGAAACACACGTCAAAATGACATAATCACATAATGACCAACATTACATTACGAAGTGGTCACAAACATGTCTGCCTTCGCGCAAGTATTATTGTTTGTGTTGTGATTTATCTGTTTGTTTTTCCTTTTTCTGTATGATTTCGGTATATAACATATCAGAATAATTGGCGGTGATTCCAAGTTTGTGAACCATCATGGGTAAGGGTCACAGAATATGTGGAGTTTGCGGTATCAAGGAGGCCTGGCATACTGTAAAAATGTTGCATTTTTCCAAGATTTCACTGAATCCATACCGGTGAGTACCGATATTTATTGCTAATGTGATCTTGTGCTCACCTAACACAATGCTATTCATTTACAATCAGGAAATTAAAGCATCATTCAAATTCTGTAATACGACTGGGCCATCAATGAAGATTAATTATTGAAACTTGAAGAAATGGTTTAAACATTGTGCCTACAGTAATATTTGTCTAATTGTAATCTAATTTAGTCTAACTAGGTTGACTTATAGATATATGGGTCAGAGAGACTCGTATTATATTATCTACCTGTGACACCATTATGTAAATACTGGGAATATGAAATAAATCTTTTTCAGTTTCATATTCAAAGTATAATAATCTATTCCATTTAGTTATGCTGATAGTGTGAATTGGGGGATCTCTTAACTTTAAATCACACTAAATAAATTCACAGTCAAACTTAGTCAGTTATACGAGTAAGCTTAGTTATACGAGTAAGCGAGTAAACTTTGATATTTTGTGTCTTCCAGCTGTCGAGAGTGGCTAAAAGCAGTTGGTCACTTAGAACTAGTGCATCTACCAATAGAAAAACTGCATGAGCAGCGAAATGTATGTGCTAACCACTTTAGAAGAAAGTATTTTAACAAATAGGGAAATCGTCTACAGAAGTGAAGTAGTTTCAGTATAATCCTCCATTAAGCTTTTCATGAGATGATGTTACAAACAGACAGATAAATAAATTCTCAAAATTGATTGAGATGATTAATAGAGCACAAATTAATTGTGCTCTATTAATCATTTCAAATGAAAAGATCCCTGCGTTTTATATGCAGAGAAATGTTTACAAGTCTAATCGAAAATGTTGCTTATATTTAATTAATTATGTTTACAGATTTAACACAAAGGGAAAATCAGTTGATGGAACAATTGCAAAAAACTAAATGCAGCCTGGCATCACTAAGACGCAGTGCAAATCTCTTGGAAAAATTTGAGTCAGATGTGCTAAAAGGAATTGTGACGTTGGTGCTAAAAAACAAAAAACGAAGCCATTTTGCCCTGATACCGATGTTGCTTGCTCATTTATATAAATTAATAAATACTGAAATCATTTAAATCTGTTTTATTTTACCGATTTATCAAAATAAATTAGGTTTGGAGCCTCACTATTATCTGCATAGAATGCATTTTATCGATATCGATAAGTTTATTGATTTCTATACGTTGCGCATCCCTATATGACAGTTCTTCCCTTCAAGGACATGGTTGTCAAGTTTGTTATAATTTTCATGTTGGTAGCTATGTTTTTTTTTATGGGGTTGGCTAAAGACGGTCACAAATTCTCAAAAACTGAATGTTCTAAGTTCCGCCTCTTAATTACATGCTCTGTGAGTTCGCCAACAAAACGTACTCGAAGTGGTCGTCTCGACTCATGTGAAAAAAATATTTCCACAAACGATACTGCTTTTCTCCAGGTAAAGTATTCATGTGTATTTCATTCTATTGTCTATTATACATGTTAATTTATTGTTATTTGAAATGTTAAGTTATATTGAACAAAAGTTTGATAAATAAGTAGTAAATTCATTTGAAAATTTTATTGGCATGGTTACGTTACCTCCATTAACGCTACTATCGCATGAATGGAACTCAAAAGTGACGTAATGGAATCCTAAAGGTCGGTTCATAAAGCCATCGTTTTAATTAGTGTTCTAAAGTCTAAATAAATAAGTATGAATAAAATAATTATGAAATGCCTCGAATTTTTTAAATGAATTGCTGCTTATTACTTAATTTCGTGTGTAAATCAAACAAGCTTTTTCGAGTAGGTATTCCGGCTTGAAACACTCCATTCAGGATAACATTAGAAAATTAACAGTGAAATAACGATAGTTTATTGCGTTATATTCAAACTCAAAACTCAAACTCAAAGCATTTATTTCAATTAAACCATTTACAGGCACTTTTGAAATGTCAAGAAGTCGGTCAGTCAGAAATATGAAGCTAGTTGCCCATTCCAAAGCGTAGTAGGTACCTATGGAGAAGAACGGGCAAGAAACTCCACGGACACTCTTTTAAATCAAATTTTTTTTTTACAAAATATTGGTTACATCATTAACGTTGAAATTATACATGTGAGAACAATGTAGAAAGACGTGCACGTTAAAAGCGTCCGTAATAAAAATATAAAAAACAAAGAACAATTCAAAAATTAAAATAAGCCGTGGCAGCTAAGAGATGACCAGTCTCTACTGACGGCGCCCGTTCACGAACATGACGCATGGATTAGCTTAGATTGTTGAAATGGCTGCGTTTAGTGTTCAATTTTAATGGTATCCTGAATGAATTTTTTTTTTGTTTTTTGCGTGAATTGATCGTCAAAATATATGTGATAAACAGTTATCACATTTATTTTGACAATTATTTCACCCAAAGCTTTTTGTAAATCTATATAATTTTTTTCACAAAAATTTGAGATTTTTCGTACGGGGTACATTATGATAACTCACTATTGTTTTTAGGCTTAAATATGCCCTTGACGGCTGCAGAAAAATCAAAACGGTACCGAGAAAAAATCAAACAAAACCCGGAAAAATATGAAGAATTTAAGAAGAAGGAATTACGAAGACAAAAAAAACACCAAAAGAAGATTAAAGAGCTCACTGAGGACGAGAAGATAGAAAAAAGAAATGTTTAACTAATCACCAGATATAGTAATATAACAGTCAAAAATAGTAAATGGTCACCAAAAATAGTAAATGATCACCAAAACGGCTAACGTCGACGTTAGCTATATGTATATAGCCTATATCTGGGTAGTTAAAAAAAAATAACCACGAAGGGGATGGCGGGGTCTTGCAGACCCCGCCATCCCCTTCTAACCTAACCTGTCCGAGTCGGGGTGCCCCAAGTCCCGAGCTAGCTCTTGTATCCTAAAAAAGCGGTTTTAATTTTGGTGATCATTAACTAATTTTGGTGACCATTTACTATTTTTGACTGTTATATTTTACTATAATTGGTGATAAGTTATACAAGAGCTTAGGGTATCAACGTATTTTTGGTGGTCATTATATTTAATCCCCTAACTTTTTAGAGCTGTGTCCTGCTTATGCGTATGAAGTTTCATTATAATCGGTTCATGCATTTCGAAAACAAGAACTTGAAAGTTTGTATGAAATGCCGTACGTTGTAAACGCTCTTAAATGACATACTAGTAATATTATGTTTAATACGATAAGTACAAGTTACCATGATTGTTTGTCATAATTCAGTCATATAAACGTTGCCTTATAGTTCCTAAACGTCATTTTCGAATTCCATTAACGTCACTGTCCTATTATTACTGTGATTTATTCTCTAAGACTAATTAATAGATCTCAAAGAAATTTTACTGTTTTTGTTCAATATAGTTTATTATTAATTTTTAATTTGTTATAATTAAACTTTGGAAAGAATATTTCTCATATTTGACGTTCTAGGATGAAAAACATATAGTACAAAGTACCCAAAAGTAGCGTAAGGAATATCTTTGTTAAAACATTTTTTGATTAGATCTATTAAGCTGAATTATCAATATTTTTTAGAAGACTGATTGTGTTTATTTTTCATAAATAAAGTTAAAAATACTGAACTTCTTTTAGTTTTCATGAAAACTATTTTAAAATTAGTAACGTAATGGAATTTCTTGAGAACATAATTTAATTAAAATTGTAATTATTTTCAAAATTCATTATTATTTTCTTAAAAAAATACTATTTTCATACTGCTCATACTATATTTTATCAATTTAATTACATTTTGAAGCTAAATGTTAAAATTCACATAAGTGGAATTCTAATTACGTCACCGACAATTTTTTTGAAAAACGCCCAAATAACAGAATATTTCTATTTATTGTTGATTTGTTGTTGTGTAGGTAAGTATTATTCACAAACCCGTTTGAAGGTTAATTTTACATAGAGGTCATGAAGTAAATATACCTACAGATTTACTTCGTGGTAGAGACCCATAGTTACCTACATATAGTCCTTATCGATTTCGATAAGGCGACCCTTTGAAATTGTAATTTCCTAGCGTGTGCTCTAATATTACTCGCCAGACCGAACTTAGTTTTAATACAACTAATGCAATAGAGTTGACCGGCAGAGTTACCGGTATAGGGGGCTTAGGTCTCTCCTTATATTTGGCGTTTTTACATACCAGGCCACATACCAGGCCATTGACAGGCCATGGCACTGATTCATTCACAACATTCTTTTCCAGCCCATCATAACAAATCAATCCGTCTCCTACAATAACTAAGAGCTGCACACATCGGGACAAACCAAGCCGTTCTCTTCGCGTAGGTACCTACTGATCGCGAGTACATCACGCTCCGCGGCGCGTGCATCCTTCCCTGCGCCGGCGCAGCGCTATTATGAAAAAAGCAATTAGCTGAAATGTTCAGTTAGGGGTGACACAATACTGTTTTGGGAGAAACAGCTTCATAAAAAATAATCGTGTATTTTCTGCTTTCCTTTATATTATACTAGCATTTTTCAGCGGCTTTGCCCACGTGGAGGTCGACAAAAAACCCTGTGGAAAATGCGCCATGAAAAAATACACATAATGTGCCAAGTTTAATGGTGATCGGTTAAACGGCGTTGGAATTTATCAATTCTCATATCATCATCACTATTTGCCTACTTACCTACACCTACCTACCTACACTTACCTATATACCTACCTACACCTACCTACCTACACTTACCTATATACCTACCTACACCTACCTACCTACACCTACTTACCTACACCTACCTAGACTTACCTATATACCTACCTACACCTACCTACCTACACTTACCTATATACCTACCTACACCTACCTACCTACACTTACCTATATACCTACCTACACCTACCTACCTACACCTACCTATATACCTACCTACACCTACTTACCTACACCTACCTAGACTTACCTATATACCTACCTACACCTACCTACCTACACTTACCTATATACCTACCTACACCTACTTACCTACACCTACCTACCTACACTTACCTACCTACACTTACCTATATACCTACCTACACCTACCTACCTAGACTTACCTATATACCTACCTACACTTACCTATATACCTACCTACCCTACCCTATCTACCTACCTACATACCTACCTACTTACATACCTACCTACCTTCCTATCCTACAAACCTTGTCCTGAGAATAACGAACCAAAAAAAACAAAAACAATTTGGTGCAGCCGTTCTCAAGCTATGTCGTGTCCATGGAAATAGAGATTCCTTTTTATATATCTATATAGATTTACAAGCTATTCTCCTAACTACTTTTTCTAGCATCGCGTACGTAATACAAATCTCTTCCATTATTTTCCACGTGGGCTCGTAATTTATTTACTTAATGGGTTTTTAAACGATCGTTATATAAATAAATAATAGATTGTAATGATCCTTCATTACAATCTATTATTTTTATTACAATCGTTTAAACCTGAAAGTGGTTTGAAGTGAATCAACACCACAATAAGCTATTATTATTGCTTTAAATCTATTCAGAAAATACGCATTTAGTAAAAAGTAAACATTTTATTTCAATATCTAAATGCATTTTCCGTATTCTAGGGTCTGTGATAGAAACTGAAATTATAAATATGTTCAGCCTCACATCAACTGCTAACACGCTTGAGACAAGACAGTCCAAAATCTTGCGGTAACTAAAGATATGTGTTACTTATGAACCAAACATTGTACATATTTGTGAAAGATAAATAATTATAATAATAATAATTATCCTACATAGAAATTGCATTATCAAATATTTGAATAAAAAAACATTCCAAATATTAAAAAAAAGTGCTAGCCCCCACCGGCATTCAGAACAGGGTTATTTAATATTTTATAATATTAAATAACCCTGTTCATAGTTACATTATTCTGCAGCCCCTATCCACCGGAGGGCTCTCGGGGCAGCCCTGCAGCCCTGCGGCGGCTCCGCGCGGTAGTGTCGTCTAAATCCGTCGCGTGCGGCCGAGCGTTCACGCGTGATATGAAAAATGGTCGCCGCACTTACTCGGGACACTCACGCGCATCTTACGGGAGTTTATTTAAATTACAGAACTTTGATTGAATTAGAAATTCATTTTGTTTTGATTTTGCTTAAAACAAATTTTGGTGTTTTAGGTGGTTTAATTGGTAATCAGATAATATTATAAACATAGACATTTTAATTTTCTCAATAAAGATGTTAAAGGAATATTTGTGAATAGCTTAAACTACATATACCTACCTTCATGTACTTACTTGGGTACTTCTGCAAACTTCAATCTTTACGAAAAAAAGTGAAATTCGTTTTCTATGTTGTTTCACCGTGTAAGTATATGTGAAACAGCTTGTAGTAAATGGTTATGGCCGTGACAATTTTTTATTGTGAAGAGTACATTTGCCTAACTCGAGGAGCAAGTTAGAAAAAGAGAAAATGTCCCAACGGCCCCCCCCTCCCCTACTGTCACAAGCGGTTGTGACAGTACCTGGGGTCGGTCGTGACAGGTTACAAAATACACCAAAATGGTCATAAATCACTTTTATTGCATGAAATAAGTATCCATTCTTCTCGAAGAATAATACGGTAGCAATGTCAAAATACAAACAATACTAAATATTGGTCACAACAGTACTCAAAGCACTCCTTCGCAAAAAAAAACAATCACTGGCAATATAAAATAATGTACGGACAAAGTAAGCACTGCTAAACCACAAATGTTTAATATAATTAATAATGAAAAATAACACCCACAAACATATAACAACAATCATTTAAATAAATCGAATAAAAATACTTACTTTTGACTGTTAAAAGTACTTAATAAGGGCCTTTGCCAACGTCAACGTCGCGCGTTGGCTGACGCAATACTGAAACACGCCCAGACCCGCACGGCGCTCCTCTGTCCCCTTACACCCTCCCCGGTATTCCTTAGTTTCGCTAATATTGCGATTGTCACAACCGTAACCTGTCACAACCGTACCCAGTGTACCCTACATTACAAAAACATTTTAACTATATGATTTTATAGCACCTCGACACAAGCCTTCACTGAACTCAGAAACAATTTAAATTTCAAATCTGGATTTTTTCAAAAACGGTGCATTCCACGGGAAAACGGCATTCTACTACAACTCTGTAGTACATTTTTAGTTTTACACTGCGAAACTTACGAGTAGGATAAACCTGCAGAGCGCTAAAACCTCTACGCTTTGGTTCGATTCGTAGCGATGTTGGTCACGCGTAGCGTACTACGGCGTAGAGGCACAAAATTGCACGTAGATGTCTCGCAGAAGATCAACGGTGCGTAGCGCGTAGCCGCGCGGCTACGAGCGTAGTACTGCACGTATGGATGAAATAATTACACAATTATTTTTATCTTAAATATGAAATAAATATATTTTGTTCGTATTTTTCTGGTCCTTTCTTCTTGTCTGTTTATATGTGTGTACTTAAACTGTTAAATAAATAAATACATATATTCGGTATTCTAATCACTGAAATCAAAATACTTATCGAAAGGTGAATTTTCGAAGAAGAAGAGATCTTTTTTGTACAAGTAGTTATTGATTGAAGAAGACGCAATATTTTTATATTCTGTAAGTTAAGTTGATGTTATGGTCCCAATCAACTATTTCTCCATTCTCACTTGCGTGTGCGCAAGTACTCTGTGTTTCAGTGTTTGTGTAAGATCACACATTTTTGTGTCGGCCGCGCCACGCTTGCTTACCGTAATTGATGGTCAGCCGTGTCTCGTGTCTCGTGATCTACCCTCCGCAGCTATTTGTAGACGAAAACAAAGGATAAGGTACTGCTTCCGGTTGAAGTGGCTTTTACAGGAATATTACTTATTTAGGTTACTCTGTCGTCATCATAATGTTTAGAGAAAACTGTCAGAAATTGTCAAAAAGGATATAAATAAATAAAATAAAATCATTTTATTTCGGACAACTAAAAGATCCATACATTCTTCGTGACAGGTGTGCACTAGAAGTAAGTAGGTACAATAGTACCTACTTACTCTCTCATTAATTCTCATTAATTCGTACACAAAACTAGTTTAAGTTACTACATAAACACGAATTAATGAGAAGACAATCCAACAACTAGACCAAAGAAGAAAAGGAAACTAGGGTATAAGTCTTCTGCCGGGGTTAGGGGAAAGTCCGAAAGGGATACCGTGGCCCCTGGCAACGTACAGGCAACTGAAGGAACACGGGTGGGTTTTAGTCAGTAAGAGTCTGACACGCCCTCCCGCTCCGCCTACAGCGGGAGAAGTTATTTGATAATTTCACACAAAAAAAGGGTATAAGTCTTCGCACAAATTGCCTTATTATGGCGGAGGAACTATCTGCGGCCACAGCCTTCAGGATGCTATTGTGACTGCCTCTTATTCTGCTCAGGAGTGAAGCCGTTTGGGGTTGCTCGCATTAAATCCAGCAGTATGGGTTACCGCGAACATTTCTGAGGCGGATATGAACTAGCAGAAATGTTACGTATTTTATTGCACGTTACAATCCCTCTAATCTTTTACTGCCATGCTGCTTTTTATCAGAACCTTATTCAATAAACCTCTTCTGCAGATACCTATAGGTATCTATCTATGCTCATCATTTTCTACATTGGGCACAGTACATGCATCGTTTGGTACTATGTTTCTGTTTATAATGTCTGTCTGCCTGCCCAAATAATTAGTAACAAGGTAGGACAGTTAGCTCGCAATGAATCAGGCTGTCGGGCGGGCCGCACCGTGTCGCGATCAAAGCGTGCCCAGCGCCCGCCGCGCGCCGCCATTACAACGGTTCCCGCCAAAACGACGAGCGCCATCTTGTTGTTCGTTGGCTGTCACCCGCGCGACGGATCTGGCGGAACAGCGCACGCGCACGATGCCCGGCTAATAAAACGCTTATGCTGATTAATTGCGACGCACATTACGAATAACTCCGTCCGTCTGTCACGGTTTGTCTGTTAATATCTTTAGAACCGGCGCTGAAAATGAAAAAATACACTGGGAACAGGCGCAGAACTAAAATGTTTTAGTGTGACAAGCGAAGCGTACCGCGGAACGAAACGTATTTTTAATTCAAGTCTACCGCAACGAATTAAATAAATCTTTGAAGTGTAAAACAGAAATTAAATAGTTATAAATACCTTCGTAATGTAATGAGTAATTGTGTTGATTTTTCACAGTTTTCTCGACAAGTTTTCATGTAAACTCATCTGACGTCTTCATTATTACTTATAATTACTGTGAAATGTGTTTTTGAAGAGCCCTGGATACTCTCAGAAATAGATCAAACCCATGTAAACTAAGAATAAATATGTCAAATAAATTAGTTGGAAGTAGGATCTAATTATAAATTATTACTCATTGGACAATAATTATTATTGGTTTACATACACTAGGTATTTTAATCATCCTATTTCAATTACAATATAACTCAATTGATATGACATACATTCATAAAATAAAAATATAATATCCTAGCCTAACTAAAACTATAGGTATTTCTTTTTTAAATGTTTTTTTTTATGTAGTTAGCTCAAACCCTATGACCCTCGCTAGGTCAGAGCCTTAGGTCAGAACATAAGGTTTTTCATCTGTGTTATTGACAATTTTAAAGATACTGTAAGCACATCGGATGAAGGAAATTGATTTCGCGTCACCTCAAACCTCGCAGAACTTCCAGTAAACATCAACGTCACATTTCGACAATCACGAACATCACGTAATAACTTTGAATCGCAATGAGCCATCCGCCGACCAGGTACGCTACATGTGGCGGTAACAAGGTGTAACTGCGCTCGCGCAAATGGTTCGCAGTCAATCGCGGCGAGTCGCAGCGGACCGCGCGACTCCGCCGCGATCGCTCGCTGCAGGTACTTAGCAAACTAATTGGACGTGGTAGGCTCATTGTGGTCATCATAGTTAGCTGTGCATCTAATTTATGATTGGAACATTAATTTTTATTCAAGTGGGTAGTTGGTGGTTGTTAAGATTCAAAATTAGCCGTCTCTAACAAGATTTTGGTTACACGGATGCATGACAGCGGCTAAGATGTCACTTGTCTCTTATAACAGAGTTGTAAAACCAACCTATGTATTCAACTGCTTCCTAAATGCACTTACGCTAGTTATTAACAGCTAGCGTTAATGAATGCCACAAATCGATTATTGCAAATTGCTTGAAACTGAATTAATAAGGTGTTTATTATATAAGCTCTATATTTACACACTCGACGAACAGAATACAGTTGTAATTGTCTTCCTCAACAGCTCTACCGCGGTAAACTTACACTTATCTGGAAAAACACGAATTAATGTCCCGTACCCAATTACATTCTGGCAAGCTCTCAGCATCATATCATAAATCAGCTGTTGGTACGTCAACGTACGAATGGCAGGCGGTTCCGCGTAGGACGCGCGACCACGCGACTTGAAAGCGCGCTTCCACGAAGCAACGGTTGAGCGGACGCGGTTACGCGCGGCTGCTAACCGCTAGATCTGGTGTGCTAGCAGCTTTGGTTATGTTTATGTTGCAAGCTTGTGATTATTAGAGTTCCGTACGTCGGAATGAAAAAACGTAACCTTTATAGGATCACTCGTCTGTCCGTCTGTCACAGCCAATTTGATCCGCATCTAATGGACCGATTAAGTTGAAATTTGGTATACATATGAATTTAACATAACGTCACGCCTTGTGTCTCCGCAGGGTTAGGCAGAGGTGTACCTACCCCATAGTACACCCACATTTCGCAAGGTATGTTTAAGTCCCATGTAATATAGGTGACATATGAATTTCTGTAACCTAAACACGGACGTGTAACGCTAATGAATGAATGTTCAATATGAGGTAAAGTGCACAGATGTAAAAAAATTGCAAACTGTACCGTGTGACATATCTATTATACGTAGATATTTAAGAAACTACGGAGTCAAAAATTATGAAAAAATACAGAAAATAGTTCTATACTTAAAGTTACAGAAAAAGAGTCCTTATAAGAAGTGTATGTTTTAAAAGAATATGGCAAGTCTTTCGATATTGTGCATACAAAGTTACAAACTAACATTTGCAGTTGGAATGTATGGGAAAACATGTTTTCCAACTACAATGTTAAGTTTGTTCTTGGGATAAATTCATCCCAACTACGAAACCCGCAGGAAACCGCTGGATGCGGGAACCACAGAATCGGTTAAAGTGGAGGTGCTTGGAGGAGGTCTATGTCCAGCAGTGGACATCTTTCGGCTGAAATTATGATAATGATGATGACGGAACCCTTCATTGTACGTGGTCCGACACGCACTTGGCCGGTTTTTTCTGTTTTGTTTTTGTTTATGTGCTTAAGGTTCACTTTCTTTACGTTAATGGAACGGTGCTCACAAGCGGATGTAACCGATCTTCTAACAAACTTGGAGTCACAACAGAGATTATTAGAAGCGCTAACATGTCTACTTCATAGCACAATCCCCAGCTACCGTTTGCTAAGCTACCGAGAATACAGTTACCTTTTCGGGCAGATATGAAAAATGGCCTACGTATAAAGATATATTTACAGCACTCGTCCTTAAAACTTCTATTGGCGATGTGCGTAAGTTGCATTATTTAAAGACTAGTGTTGCCGGGGAGACAGAGATGTTATTAAGACATATTCAAATTACGGAAAGTAATTATGCAACAGCATGGGAACTACTTCAAGGACGTTTCGGCAGCAAAAAGATGATTGTGTCGTTAGTTTTAAAGAAATTTTGTTGTTAAAAAAAGACAAGCAACCCAGCTACATAAATTAAAGCTTTGCTCGATAACACTGTAGAATGCATCAACAGTCTGAACTTGGGATTCTATCCTAGTATTTCTAGTGGCGCAGAAATTAGATTTAGAGACGTTAAAGTGTTGAAGAGAGAGAGGAAGTTTACAAGGAGAATAGCGATGAGCTGTTCAAGTGGAAGGAGTTGAAAATGTTCCTTGAGTCTAAGTTTTGTACGCTCGAGCTCCCATCACTACTACAGTTACAAAAGAAAAGACACAAGGTCACAAAGCGTATCATGTCGTAACAAAGGATACTGAGAACGATAAAGGTGACTCTGCGCACATCAAAAGCAGTTCATCACTTTCTTGTCTATATTGCAAGAGTGACCATTACATCTTTAGTTGTAAAGAATTTGCAAAACAAACTGTGCAACAACAACATGAATTTGTGAAGAACAAAAACCTCTGCTTCAAGTGCCTTGTACCGACTCACATAGTCCACAAATGTAAACAAAAGAGGAAATGACGAGTCTGCGGCAGAAAACATCGTTCTCTTTTACATGAAGCAAAAGAAACAACACAAGAGAGTGACACACAAGAAAGGAACAAACAAGAAGAACAACCAGAACAGAAGGTCACAAGTGCATTATGTTTTGAAATGACTGTCTGCTAGATTACCTTCAAAACACATTACCATGAACTGGCCAGAACTTTATAAATTACTATTGGCTGACCCTACACATAACTCACCGGGCAAAATTGATATATTACTCGGTGCAGACATATTTTCTAAAATGATTGAAGTTGGTTTATTAAGATGATCTAATTGCATAGTGGCTCAGAAAACACGTTTGGGTTGGTTACTTTCAGGTTAAAGGAAAGACAAATCGATTAGCGATGAACACAAAATAACAACACTACATGTGACAAGTATGGTATAAGAAGACAATGATTTATTAAGAAAATTCTGGGAAATCAAAACAGGTTTTTACAAGAAAAGAAAACCACTTACAAAAGAAGAAGAGATTTACAAAAATACAACTAAAAGAGTGATCGGAAAATACACAGTGCACTTACCTTTGCGACAAGGAATAGAAGAGACACATAAATTATGTGGAGATACGAAACAACAAGCTGTTTATAGATTAAAAAAATTGGAGAAGAAATTACAAAATTCTCAAAGTTTAAAGTCAGATTATTCTAAAGTAGTTCATGAGTACATAGAAATGGGTCATTTGAAAAAATCTGACCCAAACAATGATAACAAATCAGTCTATCTTCCTCACCACGCTGTAATACGCGAAGACAAGGATACAACGAAGGTTCGAGTAGTTTACGATGCGTCTGCGAGGGGTTCTATCTAACGGTCATTCTTTGAACGACACCATGATGATTGGACCTGTATTACAACCTAATTTACGAAGCTTAATTATCACATAGCGAACACATAGAATATGTGTAGAAGGAGACATAATTAAGATGTATAGAATGATTAGTGGGAGATGGTACAAACAGTACGAAGGATTAAATAGAGATAAAGCTAGATAAAGTTATAAATTTTCTGGGAATAACATGGGATAGGTAGGATGATACATTTAAATTCACAATTAACTTACCTGAAGTACGATGTCCCGTAACGAAGAGATCTATTCTGTCTGATGTAAATAGGCTGTTTGACCCATTTGGATGGCAATCACCGGTGATCATTAACGTTAAAGTTTTGATACAAAAACTGTGGCTATGTAACATAGGATGGGATGACGAGCTGCCGTTAGAATTAATAGAAGAATGGATGAGATATAGAGAAGAATTGATACACCTGCAAAACATAATACCACGCCTGTTGAAAACTACACCGATCAATAATACAAACATTGAATAACTAGCATGCGGTTTTGCAAATGCATGTATTTACGCCTATGCTTACCTTAAGATTATTGAAGATCACACAGTACATATCACAATCATTGCATATCGAACAAAGGTTGCACCGTTGAAGCAACTTTCAATTCCTAAATTGGAATTATGCGCCGCAGCATTACTAACAGACTTAATCAATGATCTGGTAGACCTGTTGAAAATACCTAAAACAAAATCTTTGCGTGGACTGATTCAATGGTTGTGATGTCATGGCTGCAATCTCAACCAAGTCGTTGGTGTACATTTGTTGCGAACCGAGTGGCAGACATAATGCGGATACTAGACAATGACGGATGGAGACAACGTCTACCGATAATAGCCGATATCGCTAAAAGAGGCGTAAAAGCAAGCGACCTGGCTTGTTTAGACTTATGGTGGACTGAGTCTCCATAAGTAATTAAAACATATGAAATTCCTCAAACTGAATTAGAATTGAAGAGTTCACCATTTTAGAAGCCAAACCAATCTGGGAACATTTTTCTTCGATTTCAAGAATGAAAAGAATATTAGCTTACTGCAGAAGATTTGCAAAAAAAGAAAAGTCATACCCATAACCCCTACTGTGAAAGATCTCGGTTTGCATCTGGACTCGACACTTAGCTGGCAACGCCAGGTCTCTAGTGTAAGTCAAAGAGTCAATGGTACTCTGCGATCTCTGTATCGTCTGAGGAACTTTTTGCCCGCCAAGACGAAAACTATGCTGGTGCAGACTTTGATTTTCCCTATCATCGACTATGGTGACGTGTGCTACTTTGACTTGAATGCGGTTTTGCTGGATAAGCTCGACAGACTGCTCAACAATTGTATCCGGTTCATATTCAACCTCAGAAAATATGATCATGTGTCGAGCTATAGGTCTGAGCTCAAATGGATGTCCATTCGCCAAAGAAGAAGTTTGCGTGCTTTGACCACGCTTTTCTCCCTTCTCAACTCTCCCTCTCCTCCTTCTTATCTTTTGTCTCACTTCCAATATCTATGTTCTTCACACTCTAAGAATCTGCGTTCTTCTAATAATCTTCTCCTACTCTGTCCTTACCTAACTACCCCTATCTAATTTCATATAAATTAATTCTAATAAAATAAAATAAAATAAATTAATAGTAATAAAATTCAATTTAAATCTCTTTGATCATCAATATAATAATTATTTTGCACTTACCATTGATCTCCTACTTATAAGTCACCGAGTTTGTCTTCTGCACCTTCTATTACTTTCACAAACACTGTTTACAAAAATCATAGCTACACAATCACCCAATACATCTTGTGTTATTACGCATTGCATCATTCATAACATAACATTCATTTCGTTACATAATGCGCCATGATATCATTATTACGTAACTAGTACACAGCTTTGACAGCTGCGCGCACAGATTGCAACTGCGGCGCTTGAGTCGCTGACGGAACAAAATGTTGCCATTTTAAATATTATATAATTTAGGAAGTATTCTATTGTATTTGTTTTATTTTATTTATTTTATTTTTATTTCTGATTTTGTTATTTTGTTATTTCACTATATGCTGCACAAGTTGACGTCATCACGTCAACGCCGGCTGTCGCTGAAAACCAGCGCTGGGGCTCTGTCTCGCATAGGGTCGCAGCATTATGCTGAGCGATGGCCGTTTTGCGTGGATGTGACGCATATTTTCCCCCAATTTGTTATTCTCGTGTTTTTTTTTTTTGTTTTTTTTTCTCTTTGCGTCATATTTACCGCAAATAAACGTATTTTCTTTCTTTCCTTCTCATACTTCTGACTTTGTTCATTCTTCCTTTCATATTCAGTCCATTCTTCTTTGGAATGCGCTTCCTCTTGATATCAGAACGGCCACCAGTCGGTATGCATTTAAGCGGAAATTGCAGATTTATTTTCAAAATAAATAGAGTAGAGTCATCTCAGCACCTCCCTCTCTTGAATTCGTATATAATATGTATATATATATATATAATATAGATATATTATATTATTGTAAATATGTATGTATGTGTAATTAGTACTATTCTAGTTCGTATGTATTATCATATATTTTTAATAATAGTTTTCTCTTTGTTCCTCTCAAATAGAGCACCTGCCATCTAATCTCTTCACCACCCTTGGTTGACTGGTAGAGAATGCCTAAGGCATTAAGTCCGCCATTGTACCTCTTTGAGTGCGAGAAGTTTTAATAAATAAATAAAAGGAAATATATTTAACAGTTGAGCTAGACAAAGTATTAGAATTATGCATAAAATATTATGAAGAAGAAGATTTACAGAAGGATGAAAACTTTAAGAATAGAAGTTCTCTTATCAAACTCGCCCCTTTTTTAGATAAAAATGGGATAATAAGAGTGGAAGGAAGTCCAGTAAATGCCTCCATAGCTGAAATTACAAAACAACCGATTATAATACCATGTCATCAGCATATAACTAAGGCATTTGTTCAAGAAGCTCATCTTAGAACACTACATGGTGGGATACAAACGATGCTGGCTTTTGTGAGAACAAGATACTGGGTGATAGGTTTGAAGTCTGCAGTAAGAAAATGTATTCACAACTGTAAGATGTGTATCTTGGATAAAGCGAAGGTAAAACCCAGTTCATGGGTCAGTTAAATTGCCTGCCGTTCGAGTCAATCAACATTGGCCATTTATGAAAAGTGGATTTGATTGCGCTCGACTGGTATTCATAAGGACATCAAAAGGCCGCGGACACCATGCAACAAAGGGCTATATCTGTTTATTTATATGCATGGTACTCGCGCGATTCATCTAGAAGCGGTCACAGACCTAACAACACAAGCTTTTATAGCCGCATTTCAGAGGTTTGTGGGGCGCCGAGGCTATTGTTCGAACTTATGGACTGACAATGGCACCAATTTTGTTGATGCTGCCAAAGAATAAAAGCACATGTTCCATAAGGGAAAGAATAATGCTGCGAAGGAAGCGGCTGAACTTCTAGTACTTCCCTTTATGAAATGGACAATACAATGATGCCACTTTCTCCGGGGCATTTTTTAGTAGGCGAGCCCTTGATTTCGGTTCCTGATACATGCTACGAGTACCAGCCTGTCAGTCTTAACTAGGTGGCATATTATTCAGAAAATTACTCAAGACTTCTGGCATAGATGGCGTACAGAGTATCTTGACACGCTCCAACAAATATACAAATGGCAAGTGAAAGGTTACAGAGCCTGCTATTGGAGATGTTGTTATTTTTAAGGACGCTAATCTGCCCCCTACGAAATGGTTACAAGGACGGGTGAAACAAATACATCCCGGAAAGGACAATCTCGTAAGAGTGGTAACAGTCCAGACAATGGGGAACAAGGAGTTAAAACGGCTTTATTTTTTTAAGTTTTTTAGAGTTAAAAAGGATTATATAAATTGATACGCTTCCCCAAGAACCAATAAGTCAGTGAGCTATGGTGGGCGGTTTAGTAAATGATTGGTGAAGTATTGCTAAAGTGAAACGTTAAAAATAATAAATATATAGCATAAATGAAGTTAAAAATATTTATTTACAGTTCGATTTGCATGACATGTGTACTAACACATGTCATGCAAATCGAATCAATCAATACTTAATTTGTATACTAATACAAATTAAGTATCGATAAAAACTAATGTTTTGGTGGGTGATATGTCCAGTTCCTTCCTATATTAATGCATGCATTGAGATGTTTCAACAATCGCAAATAAATCATCATTAAGTAAAGACATTTGTAATTTTTCCAAAAGCACCGTTCCATTAACATAAAGAAAGTGAACCTTAAGCACATAAACAGTTTTGATAATCGAGTAATTTGTTTGTTAATCTAAGTTACTAAATCATTTTGATTGCGGTCATTGTTGTCGTGATGTGTGGCAATAGAGGCATGTAAAATACCACTAAAATAAAACACGACGCGCCTTCGCAAAATGTGGCTAAAGCAAGAAGCAAGAAACTTCAGTTTTTTCGCATATTTTTGTACTTACAGCCTTACCCTTTGGACCTAGAGGGATAGCCGAATATGAAATAAGTACCTACATTATTATGCTGTGGTACAGGTTTCTGAATCGAGCTTCCGGCTTTTTCCGTGCAACGATCACATTGATATTATAAATATTTACTTTGTAAAGCATTATTATTATTTTAATTATTGTGAATGTGAGAACGACTTAGGTATTTTTTTAGTTAGTTTCAATAATAGTCTGGAAGTATGACTACATACTTTATATACCTACCCAAATATCCTTTCTTTGGTATTTATCGTTGAATTACTGAAAAATGCGTGCACTGACTGGACAGGTCCACCCAAATCTGTATGGTTCTTTCCTAAAAAAATCATTTTCAGACATTAATCTACATGGTCCTCACATCATGACCAAGATTATGTCTAGACTTTAAAAGAGACCTCATCTAGGTTTTCAAATATTATTGAAATATAAAAGTGTTTGTGTAAACCTATACTTATAGAAATAAAATCATTTATCATCATCTTCTATCGAAAAATCTTATCTTACCCTGTCTGCGTTGTTTGCTACTGCACCCCTCTTTCCAGCATCGATCGAACAGCACAAGAACATGCGCGTCTGTCTGTCCGTCTGTCTCCGCGTTTGAAGTGACGCGTCGTAAATCTGCGCAAGCGATGCGGCCCGCGTCGCCACTGCCATCCACTACCAGACCGGGTGCACGTAGGGGCATGTGGTGTACTGCATCTTGTGGATATAAAAAGAATATTGTTCAATGTTATCTACCGATGAGGAGCCACGATAGTAGAATGGTACAGATCTAAGTTTTAGAAAACTTTATTATTTACAATAAATGGCCACTGCTTAATACTCTTCTGTGTAGGGAAATAAAATTATCTTAAATACCTAATACTTAATTTTGTTTTTTAAGTGAAAACTTCTTTAGGCACGTTGAGCGATTTTTGGTAGGGGACAAACTTATCGATTCGCGTAGTGCTGGGCTATAGAATAAATAGATGGCACTAATACCAGTTTTTAGGTTTCCGTAGTAAACAAGGAACCCTTATAGTTTCGCCATGTCCGTCTGTCTGTCTGTCTGTCCGTCTGTCCGCGGCTTAGCTCAGAGACTCTTAGTACTAGAAAGCTGTAATTTAGCATGGGTATACATAGGTACATATTAATCACGCCGACAGAGTGGTAAAATAAAATGATTAGGTTACCCCCCGACACGTAAAATGGGGACGTTTTTTTTTTCTCATCTATCCCATGGTGTGGGATGTCGTTGGAAAGGTCGTTCAAAAATACTGAGTTTGTGAAAACCATTTTTGGATTCAGGGAACGGTTAGCGAAATATTAAGCTTTAAAGTGCAATTTTTTGTTAAAGTCTAGTGTGTGTCCCCCTGCCAGCTAAATGGTGGGATTTGGATATGTGAAAAAATTCACGGCAGTGGTATATATAACGAAATTAAAAGGAAAACTATCACAGCTAAGTAAGCTTTAAAGGTTAACGAGTAATAATCGACCAACTTACATTTGCGGTTGCAAAAACATGTTCTCTCATACATTCCTCATGGAAGAACATGTTTTTCAACTACAAAGTTAAGTTTGTTCTTGCGATAATTTCATCCCAACTACGGAACCCTTCATTGTGCGTGGTCCGACACGCACTTTGGCCGGTTTTTTTTTAAATAGTGTTGTTTCCGTTTGTGGGGTTCAGGGCAACGACATGGTGATGATGATGGTGATGAATATTGTGTACTGTATGTCACAGATATAACAGAGCTCCCTCCTTAAATGGGCCTCCTCTCCCGTTTTGGACCCTGAACACTGTCGGCTGTTGTCTGCAAGAGTCTCTTCGAGCTATGCTGCAATGTGGCCGATATAAGAGCTTAGGATGAATAAAACCTTTCAAAGAATTTCATGGAATGTGCCTAAATCAAGTCAATTCGTCCTCAATACCCCAAACAGTCTTGTCCGACTTGATTTAGGCACATTCCAGGAAATTCTGTCAGACTCATATTGAACACAGTCCATCAATAAGTGATGTAAGTCGTATGTTTTGATATCAAGACGATCTAGTTAGTTTTCTAGGTGTTTCAATTAAAGCTGAAATATTATTTTGAACAATAATCAAGACGTAACGAAAAAGATAAGATAGGATTTGTTTTCACAATAATAATATTATTGCTAACGGTATCGTTTTAAAGTTTTCTGGAAAATCGTAATAGTGCTTGACGCTTCCGGAACCGAATAACATAATGATTCCACGGAATGGCGAACTTAATGATTGTTGTTAACGTAACTATTATATTGAAATAGTTTTACAGATTATTCACGGGTAATTAAACTTTTCAACGTTTTCAGGACAACATTATCTATACATATTATAAAACAAAGTCGCTTTTTTCGTTTGTCTGTATGTCCGCGTTGGTCTGTTGCGTGGTTTAGGTCACGATTTTGATGAGGTTTTCACCATCATTTAGATAATTTATTTCGGAAGGTTTATGTGTATAATAATATATTCATATTAAAGTTACGTTTACCTAAGAAATCTCGACGTTTTGTCGAGTCGCAAAAACTGTGCGTAGCAGGAGCGGGCCGTTAGTGTCTAATACAAGTAACAGAATTTCTACATAAACTTTACTAACGAGTATTTAAAGAAAAATAATACATCTCTTTAGCAAATATTAGAGAATTCAGAACGTAGCAGATAGTGCGCGGGCGCAGAGGCGCGGCGGAGCGCGGCCGAGGGCAGCCGAGGGCGATCGAACGCGCCGGAGTGCGGCGGCACGGTCGCCGCTCGGTAAATACCGACGATCAACATTTGTTTATGTAAGTAGCCTGTATTTGTGCCCACGAAAGCTTAGTCTAACTGTTTTTCATAGTCATCCCACATTAACATTTATTTTAAGAGATTTTTCGATATCCAAATAATTATGGCTACGGCGCTGTAGCGGTGGTGTAGTGCCAGTTTTTCTCTGTATTGGAATTTCTTAGTACCTAAGTACGAAATTTTTATCTATATCTTTTGTTTTAATGTCATCCACTTTACATTTGTTCTAAGGTTAGTCAACCACCAGATCTTTTCAATATTCCTTAATAGATTCCATCTTTAAAGAAAATTGGTCCTTACGAGTTGAAACCCAAGAGTGGAATTATACAAGGTGCTTGAAGGAATGCGGAACATTTCATAAAAAGGTTAACACGAGTTTTTAAGACTGAAACACTATACTTACAGTTACAGACGCTCAGTTAATGAACATCATATGACGACTGTGACAATTTAAGAGATCAGCTTGCAGGGCTGCGAGCTACGACAGAATGATCTAACAAAAGGATCTGAGGAAATGTAATTAAACCAGTATAGGTGAGTGTTCAATGAGCACATTTTGCTGTAGCTTGGGTATATTTAGTTTAGAGTTTTATATTTCGAAGTTCCTTCGTTTGCAATGGATTTTGCGAAAACTGACCAAGTCATCATCATCATATTGACAGCCTTGTTCCACCCACTGCCGAATATAGGCATCCTTCCTTGTGTGTCATGCTTCCCTGGTCTGAGCATTTAGTCAACAAGGTTTCACACTACACCACCTCTACATCAGCCCACCAACCAGCATCTCTATAACTTTTAGTTGACACTACACCCCCACTACAAAGCCCACCAACCACCACTACCGCCACTATATAGCCCACCAACCACCACCTATTCTATTCTTCTAATTGTAAGTGTACTGTTTCATTCGTATAGAATGGGTCTAATCAGAATAGTGTAGATAATATTTAACCCTGGAATTAAGCAAAAATTACTTTTTGCTTCTCATCCACTAAAATAAAATCATCAATCTTTGTATTTTCAGGAACTATTTCCCTCTGGTGTAGCCCTGTGACAAGAACATACGCCACAAAAGACGTGGTGGGAAGGGCGGCGTCTTTGATACCGATACACCGAGGGCCGACATCTACACATTGTGACAGTTGAGTTCATGTGTGTGTGTCTGAGAGCTTGTGTGTGTGCAGACAATTTTGACGTACGACCGACGTTTTGTTGTGAAAAATGAACCAGTGTGATACCTGATAGTGGCGCTGAAGGTGGCTGGACGAGCAGTTGTTTTTCATAGAAATTCTTTCCTTATTCCCGATACAACAGTATAGACAATTATAATACAGATAACTGGGACTGGTCAAAAAGATTACCGAAGATGTGATCATCACGGGTGAGAGAATAAAATAAAAAAGGCCTAACATGCATATACTTCGTTTAGATTTTTCCGTTTTGCGTTTCTTCTAAACATAAACATAACATCACAACTGTATTCCCCAAAGGGTAAAGCCAATTATCTCAAGATAAGCCACATTCTTCATGTATTCCATATTTTTAACGCCTATGTAGACACTAGATTTCTTGGCTCTGTTTATTCACTTAGTCACCTACAGATTAGAAATACTGGGTTTAAATCTGAATCGAAACAAACGTGAGACGAACGTTTATGCTTTACATTTCCTGTTTTCATTCCGAGTAGCCACATAGTTCGGTTATTTAAACATTAACAAAGACACACGACCGCTGAAAACAAATTGATGATCCAATTATCGCTTTAGGCAACTGTTGGTTTAATTAAATATCTAATTAAAGGCACAGATACCATCTACACTGCTTCCGTTGTTTTACGCCCTTCAAACACAATCACACAAAAGCCAACCTTAACATTACCTCTACAAAGCTCAGAATCAGAACCATTCGTATTCATCGACAACTCAGCAATAACACCCAGGAGAACGTGAACTGTAAGCTCCACAAACTAAAGTTGATTTTACCATAAAGGTGTTCCCAGTACGGGGTAAGGTAGGCGGCCCGATTACCGTCCGCGGTGGAGCGTAGCGCCCGCCGCTGAGATCTGAGGCGCATGGGAAGCGCCCGCGCATATTAATAGTGCACAAGATACTGCGCAAGCGCATGCTAACTGTAATAATGTCATACGAGGGTTTTTAGTGGAGGGCGTGTTGGTCCTTTGAGCACGGAGAGGCTGGCAAGGGATGAGTACGAGTAGACAAGAGTTATTCGTAGATTAAGAACTTTTCAGGGTAAAAATTGAAAATCAATGGAAATCTTTTTCTTTTCCGAAAATATTTACTATGTGAAATGACACATTTATGGAGATGCTCATGTTCACCAATTTACGATATAAAAATTATACAAATCGTTCTAAGGTATCTTTATTGCAACTATTCAGTTTCAATCAATCCTAACAGCATTACGAAGTACCTACGACCGATGAAATAAAGGTATAGGAGAACCAGGACGCTCGAACGTGACGTTAGACGTAAAGAAACATCAATCGACAATCAACAACCACAAACATAAGATTGCTCTGCTCTCCAAAAATTATCTTTACAACAAAACAATGAGTCTACAATAACTCATGAGACTGCCGCCATGTTACCCGTCCTTGCTATAAGACAATGCAGCGACTATGTTAAAAAACTACGTATTCATTAGAACTACGCCGCACTGGTGCCACCCTTCACCATCACTCCTCCTCATTGCAGTCATGTCGTCGCACAACAGACAAGCTCTCAAACCACGCATTTAGACGCAGACGCAGCCACCCACGAATGAGAAACAGAAGACCCAGTCATTGCCATCATCTTATCACCAATATGCTGACATCGCGTCACAGAATGTTATTTTAGATATTGGCGCATGGTCCTCCAGTCATTCTACCAAAGAACATTGCTGCGTCCCATCTCTTGAGAGCAATCAAGTGACCAGGATTCACTCATCAACTGCTCTGCACAGCTGCAGTAGGATTTTCCCCTTGGAAAGGCAGTATTGAATAACATTTTGACATCAGTAAAAGCTTCCCATCATCTTTCAATTTGATTCACGTAATTATTTTAACGTTTGGCATTTGGTAAAGCAAAATGATCTGTACTCTGATTGCTTAATACATATCAATCACAATCCGAGGGTTTTGAAGGAAATTCCTAATTCAAATAGGTTTGAAAAATTTGTCTGCTCGACAGCATAAATAACGCAATGAACTTAGCTAGACTGACAAAATGAAAGGGATTGAGATCGATTGCCATTTATGTGTGTGAAATTATCACTATCACAGAAGGACGGTGTTACTCGATCTCTGCCATGAAATTTACGTAAATATATACGTATGTCATACGGCATTTTGTTGTGAGCAAATGCCGACATTCAGGCTATATTTGTGCTGCAGAAGCTAGCTATTCGAGCAATTTATAACCTAAATTGAAGGCATTCACTGAGGGATAAATTTAAGGAAATAAACATCATGACAGTCGCATCTCAATATGTATTTGAGATCCTGATTTATGTAAAAAAGAATATTAATCTATATTCTAAACACAGCGACATTCATAGCATAAATACTAGAAACAAAGATTTACTTATTGTGCCCAGGACTAGGCTCCAAAAAATTTGTAATTCATTTAAGTGCCAAAGTATACGTTTTTACAACAAACTCCCAAGCCATGATAAAGAACTGAGCCGCAATTTTAAATCATTTATTAAACACAAACTATGTCAAAAAGGTTTCTATAAAGTTAAAGATTACTTAGACGACAAAAAGGCTTGGGACTAGCTCCGTACTTAATCCATACTAATTTAATTGTTTAGTTAATTTTATTTGACTGTTTAAGGCAATTTATTTTAATTTTGTTTTCATTTATTATTGACTCTTTACACAGTTTTTATTTTTATGAGTTGTATTGTAATATATGGTAGCTAGCGACCTAGAAAATTGATCATATTATTCTTGCCTGAGCAACCGGCAGCAAGTTCGCCATGCTCCCTTAGATGTCACTGCTTGCGGTAGCGTCGGGGGTCGGGTTGCCTCCTTCCCTCAAATAGGGCAAAGGGGGTAATGGCTGATCTTTGCGTTATGCTCGTGAACGGGTGCTGCTTGTGGTGACTGGTCGTCTTGCTGACTATGGTTTTTGTTGTTGTTATTAATAATATTAACTATTCATTTATTTTTACTTCGATGGTTAGCTAGTTCGCTAGTTTATCATTTGTGATTTCCGAGTTACAGATTTAATAGCTATATGTAAACGGTCACGCCCTTTATGCCTGGAGGCTTTCATTCGGGTATTAAGTTCTTTTTACTTTTTTGTTGGTATATTGGCGTGTGCTAGGTGACATATAGAAAATAATTTAATTTCATATTTTGTGTTGCGTAAAGTAAATTATTTTGCGTAAGTAATATTGTATAGAATCAAGTTTTTTTAACTATTCAGACAGCTGTGCTGCTGGAGAGTTTGTTGCGCCACTTCTTCTTCCCAGCTAAAGCACTAGGAAGTGGTGAAGGGCGGGCGTTTTTGGGGGGCTGTCTTATGTAATTTTGACGTTCGAAAAGTGCTGATTTTCAGCCTAGTTTGAAAAAATGACTTTTGAATTTGAATATAGGTCAGTTAACAACAACAAGAACTCCGCTCAAAGCATTGGTAAGGAATTAAACTGTCCTAAATAGGTATACCAGATCCATCGAGACTTGGTGAGTGTTGTATTCAGTAATCCTTCTGCCAGCCTCCACGGTGTAATACGACCACATAATAGCCAGGTGTTCTATGAATAGCGGCCAGTGGTCGCGGTCGGCGGCGCGCGACCACGCTGATTAAAACAATCCTGCGCGCGCGCCGCCATGTCTGTTTGACAGGCTATTTATAGGAAGCCAGGTAGGCGGATGTTGTCACAGTGCTGTCATTGTTACGTACGTACGTGTACGCATCAACTTGTGGGTTCTTGTAAATGATGAATGGTTTAGTGGTATAGGTGTCGCAACTTCTTCGATGCCATTACAGCAACTATTGGAGGAAGAATTTGCTGCCACATGCAGTTCGTATATGTAAAATTTTAATTATGCCACAAATTATTCACCCTCTAAGGTTATTAGCAGCGGGAGAAGAAGCAGCTGGCAAAGCAAGCAGGCGAGTTTCCCGCTATAGCAGCGTCCAGTTTTATGTTTTAATTTTAGAAAATTACTAATTTATGAGGGGGATATTTTTTAGCATCCACTCGTAAGCTGATTCCTTCGAGCACTGCAGCCATCAAAGTACTACTCTGCATAGACGAAAATAACGTCATCCTGGGCTTGTCTGCAAACATCATACAACTCCGAGGAGAAACTAAGGAAAAGCTGGCTATTGTTTCCTTATTCAACGGTATTCATTGTTGTTCACTTCCAAAATAAAAATAAAACTTTAACCGTTTTCGTCTTTGGTGGCCCACGTCGGAAATAATACCGATTCATTATTCAAGGCATTCACTTAATCCCTCTCTCCGTAATAACACATTTGCACCACAAGACGTTATTACTGAGAATAGGATTACTTCGCGGGCAGATTACCGTGACGATCAAATACTAGTGTCTAGAAGATCATAAAAATAAATAAAACAGCACGAAACAAATTGATGTAATAACGATATGCACATATCGTTCCCCTCGGCTTCCTGTACTTCACTTGGAAGTACTTGGAGGCCACATAACTTGTTATGGTTTAGTCGCAGATAGATAGCGAAATTAGAAATGAGCTTGTATGCCTATTTATTTTTAATCTACCCCTTGTTGGCAGAGCTTTCTTGACCACATTATACGCCCACGTAAAAGCAAAAACATCAGAACTCAGGGACCTACTGATTGAACAGTTTGTTCTGAAAAAACTAGGTATGTCATGAACTTACTGACTTCGTAATGTACTTGCGATATTAAATTGATATAACGATGTTGTCTGAAGGTGTGTAGGTACATTTGTCACTTATCATTTTTATCATGTGCTTGCTACCAGAAGCCAGGCCATGTTCTTCTTCCACAACTACGGTTACATAAAGCTACGATAAGCTTTCTTCTTTATGCTGGGTACATAATGAGATTACCAGCAACGAGTGAGTGTACGGTACACCTGTACGGTTACCATCTATGTAAGAGAGGATGCCTGTCTAGGATGTACAAAATGCCTGATTTTTCAGAAAAAATCCTATCTTTTGTAAAGAAAACTGTTAGTCTTAAAATAAATAATACGCAACAGATCGTTTTAAAGACTGACATTTATTCAAAATGAAAAGTATGAACTTTACGACCACTAAACTAATTTAGAAAAAACGAAGAAACCGACTTTTACAAGAGCACACTTCCCTTTGGGATTGTTTCCTGCGCATTAACTTATCACGCGTTATAAGGTACCTATTCAGCCGGTAGTTTTATTGGTTTTCAGAGTGATAGGAAGGCCCTAAAAAACTATTAGCACAAGCAGAGCCACGATCGAATCTAGTCACACAAAAATCTATAAAAATTGCAAAAACGTAAAAAGCGTAAAGCTATCAAGTGTCGCATGTGTTATATTCTCATAACAGTAACAATTTGAAGGCGACGCGATATCTGCACGGGCTGATATCAGAATCTGTTCCGTTCCGCGCCGCCTTTGCTAATCTGAACTAAACATTTAATTTTCGTGAAAAATGCAGCTTTAACGACAGCTATAAATATGAGCTATAGAAAAGATAAAAGCTGAACAATGCTGCAGTGGGGATTATAAATCGTCGTTGGCTGTGGGGCTGACACAATCGGGCATTAACCACGCCGCCTGACCGCGAACAATGCACTTTATAGGTTATTTATTAACGTTATAACGTGTGCGCCCGCGCACCCACCGAAACTCTTGTAATATTCTACGATATAATTTCATACAAACGAGCTTGTTATTGATATTTTATTTGTGCTATATTTTTATTAATATTATTTTTTTAAGAATTCAAGAGTGATTGAGTTGTTAGCGGAGCGGTATTAAATACTCTGTTAAAATAAAAATAAAAATAAATTATTTTACTAAATATCACATTTACGAAACATAATATTTGCAACTTGCGATTAATTCATTTCCCTTTTTTTTTATATCCAGGTAGGTAAGTCCTAACAATAATATTGAGGTCGCGAAATCCAGAAATTTTCAAAATTAATATAAATTAATTGATCATTTAATAATATCCCGTTACTGTCCAAGCTATTTTCTGTTCACCTGTACGAGGTGTAAACTCCACAGATTACGTAAGGCATACAATGGGTACCTTACCCACACGTTAACTATTCAAGGGGCTGGTTTTCGCAGTTTTGTGTTTCCATATGACCTATCTAAACTGCACTGCTGGTAGTTGACCCCGCTGAAGTGAAGTGAAATTCCTTCATCTACATAATTTGAGCCTACACGCAACAGTGATTCGTATGTAACCAACCTTTAACTTATGAGTTATAAAAGAGAACTTCTAATTTCATTCAAAATTTCAAAATTCAAAAGTCATTTATTCAAACTAGGCAGAGAATCAGCACTTTTCGAACGTCAAAATTACATAAGACAGTCCCCCAAAACGCCCACCCTTCACCACTTCCTAGTGCTTTAGCTGGGAAGAAGAAGTGGCGCAACAAACTCCCCAGCAGCACAGCTGTCTGTTCAGTAAAAAAGATTCATTATTCAACATTTCCGTATTTAAAGTGTTTTTGTTTCCTTTATTATAAAGAAAATTAATTAATTATTAAGAACCAGGTTCTTAATAATTAATTAATTTTAACCTCACACCCTAATTTTTTTACGTGATAGTTATTTTCAAACTTAGATTAGTGTCGATTTGTACTTTACAATTACAAGTCCGTTCCACTTTTTTAGTCTATATACTTAATAATATAATACACTTTGTTCATGCGCTACCTACATAGGTAGCGCATGAACAACAATCATTATTGTTGAAATTGACACACACATACATATGGTTGTCTATTGTTTGCCCGAAGATTATATACCATAATCATCATTTTCCCGAATTTCATTTACCCGAATTTCATTTGCCCGAATGTTTCATTTGCCCTAAAAGACATATGACATACTTTTAATTACCCGAATTTTAGATACCATAAGATACGAATGCCATAAGTATTGTTTGCCTTATTTTTATGTGCCATAATAATTATTAGACATAATATTTAAATGGCATAACAAGTATTAGACAAATATTTAAGCCCCGTAATAATCATTACACATGATGACATTATATTTAAGCGCCACAATGAATGGGCTAGGTCGACGGAGCCCCGCTCCGCGGGGCTCCTACTTCTGTGTGGTTTATAAAAAAATAACCACGAAGGGGATGGCGGGGTCTATTCGCTCGCTTCGCTCGCTCACACGACCCCGCCATCCCCTTCTAACCTAACCTGTCCGAGTCGGGGTGCCCTAAAGTCCCAATTGCATCCAATTTCTCTTGATATAAACAACCGTTACACACCCGATGTCGATGGCAAATTATGTTATGGCATATCATAATTATGGCATGTGATAATTAGGGCATGTGATAATTAGGGCTTACAATGATTATGACAAATGATGTTATGGTAAGTGACTTTATGGGAAACAATGATTCTGGCACGTGACTAATATGGCAAATGAGAGTAGGGCAAATGAGTATTATGTCGTATGATATTATGGCTGTTGACTATTATGGCAAATGATATTAGGGCAAATAAAATTCGGGTAAACGGCGGTATACCCATACATATGTGTGTGTCAATTTCAACAATAATGATCTAAATCATCATCATCTGCCTAGCCTTTTCCCAACTATTTTGAGGTCGGCTTCTAGTCCAACCGGATGCAGCTGAAAACCAATATTTTACATGAAGCGACTATCGCCTATCTGACCTCCACTACCGACCGCCCTACAAGCCTGATTGGTCGACCGGAGCGGCTATTACTTAACCACGAACCCTCAATAATTATCTAAATCAAAAGGTACATTTTTCTTCAAAGTTAGGAAAATTGGTCCTTTTGCCTTTTACATTGGTTTGGAAAATACTAATACACCTTTGGAAAATTTCTGCAGTGGGCTCTAAGCTGAAGATGTAGAAGCAAAACTTCAGAGAGACCCATTAAAGTGGAATGCGATCAACTACAGTTATCCAATTCAGCAATCAAAATAGTTCTTATTAACAGTAGGTCTGCGGCCTGTCTAACACAGCCGCGAGTTCAGTGTAAAGTCCTGCTTATTGCGTTTAAATTCTAGTTCCATCAGTTCAGCCTTCACAGATTTCACACCATATTATTATTCTCAATTTATTAGAACATAGTAATCTGAGGGTATTAGTGCGTTGTTATTTAGTGAAGCAAATCGTGACAGAACGCAGCAAATTGAGCCGATTGCTATGTGTTACCATATCATTATGTTACCGTGTTCCTATACGCTGTTTGAAGATCTAGGTAAATAGAGTAGGTACACGTTCATAACTTATTTTATATATTAAGTTTAGCCCGTTAGTTTTATTTTTCATAGCTATATTTATTTTGTTATCAAACGAAATGTTAATCAAGTCAAGGCTAAGGTCAGAGAGTCAGCCTAGATATCATTCCCATTTATATTTTATGTTCATTGTAAATTCCATGGCAAATAGGCACTCTTATTTCAATTATTTCTTTGTAAAATGTAATGAATTCTGATAACATTTAAATTATAGTTGTTGGTGTTGCTGTCAATTCTGCCCAATAGCTACTTGTTATTGGTGAGACCTTTGGAACTTCTGCTAGAAACTTTAACGACGACCAGAAAACACTTTGACTTTGCAGTGCTTTCGTCCTCTTGAACACAGAAGTAGCTTTAAAAACAAATAACTTCAGTAAATGTATAAATGGTTTATTGTTTTATTAAGTAATGCAAGTGAAGAGGGCTCGGGTGGTTAAGGCCTCGCCTCTCCGGGCAAGTACCAAGGTGACTTTTCAATTCATATGTACTGAGTTTATCTTGGACATTACTGACATCGGTGAAGGAAAAGCATCGTGAGGAAACCTGGACTTATCTATATTTCTATACTTAATATTATAAAGGGGTAAAATTTGTTTGTTTGTTAGTTTGTTTGTAAGTTTGTATGTAGGGGGTAATCTCTGGAACTACCAGTCGGATTAGTTTTTTCGTATTGGTTAGCCCATTTCTGGAGGAAGATTATAGGCTATGTAACATCACGCTAGGACCCTAAGGAACCGAGCAAAAAGAAAAAAGTCAGTAAGAACGCGAAGCGTAGACGAAGTTACAACGCGGGCGGGCGGCGGCGCGCGAAGCGACGGCACGCGGGCGAAGTCGCGGCCAGAAGCGAGTAGTGAATATAAGTCTGAAATCGCCAACCCGTATTGAGCAAGCGTGATGATCAGTGCTCGTGCCTTCTGTGTGTGAGAAAAGGCCTTTGCCCTGCAGTGGGACAGTAATAGGCTAGGGTATTACCTATTATTATTAAATGAAGAGGCCCAAGTCTACCACTTTGAGGTACACCACACCATACGGGTAAGTATGTACAACTATAAGTAATTTAATTTTGTACGGATTTCGTACCAACATTAATGCAAGACTATTGTACAGTTTAGATCCTAGGCACAGTCCATTTATCGTCTTACCCAAACACACTTGATCGTGAACCCGCTCAGTACCGGCAGATGAATCAGAACAAAGCCAACAGTTCTGTCCGTCGGTCGGTACGTTTGTGTCTGCGCGCGCCGCGTCATTTGCTCCCGCCAATTTGCTCTCATCCGCTGCGCTTGCGCATCCAAGCGGCGAGTCAAAGCCCAAGCACCGTTTTTACACAAATAAGCGACATATTTGGGGTAATTAACAGAAAACGCCCGGCGGCACCGACGCAGGCGCTTTTTGTGATGATCATCATGACAGTCATGACATGTGATCTGATGAATTTGATTTCTGCCATGTGCTTCCGAGTTGCGCGGAGTTTTACGAGTATTTCAGGAATTTTTCAATTTTAATTGGCTCTTGAGCGGCGTTCTTCTAAAATATGGAACTTCTTTTTTCTTCCGACAATGTCTGCTTGTATGTTTTTGGCCATGTTTAATAGTAGGGATTCCAAGGAATCATTATTAATTGTTTTGAAAAATGCGTAGAAAAATTAGATAAAGCACGTGCCGTAAAGCATAAGGTAGGTAACTTATATTTTAAAAGTATGTCAACTATAGCTTCATATGTAGGTTAGGTTAGTAGTTATATGCCTAGCTGAAAGGGAAAATTATTCAGAAAAATAAATACTTAACTTTTTTGGGCACCGCACTCGGAATAGGTAGTTTTTATGTATATACCTATCTATATCTACCTATATAGGTATACATAGGTACCTAGCTACGATTACTGTGCTCCCGACTAGACCTGAATGGCGTTGCTCGCTACAATAATTGTTTATTCTGCTAGCAATACATCACGATCATGTATTTAGGTAGACACCTGAATTATTTGGCCTGTCTGCCAAGCATTTAAATTTTCAGCAACACATAGCCAACAATTAATTACCTACGTTCTTATCAGATGACAGTGAACCGCGCGCCGAGCGATAGCACCGCGTGCTCCCTACTCCGCTGAGTTCAACAGATTAATTGTGTACAAGTTTCATGACGAACAAACTCGAGCCTAATTAAAATTAAAAACCTACAAACAACATAAATAAATCGTTAAAACGTCGAGTGTTTTCTTTACAAAATGTCGCCGTATCAGTTCCTCGTATCACTGTCAGTCACAGAACATTAGGTAGCAACACGAATTAACGAACATAAAAAATATCAATTACAAAGAGCGTACATAGTACATACATAGAGCCGTGTCGAACTTATAACATACATAGCGACGTGTGGCTCCCACCGCTGCACCGGTGCGGGCGCACCCTGCCTACTCGAGCGGCACGCATTTTCCTCGGCTCTCGTCTCGCCCGCTGCCCGAGTGCATCCGACCGAACGGGAAAACAGACATATTTCTACAAAACCCCACATGCTAATCTAAACTTTGTCTCAAACAGATTAAGCATAATTTTGATTGGCAAAAGCTAAAGATGCATCACCACGCTTCAAATAGAACGCGACATGGAAAAAGGAAAGCGTTCGAAATGAAGCGCGGCGATTGGCCGGTGCGGGCCAATGGCGGCGGGGGGCGGGGCGGGTGGTCGCTGGCGGTGCGGCGGCGGCGCCCGCGCACATGTGGCGGCGAAGCGTCGCGCGACGAACGTGAGTGCGCGGTGTCCATGTGAAGTGAAGTGACTTTGACATGATGCTGGGCGGCATGGACGGCAAGGAGTACGGGGCGCTGCACGCCGCAGCCGCCGCCGCGGGATACGCTATGGAGACCGGTGAGTTTGATCTTTCAGTACATAATCATTTTAATAGACCAATAATTTTTCATAATCATTTCCATTGAAAACTTTGAAAAACTATTCTCTTTCGATATTTGGTGTTAACAAAAAATATCACCTAAGCATGGTTGTGTTGAAATTAAGAAGTGGCTCAGTTAGGCCTCGAATACCACGGGCTGTCTCGAGTTGTTAATTAATAATGAAATATCTAGGATGGAAATAAAAGTCTACTAATGAAATATGAGCGTTTGACGTACAACTGACAAACAATGCCAAATATTCAAAATGGCTGAAACATACGCAGTTAGTGAATTTGGTCCGAGTGGACGAATCGCTAGAATCATTCTTAACGGACTACGAGTGTTGGTTTCTCTTGTGTTCTTGATGTTCTAAACAAACTAACTTTATATTAACGAAGTCCACAATGATGATGATGAATTACTAAATGGTTTTACTTATGTTTTAAGTTCGTTCCTTATGCCCAAAACAGGCCTTTATAACGACCAAAAAAGTTTCACTCTTTAAATAATCTATTGTTGACAACCAGCAATCGAAACAAGACTTGATCTATTCTATAACATATTTTTATCGCATGTATGGTAAAATTTAAAAAGTCAATTTATATACAGGGTCCTACCATTTGAAAACTGCATCCTCAGATTCTTCACAGCAACGGCTAGACTATTTCGTCAAGCGGTATAATTAAAAGCGGTATCATAAACTAATGTAAACTAGTTAGTACAGAAATAAACATTTTGTATTTTTGTATTTTAAAAGAAAAATAATGATCCAGATTATTTACCTAGAATTCATCAGAAATTACTCTCATTTACATTTTAACCGTCTTAACTAAACCACATCAGTGCTTTATAGCTTTGACATATTGAAACTGCATGACACCAGCAGCTAACAGTCACATGCGCCGTAAGTACCTGTATGTACAACTTGTACTAATGAAAGTAAAACATGATGTATGGTTTGGTTGTCATTTGCTTGACATGTAACACTCAAATGACGGCGGCTTGTTATGTAGTCACTTATGTACCTAACCTTGTACTAATGTGCCAAGAGGTTTCTACCTTGGTAAAACAGAAAGTGAACAAGTAATTAAATTGAAACAATATTTGTCAAACAAACTTGAAACATCAGTTCTAAAATGCGTATTTGCGTAGTTACCAGTTTTGTTAGGAATTCAACTATATAACAGTAGAAAGAATTAACCTATAAAATGGATTTCCTATAACAGAACAGATTTTGCGAGTTTGGAAAACCCAATTTTTCAGTCTCTGAAGGACCATTCAGCATACAATCAAAGAAGAAGTCAAACAGACATTTGCTGGTGCCTTCTCTTGAATCAAATCAACCTATCTCATGGATAGCCCTCTTCTGAGGCATCTCAAACTGGGAGTCAACCGATACCCTAAGGTCAGAACGCCAGTTGCATCTTTAAGGGCTACCACCCGTTATGAATGCCATTATAAAACATTGTCATGTCAGGCAAAGGCAACAGCTTGATCTGTTTACCAAGGCACGGAGAACCCCAATGTTTACATAGAGACATCTTAAGTTTATGTTTTTGTCTTAGACACAACAATGACAAAATAATGACGCCTTTAAGCTGATAAATTATATTTACATTTGATTACAAATCCGAAAAAAATCGTCTCAAGAGCTTCAAACTCTCCGTTTTCAAATAGTAAAAATGATTAATATTTGAAAACCAAGACACAATTAACATTGACAAAGCACTCTTTACTGGTTCTTATTAATATTCATCATTCCGTCCCAACAGCCTAAAATAGTCTGTATATTATTTAGGAAGGCATCTCACACTCTGTTCCTTGGTCTACGCTCTTTCTCAGTCTCTCGATAAGGCTGGGTTATATCGGCTCTCCCCGTCATTCATCGCCAGTCGTGTCTGGAGTCTTTACGAGGTTGTCAAGACATCTACTTGAGCTTTCTTCGTCGTTCGTCTTTCCTCGTCTGAAAGTATTAATTTCTTTATTTACTTTATAGTACTTTTGCTAAAACTGAAACCGTTTTACTATTTATTGTTTTATACTCTCAAAGGTCGTTTCTTTCAAGTCGTTAAAAGATAAGACTGCGAATATACTGGATACATCTAGAACTTTGGTGACCGAGCCCACAGTTTTGTTTTTTACTTGATAGTTTCATCATCGGCGCTCTTTCTAGCATTTTCAGCTTCAGATCAAAATTTCATAAGCCGCCTTCAATGTTGTATAAACTTTTACTTTATAATCTAGAATAAGGAGACTCATATTGAAGCAACGGTGTTCTAAAAAGCATACCTATAATTGAATAAAACTCCTCAATAAAACTAATTAAATTCAAATCACAATACGTACCTGATAAACGCGCAAGACGAACCTGCTAAAAAAGAAAATCTGCTAAAATTATAAGTACAATCAAGGGCCGAGAACTGAACCTTGAATAATCCCTCATCCTGCCTATATGATACGTGCCTTACAGTCCTGTTTAGACGAATTCTTATTTGATAATCTAGTAACAAGCGAGATGCTACAGGTTTCCTGAAGCATTTCGCTTGTCTTTCTGAGACTAACTTGTCATACTGAGCTTTGACGGCTGCTAATATCATGATTGACTCCATCAAACGCCTTACGAAAGTCAACATAGAACTATAGAAATAAACCATAGCTTCCTGAGCGACCTTAGGGAGAGACTATTTTATCTTCCAATTAGGTTATGTAAGTACGCTATTTGATGCCATCAACCGTTTTCTTAGCGTAGTTTGTCCATCTGTGTCTTAAGATAGACCCAGTCGATAGATTGTGCGAAGAACCGATGACGTAGTAACAGCTGATATAAGCTCTTATATGTAGAGCTCGATAAATCTTAATGTTTATTGTGATGTTAAAGAACAACACATGTTTACCAATAGTTGCACAATTAATTAATGCCGCAGTATGATAGTGATGTGACGCAAACTGTCGATAACTCAGGTCGACTCGATAAAGGGTCAACATCTTACCGTAAGACATGAATGGTGCTATATAACACGCACGTAAGTAGACGACATTCTGTCATAGAGATAAGTACGACCTAAAAGCAGTAAAGCACTTTTTTTATTGTCGCCTGTTTAATTGCTTCATTGCTTTCTCTAATGTAAAGCAAGATGGTGGAAAAGAGCGCGCAGATTCAACAAGAAATGATAAAGGATGTTCCTATATATAGGTATTATATTATATGACTAGTGAATAATTAACGCGTCTTTCATTTACATCAATATAACGTGGTAAATATAATTGCACTAGCAGGTGTTGAATGAACGAATGAACTCCAACTTTATTTCGGGCCTATCTGTTTATATGAAGCATTACCCCCTCAGCTAAAACATGGGCGGCTCTTTGTGGGAGTATCCATGTTCCCCTCGTTTGTTAACACTTTGTTATTAGTAGGTGCGTATATCAAACATCCCATCGTCTAATGTGTTCTCTGGCGCTAATAGCATCACACATTTAATTCAGTTTAATAGTCTTTGTGGCCGACACCTGCCAGCCAGTTTGTATCATTAACTACATAGTTTTAGACATTAACGATTATGATTCAATAATCGTGTTTTATACTAATCCCGTTTGTATTTTTGAACACAACATTGTTGTCTATCATATAACGGATTGGTGATCTAATTTTGTCATCATTAGCAAATTAAGGAATGAAGCTATAGTATTGCTGGTGAATCGCGTCCTTTCAGTCGTGATCTACCTTTAAAGAATTCCATAATAAAAGAGTTTCGGTTCCTCATTCAGAAGTAAGACGTGCTGGACAAAGGCCTCCCCCAAGCATCACTTCAACAACTGGTCAAGTGCGCTTTCTACATCCAGTGGGTCCTCGCGATCTGCTGTATGGTTTCAGTCTAAAGTGCAAGATCCTGACTGTGTAGTAAGTAGCATGATGCAACTTGCTTTACTTTGATCAGCTTGCGTCATAAAAGAGAAATGCGTTAACATATTTTTCATTGACGTTAATTTCTATCTGTCATTACTTTAATTAGCTATCTCTATACGTTTGTTATCTGCTCTGCGTGGAGTTAATTAAATCGCACGTCATCTGAGACAGGAGTTGGGATTCGATTTTGGACTGTTTCCTACGTCTTTGAAGTGACATAAACTCTTTATGATGTAAAGTACAACAGCAGATTCTGGGAAGATATTATCACAATCATTACTTATGTCTGGCAAGTAAATTGATTGTGGTTTACCAAATGAATGTTACAAAATACTTTCCCAAACATAAGGAAAATGGCAGGACGGTTTTACTTTTAGAAATAGACACACAAATAAGTCTGCGGTAATATTCTATTCAAGTTGTTTTTAAAAAACTACCTTAGCCTTAATTTTTAGTCTTTCGATCCTTAATTAAGTTTGTCAGTTTCGTAACGGAGTAGAATTTGTAGCTTTCTTTTGCCGAATTTCACAGAAAGAAGTGGTGACCATTTTAATTATGATAATTGTAAAATGTAAGCACTTGGTAGTATCCAGTTCGCGATAAGTGACTACTACGACATTAAACAGTAGGTATTGAGATACCTACTAGGTATTCTTGGGTGTCTTATCAGTATCGTAACTAATATTATGTTTTTGCATCTTTCTGTACGTAAGAATTTCAGAAAAAAACGTTATCTACTTCATCATAACGGAATTTTTATTATTTTATATCATAGCACTTAAATATTGTCTTGACTAATGCATAATCTTATAATTATTTTAAAAGCATTAGCATTATTTTACGAATTAATTAAATACCAATATTTAGAGCAAGTTTTCATTTCACAGTAACTCATCATTAGACAGGGTAGTGTAAACCGAATTTGGTCGCTGACTATAAATATTACGTTGTAGCTTTTTATTTAGAAAGAAAGGAATAGAAAATAAAGTTTAATTGCTGTTATAAATTATTTAACAAATCAAAATACTAGTTTTCTTTTCGCACTTACCAATTAATTTGCTGTTACTGTAAAATGTAACTTATTGGAGTGGTGATGATCAAGTTGCTGATACTGAAATATAACAGTTGCAATGCAGTTTATAAAAGGCAGCTGGTACAGGATAATACGTATGTTAAGAAAGACCAAAACTGCTGCATTATCATTTAAAAATAACTTAATATACCTAATAGATATTTTTTTTTATTTGTATACTAAAATAATATTTAATTTATTTTTTTATTATTTATGTACACACAGAAAAATTGATACAGATAAGACATAATCATAATTATGAGTACAAAGGTACTGCTTATTTCTTAAGAAATTTCTTCCAGCAGACCTTAATTGTTTGATTTGGAACGAAACATAGCTAAAACCAGTATTTACTATTTGTCACCACACAATTTTCAACTACATACTTTTCAACTTATAGCAAAGTGCCAAAAAAGAACCATTTAATTAATTAAAAACCGCGTTATCGCGTTAAAAAAACTATAGCAGTTAATTACCTGGTTTAGTTAAAATCGGCATAAAGGCGGCGCAGACGCAGCGCCGCACTAAACGCGCCCGGTTTATCGATATGTCAGAGGGCGTCAAGGGTTATCGATAACTGCGATAAAACGGCACCGTTGCGCGTCACTAAGCTCATTGTATAACTGTTATACTGTACTAAAAATCTGTTTGTGTACATTTTTAATGCGTAGTACATTAATCTGTAGTTCTCTCTACATCCAGAATTGACTAGAAGTGTGTAGGTATTGCTTGGCGAAAAGTTTTCCACGAAATTCTGCTTGTTTTGCAGTAAATCGTCACCGTTTACATATTCGGTGCCCTCACGTCGGATTAGTCAGGTTGCAGTAAATTCAAACAATGGCTATTCGAAGCACAGTCAGACAGTTGCAAGTAGATTTAGGTACAACTTTTTTACCTACTATTTTTATGATTGATTAAGTTTCCAGACTTGTTCATACTAAGCCTTGATCTTTACAATAAAAAATAATTGTTGCGTGTGGCTGGTGTTACTGTTATTTTAAAGAGTATCATGGTACCTAATCAACTAGCTATTGAAATAACCATAGACAACATTTTAAAGTATTAAAATACGTCGATTCCTATATCGAGGGGTATGTTAATTAGGTATTATCGATATATTATTAATTGCTAAAGAATTGTCGCGACTATTCCAGAAAAAAACGCAGCATTAATTTATTTCCATATTTACTGCGTATTTTTTTAATCGTCGCGACGTCCGATCCCTTGTCTTCGGCCTTAGCAAAAGCTCCGTCCGCCCTAAGCCTTAATACGCTAGTGATGTGAATGCAAACAGTAAAGTATCGGCATCATCGGTCATACGCGCGGGCGCCGGTATCGGAGGGGTCGGCGATAATCGGCGGTTATCGCGAGGTTATCCGTCGCGCGTTAAACAGCACGAGCCACGCACACACTTCGGCTATATGTGGTTAATTATAATTACACACATTTAAACAAGTATGTGTTCTTACATATTATACAAAAATAACGTATTAGTTATCATTACAGACTACAGCACAGCATAACTCAATAAATGCACGAAATAACTTCTGTGGAGCAAAAACACCATCACCCGACTAGTGATACTGGTTTGCTACCTATCAATATTATATACAATGAGTTTTTTTGACATTTAATAATTAACTATGACCATAACGAATATGTAGTTAGTTCCTATGCCACTAACGAAAACTTTAAAAGTTGGAACCCAGCGCTATTGCAACAAACACAGTCAGCAGCGACTCACCGCAAATATCGATTTAGCAACGTATCGATTTCGAGTTCTGTCGATAAGTAGAGACGCGAGTTCGTGAGTCAGCCTGGATCCTATAACACTGGTAGCGACATAATAAAAGTATGTATTATTTATTAAACATTTTACAAAAACATGTATGAGTAGGTAAAGTTGGGTATCGCAAATGTTTCGGCGTGTATATTTTAATAAAGGTAAGTGAAAACTGTAGCCGAAAATATACTTTATTAAATATACGAGTAGGATTTAATTTGTTTCTTTCCGCTTAATTTTTAATACTGTTTGACATCCGTCAGTAGATGTACCGATAAAAATTATTGATCGTCACAAAAGACATAAACAAAATTTTTTGGTAAGTCGACATAATTTTTATTATCAATAAATTCAAAGGTTTTAAGACTGGTGTTATGTTTGTGCGTCTGAAGATATTATTAATCGACACCGGAAACCCTTGTAGGCCAAAAGTTTATAAAAGAGCGTTTTCCTGTATTAACCTCGTTTGAAAGTGTAGGTAACTTGTGTTCAAGCTTTATACATTACATTATTAACTGAAATTAGTTCTACATTAAGACCTGAATGACGCGTAAACTTCAATTATAAAATGATAATTGGTTAATTGTAACATGGTTGGCTGAAATAAAATGATTCGCAAAGTTCTCCAAATAGAAGAAAAAGCAAAACAAAAATATTTTGGTATCTTCTGCTGTAGTTATGTAGGTAGGTACAGGTAAATGACCAAGTCCTTCAAAAAGTTAAAAAAATACAGACGTAGCGGTACATCTTATAAATAAATCTAGCTAAAACGACTACAATAAATATTCGGTAGTTGTTCACTAATAGCACAAACAGAGCGTGTTTGACCGCGGAGCCGTCGGGCTGTTTGTACTTACGACGCGACGGGCGGCGCGGGCGCAGCTCAAACACCGCCACCACAAGATGGCGTAGGATTGGGGACATCGGCACCTAGTACACAGATCATACGACTCCCGTTAACAATGGATCGCCGCGGTCAAGATTTAGGTGGGTGACCGTCTCGTTTTTACCTTCCGTGCTTCCGAGGGTAAATAAGCCGTTGCCGTCGGGTCGGTCTGTCAAGCGAAAATCAAGAGTCAAAGGGCATAAACTACCGCAGCTGTTTCGTAAAATACTGGTGTGAGAGCTCAATTTATTTAGGAAAACCAGAAGGCCAGTAGAAAACCCACGACAACTCCCATAGCAACGCCACGTGGATTTATAAGTATTATTTTACCTAAACAAAAAAAAAGACTTTCTATTTGAGACTATTGTCGAGATTTCGAGAATCATACACCATTTTAGTTCCTGGAGGAGGTAGGTACCTATGGCGGAATGTCTCACATAAAAACACCACTATAATATTTGAATAATTCCCTTCCAGTTATGCCCCTTCATTTGTCTTATTTGTAAATACTACTTAACTACAAAAATTTTGAAGCAAAATGTTTTGCCCGTAATTTGAAACTAAACAGAAGTCTAAGCTCTCAGCCAAACATGGAGTAATGTTACAATTTCCTGTCAATTACCATTGTTTGTCCACTTTGATTCGCTCAAGTTGCTCCAGGATGAGGGGAAATGGAACTTAGTACACTAATAATAAGGATGATAGTCATGGGTTTGTTTGACGAGGTAATAAAGGGATAAGTACTGTCGCCCGATTTGTACATTTGCTGAACGTATTCGGTTACTTTTAGGGACTCGAGGGTAGTTTGTCCAGATATTTGTACTTAAACAATGTCTGCAATAGTCTATAATTTACATAAGTAGTGTTTTACATTGGACCCGCCATGCGACCCGCCCCGGCTTCCCTCGGGTGCAATGTATGTGGTGTCATTAGTGTTAAAGAAAACACTTTGTCTAGTTTAAATATAAGGTATCAATTATTTTAAACTAGCTGTTGCCTGCGGCTTCCCCCGCGTGGATGGTGGAAATATCCCACGAGAACGTACCACCAGGAATAAAAGTAAGCACCCTATTTGTCCATCCAGGTAAACAATGTATTAATTCCGTAATACTTTGTTTTCATATAACTCATACTTTGTTTTCATAAAGCTCCCAATCTGCATGTTTTTTTCCGACATCTTCTCAACAATCATAGTCATATTTACACAAAACCTTAATAATTTATACCCCGAAACCTTCCCCATGAGTCACTCCGTCCATTGGTGTAAACCGTATGAAAATCCATTCGATAGTTTTTGACTTTTGCGTTCAGACAGACAGATGCGGCGGGAGGACTTTGTTGTATATTATGTAGTGAAGTTCATGATACCTTGGTGACAGTGTCGCCCTCTCGCACACCCACGTGCCATCTTTTTGGCAAAAATTCTGAATTGCTGGGTAAACATTTAAAATGAAATCATTCAGACTTGAGACATACTTTCCTAACTCATCTATATATGTTGATAAGACCAACTTTTCACAAGTCTTCTATTACAAGCATGTATCACAACCTTCTAAGTGGGCTCTCATGTTTCTTCGTAAGGTGATATATTGTGCAGAGCTACATAAAGGATACGCCTTTAAGCAAGCTTTAAGTATATCTGCACGTGTTCCTCTAGGCACCACAGGAACAGTTTTATGAAAATCACCGGCAAACACAAAGGTGATGCGTCCCATAATTTTGTCTGAACTTCTTAGGTCTTTTAGAGTTCTGTCTACGGCTTCTATAAGTGAGTGGTGGCTCATCGTACATTCTTCCCATTATGGGACAAACCTCTTGAAGACGGCCTGTGTTTTTTTACAGAACATTGAGATTATTTCTAGAGGGAGACATTCAAAGGCAGTTTAAATCTGGAATGGGTAGTTTTTCCTCCACTAAGTAAAGTCGCGGCAATTCCGGAAGAAGCCACCGCAAGAGCCAGTCTGCCTGCTGATCGAACTTTGGTCAGTATTTAATAAGTAAGTTATTCCGGTTCCACCGGGTGCATAGATAGAAAATAATTTGCCTTCATTGTTTTCAACGCTATTTACTATGGCGTCTTAGGCGACTCGTCATTTTAGTTTGGTTCAAGTGGCGTCGGGAACACGAGGTGGTTTTAGTCAGTAGAAGTCTAACAGACCCACATTTGGACATGCACGAGGATTTCCACGACAGTACCAAAAAAAAAATTGTCCCAATGGCGTTGGCTGATGAAACCTAGTCCATTTAGTCGTTATAAATATCCTACATTCATGAACTACTAAATGGACTAGCTTTCATCAGCCGACGCCATTTGGGGCACTTGACCGCCCGTTGTCCAAGTGATTACAAACGTACTCATTCAGTTTGTTGCAATCATGTAGCAATATTATCCTTGGAGAATCGCTTTCGTTGGTTCTCTGCGGTGTAGGTAGGCCAAAGTCTCCTTATGATTTCTCAATTAATAGATGCTATATTTGTCTTAGTATTAAAAATATTAGACTTTAATTTATGATATCATCTGATAATGGTATCGTTATATTGCATGCTCCCTGTACAATAAGTCCTCACAGATATCTTTTTTAAATGTTTGCCATAAACCAATGGGATCTGAAGCGTGACAAAATAACAAAATTGTCACAAACCATTTTCTCAGTTTATGCCTCCTATGTTTGCCGTCCTTAATGAGGCTGAGTTCTTTACAGACTGCTTGATAGGTTGGCATTGTCCATTAACTGTTAAAAGACTTTCGAAAGATGTGGGACCGCGAACATGTTATAAAAGAATCTTTTCAGATTGGCTAGGATGAATACTGTACATTTTACTAAGAATGGTTCTTGATCCCGGGGTGCCCTTTGCCCTCTTGTCTTCGCTTTCTTCGCGAAAACTTGTTATTTGTCCATGTGTAGTACCGAAGAACTTCGTGGTAGAGCTTGTCTAAGCTGAAATGACGCGCCCCACTACTTAATTTTAAATTAGCTTGAGTGCTAAGTGCGGTAGTGGGGCGCGTCATTTCAGCTTAGACGAGCTTTTTATCAAAGTCTTCTCGAAGTCGTCTGTGATACATAAATCAAAGAACGCCGTAAGTGTTGTTGCAGGAGGGCGGGCTTTCAATTCTTTGTAGGAGATTGTTTTCTGTGAAAAACACTCTCTAGCCATTTTCTAGGTGCACCGCTAAATGGGTTACTGTTGTATGCCTCTCATGAATTATGGAACTCGAGAATTCTCCAAACAGCTGGCGATGTGCTAATATAATGGCCATTTAACAATGATTCGATCTCATTTTGTTTGTTTTCAACAAAGACAGTGGCCTGGTCGGATTCTTTGTTGATATATATTGCAGATACCTATATAATCGCTACAATTGATAGTGCTGTTCTAGTGATAGTGATTCTTCTTCTTCTACTTTCTTTATATACACAAACTCACAAAATTCGGTCTCTCTTTATAATATTAAGTATATATTTTACTTTTTGATTAATAAAATTACGGCTTCTTTTAAAAAAACTACCCAGAGAAGTACAACAACCACACCTATTTTAGCCGCAACGTAGGTATCATTTGCTGCATTTCGTCTTGAAGAGGTCGGGCAAGAACTCAATGGAGAGGTCGGACGTCAGCAAAGTGTGTTCAGGTGTACGCCTATAGACGGCGACCTCCACCAACTTACCATGGCTCGGTTGTCCGCTTAGCTTGTATAAAAATAAACAAACACAATTTAATTTCTTGTAGGTCACTCTATAACTACGTTTTAAGCTTTCATACCAAAAAAGCAAGCTTACCTATAGTTCGTAGAGGCAACTAAAACTGATATTTTATTTGGGTAAAGGATGTATGAGTTGCACAATTACATAGTACAGTGCGAAAGTAACACTTCTTAACAAAATCCGATCATCAAGTTGAACTATCGGCACTTAAATAGTTCTCACAGTTTTAATAAATTAGTAAACAGTGAAGCAACCACTCCTCCTCCGATGGATGATTACTAAGCCATGCGCGGGCGCACCCAGCTACCGAAACCAAACACGTTTACATCGAATATCGATAAACCGAAATCACAACACTATTTGATTTTCATCAAATCCGGTGCAGTTCTATTAGTTTTAGAATTTTGTCGATTTGTCGCTTATTTACATTTAATAAGTACCAAAAATTAATGTCAACTTCCGAAAACAAGCCTGGCCATATAACGTTATATCTAATGATGATGAAAACAATAATAAAATTGGTTTTTAATCAAGGAAATCTTTGCGGTGAAAATTGTGCCCATTTAGCGGAAACGGGATTACCTATACCTACTCATACCACATTACGAATACCGTCATTCATTGATTTAGTTAAATGACTGACACTACGTTTGGCTTCCTTCCGGTGCCCATTGCCGTTTTCTGATTGGGTCCGTACTTAAACTTTAAAAACTCATTTAAAATGGAGGTATTCGACCAGGGATAACCCTTAACCCTTTACCGTTTAGCTCCTCCAGCTGCCTAGCTGGAAAAAAAAACAGACGCGCGCGCAACAAACTCTCCAGCAACGCTTTTCTGTTTGCCACGGAATATGTATTATGTTCCGTCTTCCGTTGCCAAGTCCTCAAATGTATCAACCGCTATCACCTAACCTTATTCCTGTCTGCTCCCATCTAAAGCTCTTTCTTTATCTCGTTTGCTGCTTTCTGATTCCTACTTGCTACTTGGTTTACTGATTTCAAATGACCACATATCTCCACAAAGTTATTCTAACCAGCAGCAAATGATTCCAGTTTATTCGTTTCGCCGGGCTTGTCCGGGCAAGTGACAGTCATTGTTTGCGCACGCATTAGCCGGCCCGCCTCGAGTCAACAGCGTAATGGCGGCAAACAGTACCCCCTGCCCCTCCCCGCGTCTCTCCGCCCGCCTCCCCCGGCTACTGTCTTGACAGATGCGCCGGCGCAACGGGATCGCTGCGTGACGTGTTCCGTTGAGAATAAATGTTTGGAGATGATTTTTTAATGTTGGATGGACAAATTACTGTAGTGGAAAAGGAATAAGATCATCTTTAGCATCGCAGCAAGCTATATATCTACTGTGGCAGCACCTAAACCTCTCTTTTTCTGCAGGCTTTCTGGGCGAAAGGATCCTGGGAACACTCTGAATATGATTTGATACAGCGTTAATTAAATCTAACGAAAGCCATTTCAAGATAGTACCTTCATATTGTTTAAAGCGTCCACCTCGTTTCGTCCCAAAGTTAACCAAACTAAGTAACTCTCTTTCAAAATTACAAAATATTTCATTTTCTTATTTTACTGTGGACTAGTAATACGATTGGTCCGGCGAGATATTAATAGCTTTGAGATTACAATACTACTTCAATAGATTATAATACTTCGTTTGAAAATGGTTTAATCTATATTTCCATTATTCGAGCGCGTATCAAATGAAAACTGTTTTATTTGAATATGTCGCCGCGATATTATCAGCCACCCAATATGTTACATGGCTACGTATGGCCATATTTACTCAAATGCAGATAAAATTAAACAGAGAATGGATGGGTCTGCTGCTTGTCTACCCTTTTGGTTCTTTTTTTTTGTCTCAATCGGTGTATTGTTACTGAGATCATAATACAATGTCGTTACTAGTTACCCTACAAAATGATAATCCTAATTAGACATTATTAAAAAGGACGTATCCTAAAAACCCATGATCTATAAAATATCCCATAAACACACCACCCAGCAAGAGGTCCAGCTGGCTCGTGCGGATATCCAGAAATAACAAATGAAAATCACCTCACGACACAACACTGCCACAGGATAACTAATTGTCCCACCGCACGATGAACACGCTGGTTCCGCCCGGAGGAAATATGTACCGTGTGCTGCGCCTCTGTGGCGCGTGCCATGTCAATAATTAGTTATAGTGAGTTATGGCTTATGGGAGAATACTTTGACAGTGTTTATAGGGGTTAATAAGGGGCAGATGATGTCTTGCCAATGCCGATACACCTCCGGAATGTCAATGATGTTTGTGTAGCTAGTTCGGCTATATTTAGACTATTTAAACACCACATTTTAATGGAGCTCAACTTATAAACACAAGTCCATGTTTGTAATGTTTGCCATTATTAATATGTTAATGAATACGTTTACTTAAATATCTTGTAAACGTGATTTGGTTTTCAATATCTTGGCTAACACGTGAACCGGATTTTTCTATGTGGTAATGACAATTTCTGTTTGTTTAGAAGAAGTTTGTAGACCGTTATTCATAGGTGAAGTCACCCGTTTATATATATACGAGTATATATATGACAAGTTTCGAGATTCAGATCTTTAATGCTGCCGTTTACATAATTTGTACGCATGCGCTGCTTCACAAACCGGTATACCTACATCAATAAGTTGTAATATTTCTTGAAAGTAAGATTTGGGCAGTGATCCCTGAAACAATTCAACAAAATTCCCAATTCCGCAATATTACAAAATATGTTGTTTAATATCAGCATCTCTAAAGACTTTTCTAATGGATAATTAATTTTACTAAGACAGGCCTTAGACCACCGGTTCACATTGCACCGTACAGCCACGGTCCCACGTCTAATTCAAAAACAAAATGTCCCAGCAGTTCAAACACTACTCGAAGGCTACTACCATTAACTGGGCTGTCCTCTCGACAGCTAAGGCCTCTTCAAACGATGGGTACGTGAGCCGCGGCCGGCAGTAGCGGTGTTTGCTTAGCGGGCTCGTTTGTCGGCAGCCTGTCGCCGTGTGTGGTCGCTGGCGACTCCAAACACGCTGCGACATGGTGGAAAGTTAAATTACGGAAAACATGATAGATAAATATATTGGAGTTTGTTTTGATTGGCTGATCGGTCAGTTGAGGTAATGGTGGATCAGATTTACGAGTACAACTACGAGAAGTTGTACGGACACAACGAGATGTGAGCAGTCACGTGACTGCTCGGTGTAGGCAGTGCTCAGCTCAGTAGCATCTTGTTGAGTGAGAAAATATCATATCCGAGTCACAGTTTTACAAGCCGAGTCATTAGATCACTCTTTGAGTTGTTCGTATTCGATTCACTATGGCTGTAATTCGGTTGTTGACAGTTGGCCCGTAGCACTACAGTAAAACAAGAAAAGTCTATGATCTGCTGTCCCGCGCACCGGCCCAGAGCTACTCGCTATATGAGGGTTTATGAAGTGGTTGCGTACAGGTGGCTCGACCGTATGGGTATGTATGAATACTCACCGTGTGTACGTAGAATTCATGTAGAAAAAAATAACTATCACCATCTTTTTCAAGACTTATACAAACTGAATTAAGGAAAGAAAAAGAGGGATCCTATCCTAAGTTCAGTTTGTATTTGTAAACTAGCAATACTTAGCATGAACTGACAGGCACTTACGAGGTAGGTAACTGCGTGCTCGTAACAACACGTACAAATTGCAATGTTTGTGCTGACAGCACCTGTCATGGTGGACTACGAATTGTGACAGACACGTGTCTAAGTGCCAAGTTTAAACGCTCTGGCGTTGCTGATGCTTTATGGATTGAAAGTAAAGCAGTCTAATTATACGAGTATGTTGTCTGCTAAGGCAACCCCGGATTCTGAGCCAAAAGACAGTCGGTGTAATGAGCAGGAGCTTTTGCAATGCCAAAGTGGGCCTAGTTATTTACCTATGTAGGCAATTAAGATAAGAACATTCAAAAGTTCAATAACTTTACAAAGTTACGATACGCGTAACTTTTCAGATTCTAAAAAAATAATGTAGTTCGTAAAGGACAACAAAACATATTTCTGTATTCAGGTGACATAGCAATATAGGGTTAACTATGTCAAGGATCGCCATAAACCGTGTCAAGTAAACATATACTTATCAAACAGTATTACATGCTATGACTATCAAAACAAGCAATAATGAAATAAAGTTGCACCGAAGTTTATATACCTCTGGGCGGGCACAGCAGATGGCGCGCCATGATTGGTCAGTTCGTTCTCCTCAGATCCGGTCAGAGTTTTGCAACATACCAAATGTTGCAAAACTCTGACCATTTGTCACAACTCTTGTATATAAATACAAGAGTTGTGCAATGTCAAAAGATTGAGAGTTTATTGACGTTTGCGTATTGAAAAACCTTAAGATGTTATTTTATTTGCAACCATGCACAAAATTGAACAACAAAATATGTCCTATGATTAAAATTACTTAGATTTGTATTAAGTAAAAAATTACGTGTTCTGCCGTTTCAAAATATTTTATTTCTGATAGACTTAAAAAAAAAGAGAAAAAGTTTTATTTTATTTTCATCTATGGCTGTTTTCAGACTGACCAATATTTGACTGATAATTCGAGCTGATAATTCCATTAGAACTCTTTTGTCTCGTATCCGTATTATAATACTCAGAGACAAAACTTTAATAAGAGATTAGTTAGGTGTGAAAAAATAATTGGCAATTACGAACATGACTGGCTTTTAGATGAAATTGGTCGTGCGTTGAGATTTGAATGTTACCAATTCCGTTACCGAACTAAAACCTAATAATTACAATGTAGCTCCACAAACACATGGAAAACAGTTTATCGCGTGCGTAAATCAAACGCGTATGTAATTACGCGAAATACGCGATATGCGCGTTATTACAGTACATCTGTATTAGAAAGTTGATTAGTAGGTATGCACGTGCGCAGCCGCAGGGCACGCGGGCCGCTGATTGGCTGTGGTTTGTCGTAAAAGTGTTCGTACACAGGCGCGTTCCATCGCCATAGTGATCGATAACGGTAACAAGGACGACGAAACTGAGCTAATGTTAGTTTAGATTTTATTTAAATTGTAAATTAATGTTTGGTCACAGATGAATGTTTGGTGTGGATGTGGATGTGGCTCAATAGCTAGCCCCTACCTGCCACATACCTGCATGATAATAACTACCGCATGCCGCCGCGTGCATTACCAACTATTTAACTTCACCTGCATTGCAGCCCAACTGCCCCCAATTGCGTAACACACATAAAATGACAATTGATCGCAATGGGTTTCATTTTGACAGTTCACCCACGTCCCTTGCGTTATTTACGTTGCTGAGCAGACGAATTTTTGAAACCTATGAAGCAATGGATTAGCAATATCCTTCAAAAACTCTCGGATTGTGTTTTTTTTTTTGTTAGGCGGTCATGGTGCAGTTTTGCAGATGTTCTAACTAATGAGTAAAAATCACATAATTCCTTCTGTCTGCCCTTAAAAACCGTCATCGGGCATCATACACACATAAAAAAAAGTTTGTGATCACTAGCAAAACTGATATATTTTTTAAATTTAACTTTATCAAGAAAAGTGTTACGTTGTATATTAAAAAAAAATGGAAATACACTGTTTAAAATTATAAAATTAAACTCTTTTTCATTTTTTAATAACAAAAATTGAGTAATTCAATCCTAATGTAATTGTAACAGATCGATGGAAAGAAAAAGATCGTTTAACCAAACTTATACAACAATTTAAGTATTAATAGGGGGTTTTTATTTAATACAATATAACTCCTCCCCTGGCTCGCACACATGCGGTGATCCTCCTGAGTTTGTGAGGATCAAGTTATCCAGCATTTCTTGCGGTAACCTGTCCCATCTTGAATAGCGGATTCTCTGATCTCTGGCACTGTCTGGGGAGGTAGCTGGCAGGCCAGCCTAACCGTGTGATGTCGTATTCTGAGAGAGCAGAATTGTCTCGTTAAGCTCGATGTGCGCGCGCATTATCCTCAACCAGTACGAATTGATGCCCATGGCTTACTTGGAATGGTCTGACAATTCCACCAATCGCGACTGTTTTGTACCTATCTGCCGTCATGGAGCTTCGATACGGGATCAAAGGCGTTCTAGCTCCAATCATAATTCCACCCCAAAAGGACACCGATTTCCCGCCTTATTGAACGGTTCCAGAGGCAGTTCTTTGCCTTTCAGAGTCTCCAGGTCTTCTCCAGTCACGGACACGTCAGTTATCTGCATGAGTACTAATTCGCGATTCATCAACAAAGAGACAGTTTTGCCAAATGTTTTCCTCCTCATCTTCTTCATTTTGCCGGAGCCTAGCCCACTGCAATCTCCGTCGCTGACGTTGCCGTGAATTCGGATGTGCTCGCCAAGACCTCCGTGCTCGTAGTCCAGCCTGGTGTAAGCAATTCCGAATGGTCTGAGTGCTAACTTCAAGTCCAGAGGCGGCCCGCACTTCTGCTTTTATTATTTTAGTGACGTTGATTGTTGGGTCACGGGCTGCCAGCAATCTGATAAAGCGCTTCTGAGCAGAAGTCAGAACAGTTGGGCGATCACTGCGGAGTCGGTCAGCTAAATTATCCATGCCGTGGTACCTCTGCAACGTGGCCACGACACAGGATGGGATACAGCAACTCTGCGTGCTATTTTTCTCGTGGAATATCCTTCTTCCCTGAACGTTACAATTCTTGCTCGTAAAATTTCTGATAATCCTCTCAGAATTTTATCAATAACAACTTTCCTCGAAAAAATATTATAAATCCATTGAAATTGACTAAGTCAGATTTCTGCATGAGCGTAAGCTTGGATTGAATTTCCTTTTATATGTAGGGTCAATTGAGTTTGTTGTTTTATTTTATATTCTAATTCTATATTTTTAAGTAAAGAATCTATAAATTATAATATAGTCTACCGTAACAAAAAAGATTTCGATTTTTCAAACTGATCGCAAAGTTTTTTTGATGTGTGTAGGTAGGTGTCACAGCTAAAAGCTGCTGTCTGTACACAACACTTGTTTATTTCAGTTTAAACATTTTGACATTTACCCTTCGTATAAGCGGCATTATGTTTTGATTGATAATTGTACGTCGTAGCCACATGGCTACTAACAACAACTAGGACCAAGACACCAACTTCTCATGGTCCCTCCCATAATCTTGCTTTCGAACCGAATAAAAAGAAGGCTACAAAGTACAAGCGTAGCAAAGGCTACGTTTACCGTAGCTATCTTTATGATTTACAGTAGACAACAACACTTTTTGCCTTTTTTCGTAGCACATCGCTACGCAGCTACGTGTTCGTAGAACTAGTGAGTAAACTTCTTCAGTGATCGTAAAAGAGAACTAACCGAGCGAAACGTAGCGTGAAGTGATGGTGGTAACTGATTGTCTGTAAGCTTTGAACTGTTTTAAGTATTGGAGTTACAGAAAATTCTTCTTGCGTATCGATGGCAGCAAGTTCATAATTATAATGTTTGGTCCAAAATTCAGCTCCGCGAGCACTCACTGACGCAGTCTTACGTATCTAAGAAATGTAGATGTGCTACGCTAGTTAAGAATTGAAGGAAAAGGAGGTCATCAAGAATCTAAACGAAAATCTTTTCTCCCAACCTTCTTACAAGAAACGATGTTTTTATGATTTGATTGATTAATTCATTTCAATAGACCACGATCGTTTCAGTCAACTGTCTGGTTCTTAGTAGAAAAGCAAAACCTGTTTATTTCATTGACTATTTGAACACCAATTGTATTTCGACGTAACATGTATTACAGCACTCAATGACCCACTAACCTATCTAATTATTCCTCTTCAGATTATTTCAGCTTTCTTCACATTACAGCAGCTGACAAATTCGAATGGTTTCTCTAATTTTCACACCATCAAAAACATTTACATCTAATATCACACAAATATTTATTTTTTATATCAAAGCTTACCCAAAACAGTCTCATAAAAAACTTCCAGCGGCTTCAAGCTCAAAGAAGCGGCTATTAATTAATCGCTATACTGAAGACAACACAGAACGACATGTATTTTTATATTTCACATTTAATACAAGGGGCAAAACGTACCCAACGCAATTTTAACGAACCATTGCTGCCTTTGTTCTTGAGCATAGTTCGGCGTTTCAAACGGAGAAAGCGATGTATTTTGGGCGATGTTAAAGTTGTGGAGTTTCGCTCGAATGAATGAATGCTTTATTCGTCTGCTACACTAGTAACTGTCAGCGCACTACGTCAAAGGCGCGTCGTAAATTAGCCGCCGAAAGAAAGATGTTTCCCGCCTTCTGATATTCTACCTCTTTCTTGCGCGATGCAACCCGCATGTTTTTGTCTCTTTTCAGAACCAATTAGTAATGTTTCAAAGAAACCGTTCGATTTGATATTTGTAGTGTTGTGTTTTATTGATGTTTGAGTTATACCTAGTTATTGGTAAGAGAAAATTATAATCGTTTTATGATTTTTAATTATTTTCCGTGGTGCAATTGTAAAGTTCGTATTTATCAGTCTTCTCATACTACAGCAAAATTGTTAACTGTGACGTATTATTTTTATGGAAGGAAAACATGCATTAATAATCCGTTGTTAGTATGCGGCGGAAGAGAGGATGGCATAAAACATTTTAGAATTCCTCGTCACAGTTACTTGACTCTTGACAGAGTGTGTGACTTGAGAAGCTCCAAAATCTTTGTTGTAAAATGCTAGAATGAGTTCTAATAATTATTTTTCGTTTGAATCCAAAGAATCTGTGAAGCTAAATATTTAAGTGTACATGGCAATCTAAGACTAATTGTAGCTCATTATGGGCCAAAATCTCAACACAAGATTTGTCGTACAGATTACCAATATTAAGGCTCTGCCTTGAAAATAAATAGTAGTTTGATGGGCGTGACTTATTTCCCCCGCACGCGGGGAGTGGCGGTTTCATCTTCCGTGGTCGGTCCCACGTCGCCGCCACAACCTTATCTGAACCAGTGGCCAAAAGTCGAACTAACGAACTTAACGTTACTTAGCACGCACTTTTTTCTTAGATAATGTTTGCGTCTTTACCTTGCACTTTTAGTTTGACAGTTGTGCGACAGTGACAAGAATAATGTTAATCCAAAGTCCATGTTAAGTAACGTTTTTAAATTCCGGTCAGTGTTTTTATCTCGGTCTATGAAATTTTTGCACATAGAGAACTATGGAGTAGAGTAGACAAATAATACAAAATAAATTTATTGACAACTAAAATATTTATTAATTACTCGTACTAGCTGTGCCCGCGACTTCGTTCGCGTACATGTCGGAAACAATAATTTAGGTATCTATCGCTTCTTAAAGAAAGAACGTGTAGGTACCACTCCAAGAAAAAGGAAAACGAAGAATCGTGTGTTTATGGAGAAAGTTCGACGGGATCGCTCACTAAGATCGCGGATTACGGATTTAATTGTTTTACAAACGCGTATTTTATTGTTATTTGCAAGTGTATAGTTTGAATATTACCGTCAGTAAAACGTTTTGTCATTTTTTGAACGGAATTGTGTTAAAAAAATTAGGGCATCTATCTCTATTGAAAAGGATAGACGCCTCGTTTTTTGAGTGTAGATGCCCTTCGTATCCCCTATGGCTTAAGTTGATGTTTGTATTTCATGTTCCCATTTCTTCTTTTTTTAGAAATGCCTTGCAAATGCTTATATAAGAAAGGTTGGAGCTCGTCCACAAGCTGATTGGACGCAAGAGGCATTAATAGCTGCAATAATATCAACGAAATGTATCGTAGATATTGGATTCCATTGAGAACATTAAGGAGAAGATTCGCAAACAAAAATACTGAAAAATAGACATTACGTAATAAAGTTCTATGAACAAAATTCTTTGAAAAATAAATAAAAGATAAAATGAAAAAGAATATAAATCAGCACGAAGAAAACAACGAGAAAACAGCAGCAGCCTGGTCATGGTGGACTTTAGAACGGACTATCATAATTAAATGCCTATATAAAATTTCCTGTCTGTATTGTTGACTGTTGAGGAGTTCCTTCGTCTGGAGCCAAACTTGGGAGTAGAACCAGGTCATGCAACATGTAAATGTATTGTCACCGTTGAGCTCCTTAAGTTCTGGGTTGAGCTCCACGATTACTGACAAATGCTTGCACTGACAGGACAGGTCCACTCAAATCTGTGTGGTTCTTTTCTCAAAAGACCATTTCAGACACTAATCTACATGGTCCTCATATGGCCTGACCAAGATTATGTCTGGACTTTAAAAGAGACTATGACCTCTGAGTTTGTTTCGGCCTTTCTTCTCAGAGTAGTCAGCTGTCAGATAGGAAACGCCGAACTCATCTAGCTAATTTTTAATTATTTTTTTAAGATGACGTGTAAAAGTGATTCCAATATCCTATTTACAGAATAAACAATTTCATTTCATTTCATTTCCGCAACTGTACCAACATGTAAAATTTCAACTGCGTGGGATAAGAGGAAGTGTTTTAACTCAGCTTGCAAGATTTGACCCATAAAAACTAACAAAAGATTAATATAATAACTAAGAATATGAAAATTAAAACCAAAGTGTAATGCGCCATAGCTAAATATTAAAATAAAACTTGTTAATTATAAATATACTTTGATTTATACCTAAGGGCAACTATCCTCATAGTGATAACAGCATCGGGGTATCTAACCCATATAATAGGCATCTATACTCAGACCTAGTACCGTACCTTTTCTTATTTATTTTTAAATATAAGCTGCATTGAATTCCTTTTTAAAATATAATAAATAATAGACCAATGTATCATATAGTCGAAAAATCTGTTTAAAAATAATTTATTTTCTAGAAAAAAAATCAGTCAGAAATATGAAGCTAGTTGCCCATTCCAAAGCGTAGTAGGTACCTATGGAGAAGAACGGGCAAGAAACCCCACGGACACTCTTTTAAATCAAAAATTTGATACAAAATATTGGTTACATCATTTATGTTGAAGTTATGCATGTGAGAACAATGTAGAAAGACGTGCACGTTTGTAAATGCGTCCGTAATAAATAGAAAAAAAAAAAAAAACCATTCAAAAATTTAAAATAAATTAAAATAAGCCATGGCAGCTAAGAGATGACCAGTCTCAACTTACGGCGCCCGTTCAAGAACATAACGCATGGATCAGCACCATTCAGCTCAACTACAGGGAGCCTAAATGATCCACCACACGCGCCACCATCAGCGAGACATCTGAGTGAGCATGACATACTCACAGCCGCCAGGGCACATTCAAGTCAATGAAAGACATATTACCCGGTAAATGGTGGCTCTTTAGTACATAGTACTGTACCTGTGCTATGCAATTGTATAATACAAAGGAGATTGAGTTTATACAATACAAATACGGTCTTACAATCTTCAGCAGCTCCAGCAGTATTTCCAAAATATAATTCAATTAGTTGTGGTTGTGGAGCAGGACAGTCATACTAGCTGAGTCGCTGCATGACTTGCAGCAGATGCTGGACGGCCTAGTTGATTCTTCTGTACGCATTGGTCTCCGGATAAACAACGACAAAACCCAAGTTAAGTTCAACGAACACGTCACTCCGGGACAGATTGCTGTCAATGGCGGTGCTCTCGAGGTTGCTCGAGAATATGAGCCGACCATATTAGCCGTAGATTCGATGACCGTTGGGGTAGACGTGTTCTTGAGTGGAGACCGCGAATCGGCAAACGTAAGGTAGGACGCCCCAAGGCTTGGTGGACCGACGATCTTCGCGGGGTGGCTGGTAGCAGCTGGATGAGAGTTGCCGAGAATCGAGCTCAATGGCGTGCTATTGGAGAGGCCTATGTGCAGCGGTGGGCTGCTGTAGGCTGATGAAGATGAAATAAAAAAAAATATTTTTATATATTTATAAAAAACGGCCAAGTGCGTGTCGGGCCACGCACAACGAAGGGTCCCGTACCTAATTGGGATGAATTTAGCCCAAGAACAAACTTAACTTTGTAATTGAAAATATGTTCTCCTATTGATCGATATACATCATATATATAATTTAAGAGTTATGAGGAATCTGTTAAAATCAAAACCCTCCTTAGGCTTTGCCGTAGTCGGGTAAAGCTCACCTTTTTCACAATTCAAATCAAATCAAATCAAATCAAATCACTTTATTTGTAGATCATAGGTGAAAAAATACATATATGCAGATGTTAGTGCTCTTAAAATTATCGCTATGTCTTGCCGTCAGCGGCGTACAAATATTCTAATTTTAATTCTAAAATATTCTAATTACAATTACGAATTATACTATGTCAATCTCAAATTAATTAATATGTCAATTTTCAATTACTAATTATTACCATGTCAATTTCTAATTATATTAATATGTCAATTTTCAATTATAATATTATGTCAATGTCAATTAATTACAAATAAATGGATTAAAATAACAATAAAATAATGAAATGTCAACAAATTAAAATACATCTTCTAAGAACTCATTGACTGTATAGTATGTTTTTGCGACTAATAAATTTAGAAGAGCCTTTTTGAAATGCTGTATGCCGCCAACATCTTTTATTGTAATGGGTAGCTTATTGTACAATTTGGGACCCATTCCCAAAAAGCTTTTCGAATAGAGCTTAGTTCTGTGTGGAATAGCACATATATCATTGCGTCGCTTTGATCTGAGCGTTTGGAACAAATGCAAGTTCAATCTAACGAATACTGCTGTCTCGTATATGTACATACATGGCAAAGTCAATAGTTTATATTTATTAAATAATGGTTTACAACTGTCAGTCGTTTTCAGCTTAAACATACTACGTATACACTTCTTCTGGACTTTGAAAGCAAGTTCTTTGTCAGTGGAGTTTCCCCAATACATTATTCCAAAGCGCAACAATGATGGAATATAAGCTTTGTATGCTATTAAAACTACAGCCTCGTTACATATTTTTGCAAGGTTATGAAGTGCATAGGAATACTGGTTTAGTTTTTTACATACGGTTTCTATATGACATTTCCAGTTTAGGTGACTATCCAAGTGAAGTCCCAGAAAACGGGCACTATCAGTTTCGAGTATTTTTTGATCGTTGTATTTTATATTTAAGTTTAGTTTTTTTGTCCTTTGTTGGAACATCATAATTTGTGTTTTTTCTAAGTTTATTTTAAGTTTATTGTTATTTAACCAATGTATAATGTTATGGATAGACTTATTTATTTCATTCTCATATGATTGAAGGTCACTACATGGTACAATGAGCGTACTATCATCAGCAAACAAGACGGTTTGGTAGTGGGTACATTTCGGCAGATCATTAATAAATATGAGAAAGAGCAAGGGCCCAAGGACACTGCCTTGGGGTACACCGCGGGTAGTATACCTAATGGACGACTTGTGAGCGACTTCTATCTTAGAGTTAGGACAAATTCTATTTAAAACCGTGATTTGTTTTCTTCCATACAGATAGCTTTTGGTTAGGCTCAATATATTTCCTCGAACACCATAACGTTCTATTTTACCCAGCAGTATTGTGTGATCCACGTGATCAAATGCCTTGGACATATCCATGAGTACTGCGGCAATGGGATTTTTTTTGTCAACATTACTAATAATTTTCATAACCAAGTCATTGATTGCATTGTCAATATTTCTATTTTTCCGGAAACCATACTGTTCCTTTGCAAGTATATGATTTTTTTCAAAGAATGAGTTAAGAGAAGTATAAATTACTTTTTCAAATTTTTTTGATAATACTGGTATTAATGCTATTGGACGGTAATTTGAAAGGTTTGTTTTATCACCTTTCTTATGAAGTGGTTTAATTATGGTCGTTTTTAGTATGAAAAATGCGATGCGACTCCATTCCTTTTTTTGTGCTCCATCATTCGTAGTGACAATACTTGACGTTTTGTATTGTATTGTTGACGTATTTCAAACCTAAAAACTAATCATTTATCTTAGCCTATTCCTTTAGATCAGGGGTTCCCAACCTTTTTTTGTCTACAGCCCACTTTAAGAATAAATTATTTTTTAACGCCCCCCTTTTTAAACATACTTAAAAACCGCTAAGTACTTATAACTGATTATTAAAACGCAAATTTATAGTATTCGGACAGAGTATCTTTTATTGAAAATAAAACAAACATAATCAATTCTTATATAAAAACTAATGTGAAGGTTGAATCTGATGCTGTTCAATAAGTTTGTTGATATCAGGTTCCAATTTACTCAAAAACAGCCGCAAGTCGCCACGTTCGGTAACACGCAAACGATTTCTCTTTTTAGTAAGCAGCGTTGCCACAGCACTAAATCCACGTTCACACAAATATGACGATGGGAATGCTATCAAAAATCGTTGAACAATTGACCACAATCCAGGGTACAATTGCGGGATCGGTTTTTGTAGCCAAAATTCTTGATATCCATTTTTGAACTTAATTTTTATTTCTTCGTTTGTTGTCAATTCTATAAGTTCTTCTTCCAGCTGAGGTGACATTGCTGTGTTGACATTTGAAAACGGATCCAACACCCAGTCTGGTATTTCCAAGTTTAAAATGTCCTGGTATCGTTCGGTGAAGTCAATGTGGAGGTTTTCCAAATGTTGGCAGTAGGCAAACAAGTCGTCGTTACTGCAGTATACTGATAAATTCGGAAAATTGTGAAACTCACGTCTGCCCATATTCTTTTTGTGCAGAAGCAGTTTGGCTGCGAAAGCAGCAACGACATTTTTTGTTTTAATTAAATTTAGTTCATCGCCTTGCAGTTGGAGGTTCATGTCGTTGAACATTTTATACAGGTCTGTCATGTAAGCTATATTATCATTCTTTGATGTTATGAGCTTGTTGCGCAGTTCTGTATCTTTAATTTCCAAGAACTCTATCATAGAGTCAAACAGGTTGTAAAATCGAATCAGACAATTGCCTCTTGACAGCCAACGAACTTCAGTATGAAGCAACAAACGGTTGAAATCTTCGTCATTAGTAACACAAAGCTGATGAAATAATCTATCATTCAAAGAGCTGCTACGGATTTTATTGACTGCTTTGATGACATATTGCAGTGATTGAAATAGTCGTTCACTTAAGTTTCTAGCAACCAAATGTTGTCTATGAATAACGCAATGTATAGCAAGGACATCTGGAATTTTATTCTTTAAGTATGCTATGAAGCCTTTATGGCGCCCTGTCATAGCCGGAGCGCCATCCGTAGCAACTGATATAATATTTTTCAAAGGAATCTCTTTCTCTTCACAAAACTTTTCCAATGTATTGAATATGGTTTCGCCTTTTGTATCTGTCTCCAAATTTCTGGCAAACAATAGTTCTTCACGTATTTTCTCATCTTTAATAAACCTCACGTAAGATAGCAACAACGCTTCATTAGTTGGTAAAGTGGACTCATCGAGCTGAATTGAGAATTGACTAGTCCTCAGATGATTGCACAATGATTCTTCAATGTTTTCAGCCATTTCATCAATTCGTCTTTGCACATAATTATTACTCAAAGGAATTTTTCGGATAATATCTGCGGCCGGTTTATGAAGCACAGTAGTTATTACTTCCTTTATTGCTGGCAAAATTAACTCTTCTCCGATGTTGTGTGGTTTGCCTTTTTGAGCAATTAACAAAGAGATATTGTACGAAGCTCGAAGTCCGTCGTCATCTTGCTTAGCAGCCGCCGAAAATAGTTTTGATACACTTGGCTGAGTATTATGCTTCTTCTCTAGGTCTTGAAAATATGCTACATTCTTTTCTGTCTTATCTGGATGCATTTTATTCAAATGATCTTGCAGTCTTGAAGGCTTCATTGCTTCGTTCGAAAATGTTTTTAGACATAGAAGACACAAAGGCGACGACGGGTTTGTGGGATTTTCAATAAATCCGAATTTAATATATTCCGCAGAGTATTGCCGTCTCTTCTTTTTTACTTCCGACATTGTTTTGTTTTAAGAAATACGTAAGTGTTGAAATCAAGTACTGCTTATCTATTATGCGCGAAACCGCAAATGAAAATAAAATAAATTTACGTCGTTTATATAGGATTGCATAAGCAGCACGCACCAACAGGAATAAGACAAACGTGCATAAACTCGTTTATCTCATTCGACGCCCAATCGTACTCGACAAGCAAGAACAAGTATTATAGAACCAGCCGATTGGTATAGGAATGTACAATTCGGATTATTTAACAAAAACTTGTTAAAACATGATTGCCCGCGGTCTTTTATATCGAACCGAGTTTGAGCTATATCTTAATTAATATTAGTTGATGTTCACAAGATGTAGTCGAGAGTCGAGAGCTCAGTCGGTGTCTAAGAGTCTTCCTAGCTAGGTAGATGAAATTATAAATCGACCCCAAAGCCCTACACCAGTGATGTCAGAGTTCGAGGGGAAGGTGGGGCATTTTTACTGGAAAATAGGAATTTTAAACTGACTGGTGGGGCCCCTTTACACAAAAAAGAGGGAATTTCAAACGACTGGTGGGGCCTTTTACACAAAAAAGTGGGGATTCTTAACTGATAAGTGGGGCCAAGAAATATCTCACGTGGGGCCCTAAGGGCCCCATGGGACGGGGGTTTGACATCACTGCCCTACACAATGCCCCCTTTTTTTTCTGGGTCTCTTACCACCCCCCTTTAGGCCTGCAGCGCCCACAAGGGGGCGTTATCGCCCACGTTGGGAAAGACTGCTTTAGATAAACAATAATTATAAGTTGTAGGGATATAAACAGACGTTCTTAGAAAATATAAAGCTTACCCAATATTACTTTGCAAGGCTATGCTTTAGTGAAGGTGGTGTATTCGACTCACTATTGTCATCATCTTATTGCTTAGTTCATTGATTGCCCAGGGCAGGTTCTCCAAACGTTGCAGGTACTGTTCAGGTTTGGGTTTTTATTTGTTCCCGTTTTAAAAAATAATTCTAATGTCGCCACGAAATAATAATAGAAAAATAATGTGATAACGTTTACAGTCACAAGAATACACACACACAAACACACACAAACAGTCTAAATACTTATTCAACGCTAATTGTATTAAATAATTATTCCACACACTCATATTACACCCAAAGCTGCTAAATTAATGTTTAACTAAATTATTATTTTTATTTTTCAATAAACTGTATTTAACTTCATTGTAAAGGTAACACTTATGGGGAAGAGTGAGACAGCTCCGACACAAGTACTATTGTAACTTACTGGGGCTGCCTCAATTTATCTATTAAACAATGTTTTAGTTGAAATAAATATTTTTGGAATTTAGAATTTTTGAATTACTTAAACTAAACTAAACTTTCTGTAAACATAATTATTTAAATCACTTAAATATAATCGCAACGATTTGCAAAAAAATTACATAAATTCATCGTCGATGAGCCCCGCCGCGCGCCGCCACCGGGCGACTGATTTATGAATAACGAGAGTGATGACATTACTTCTGATAGGCAAAAGAAGGGATGGCGATAATGTGTGTACGCTCGAAATAAAACGACGTAAGTACCTATGTGCCAAATCGAATTGCCGTCTTTTATAAATAAAAAGTATTAATAAAACAAAACTGTTTTTCAAAAACCTTAATATGTTTACTCTTTATGTTTTAAAGAAAACAGCTTACGCCTTGATACTCAAAAAAACATAAAAATAGATGGAACTTTGCAATTTTATTGTATCGAGAAAATTTCATTGTATCATGTATTCCTTTTTCAGGATACTAGGCCTTATAGACAAAAAACATACACGAAAATATTGAATCCCTATTCCATATACTTAATAAGGTACACGATAAAGAAAAAGCACATATTTTCAATAAATCACCTTAACATTCGTTGCCACCATCGTTTCCTATCACTTCAGTCATGAATCGGGTGTGTTGATGATCCCCCCGCCCCCCGCCCCCCGCCCGCTGTCGTAAAAACGTGCCATTTTCCAGTGTATTAGTTAGTTAGAGCGACAATCTGCAGCATGTTAGTTACATTGCCACGTAAATGCTTGTCGCCGCATTCGACACACGCACTTAACGGCCAGTGTTTACGCTGTTCTGCCAACTAATCGGTTATTGGAGATTTAGGAACTGTTATTTATGTTGCCATCGTTTTTAAGAAAACTCAAACTCAAACTCAAACTCAAACTCAAAGCATTTATTTCAATTAAACCATTTACAGGCACTTTTGAATTGTCAAGGGGTCAGTCAGTCACAAATATGAAGCTAGTTGCCCATTCCAAAGCGTAGGTTCCTATGGAGAAGAACGGGCAAGAAACTCCATGGACACTCTTTTAAATCATAATGTTGTTACAAAATATTGGTTACATCATTCATGTTGAAATTATACATGTGAGACCAATGTAGAAAGACGTGCACGTAAAAAGCGTCCGTTATAAAAAGATAAAAACAATTCAAAAATTAAAATAAGCCGTGGCAGATAAGAGATGACCAGTCCCTACTGACGGCGCCCGTTCACGAACATGACGCATGGATCAGCACCGTTTAGCTCAACCATTTTGAAGGGAACTTAACGATCCAACACACACGCCACCACCAGCGAGACATTTGAGTGAGCATGACATACTCTCAGCCGCCAGGGCACATTCAAGTCAATGAAAGACGTACTCAGTAAATGGTAGCTTCATAGAAGGTACATGGTCACAGTGCTCACACATGTGCTTTGCAATTATATAATACTATGAGATTGAAGTTATACAATTCAAAGATAATTTATGCAATCTTCAGCAGCAAGAACATTTGTAACGTTATGAAGGAAGTTAAAGAAGAGTACCTACATAGTTACGTTGATAGTATACTTAATTATCATCATTATGGCACCTATTGTGATACAGTAATAAGGATCGACCCCTAATCCAACTAGATCGATTAGGTGACCATAAACTCTTCTGTCATTCAATCATTGCTCTATTGCAAACACATGTTATGCTGAGATCAAAAGGCTTTAATTTCAGAGCTTCAGGAGGCTTCAGCCGTGTTCAGAATCTGGTTTTACTAATGCTCTCAAAGCATCAAACGGCCACAGCTCCTTAGCTCTATAATTTCTAGCATTTCCTTTACCAGCTGACACAGCCATACAACGAAGACTAAAAGATATTAAAAGATGAAGGGTAAAATAAAACAATAACCTACTCTGCTCTAGAAATCAAACCCAGGTTAGAAATATCCACAACCACGACTACCCATAGGTCTTGATCTTAAAATATTGCAGAAAAAAGAGCACAAACGAACAAAAAGTGTTGATCGTATGGCGTATGTGACATTGTGGTACCCTTTGATGTGGCGTCAGCGCTCGACCGTGACGGACGTTCGCGGAACTAACAAAAACTGCGCACACGTGCGCTTGCGCAGCCAAGACGATGTGTCGCAAGCTCAGTTTGGGTGGCATGATGATTATAATAATAATAATTCTTTTATTTTTCAGACAAAGTCCATTACATTATAGTTAATTAAAATAAGTACTTAAAATTGATGTAAAAATCACACATACACAATTAAAATTATCCTCAAACATTCAAATAAAATTGAAATACATACACACGTCATTCACATTCACAATAGTATTAGGTATATAGGGTAGAGCGTAAAACTGAAGGTTTGGACTCGATAGGATTTCAACAGGATTAAAGTGGTTGGATGGTTATGAATGAGCGATGATTCACACTGGTTTTGTGAATATTCTGTTGTTTTCCTACCTAACAATGTGGGTAGGGGCGATAATAGCAATAGTTATTGGCATGTGCAATGGTGACCAAATCTTGTTATAGGCTTTCCTAAGTGGTGAGTCACTCGTCTCCTCGTCTAGTTATGTTGACAGGACATCGGTGAATTTTGCCAGACATCCCGCCTATTCATATGCGGTATGAAGCTACTCCTCACATTCTAACACGTTCAAGTTCAGGGTAGCGCCGCAAACAAGCAACAATACATCATAATCCCTGTCCATTGTCCGAGGCGACATCGTGACAAGTGTCCTCAACATGTGACGAGGCGTGACTGCCCCGCCTCCCTGTGACGAGTGTCGCATGTTGCGGCTGCCAGACACAACAGATGCTGCTGAATATCTGAGCCAGATAATAAACTGTCGTTAGGATTTACCGCTAAATGTTTAGGGCCAATTTCATACTAAAGTGTCGGTATCTAATACGCTTTGATCTGTCATCCATTAAAAAGATAAGGCAAGGCTAGGCAAGAGTCCTCTAGGGACATACTTAGGTAAGTATCTGGTAAAATGTAGGTAGATCATAGTTTTATCAAGGTCCTTTTGATGCAATCGTTATTTCCTTCTATAACTTTACTTACGAAGGGACCCTTTAAGGTGATGTTAGAACTTTGGAACAAACGAACTGAATCAGAACAAGAGCATTCTTTCCATGATATTCTTGACATTTCAATATGGACGGAACAACGAAAGAATGCTCTGTAAATGTATTCAGTAGAGTGGGGATAGAATGTGCTTTCGCTAGTTTGATCTAAACCGATCTGACCTAGATATTCCAAAAATATGAAATTTGAACGATCTTCCAGTCACCTAACCCTGGTGTTATTATCGGCACATTCGAGACTTTGTAACAAAGACAAGTGCGCGGCATGTGTCGAAGCGGAACGTCCCGCCCCCGCTTTGATGTCAAGCCGCCATTGGCTGCTACAGTCACTAAGTGACTATGGCCACGGTCGTGGCCCGTAGGACCCGCGGGGGCAAGTGATGACCTTTTGACTTATTATTTAGATTAGTGATGTGATTTATAAATTGTAGCTAAATTGAGATTGATTAGAGAGAATTGATTAGTCGGGAGTCGGATTCAAACTCAAACTCAAAGCATTTATTTCAATTTAACCATTTACGGGCACTTTTGAATTGTCAAAAACTCAAACTCAAACTCAAAGCATTTATTTCAATTAAACCATTTACAGGCACTTTTGAATTGTCAAGGGGTCAGTCAGTCACAAATATGAAGCTAGTTGCCCATTCCAAAGCGTAGGTTCCTATGGAGAAGAACGGGCAAGAAACTCCATGGACACTCTTTTAAATCATAATGTTGTTACAAAATATTGGTTACATCATTCATGTTGAAATTATACATGTGAGACCAATGTAGAAAGACGTGCACGTAAAAAGCGTCCGTTATAAAAAGATAAAAACAATTCAAAAATTAAAATAAGCCGTGGCAGATAAGAGATGACCAGTCCCTACTGACGGCGCCCGTTCACGAACATGACGCATGGATCAGCACCGTTTAGCTCAACCATTTTGAAGGGAACTTAACGATCCAACACACACGCCACCACCAGCGAGACATTTGAGTGAGCATGACATACTCTCAGCCGCCAGGGCACATTCAAGTCAATGAAAGACGTACTCAGTAAATGGTAGCTTCATAGAAGGTACATGGTCACAGTGCTCACACATGTGCTTTGCAATTATATAATACTATGAGATTGAAGTTATACAATTCAAAGATAATTTATGCAATCTTCAGCAGCTCCGACAATATTTTCGAATGCTAAAATTAAATTAGTTTATGCGCCCTTGTGGAGCTGGACCAGCGTTGAGCCAAGCATTTTTGTCACCTATATAATCCCCCAGCTTATAATATGCTTGGTAGCATAGTGTGCGTTTTATACAAGATTTAAATTTAGTTTCATTTAGTTGTAGTATGTGGGGAGGTATTTTATTATAACATTTTAAACAGTACCCCATGAAAGATGAGTCTACTTTCGCCAGTCTGAAACCCGGTTGAACTAATTGATCCCTATTTCTAGTACTATAATTGTGTCTTTCACCTCTTTTACTGAAAAGATTAAGATTTTTCCTGACGTACATGATGTTTTCATATATATATTGACAAGGTACCGTCATGATGTTAATGTTTTTAAACAGTTCCCTTAGAGAATCGCGCCTGCGGAGGCAATATATTGCTCTAATGGCTCTTTTCTGCAGAATAAAAATAGAGTCGATATCTGCAGCCCGTCCCCATAGTAAAATACCGTAAGACATGATACTATGAAAGTAACTGAAATAGACTAGCCTTGCGGTATCTACATCAGTAAATTGACGGATTTTTCTTACAGCATATGCTGCTGAACTTAGCCGTCCTGCAAGAGATGTTAAATGCGGACCCCATTTCAGCCTTGAGTCGAGCGTGATCCCCAGGAAAACAGTTTTATCAACGAATTCTAGTTTCTCCCTATTCAATACTATATCACAATCACTACTTTTAACATTCGGTAAAGCAAATCTTATGCATTTCGTTTTTTTCCCATTTAATACTAAATTATTTGCAGTAAACCAATTTTGGACCTGCAGTAGGGCGTTATTTACGTCGTCAAGATTTGATGCACGTCTATTTATCTTAAAAATTAGGGAAGTATCGTCAGCAAATAACACCATTTGTGGTTGGTTTTTTAATAAATGGGGTAGATCATTAATATAAACTAAAAAGAGGAAAGGACCTAAAATCGAGCCTTGTGGAACACCCATTTTTACTTTTAGACCCAGTGAATTGACACCATTAATTTGGACTTGCTGTTGTCTATCATTTAAATAAGATTTTACTAAACTGAGCGCAAGTTTACCTAGTCCGTAATGCTCAAGTTTCAAGAGTAAGGTTTCATGATTTACGCAGTCAAATGCCTTCGAGAGGTCGCAAAAGATTCCTATGGCATCTTGAGCCTCCTCCCACGCTGTAAATATGTCAGTCAGGAATATGAAGCTAGTTGCCCATTCCAAAGCGTAGGTTCCTATTTTATATCATAATATTGTTACAAAATATTGGTTACATCATTCATGTTGATATGATACATTTGAGTACAATGTAGAAAGACGTGCACGTAAAAAGCATCCGTAATAAAAATATAAAAGCAATTCAAAAATTAAAATAAGCCATGGTAGGTAAGAGATGACCAGTCCCTACTGACGGCGCCCGTTCACGAACATCATTAACACACGATTAAAAGTTTGTGTTTTATCCGATTCCTTAAAGCTGTCATTTTAAAATCACTTCCAAGTTGAATGGTAAAAGTTAGGTACGGCAGATAATGTAGGTATGGCAGATAACGCTATTAAACGAGTGGTAAGTTTTCTCAGGAAAGGATTTCAATTCTTACGAAGAGAAAATAAAATGGTCTTAGAAAAGAATACTTAGAATGAATTGATGTATTGGACGTGTGATGAGACATTAGCTAATGTAAAGTTTAAAATAAATTGCGAAATTGCCGTGACAGTTGTCTCATTTCTGCCAAATGTCAAAAATGTACACGTTGTATAAAATGTATTAAAGAAAATACTACTTACGTTGATAAATGAAAAAATCGACCAAATGCGTGTCGGACCACGCACAGTGGAGGGTTCCGTAGTTGGGATGAAGTTATCCCGAGAACAAACTTAATATTGTAGTTGAAAAACATGTTCTCCCATACATCCCAACTGCAAATGTAAGTTTTTACGCACAATATTCAGAGATTTACCTTGTTATTTTAAGACCATAGACTTCTTACAGGTTTTCCTGTTATCTATGAGTTAAGAGCCATTATCTGTATTTTTCAAAATTTTAGACTCAGTAGTTTCGGAGATAAGGGGGTTTAGTAAATGGGATACCTTCTTTTCGCATAATGTTCTTTGTCCTAATATACTTCGGCATAACGATTTTGGCACAATTTGTTTTGGCATAATAATACTTCGGCATAATTTTTTTAGGCATACATTTTATGTTGGCATAATCATCTTAAAGACTAATTTGTTTTGGCATAAATTTGATTCGCATAACGTTAGTAGGCCTAAGAACCGAATTGCTGCAAAACCGACTCCACGTAGTCTTGTTTGTCCTACCCCTAGAGTGTAATTTAAAATCGCGTAGGCGCGTAGGGGCGAGGCGGCCCGCGGGCTGAGGAGCAGGCGCCTGCGAGCGAGCCGCCGCGGCTGAGGCTGGCCGGCGAAGCCGGCCAACAAGCCGAAGCTGCGGTGGTGAGCGAAAGCCGTCTGCGACGATTAGCACGCGTGGGGCCGCCGGAGGCCCGCAGCGCCGGAGCCGTGACAGAAACCCTGCCTGCTGCATGTTGCATGCTCGCTTGAATGCTGCATGCTGCATGCCTGCTTGCATGCTGCATGCTTGCTTGCATGCTGCATGCTTGCTTGCATGCTTTAACCTTATGCTTAATAAATTTATGCTTTAACTTTATGCTTAATAAATGTATGCTTTAGAATATTATGCTTAATCATTATTATGGTTAGAGAAATTATGCTTAAAAAAATTATGCGTAAGCTGTTATGCGTCATTATATTATGCGAAAATATAATTATGCCAAACAACATTATGCTAAGTTATATTAGGTCTTAAAATTTTATGCAAATGGATAGGGAACCTTAGTAAATTTTTGTAAATTTACTTAAATATCTTTAAAAGTAGTATTATTTATTTTAAAATTCTCATTTAATTTCATTCTCATTCTCAATCCTCACAACAAGTCTTTCCATTTGATACCAATGCCACGCGGTACAGTTCGCAAAACTTTGATTTTTTATTTTCCAATTTGCCCTTCGAAAAGTGACCTTCTTCTTCTATTGTTCAAACTTAATAGTTTATGATATATTATTGTCAGTGCACGCGGGCTGTTTATGATATTGTCAATGTCGCAGTAATATTGCATTTCACGAACGTACGAGCTCCGGAGCTACGTACCTACTAAAAGGTTTTGTCCGCGGGGTTACCAGAGTAATTTGTTGGTATAAAGTGCAAACTATGGCCTCAACTTAGATGTCCTGCAGTGTCAGACCTCTCTATCACCATCCAGACGTTCGTCAAGCAAACACTTTTCCATTTTTGTACGACACTTGCACTCTCACGGCATGCACCATAAGTGCCAAGTCTTACAACGACGCTACTAGTAGTACTAGTACTACCTATAAGAGGTACTTTGCGCAGTAGGTGTGAAGCCTCAAACGATTTCGAGCAGTAATCGCCAAGAAACTTAAATAAGCAAGTATCTGCGTGGCGCATGGCGTGGTGAATTGAAGAAGACCATAGAATTTTCAAAACACAAATAGGTACTCAAAATTTAAAATATTTTATTTTACATAAGTAAACTGAAATCCCCATGTACCTACACTTATGTAACGTCAGAAACTAGGTGCACGGTTCCAATCGATCGTTTCCCATGGAGAAGAGCCGGCAAGAAACTCCACGGTTTCTGTTTAAAAAATATTTGGCTAATACAATATTTTCAAAAAATTGTGTTATGGGAGGACAGTAGATACTACCTACCTACGTACACGTCCAGACTTCAGTATCGATTGTTTTACTTAGACGTAAGTATATCAAAGTGAATTAGTACATGGTACCTATTGTACCCGCTACTGTTGCCAATTGCATTTTTCAGCGTGACAGTGAAGAGAATCCCACGTCATTGTAATAAAACAAATGACTAACATTAATGACTGTTACTGTTAATTTAAATGTTTCGCGTTAAGGGTCAAGACTGCAAGAGCTAACAAAGTATTTTAAAATTTGTCTGTTAAAAAACTTTTTACAAAATAATTGACCCGACATAAAAAACAAAACAAAAAACGAAAATATAGAACCAAAGACACCAACTTCCGAAATTAAAGTTATTTTGCACTTTTTAGTGTTCTTTTTTAAGTCGGTTCCATTTTTTGTGAAAAGTTGCACTACCACATACACATTCCAATACCACTACCACTAGTGGGAAAAATACGTATCATTGAAGCTAACTCAAAAACTACCCAAGCAAAGTTAATACAATTTATATAGGTCTACCACTGAAGTATAACTTACCAAACAGAAAAAGAATCATCAAAATCATTTAGCAACTGGCGGAGAAAGCGCGTAAAAAACAAAAAAAAAAACATAAGTGCAGTCGAATTGAGAACGAGGAGGTTCTCAATTCGACTGCACTTATGTTTTTTTTTTCCTCCTTTTGAAGTCGGTTAAAAACGGCTTAAAATTTTGACATAGCACCAAAGGTAAGGGAAATAAAATGGTCAAAGAAGAACTTGCAAGAAAACGTGCACAAACTACCTGAGGTTATGCAGATCCACTATGTCTTAATTGACAAGTATTTTTATGATAAAATCTCGCCTAATAGATAACTCAATAACACATTATTGAGTTATTAGTTATAAATCCTGAAGACTTTGCCTAGACGAGTTTAATGAAGTCCTGAAAACTTAATTACGAACCTACCCTCCATTTATTCAGATAGGGCTATGTATCCACTTATATAAAGGGTATTTCAACAAGAACTTTGTTTTTCAATTGGGGCTACACCAAGAACGTGATAGTTTTGACATTTAGTTTTTGGCGGTATTCGTAGTAGGTGCTTTGGCAATTGTTACAATGAATTCAATTTTGCTCGAAAATCGCATTAAAATAATTCAAATCCACTATGAAAATGGTCGTTCTGTTAAAGTTACATTTCGTAAAATTCGTGATATTTTCGGACAACATAATCGTCCTTCTGAGACCGCTATTAAGAATTTGGTCGCGAAATTTGAGTCGACAGGCTCGGTACAAAATGTGCCAATACCAACACGTGTTCGACCGGGTCGTTCAACAGAAAACATCGCCGCCGTGAGCCACAGTGTTGAAGAAGATCAAAATTTGTCAATTTCACGAAGTTCTCAATAATTGGGGTTATCCAAAAGCACAACATGGCGAATTTTGCGAAAGGATTTGGCTTTGAAGCCTTACAAGATTCAACTGGTGCAAGAATTGAAGCTGACCGACCATTCAAATCGCGCAGATTCGCTCAGTTCATTCAGGTACAACCTGCTGGTTTTTCTGAAAAAATCATTTTTTCAGACGAAGCCCATTTTCATTTGTCAGGGTACGTCAACAAGCAAAATTGCCGCGTTTGGGCTTCTGAAAATCCTAAAGCAATTATTGAGAAGCCTTTGCATGCTCAACATGTCACTGTGTGGTGCGCTATGTGGTCTGGAGGCGTGATTAGGCCGTTTTTTTTTTAAGGTGAGGCTGGAAATCCGGTAACAGTCAATGGATCACGGTATCGCGAGATGTTAACCACTAAATTTTGGCCTATTATTGATGACATAGATATCATTGAAAAGTGGTTTCAACAGGACGGTGCCACATGTCACACAGCCAATGAAACGATCAATTTATTGCAAACCAAATTTCCCGATCGCATAATTTCGCGAAATTCAGCTGTTAAGTGGCCAGCCAGATCGTGTGATTTAACACCACTGAATTATTTTTTGTGGGGCTATGTTAAGGACAGAGTCTATACGGAGCCAATCGAATTGATTGCAGCCTTAAAACTCAAAATCCGTGATGTCATTAACGAAATAGACCCTCCATTTTGCCAAAAAGTGATTAAAAAGTTTGATGAAAGAATCAACATCTGTCAGCGTGGTCGTGGTGGACATTTGCCAGATATCATTTTTCATTAATAATTGCCAAACTTTTCTCTTTGTAATACAATAAAAACATTATTCATTTTCCTCCAAATTCTTTATTTTATTTTGTTTTAGAAAACAAAGTTCTTGTTGAAAAACCCTGTACATACACTCACAAGGCTATGCGACCTTGGTAAATCCCTACATCGGCAACAGCCCCTACTGAAGAACCTGTACGTACTTACGTTTATCTTTCAGAAAATAATGCAAAAACTCTCCGTAAATTCTAATTGCACCGCCTCTAAAATAAGTACAGTCGTATAAATAAACTAGTGACATGTTATTTTGTCACCGTCGAGCAACAAGACAACGAGTGCGCGCCATTAGTCAAGCATTTTGTTCAGGACTCGCTAATTTGTACCCCGACGAGCGAGGAGTGGATGCATTTTATTTGTTCGAGTGTACTTTGTCACCGATATGGGCAGCTTGGCTGAATAATGTGCTGTTTCGTGGTCACTTTTTGATGTATTTGGGAGTGAGAGATGCTGTGTTATTTGTTTTTTTTGTTTGAATTCCGGGCGTTGAACGGATTTTATTGAAACTAGCTTCTGCCCGCGACTTCGTTCGCGCGGAAGTCGCAAGACACCACAATTCTACGTTTAGAGATATATATTCTCAAAAAAGACACAAAGTCACTTGAGGACAATGCTTAAAATAAATTATAATTATAAAGTTCGTCCCAGACGTCACGGTAGCAATTATGATACACCATCCAATGCATTCAGCCTTTAGGAAGGGTGTTATTTGTGATTAAATATTCAGCTAATTGGTTTTTGAATGCATTGAATGAGCGTAACTTTTTTACTGAGGGTATTCTGTTACCTAATTGTGCTCCTTCAAAAGTACATTTTTTTGCCAAACTTAATTCTCATCTTCGGTAAAATCAGAAAACTAGCTCGGCGAGTGCTACGTTGGGTTACTTGTTTTAGTTTAGTAAACGATAAATTTGTCAGATACTTTTGCTGAGTACCTTACGAATGAAAATACATGTATTGTGAATATATAGCTGTCTAAAGTTCATTATTTTGGTTTCTTCATACATTTTGCATGTTGATGTTCAATATCATTTTTATTATTTTGTTTTGTGCAACTTGGAGACTTCCTAGCTTCGTCTTGGCCGCGCTACCCCAAATTTAAACCAGATATAGGAGGTGTGGTTTTACTAAGTCGTTATAGATAGTGTGACGCAGCCTATGTGCAATATATAGAACTATGTTTTACTAAGTCGTTATAGATAGTGTGACGCAGCCTATGTGCAATATATAGAACTATGTTTTACTAAGTCGTTATAGATAGTGTGACGCAGCCTATGTGCAATATATAGAACTATGTTTTACTAAGTCGTTATAGATAGTGTGACGCAGCCTATGTGCAATATATAGAACTATGTTTTACTAAGTCGTTATAGATAGTGTGACGCAGCCTATGTGCAATATATAGAACTATGTTTTACTAAGTCGTTATAGATAGTGTGACGCAGCCTATGTGCAATATATAGAACTATGTTTTACTAAGTCGTTATAGATAGTGTGACGCAGCCTATGTGCAATATATAGAACTATGTTTTACTAAGTCGTTATAGATAGTGTGACGCAGCCTATGTGCAATATATAGAACTATGTTTTACTAAGTCGTTATAGATAGTGTGACGCAGCCTATGTGCAATATATAGAACTATGTTTTACTAAGTCGTTATAGATAGTGTGACGCAGCCTATGTGCAATATATAGAACTATGTTTTACTAAGTCGTTATAGATAGTGTGACGCAGCCTATGTGCAATATATAGAACTATGTTTTACTAAGTCGTTATAGATAGTGTGACGCAGCCTATGTGCAATATATAGAACTATGTTTTACTAAGTCGTTATAGATAGTGTGACGCAGCCTATGTGCAATATATAGAACTATGTTTTACTAAGTCGTTATAGATAGTGTGACGCAGCCTATGTGCAATATATAGAACTATGTTTTACTAAGTCGTTATAGATAGTGTGACGCAGCCTATGTGCAATATATAGAACTATGTTTTACTAAGTCGTTATAGATACCCAAGTAGCACAAAACTGCATTATAAGATGTCACAAGAGGTAACATCGGTAACTTTAGCACTTATGAAGAGTTATTACAGTACACTCGACCTGCAATAGGTGAAAAGTGAGTTTTCACCTGAATAAGAACGTTATTATGCGTCACGGAAACCACACTGTAACGCTTGCAGCGTTGATATAGGTAACAAGTTCAGTATTATACAGCTTTAAGCAATTTAAAGGTTTTTTGTGGACTTTAACTAAGCTATATTCTGAATTGAAGACCACAAGTGTACCCTTAGACCACTTGCATTTTAAGAAATAACACGTGAGCTACTGTAATGTAATCAGTTATTCTGTGGCTTCAAATAACAAAGATATAATGCTTTTTGCTGCACACAGTGGAATTTGTGTAATGTTAATCAGCTTGTTACACGCAATCGTATAATAGCTCTTATAAAGCCCACATGATCACTATGGGTGAACATTATATGATGCTAAGTTAAAGCAAACTGCTCTATATTAGCTCACATGCTACCCATAATCTCCGTGAGAGCTGAATACTTGTACTATCGTTGACAATTAATCCACTAGTGCCGTTAAATAAGACCTTGAAGACTTCTTTATTCAGCGCTTCGTAGGTAAGTATACTAATCGCGTCGTTTAAGATATTGTGATATGTGGATATATAAAAAAAGGACTGGCGGAATACGCCGAAAAATTAATGCAGAATATTTGAGGATTCTAAACAGAAATACAGATGATACAGTGAACATTGAACAGGCTACACGTTTTGTGAACAATGGTCCAAGTGTGAATGAAATTTTAGAACAGGAGGGTTCCGTATTCGAAAATGTTGGTGTAAAAGCACGTGCAGATTTAGATGGACAAAACTCTTCAAGTATACAGCGAATGTTAAAAGATAGTGGTAACGTATTGTGCAGTAATGACAATGAATATAGATGGGCAGATAGATCTAACTATTCTGCAAGTTCGGACAGTGACAATGTATGTAGTAATTATGATAAAAAAGAAAAATTTCGAGAAAATATAAGAAAATGGGCCATTCAAAAAAATATTGCACACACAGCTTTAAAGGATCTGTCAAAAGTTATCAATGAATTTATTCCAAATACATTACCTAATGACCCCAGGACTATTTTAGCTACACCCAGACAAATCACCTTAAAAATAATCGAAGGAGGTGAATACTGGCACAATGGAATAATAATACCTTTGCAAAAAATATTGCTTTGTTGGGTTTGTTGAAATTGTTTCTGGAGCTTCTTAGCTCCAGAACATGGATGGTTTACCAATCTTCAAAAGTTCTAAAAAAGAGTTTTGGCCTATACTTTGCAACGTTTTCGAGAATCCTTGCTTCAGGCCATTTGTTATTGGCATTTATTTTGGAATAGGTAAACCGAAAAATTTGAATACTTATTTAGAAGATTTTATTAATGAAATGGAAGTATTTCTTCGGGATGGTATTCGCGTCGAAATTTATTTCGCCATCAGCGGCATATGGATTCGATGTTCCCGGCACGCTGCAGTGGGCATTGTCGTCGGTATCCGTATTTTGTTCCATTCGACGCAATTCCTTATCTGCCTCTTCGTATGTAGGTATAAAATTTCTCTTTAAAACACATTTGTACGAGTTCCATTCTGGTCCTGGACTAGAATGACCGTCTTTTATTAATTTAGATGCAAATTTGATATTTTTTGGTGGCCAGCGGACAATCCCTTTCGATTCCCACAGCGTGGGAACGATGGTCAGTTTAGGTACATCGTACTCGATCGTCTGTACTATTTTAAAAGCCATAATATTTCTCTGAAAAGAAAAACAATTGATAATTAAATAGGTATAATGTACGTAATTTCTTTTTTACCTATCTACTGTGTATGGACTGTCCCACCCCAACGCTCCATGCATAAAACTAAACAAGACGTACCAACTGGAATTAGTTTACGATTGAAACAATACGTCTGTGCACGAATGAAAGTAACGATAAGTCCAATCCGCGATACACACCCGACTGCGAGGAGGGGGGGTGTTCCCGCGCCTCACCTCATAGGCGAACATTACACGGTCATGCAAGCGTCAATCATTTCCATCAATCATGAATGATGGAATTTTATCGCCTACAATTTTCGTCATGCAAACGTCAATCATCGCATTAGACGGTAGGTTTTTCGTCAATCAAAATTTTGTCTGTGGCAAAACTGACAGCAAAACCTATCGTGTAATGTTCGCCATAGACTCATACTCTGACTGCACTTAGATCGTTCATCGTTCATTTCACAATGACCACACTGTTTAAAAGCCTGAGCTTTTAAAAAGTTTTACCTAATTATGTCTACTTTGGTGGAGAAAACTTTGATACTTACTAAGTACATGATTAACATACGCTAATCCAAAAAATATAGGATGATGTGATGATGATGAGGCTTAATTCGCGGATCCCTAAAATTCCTGCAGAGTTTATCGGTTCACTGATGATTACCTACAGTTATTTGCATACATGTTACCCACTATCAAGCTTTACATGAATCTGTAGCTGACTTGTGTAACACAAGAACCACTCGTAACAGCTCGTTACTGATTCATGTACCACGAGTGGACACTTAAACTGCTCATGCCGTTTGATTGTGGTTAATACGGTACACATTGCTTGTCTGCCATTTTTTAGATTCTAACCTATGTATACAATATAATAACAATTAGTTTTTGTTTAGTCAACGAAAATAACAACAGAATTTGAATAGGAAATGTAATGATTTTACACGTAAACAGCTTATTGTCAAATTACAAAGGAAAAATAAAAAGACTTAATTTTTTATAATAATATCATCAACCTATTTTATACTATAATTTTCAAGTAAACAGTGATATTTTGAGAGCGCGTGAAAATTTTCGTCTATTATTATATAGTATTTGACAATAAACTCTCTTTCCCATTCGAACTTCCTGGACATGGAGGAAAAACAAAGTTTTACTTACCGATAACATATATTTGCCTATATTTCCCACAAACACGTTACAAAATGGTTCACACAAAACATATCAAAATAATCAGTAGTAGGGTGAAAATTATTCACAATTTTGCCACTTGTGAATTGTCAGCTCCATAAAAGAGTTACTAATATCCTGGAGTGTATTTTGTGCTGAAAAATAGGTAATAAGTACTCTATTATTTCAGCCCTTGTGGTTTATAAAAGGTAACACATACCCTGATAATCAGTCATTATTCAGCTCTTGGGGCGACTGTTACCTTTAATAATGCTCAAATAACGCTGATATAGTGCAACCAGCTCCATTATTCAGCTAACAGCTGATTAATTTGTGCCCAAATCAGAGTTATATCAGCTGAGTAGGCGCCTCTAACGCTCTTATTCAGCAGGTTTATTCAGCTGAAGATTCCATTGTGAACAGTGATTCAGCTACTATTCAGCGCTTCTGTGCTACTTGGGTAGTGTGACGCAGCCTATGTGCAATATATAGAACTATGTTTTACTAAGTCGTTATAGATAGTGTGACGCAGCCTATGTGCAATATATAGAACTATGTTTTGGAGGGACCCTATAGTGACGTAAGCTTTGTTTTTATATGATCCAAGTGAACAGTCCACGATAGAGAACTATCCATTCTATTTTTCACAAGATTTTTGCTGTAAGGGCCCATTGCTAATAACTAATGGATTATGTGGAGTTATTATATTATTTTTGGCTTTAAACAAGATCTGGCACGTTTTAAAAATACATATTTATCGTTAATAAGTTGTATTGAAACCATGATCAAAGGGTGTTTAAATCAAGTGTCATCTGCGTAAAGAGTAAGATGGCCATGTATTTAGTTGAATTTCCTTAATATTATTTATATAGATTAAAAAGAGCAGGGGCCCCAAAACTGAACCTTGGCAAACTCCACACGGTAATGCGCCACTTTGAAAATTATTTATTGAACGGTTTATGTACACACATATAAACAAACAATAAAAAAGGAACAGAAAAATACGTACAAGAGTGATGCTTATTTCTAAAGGAATCTCTTCCAGCATACCCGCGATCGGAGAGTGGATAAAAAGAGATGTAGACAACGTGTGTACAAGAAGAAGATAAAATACATAAAATAAAATAAAAAATACTATTCACTAATTTAAAATAAACATACAATATGAGAATATAATTACATACATACTTCTAAAATAAAATATCAGTTTCTAGCTTTTTAAATACCAATTCATGAGTTTCGGTGTCGAACGCTTTTTTAAGGTCAATAATGATACCAAGGACTATGTTTTTTATCTACATTTTGCTTAATTTTAGTAACGAGGCCAACTCTAGCTGTTGTGTGCCGCTTTTTGATTTTAAAACCGTATTGCTTTAGATTTTAAATGTGATTCTAATCGGTTGTGTAGGACTTTTTCTTATATTTTTGATAACACAGGCAACACTGAAAAAGGTCAAAACTAGTAAAATAACAGCCACAGATTTATTACAAAAAATCTCAGGTATTCTGCAATACTAACAACGTTTTAAGATCTTTGTAACTAACAATTATGGAGAAAACATCATCATCATGATCATCAGCCTGCAGCAGTCCACTGCTGGACATAGGCCTCTCCAATTGCACGACATTCAGCTCGATTCTCGGCTATTCTTGTCCAGCTGCTGCCAGCCACCCTGCGAAGATCGTCACTCCACATATGGACAAATAATAATTAGTCTGAAATAAATGAATTTAATTAATGCATTTAATAAATACTAAGTTTGTAGTTTCGGTCTCAGCAGCCAAAATATAAAGAGAGTCAGGACTGGTGCCGTGGGAACAAGCACCGTACAATAATTGTCCTCGTCGAAACCCGCAGCCTTCGGTTCTTTCCCATTGCTTGCGAAGGTTTTCGTTTTTAGTAAATTATTGAACGCCTGCGTTCCCGCATAATTATACTACCTATTGGCAGACCACTTATACACTGACTGGCGCATTCTTACAGATTATTCTTGATGAACAGCTATCACTAAAATAACATAGTAGTAGATTGTAAACACACGGGATTCCTCATTAAGAGTCACTTAACCATAGATGTTTATTTTTATTATAACCAATTAACCATAGATGACAGAAGGCTTAAACTTAATGTTTTTCTGTGAACGTTCTACGAACTATCACATATAGTATTACAAAATGTAAAAAAGAAGCACAAAATATATCAAGTGTTGGGAATCGAACTCAGGTTTGTAAAGCAGTCGAGATCTGCATCGAGCATCTATCCGGTAGTATTAGCGTGATGCTGGAACATAGGTAAATTCCGAATAACAGACAAACTATTGTATGTTTATAGACAAAAAATCTAAAAACTATATTTTCGGCATTAGAATCGTTCCCAATCAGACCCCGTAGCAATAAAGTTTTTTTTTTTCAAAAATATTCTATGTACAGTTTTGACTTCGCTACTAAATAGTAGCGAAGTCAAAACGAGAACGGCGCCTGTCAGAACATAACTGAAACATATGGGCCCTTTCCTCCTCTTTACAAATCAAACCTCTTTGTGATTCAAATAGTGCTCTACTTGGGCTCCAGAAATCCTTTATTATGTAGGTACTATTTAATCAAATTCAGTCCCCGCTGCCGTTTCTTTAACTTTACGAGTAATTCAAGCGCGCAGACGGGCAATTTAATGACATAATTAAAACTTAAACCAAATTAATAACAAACAAGCTCCAATTAATAACCATTCCGTAGCAACATCGCTATTAATCACCGATATCACCGACAGATCGCCACTCCGTTAATTATAGCCGTCTCGCAGCTGCGTGATAAATATTTTCTAACAGTCGTGAAAACAGACTGAAAATTATCTTCAGCAGTTTAGGGTTACAGTCATTTGTTGTTGACTGTCGCGGTGTCACCGCGGAATGACGGATCGTGTCTGCCGGAGTGACGGTCCGTAGGTTTGACGTCTCGCGCCTCTGGCGGCCTGTCACTGTGACGAGTCGTGACGTTTATTAGACGGATGCAACAGGAGATGCGTGCGCGCATGACTGTCGGGGTTGAAATAGTTCTATGTTTGTTATTAAGTGTAATGCGATACGAATGTTTTGTTTTTACAAAAATATCAAAGTGGAATGTCTGTTTTATTTTTAGAATTTTATTTTTAATCGTTTGGTGCCGAATATTATCGTAACACACTGTATTTTAAGTTTTAGGGACACTGAATTAATATTTGTAAAATTTTTTTCTAATCTTCTGCTGATAATTCACATGTGAAGTTATTTTCCCAATCTGGAAAATGAATAAATATATACCTATTTAAAGTAAAGCACTTTTCTGATGTAGTTACTTATTATTTCGTTCAATTTAACTACAGATTAGCGACCCAATATAATATCAAACCGGCTCAAAACTTAACAAGCTAACGTTTTACGACACAGTTGCGCGGGCGCAGGTGTCGAGTGTCGGCACAAAACGAGGAGAGTCGGCGGTGGCGACATCAAAGTGGTGTCGCGTGACACTCGACCCGATACCTTTGACTTAATTATGAACTGCTAGACGGCTGTAGGGTTGAGTTGCAGGAACTAGAGTTTACTGGGTGAACCAAATTAATCTGTTAGTTTATGATAAAAGAAAGTCTTCAGATGTTTAGAGTTCTGGATCTTAATCTGCAATGACTAACGATTCCGAAGGGAAACTTTGAATTAATCAAATGGAAGTCAAAGTATTTACTTCAATTAAACCATTTTACAGGTACTTGCGAACTGTCAAAGTGTTCATTCCATCCATGGACACTACTGGGTGAGGTTGTTTTATCCAATCCTGGATTATCATCCTCCACCGTTGAATTGAACTACTGCGGTTTCGCTGCTATGGTTTCGCGGCGGAGATGTGCTGCCGGCGTTATTAATTAATTTTACAATACATTCATTCAATATTATCACATTAATTTAAAATAGATTATTAACATTATTTATAAATTCAATTTAGAATAAAATCGTTTTTCCAGTAACCATAATTTTATCTTTTTAAAAAATAAATTATTAGCTTACTCTTTAAAGTTTGAATTAAATTATTTGTTTTTTTGGCCACAGACCCCAGTGGTGGTGGCATGGGCAACCCCAACGTGGCCGGCACCGGCGCCCAGCAGTACGGAGAGGTGAACCAACTCGGAGGAGTGTTTGTGAACGGGAGACCCTTACCCAACGCCGTCAGACTACGGATAGTCGAGCTAGCACAATTGGGGATCAGGTAAGCAGTGATAGTGAACAGGAGACCCTTACACAACGCCGTCAGACTACGGATAGTCGAGCTAGCACAATTGGGGATCAGGTAAGCAGTGATAGTGAACAGGAGACCCTTACACAACGCCGTCAGACTACGGATAGTCGAGCTAGCACAATTGGGGATCAGGTAAGCAGTGATAGTGAACAGGAGACCCTTACACAACGCCGTCAGACTACGGATAGTCGAGCTAGCACAATTGGGGATCAGGTAAGCAGTGATAGTGAACAGGAGACCCTTACACAACGCCGTCAGACTACGGATAGTCGAGCTAGCACAATTGGGGATCAGGTAAGCAGTGATAGTGAACAGGAGACCCTTACCCAACGCCGTCAGACTACGGATAGTCGAGCTAGCACAATTGGGGATCAGGTAAGCAGTGATAGTGAACAGGAGACTCTTACACAACGCCGTCAGACTACGGATAGTCGAGCTAGCACAATTGGGGATCAGGTAAGCAGTGATAGTGAACAGGAGACCCTTACACAACGCCGTCAGACTACGGATAGTCGAGCTAGCACAATTGGGGATCAGGTAAGCAGTGATAGTGAACAGGAGACCCTTACACAACGCCGTCAGACTACGGATAGTCGAGCTAGCACAATTGGGGATCAGGTAAGCAGTGATAGTGAACAGGAGACCCTTACACAACGCCGTCAGGCTACGGATAGTCGAGCTAGCACAATTGGAGATCAGGTAAGCAGTGATAGTGAACAGGAGACCCTTACACAACGCCGTCAGGCTACGGATAGTCGAGCTAGCACAATTGGGGATCAGGTAAGCAGTGATAATGAAGGGGAGACCCTTACACAACGCCGTCAGGCTACGGATAGTCGAGCTAGCACAATTGGGGATCAGGTAAGCAGTGATAGTGAAGGGGAGACCCCTACCCAACGCCGTCAGGCTACGGATAGTCGAGCTAGCACAACTGGGGATCAGGTAAGCAGCGATAGTCAACGGGAGACCCCTACCCAACCCCGTCAGGCTACGTATAGTCGAGGTAGCACAACTAGGGATCATGTAAGCAGTTTTACTGGTGCATTACATTACCAGCGATCGGAACATTTAGAGTACATTTACCTAAACTTCAAGGAAGTAAGTAACATGAAGACTGGATCCTCCCTCTAAAATCTCGGAATTAAAGTCATTGACATCCCGGTATTTAAGAATTTACAAATTATTTATCGCACTTCAAATACATTCGTAACAAAATATTATTTCGAAAGCGAAACAATTATGATTCTTCGAAACCAAAAAAGCCCTCCTACCCTCCTTCCCGAAATGTCTCAGCTGAGTTTAGATTTGTGCCGGTTGTAAGTAATAGGCTCTCCCCCAGTTACATAACACTTAAGAACATAACTGGTGAAATGTGCTACTACTTACCGTTCGGGGAACACGAGCGTGATGCTATTTTATTTGACAAGAAACTCGAAAGTTTCGATTCGAAACAATTATTTGTTACGAATGTATTCGAAGTCCACTAAATACTCGTGTTTTGGTTATTTTATTATTATTCTTAAATCCCGGATTGAAGGATCATGTTTGTTATTCCGGGATTTCAGAAAGCCATATTATCCACTCTTTGTTATATACTAGGTACTTACTCCCTTGAAGTTTAGGCAAAATATATACAGTTAGAATTATTTTGCGATTCCAATCTCTGTTCATTACATAGTTTAGCAGCACAACTAGGAATCTGGTAAGCATTGAGTCGTAAGGTTGGCCAGTTCATAGACAGTTTGAAATTGTATTGTGTTGGACTCTGTTACTGCTAATGATGATGGCTGATAGTATACTTGCTCATTGCAGTGACGTGACTATCGCGTTTAATCTTTACAACAACTTATTATTTATATTGTCTATCATAGCTGTCGATAGCGTGATAGAGTTATCTTATCTCTTCTTTTAATCCTCCGATAATCCACTTCTTTCTCCATAAAAATAACTCAAGCATGTTAATATTGTAGTTAACACCACATTCTGATTTAGATATGGATTATAAGTAACTTATGCAATCATATAAGTAAGCATTTTTACCGTCCTTCAGTTGAGCTGGATTACAAATTGATTTTCTATCAATATAAGGTTATTCGCAGCAGTCTCGAGAACCGTTGAATAACAAACATTCTCTATTTCTATACTATCAGATAATCGGCTATTATTCCTTATCAATAGTTTCATTACATGAACTAATACAGTGTTAGTGTAACCTCTGCTGATAATCTGGGAGTTAGAGAAAAGAAAACACTCTACTTGAGACGTATGAACTGTTTCACTAACCATGACAACTATCATTCATTTTTGTTCTTGTGATTACCAAAACTGTGTTCTTATTGATATTGTTTACGAATGATACACGAATTTACATTAAATATATTTTTAAAGTTGGTTTAAGTCGTGACATAGACTTTGTATAAGTAAGACAATTTTTTGTGTACAGAGCAGCAGAGCCTACAGAACGAATACTACGATGAAAATGATTAGAGTATTCGACTGACATCATTAGAATGTTTTGTAATGATCGCCTACTTCTAAGGTTCACTCGACAGGCAACCATTGCAGTGAAGACTTTAAGAAACCCTAGACTCTTTGCAGCCTAGCATAAAACAAGTCTAACCTTGTTTGTTTGTCACCAGGCCATGCGACATAAGTCGACAGCTGCGGGTGTCGCACGGCTGCGTGTCCAAGATCCTGGCGCGCTACCACGAGACCGGCTCCATCCTTCCCGGAGCCATTGGCGGATCCAAGCCCAGAGTTACCACACCTAAGGTACGACCAAATACTGGCCTGTTAACTATTGAGTATGGTGCCAAAAATATTGGTAGTGGTTAATCTAGGTAAAATTAATCAGAGGGTATTGAATTTTCATATCGATATGAAAATCCAATACCCTCTGATTAATTTTATTAAGTCTTGCTAAACATAACTTCACTGAAATTCAGTGGTCTGAGATTGAACACAATGCTCAAGGAAAAGTGACATTTGACCCTCAAATTTGTCCTTCGAACCTCTGAAAGACCGATATACTGCATCTCTAATTAAAAAATGATGCGCACCAAAATCATCTAACTTACGAGTACTGCTCAAGAAAATGTTGAGTTCTTAAACTCGCGGGCCAACAAGTTTTAATCAAGTGCACCTCCCCAGGTGGTGTCCTACATAAAGCAACTAAAAGCGAAAGACCCCGGCATCTTCGCGTGGGAGATCCGGGACCGGCTGCTGGCGGACGGCGTGTGCGACAAGTACAACGTGCCGTCGGTGTCCAGCATCAGCCGCATCCTGCGCAACAAGCTGGGCGGCGCCGCGCTGTACCCCGTGCCGCCGCTGTACCCCGTGCCGCCGCAGCGCTGCTGGCCGCTGCACCAGCCTTATGACTACTATGTGTATTTACAGGTGAAGAGGCTTCTCTATGTTATGCAAAACGTTTTTCGCCGATCCCACGTAACATGGGAAAAGGGCAGGCGACGAAAAAGCTCCTATCCTATACTATTAATTGAGCGATCACATTCTCGAAAAGATCTCTAACGATTTCGATGAAAGTTGCAATATAGGGGTTTACGGGGGTGAAAATTCGGTTTTTCTATTTTCACAGCCTCGGGGATGTGATACAACGTTGGTATACCTGGACCATATGTTGAACTATTGTCACCCGCGCAGAGCTCGGTCGACCAAGTACTACATTCGTAGTTTGAGACATATCCGCGAATGCCACAGGACAATAATATGTTGATCGCGGATTGTTTAATTCTACTTCTTTCTTTCATTATTAAATATATTAATTAATTAACAATTTGAAACAAAGCAACCATACCTACGCATTGAGAGGGTCTTTAGCATTATAAAAAAGTAGTTACTGGTGAGTCGAAATCTTAGTGTGGAATAAAAAAAAATACACAATGGACCCTATGGTTACAACAATATTCACGGGGATTTTTAGTACCTCTTTGCTAGTAAAGAAGCAAGGAAGTATTTTTCACTCGAGAAAGTATTGGATGACCTCTCATTCCCCCGCAGTCGGTTCGATTTCAGTTTTCATCGTCACTATGGTTGCTCTAGAAACGGTGGTTGGGTTTAGAAACCTGCCGCTTCGCTAGAAAGAGTGTGAGGTTATTTAGGGGTTCTAGAGGGTCTCCACAAAATGTATCTCCGATGGGGGGGGGGGGGGTTTACTAACCCTCACCCCTTCTTCCCCGCCCCCTTCCCTACCTCCTATCGAGGCGGCACGTTTCTAAACTTTAACAAAAACAGTATCATCAAACATTGTTCTATTGTCCCCAGGGTCGTCAGCACGCGGCAGGTAACCCGCACGCGTTACCCCACCCGCACCAGCAGCCCCCTCCCCCCCACCACGCGCACGCGCACGCGCTCTGACATGCGCACCTCGCCACCAACCACGACCGGTGATCACCACCGCGTGATCACCATCACCAGTGACAGTGATCACCCAGTGAAGTGAAGTGCTTAGTGGTGCGAGTGACTCGACACTGTCTCAATGATACGCGTCACGACTGAGATTAGTAGAGTAGGTTATGTGCTTGGTATATCACTGTGCGTCGGAATTAAGAAGGGGTACATAATAATATACCTATATAAAAGTTATAAATAGGTTTCATATCTATGACTGTGTTTTATAATATTTCAAAATGTGAACTTTGTTTAGGAGTGATTAAGAAAGTACCTACATACTCATAAATATGAAAATACTTTTTATATATTTTGAGAAAATTAGTAGTTTTTGCACTAAACTTGTTATCTAAATCCGGCCCTGATGTTATAATATAGTTAATTAAGTTCGAAGTTTGGCCCTGATACATAGTGCAGACTATGCAGAGTGATATAAAAGTGAAAAACTGATCTTATAGTTATAAATAAAGATAGTTGTTGATAAAAAGTATTATATTATTATTGTATATACGTTATCACATGTAAGATAAATAGATTTTATGTTGTCACGTGAGGCATAATATCACAGATTTGGTTTTAAAAATAAAAAGATCACAGTAGGAAGACAAATCTTTATCGTTGCGATATATCATCATAATAATTATTACATCAGTTATTGATAATCTTTGTAACTTTTACTGATAACGACATTATAATCTTTTGTTTCAATTTTAATACATTTCCGACAAAATTTATTTTAAGATCTAGAAGCCTGTTTTCAGAACTAGTTTCAGGTTGTTTCGCGGCTTCACAATGATCGCTGTGTAGGTACAGCCGCCGGTGAAGGTGCCGACGGGTGAGCTTTTCCTATTTTCTGGCCATGAAACAAAATTTGAACAACTCAATTATATATTGGCTAATAGAAAAGTAGTTACAAAGCTTGCCTTAACTTTTATTTGAGGGAAACATTATGTACTCTTGGCGTTGGTTATTCTGTGTTTTATTTAAGGGTATCTAATTTTTATTTATTTATTTTATTATTTATGTACACACAGAAAATTAGATACAGATAAGACATAATCATAATTATGAGTACAAAGGTACTGCTTATTTCTTAAGAAATTTCTTCCAGCAGACCTGCGATAGGAGAAATGAGAAAGAAATGTAGACAATAGTGTGTGAGAACAAGAAGAGAAAAATATAAATATGCGAAGTCTTAAACTAAAATATTGAAATAAACCTACACGTATAAAGTAATAAATGAATATATACTTAAATAAATACATAGAGCTTAAATATATAAACATACATACTATAGGTATATAAATACTCACAGTTGAGAGGAAAGGTAATGCTCTTTTACTCGAAGTTTGAATTGTGAAACAGTATCTAATTTTATTGTTTTTTGTAATAGATAATTATCATTCTTATCTTTAGAATCCAAATAGTGATATTAAGCCTCAAGTTTTTGTAGATATTATGTGTTAGTTATGGTCTAAACAGCGTGCATTCTAATTGCGTAACACCCGATCAATCACAATCTGAATGATTTTGAAGCATATCGCTAAACCATTGCTTCACATGTTCGAACAATTTATCTCAATTTAGCTCAACAACGTAAACAAGGGTTATTCCAAAAATCCCCATTGAGGATTTGTCCACAAATCCTCATCGGCTTAAAAATAAAATACAAACAAGATACTATACAAGAATCGAGACGAAGAGTAAGGACTTATTGGTTATTTTTATAATCAAACAAATTAAAGTGATGGCTAAATTAATAGGCTAAGTGTAAAATATTTCTGTCATGTCATATTATATTACAGTCTAAACTTTACTACAAAATAATAATATAATCTTTTAGAGTCCAACTTAGTTAGTCCAACTAAGTTACGTTAAAGTAATTAAAAAATTACTTTAACGTAACTTAGTGATTAATTATTTTAGGACTTTTGATTACCTTTTGTTTCGTTTAGTCTTTACCTAATTCTAAACCTATTTTTCTAATAAAGTCACATAGCTTTACAATTATTATTAATACGTATTACTACTAGACTTAGGTAATGACTCAACTAAACAAAAGGTAAACAAAAGTTCAAAAATAATTAATCAATAACTTACGTTCAAATAATTTAAAATTTGATCTCTAAAAGATTATATTATTCTTTTGTAGTAAAGTTTAGACAGAAATATTTAACACTTAACCTATTAATTTAACCATTACTTTAATTTCTTTGAGTATAAAAATAATCAATGAGTCCTTACCTCCGGAAGAAATAAATACTTCGTGATTCCTATATAATATGTTGTTTGTAAACCGATGGGGATTGTCAAACCCGTAAATAAAGCAATGAATGTTGTTGATTGTCAAAATGAAAGCCATTGCTACTGTTAGTGTGTTACGCAATTAGATACATGGATGTTGTCGAGTATTTAAGTATGGGTGCAATGATGTAAATATTTCAAATAAATACGACACAAATGTACTTATTCTTATAAAACAACACTCATACGTGTAAAGCATTTTTATTTCTTAACTTTGTCTTAAATAATATGCTGTTTAACGTAAAAGAATTCGAAGAGAATGTTGAGCTATCAGTATCACATTCTTCACGCAGAATGTTGAGCTGTCAATATCACTAAATTCCTTATGCAGATTATTGGAGTTAAATGGGTCTAGTTAAGTCTGAATTTGGTCTAGTGTAGAGAAGGCGTTTTGTCCTTCAGATTTAATTAAAATACCTTCAACAAACTCGATGAATGTTATGGTTTTTAAACATAATTTGCCCCATAAAAATCTGTAAAGTGTGACGGCAAATATATAATATATTTTTTGAAACTGTACCTACAATAGGTATCTACTATACTTCTTCTAATGTGTACAAAAATGTAAATTATTAATTTAAAGATTCACTTTTTCCTATATTAGGTACTCAGATGTCTGTTTCTCTACTTCTGCCTATAATTAACCTCTGCACTGTTGTATTTCTTTTGGATGGGATCACAATGGAGTCATCAAAACCCCTTTTTCACATTTTTAACAAATAAAGACCGCCATATGGATAACGTTCTGATTAGAATACAATGCTGTGCTTTATCTTCAAATTAAAAATAGGTATTTATAAAACATAAAAATCTGTACAAACTAGATGTTAACTACTTGATATTATTTAAACATAGCTTTATTGGTCAAAGCATAGAAAATAAATTGGTTTGTTCATACATTAGTCTGCTTTCTGTTATTTTATGCCTTTTCAAAACTTTTCAGAAGTCTACTTTATCATGTTTTGCTGTACGTTTTTATTATGGCCGGCCTCTTTGTGTCTCGAAATGAAAATAAACCAAAATAGAATATGAAACGAAATCAATATCAACTCCGAATGTAATATTTAAGCAAACAAAAAGAAACTCCCGGCAGAATTGGTCGCTCCGTCGTAATAAACCGCCCATTGATTAGGCCGCGCTCAACACCGGTCACAATGGCTCCACAAATAAATCCTCTATTTTCAGTACCGCGCTGTGATTTAATTACGTCTGTACAACGTTATATTTCATTAAAAATTCAGTGGCTAATTGAAAGGCGCGCCCGCGCACAATACTGACCGCCGCAAAGTCGCACACATTCGCGTCCCGAATCGACTTTACAACCGAAAACAATAAACGAACGGATATTGCTCGCGTACAAGTATTCGCATAACGTCCCCCGGACCCGGACTCTGGACACGAATTACCAATTAAATCCCTGCTTTGTTTCGAATTTAATACTACCTAATCCGAAAATTTTACTGTATTAATAACAAAATTTTATGATCGCGCTCGAAAATGCGCGGGAGCAAAAAATATGATGGCGACGGGCGCGCTGTTAAAATGACATTTGACGCCGCACGACGCCCGCGCTCTCACCGCTCGTAGCCGCCCGCGCTCGCAGGGCTGGATGCGGACCACGACTTCTGCTACATTATCAGGAACAAATTCTTAGTTGGTGTTCTCAATAAAAGGTCATCAAGAGCAGGGTTGGCAACGTAAAGAGCGATAAATTCAACCGAGGCGTTGTCTGGATACATCCTAAAGGCCCAGCTTTTGTTTCGGATCACTAACTTTCATGTCGTCTATACACCAGTAAAGTAAAACAGCCGGTGTAATAGGAAAAGGTAGTAGGGTTTTTGTCAAAGGCACCCAAAAACTATAATAATTAGAGTCATCAAACGAATGTCCAGCTACCGTCAACCGTATCCTAACTTATCTGGACTTTTCAATTTTATTTAAAGATCAACATTAGGTAGCACAATCGCATGAGCGAAGCCGTTGTTTTGTTTTAGCGGAGTCGTATACTACCTACTAGGCCCTTTTCAGTTCATTCGTCTGTCAACCCTACAAGCGCTGTGGGATGAGAGGGGCAAAACATAATTAAAAAGTGAAGCAAACGGCTTTCGGCGGCTTTGTGTTGCGCCCGCGCAGGATTATGTCTTATATTATTATATGTACGCGCTGCCGTGAAATCGTGTCCCAATCCGAGCCGTCGGTTGTTGTGCTGTTAGCTATACCTATAATAACATAAACCTACACTGCCAACTGCCTCGTTGGTCTAGTGGCCGCAGTTACTATGCTGACCATGAGATTCTGGGTTCGAGGTCCGGCAAAGTGTTACTAGGTTTTTCCGTCTGGAATTTCTCAATAGCAGTCCGGAACTCCGGAATCTGAATTTGTGCCCGGTTGATGGCAATTGGCTCGCCCCCTATTACATATTATGGGACTCAAACATAACTGGCGAAATGTACTATAGGTACACTTCTGCCCAACCCTTCGGGGAATACAGGCGTGATGTTGTGCTATAAACATACAGTGCTGAAAAAAAGGTAGGTAAGACGTGGTTCAGGTGGAAACACGGTTTGATAGAAGCTGAAAGACGGAGCGCAAATGGAACGAATCCAAGTGATGAGGATTACTCAAGCTCTATTTACAGTTTGTATCAGTAATGGCTTAGTTAGTTTGTATCAGTTAGATACCAATACATAACTTATGAAGCAGCGCTAGCAGAGGGAGTATCTAAATAACTTATGAAGCAGCGCTAGTAGAGGGAGTATCTAAATAACTTATGAAGCAGCGCTAGTAGAGGGAGTATCTAAATAACTTATGAAGCAGCGCTAGTAGAGGGAGTATCTAAATAACTTATGAAGCAGCGCTAGTAGAGGGAGTATCTAAATAACTTATGAAGCAGCGCTAGTAGAGGGAGTATCTAAATAACTTATGAAGCAGCGCTAGTAGAGGGAGTACCTAAATAACTTATGAAGCAGCGCTAGTAGAGGGAGTATCTAAATAACTTATGAAGCAGCGCTAGTAGAGGGAGTATCTAAATAACTTATGAAGCAGCGCTAGTAGAGGGAGTATCTAAATAACTTATGAAGCAGCGCTAGTAGAGGGAGTATCTAAATAACTTATGAAGCAGCGCTAGTAGAGGGAGTATCTAAATAACTTATGAAGCAGCGCTAGTAGAGGGAGTATCTAAATAACTTATGAAGCAGCGCTAGTAGAGGGAGTATCTAAATAACTTATGAAGCAGCGCTAGTAGAGGGAGTATCTAAATAACTTATGAAGCAGCGCTAGTAGAGGGAGTATCTAAATAACTTATGAAGCAGCGCTAGTAGAGGGAGTATCTAAATAACTTATGAAGCAGCGCTAGTAGAGGGAGTACCTAAATAACTTATGAAGCAGCGCTAGTAGAGGGAGTATCTAAATAACTTATGAAGCAGCGCTAGTAGAGGGAGTATCTAAATAACTTATGAAGCAGCGCTAGTAGAGGGAGTATCTAAATAACTTATCAAGAAGCGCTAGTAGAGGGAGTATCTAAATAACTTATGAAGCAGCGCTAGTAGAGGGAGTATCTAAATAACTTATGAAGCAGCGCTAGTAGAGGGAGTATCTAAATAACTTATGAAGCAGCGCTAGTAGAGGGAGTATCTAAATAACTTATGAAGCAGCGCTAGTAGAGGGAGTATCTAAATAACTTATGAAGCAGCGCTAGTAGAGGGAGTATCTAAATAACTTATGAAGCAGCGCTAGTAGAGGGAGTATCTAAATAACTTATGAAGCAGCGCTAGTAGAGGGAGTACCTAAATAACTTATGAAGCAGCGCTAGTAGAGGGAGTATCTAAATAACTTATGAAGCAGCGCTAGTAGAGGGAGTATCTAAATAACTTATGAAGCAGCGCTAGTAGAGGGAGTATCTAAATAACTTATCAAGAAGCGCTAGTAGAGGGAGTATCTAAATAACTTATGAAGCAGCGCTAGTAGAGGGAGTATCTAAATAACTTATGAAGCAGCGCTAGTAGAGGGAGTATCTAAATAACTTATGAAGCAGCGCTAGTAGAGGGAGTATCTAAATAACTTATGAAGCAGCGCTAGTAGAGGGAGTATCTAAATAACTTATGAAGCAGCGCTAGTAGAGGGAGTATCTAAATAACTTATCAAGAAGCGCTAGTAGAGGGAGTATCTAAATAACTTATGAAGCAGCGCTAGTAGAGGGAGTATCTAAATAACTTATGAAGCAGCGCTAGTAGAGGGAGTATCTAAATAACTTATGAAGCAGCGCTAGTAGAGGGAGTATCTAAATAACTTATGAAGCAGCGCTAGTAGAGGGAGTATCTAAATAACTTATGAAGCAGCGCTAGTAGAGGGAGTATCTAAATAACTTATGAAGCAGCGCTAGTAGAGGGAGTATCTAAATAACTTATCAAGCAGCGCTAGTAGAGGGAGTATCTAAATAACTTATGAAGCAGCGCTAGTAGAGGGAGTATCTAAATAACTTATCAAGAAGCGCTAGTAGAGGGAGTATCTAAATAACTTATGAAGCAGCGCTAGTAAAGGGAGTATCTAAATAACTTATCAAGAAGCGCTAGTAGAGGGAGTATCTAAATAACTTATGAAGCAGCGCTAGTAGAGGGAGTATCTAAATAACTTATGAAGCAGCGCTAGTAAAGGGAGTATCTAAATAACTTATCAAGAAGCGCTAGTAGAGGGAGTATCTAAATAACTTATGAAGCAGCGCTAGTAAAGGGAGTATCTAAATAACTTATCAAGAAGCGCTAGTAGAGGGAGTATCTAAATAACTTATGAAGCAGCGCTAGTAGAGGGAGTACCTAAATAACTTATGAAGCAGCGCTAGTAGAGGGAGTATCTAAATAACTTATGAAGCAGCGCTAGTAGAGGGAGTATCTAAATAACTTATGAAGCAGCGCTAGTAGAGGGAGTATCTAAATAACTTATCAAGAAGCGCTAGTAGAGGGAGTATCTAAATAACTTATGAAGCAGCGCTAGTAGAGGGAGTATCTAAATAACTTATGAAGCAGCGCTAGTAGAGGGAGTATCTAAATAACTTATCAAGAAGCGCTAGTAGAGGGAGTATCTAAATAACTTATGAAGCAGCGCTAGTAGAGGGAGTATCTAAATAACTTATGAAGCAGCGCTAGTAGAGGGAGTATCTAAATAACTTATCAAGAAGCGCTAGTAGAGGGAGTATCTAAATAACTTATGAAGCAGCGCTAGTAGAGGGAGTATCTAAATAACTTATGAAGCAGCGCTAGTAGAGGGAGTATCTAAATAACTTATGAAGCAGCGCTAGTAAAGGGAGTATCTAAATAACTTATCAAGAAGCGCTAGTAGAGGGAGTATCTAAATAACTTATGAAGCAGCGCTAGTAAAGGGAGTATCTAAATAACTTATCAAGAAGCGCTAGTAGAGGGAGTATCTAAATAACTTATGAAGCAGCGCTAGTAGAGGGAGTATCTAAATAACTTATGAAGCAGCGCTAGTAGAGGGAGTACCTAAATAACTTATGAAGCAGCGCTAGTAGAGGGAGTATCTAAATAACTTATGAAGCAGCGCTAGTAGAGGGAGTATCTAAATAACTTATCAAGCAGCGCTAGTAGAGGGAGTATCTAAATAACTTATGAAGCAGCGCTAGTAGAGGGAGTATCTAAATAACTTATGAAGCAGCGCTAGTAGAGGGAGTATCTAAATAACTTATCAAGCAGCGCTAGTAGAGGGAGTATCTAAATAACTTATCAAGCAGCGCTAGTAGAGGGAGTATCTAAATAACTTATGAAGCAGCGCTAGTAGAGGGAGTATCTAAATAACTTATGAAGCAGCGCTAGTAGAGGGAGTATCTAAATAACTTATCAAGAAGCGCTAGTAGAGGAAGTATCTAAATAACTTATGAAGCAGCGCTAGTAGAGGGAGTATCTAAATAACTTATCAAGAAGCGCTAGTAGAGGGAGTATCTAAATAACTTATGAAGCAGCGCTAGTAGAGGGAGTATCTAAATAACTTATGAAGCAGCGCTAGTAGAGGGAGTATCTAAATAACTTATCAAGAAGCGCTAGTAGAGGGAGTATCTAAATAACTTATGAAGCAGCGCTAGTAGAGGGAGTATCTAAATAACTTATCAAGCAGCGCTAGTAGAGGGAGTATCTAAATAACTTATCAAGAAGCGCTAGTAGAGGGAGTATCTAAATAACTTATGAAGCAGCGCTAGTAGAGGGAGTATCTAAATAACTTATGAAGCAGCGCTAGTAAAGGGAGTATCTAAATAACTTATCAAGAAGCGCTAGTAGAGGGAGTATCTAAATAACTTATGAAGCAGCGCTAGTAGAGGGAGTATCTAAATAACTTATGAAGCAGCGCTAGTAGAGGGAGTATCTAAATAACTTATGAAGCAGCGCTAGTAGAGGGAGTATCTAAATAACTTATGAAGCAGCGCTAGTAAAGGGAGTATCTAAATAACTTATCAAGAAGCGCTAGTAGAGGGAGTATCTAAATAACTTATGAAGCAGCGCTAGTAAAGGGAGTATCTAAATAACTTATGAAGCAGCGCTAGTAGAGGGAGTACCTAAATAACTTATGAAGCAGCGCTAGTAGAGGGAGTATCTAAATAACTTATGAAGCAGCGCTAGCAGAGGGAGTATCTAAATAACTTATGAAGCAGCGCTAGTAGAGGGAGTATCTAAATAACTTATCAAGCAGCGCTAGTAGAGGGAGTATCTAAATAACTTATGAAGCAGCGCTAGTAGAGGGAGTATCTAAATAACTTATGAAGCAGCGCTAGTAGAGGGAGTATCTAAATAACTTATCAAGAAGCGCTAGTAGAGGGAGTATCTAAATAACTTATGAAGCAGCGCTAGTAGAGGGAGTATCTAAATAACTTATGAAGCAGCGCTAGTAGAGGGAGTATCTAAATAACTTATCAAGCAGCGCTAGTAGAGGGAGTATCTAAATAACTTATCAAGCAGCGCTAGTAGAGGGAGTATCTAAATAACTTATGAAGCAGCGCTAGTAGAGGGAGTATCTAAATAACTTATGAAGCAGCGCTAGTAGAGGGAGTATCTAAATAACTTATCAAGAAGCGCTAGTAGAGGGAGTATCTAAATAACTTATGAAGCAGCGCTAGTAGAGGGAGTATCTAAATAACTTATCAAGAAGCGCTAGTAGAGGGAGTATCTAAATAACTTATGAAGCAGCGCTAGTAGAGGGAGTATCTAAATAACTTATCAAGAAGCGCTAGTAGAGGGAGTATCTAAATAACTTATGAAGCAGCGCTAGTAGAGGGAGTATCTAAATAACTTATCAAGCAGCGCTAGTAGAGGGAGTATCTAAATAACTTATGAAGCAGCGCTAGTAGAGGGAGTATCTAAATAACTTATCAAGAAGCGCTAGTAGAGGGAGTATCTAAATAACTTATGAAGCAGCGCTAGTAGAGGAAGTATCTAAATAACTTATGAAGCAGCGCTAGTAGAGGGAGTATCTAAATAACTTATGAAGCAGCGCTAGTAGAGGTAGAGGTAGTATCTAAATGAGATTACATACTTTATCAATGGACTTTTCAAATATGACAGGAAATAAAATACCGGCCAAGTGCATGTCGGACCACGCACAATAAAGGATTCCGTAGATGGGATGAATTTATCCCAAACCAAACTTAACATTGTAGTTGAAAAACATGTTCCCCATACATTCCAACTGAAAATGTAAGTTTGTATGTACAATATCGAGTGATTTACCATGTTATTTCAAAACCATTGACTTCTTATAGGTTTTCCTGTATAATCTATAAGTACTTATAAAACTATTCTCTGTTTTTTATTAAAATTTTAAGCTTAGTAGTTTCGGAGATAAGTGTCAATTATTGTCTATTTTCTTAAATATCTTTAAAAGTATTTATTGTAAAATGATAAAAAAACTACATCGATATACGTCACGGTCATTTCTCTAACAACAAATGTAAGTTTGTAAAGTAAATTAATTTTTTTTAAAGTAAGTAAATTTTTTTGTTTGTCATTACAATGACAAACAAAAAAATTTAATGTGATAAAACTTCAAAATAACGATGCTCGGATTTATTCCTTTACTTGTGCTATGAGCCCTTGCTTCTTGCCAGATTTCATAATTCTAGTTCAACGAGAAATACCCTATAGGTTCTGATTTATTTGCGGGTATCAAAATATGTCGCATAAATAGCCGAATTTTTTATTGTGTAAACTGAGAAGCTTGATTTTTTTTAAAGCTCCAAGGGACCGTAGGCCGAAGACCTACGTATTTGATATTAATTTCAACGTGTACCTACCTCCAAGCGTTCCTGAGAAAAAGGGTCTTGACAGACTGACAGACGGACAACGAAGTGATCCTATAAGGCTTCCGTTTTTTCCTTTTGAGGTACGGAACCCTAAAAACTAAACAAGATCTACTTACATAAGTTCGTTATGGTGCAAATATTGCAATTGCATAAAATTTCAAATTAATGTAAATTAAGTACCTGGTTATCACTCTCCACATTGTTTAGATTATCAAATTTATCAGATTACGAAAAAGATGATTCAGATACTATAGTGATTTAAATTTCATAGATAAAGATATCTACCGACCAATATTTTGAGTTAGTATTCTTATTTGAATTAGTAAAGTTCCATGCATATAGGTAGGCAGAGAGACAACTGGGCAATTAAATCTATGATGAGTTAATAACTCTCATATCCATATTCATATAGATATTCATTTATTTGCGTTACACACGGTAAAACAAGATTGTAACAAAAGGCTAAGAGCCGTTGTAGACCCTGTCAGGGCACAGCAAAATTATTATTAGATACATAGCTATTAGTACTTAAAGTTAAAATCTAAGTCGTAAAAAGCTAAAAATAAAAATTAAATTAAATTATACATAAAAACTGAATAATTACATTCTCATAAAAAGTCAATAACAATAACATAAACAATTTTATTTTTGATAAGGAGGTAGGTATTTTCTTAAAATACTATTAGATAAAGTTATATTTACGAAGGTAATATTTATTACAAACACTTATTTAATGAGAGATCATATTTTAAGGTTGCAAATTATTAATAAAGAGATAGGTTTTACGTGTATCACAATTTGAGACAATTTATAGATTCAGTAGGTAGCATTTTATAATTCATTTTGTATTTAGTAGTCATGTTATTTTAATTAAATAATCTTCTTGATAAATATACATATGTATATATTTAAGAACGTATTTATTGTAATTATAGTCTTTCATTCAAGTATTCGTTAACATAATAATAGTGTAGTAGAGGGAGTCATTAAGAGTTATTAAGTTTATTGTATTTTTCACAATAAGCTTAGACACGGTTGCGCATGGCTTTTTCAAATATTTTTGCAGTTGGTAGGAGAGCGATGGGCAGTAGTATTTTTTTCTTTACTTATTTAAAGATGGCTTTAATCTAGACAGATTATGCCACCCTCATCGTTACAAATCGACTTTTACATGTTACTACAAAACGAATAAAAATGTTCTTACACTATCTCGATCTACGATTAATCCCAATTTTACGAGCTTGTACAGCATGCTGGCTGCTTCCGAAGCAGGAGCAGAAAGGACAATGTTACATACCCCCGTATCGCACATATGATTAAATACAATTAACAAATCTCCGGTCTCGTTCTGGACACACTCCAGAATGATATGATAAACATCTTCAGTTAAGTTGCATTCCACACAATTTGGTTACTCAACTTTACCCATTAGGAATAGAAATTTATTTAATGGTACTCGTATGTGTCCGGAGCGAAGTCGAAGGGCTGTTATGATTGTCTGCCTTCCCATATTGGCACGGTCTATCCACGTACTTTTAAAAACGTTCGGTTGTATAGTGGCATACCATATACCTTTACTGCGGCTCCTTTCATTGAAGTATTCTTGTCAGCTGTCATAACAAAGGTGTTTCAATCTACCGTAAACTTCGGTAAAATACGGGACACAGGAATACTTTTCACCGTCCGTTGATGCCTATTTAGCATGGGGCGGTAGTTATTTGGGTACGATTTTGCATTTTTCTTGTGTATTGGCTTTTCAAGAGCCGTTTTTAAGAGGTTGGGAAACGCACCTTCCTGAAGTCTGATTTACCAGTTTATAGAATGGAAGAGTTAAGTCAGCCGCACATTGTCTCAGTAATTTAGGAGGAAGTTCATCAACACCATAGCGGGACTTATTTTGTAAGTTTTTTATTAGTACATTCTCCTCGTGAGGATGTGCTGGACTCAGAAAGATCGAATTCTCTGTTGAAGACATTATAAGCACAACTGAGAGAAGAACTACTTAAGGCCAGGAAAAATGGCCTCCATGCGATTATAAGGAATAACTCATTATACACAGATGGAAAACCCACCAAATCCACCAACATTAAAGAAATCCAAAGGAAAAATGAACAAATTAATTCGAGCTACCAGGAAAATGATATAATAACGATGAGTAATATTGACCAACCCTGCCGCACACCATATCGGATGAAACTGAAAATTATACATTTCGTAAATAAAATCGACAACGATACATCATTTAAAATACTGTTCCAGAATATTCAAAGCTTTTACAATAAACAGGCCATTCTTGAAGTTTTCGTTACTGAAAATCCACCATACAAAGCAATAGGTATCTCGGAGACCTGGCTTACGCTAGAAAAGCTGGATATTATTCAATTTAGTGGATATAAATTCACAGCATCTTACTGCCGTAGCAGTAAGATTCTGCGAATTTATATCACAACAGTGGAAGAGTCTGTATCCTACTTCAGGATCACATAGACTACATCCAGAGAAACGACATTACGGACATGTCAATAGAATATGTTATAGGTATGTGCTACTGAACTACCTAATAAAATCTGTTAATTATAACCATGTTTTGGAACAAACACCTACAACAAAAACATGTTTAGATCTTATATTCACAATCTTCAAATATATATAAGACACATTATAAGATATGCACACAACGGTAGAAGAGTTAGCTTTTTCTGGTCGCAATAGTATAATTTTACTTTTAAAATTACCAAAGCAAACAAAGAAAATAACTTGGTACACAAAAAAAGGCGATTCAAAAATACATAAATATGCGAAATAATAATAAAAGGCTCTCCCCCTATTACATGGGACTTAAACATAACTAGCGAAATGTGGGTGTACTATAGGTACACCTCTGTCTAACCCTTCTAGGAATACAGGCGCGATGTTATGTTTATGCGTAAAAATATAAATCAAAATTGCAAGAAATAAACTGGAACGAAATAATAAAGGCTGATAAAAATATTAATGAAAACTATGAAGCTTTTAACGAAATCCTAATTAGCATCCTAAATCAATGTATCCCACTCATTGATATATAAAAAACCCGGGTTTTTTTAATATATCAATGATCCCACTACAAAAATACAAATTAAAAACCAATTCTAATAAATACTGGCTCTCGAAAGGTATAAAAACTGTTACAAAAATAAAAGACTATTGAATATAAAACAAAAAATCCTATATAAACAATTTTTTTTTGGTTTACTGCCAGATGGGCTCGTACTATTTTCCCAATAGAAGCAAAGAAAATATTAAAGATGTTAGCTACCTACCTCTTTGGGCTCTAAAGTCATATTATTATTGCTTGTTCGATATTCTGTTTTTCGCGTCTCGTTTTTTATTTGTCCGTTCATTTATTATACCCCACATTGTTTTAACCATATTGCATGGAGGCCATTTTTCCTGGCCTTAAGTAGTTCTATCCTCAGTTGTGCTCTCTCCCTCCGTGCAGTCAGATATAAAAACTCAGATATAAGCAATCCAGTTCCTTGAAAACATTGGCTGCTGTTCACGATGTATTTAGTCATTCTGTTGCTGAGCAACTCAATAACCAGCGGTCTGTTCTTTGAGCCTTTTCTTCCCACTCTATACATATCTTCAATTTACCTGATAGGGCCACGTCTGTAATATCTCGGAATAGTTCGAGAAGTATTATAAAGTTCATTTTGGGGTTCCCTTCGAGAAAAATTCAAAGAAATAGATATTCTGACTGTAGCGTCACAATATATTTTTGAAAACCTATTGTATGTACACAAAAATATATCTAATTTTAAAAAGATTTCCGATATTCATAGTTTAAATACGAGGAATAAACACAACCTCGCTGTACACCGCACTCGTCTCCACAGAGTAGGCAACTCGTTCATGGGTCAATGTATACGCTTTTACAACAAACTTCCCATCGACATTCGAAACTTACCCATTAAACGATTTAAAAGCTGTATTAAAACCAAACTTTGAAAAAAGGGTACTATAAAATTTTAGATTATTTAGATGATTGAGCTGCTCGCTCTGCTAAGCCTTGTGCTAAAATCATAAAATCAATACCAGTATTATATAAACATTACATACAAAATGACATTATTACTGTGTAAAGTATATATATATATATATATTTTTTTTTTTTTTTTTGTGAATTTGAGGACTATGTGGATTTTTTAATTATTATTATTTTTTCTTTCTTATTTAGTTTTAATGATGGTCTGGCAGTTTGAGTAGTTTATGAGGCCTACCCAAATGTCCTTTCTTTGGTATTGTTCGTCGAGTTGAGCTCATTAAGTTCTGGGTTGAGCTCCACGATTACTGACAAATGCTTGCACTGACAGGACAGGTCCACTCAAATCTGTGTGGTTCTTTCCTCAAAAGACCATTTCAGACACTAATCTACATAGTCCTCATTTATGGCCTGACCAAGATTATGTCTGGACTTTAAAAGAGACTGTGACCTCTGAGTTTGTTTCGGCCTTTCTTCTGTAGTCAGATAGGAAACGCCGAACTCATCTAGCTAATTTTTAATTATTTTTTTAAGATGACGTGTAAAAGTGATTCCAGTATCCTATTTACAGAATAAACAATTTCATTTCATTTCATTTCAATTTCATTTCATTTCATTTCAATATCATTTCATTTCATTTCTATAATACTCAGTAAGACCGTGTGGTAATTTTTTTTATGATTTTTTTCAGGAGTGTGTGGTTATTGGGATAGATGAATTGGTAATTCCTTTATTTCTTTCTTAAGTGCCTCATCATTTTCAATACGAAGGCTTGCTATTTTGGTGTTAATTGTTTCTATTTCTAGTTTTCTTTCGTAATTTTGCACGGTTAAATCTAGTCTTATATCGGCAATAGCTTTTTTTTTCCTCATAAATACTATATAATATTAACTATTACTATTAATACTCTTATTTTAACATTGATATAGAAAAAGCTGATCTTGTTCTATTTGACATCAACACCGATCTTAGAGGAATCTTCTCCAGTTATAGGCTACCTGAAGATTTTTATTTATCGTTTTCAAATAGATAAGTAGGTATGATTGACGTTGATGAAAAAAACACATACCTACCTAATTCATAGAACAGTGAAGTCGATAAATTCAGTTCGCAGGTACCCCGGTAGGTACCTAATGTACCCCGGTAGGTACCTAATGCAAACAATTTCCGAGCGCCTAAAAACATTCCTCCTTACTTACTTTTCCTAGGTACTTCTTCACACCGTCTTTCCGCATTGGTGACGTTTTATGTAGTTTCCCTCGCATTCTGCAATAGAATTATTCTGTCTCACTAGAGTCAATTTAATCAGTTTATGATTAGTAATGGAATGATAGAGATAGGCATATAACATCTGTAATCTGTTTGTGAGGCAAGGTGATTACGTCAGCTTTATCAGTTCTCACAGTATAATTGTATGATAAGAAGCCTACCCCAACGTGATAATTCGATAAAGAGATAAGCTTCTTTGTAAGGCTGCTCTGTCAGTTATTTTTCACCATGCCATAAATAATGCTTTTTATCTGCGTTTCAAACGGCTTATAAACAAAATATTTGCCTCATACATAACATGACAAACAATATCTAAGTAGCAGTAGATGATAGTGTGGATACAGATAGATTAAGTAAGAACCTATATTTATCTCAAATTTTGTAAAATACTTTCACTGCAACAATTGTTAGTGAAGAGTGATTTTCATCAGCTGCAAAAGTTAGGTAAGCGGCTAGTTCCACCATCACACCACGCGACCACCTAAACCAAGGGCCACAAAAACGGTGTCTATTTTTTTATTTGCATATTTGTGGGTATTTGTTATAGTTTTTGCGTCAGTTGAGCGTGTCGAATGGTTAGATGTCGCGCCGACACGTGCAGCGCGGCATGTTTGTAACGCGACGCGGCGCGGCGCAACACGCCCTCGTCGAGTGGCGCCAAGGGTCAAAGGCAAAAACTAGTGACCGGACTTCGAAAGGTTACATAATTGGCTAATTTACACTGATTTAAACTAAGAGTGTGGTGATATTTTGGAAGAGTAGAGTGCCTATGCTAGACTGTAAGTCGAAGACACAACTTCAAAATGAATAAGTTCAAAAACTAAAACCCGACTACTGAAAAATCTCGCTCTAAAAAGTAGGTATAAGACAGGAAAATATTTCAGACAGAAATCAAGACATAAGTACAAAAATGTTGGGTTTTAGTTTTTGAACAACTTTTTTTCACTTTGTTGCTGCTTCTTTTTAAAGTTATATTTTTTGCAGTTTTTCTTCTCTTTCTAGAATAAAATAGAATAGAATAAAGTATATTGTCTCTGGAGACAATATACTTTATTAATTTATAAATGATAAATGATTTTATTTCTGTAAGTAGGTTTGTAAAAACAATTTTACACTTCCATCATTTTAAAAACTAGACGACGTCGGCGTTTCCTATCTGAGAAGAAAATCTGAAACAAAGTCAGATGTCACAGTCTCTTTTAAAGTCCTGACATTATTTCGTCAAATAAAGTATTACAGCTAGTAGTAGCGGTACCTAACACAAAACTTTAATACCAGAAGCAAAAGGTTTAAAGAGCGTTTAGGTATTCTGAAAATGGGCAACGTCGCAAATAAATGTCAAATATTTCGCTGTTTTGATTAATTTAGCAATACTGTATGGAAATGAGAAATGTGGCTAACTAGCGAACTAGAATTTCAATAATAAATTGCAATTGAATTTGATGTTGTAACCGTTTTAGGTATTAAAAAGGCATTTGGAAAGCTTCCAAATACTTTTTTCATCTAAAACTAAATATTCGGTGTTACGATACTAATGATTGCATTTCATAATAAATATTTTAGTTCACTAGTTAGCCACATTTCATATTTCATCATCCTCATCATCATTTCAGCCGAAAGACGTCCACTGCTGGACATAGGCCTCCCCCAAGCACTGCCACTTCGACCGACTCTGTGCCTTGACAAGGTCATCGGTCAATCTTATGAGAGGCCCAATTCATATTTCCATACAGTATTATTTCCAAATTAATCAAAACAGGTAAATATTTGACAGCTATTATGCGACGCTGCCAACTTTTAGGATAAGCCCTCAGCATTAGGTATGCTTAGGTCCTAAGGGCTGGTTTTCAGCTTAAACCCTTGACTCTAGTTTACAAAAACAGAGATGGACATTTTGCAACAACGAATTACTATACTAAATGATAATTATGATGATCAGACGGTCAGCCGGTCAGCCGAGCCGGTACAGTTAGCAAAACTTTTTTTTTTAATATTTCCGATTTGCCCCCGAAAAGTGATCCCCGTATTCAAAATTCATTTATTTACGTTACAGGTCCGTACCGAGTCACAGAAATTCATGTGTAGGTACCAAATTTTAACTAAATTGATCCAGTAGATTCGGAGCAAAATGGCTGTTACAGACGGACAGACAAACACACAAGTGATCCTCTAAGGGTTTCATTCTTTCATTCGGACGTACGGAACCCTAAAAAAACCTCATCAAATGCATAACCTCCGCCTTTTCTTGAAGTCGGTAAGTGACAACATATATGTGACGCAATTTAATCAAAGTCAAATCATTTATTTCAAATAGGCCCATATAAGGCACTTTTGAACGTCAAAATTCGTCAAAATCACCCCTTCCAAAAGGTAGTTTTCGCATGGAGAAGAATGGGCAAGAAACTCCACCGTTACTCTTTTAAAATGTTTTACAATATTTTGTATAAGTACATTAGTTATATAATTATATGTGAGGATGATGCACCTAGAATAAAATTACTATACCACAATAGGTACCTACTTAAAAAGAATTAAAAATGAAGCAACAACAGGTAAATTAATTATGTAATAGATACATGGTGCTCACCTATTTACAAACATTGTAATAGTAGACGACTTTCTTAAAATTTTACAATTCATAAGTAAAATCAATGTAATATACTTATAAAAAAAATAAAAATTATATATATTTATATCATTTGAGAATCGGAATAAAATGGGTTATAAGTTCGAGTGTTGTCGAAAAAAAAATTTTACAATTCATAAGTCAGTGTTGGAGGAAGTAATCACAGAATGTAAAATCAATGTAATATATCTACTTATAAAAATATATATATATTTATATCATTTGAGAATTTTGGAGATAGGTTGGGGAAAGGGGTACCCTGCAGAGGAGACGAACACAATTTAGGTAGGCACCTACCTATCAAGTAAACCTATTTAAATCGAAAATTAAAAGTTGAATGACTACTATCTCATTGATAGGAACCCATAGCAGTTCCTGTCTACCCAGTCCCTAAGTGGTGAGTTAGGAATCTATAGTTTCACTCTCAATTAGCTAAAACTTCCTATCAACTTCCATAAGGTTTTATCCCGAACATTTGTCTATTATCTCTAACAGAAATCAATAATAAAGATTTTTGTACTGTCAATGATATAACTGAAAAATTTAATAATAAAATAGGTAGGGATAGTGTCGAAATGAAAAACAATTTTCCACCATTCCTTTTGAGGTGTTAACGCCATCTAACGCCATCTGGCTAAAACGTCATCTGCGAAACAACTGACATCTCTCGTGCGGTGCATCTACTCCACGCTAGATGTCGTTACCAGTTGCTTAAATACAACTACTTTGAAAAAGTCATTTCGAAATTATTATATGGAAAATGATTTCACAATTAATAATTTTATTGTATTGTTTTGTAATTATTATCAAGCTGCTATCTATCGGCTTTAGTAAAGTAGTGAATTGGACGAGGTCCGATTAGGTATGCGTGTATCGGTCAAATAAATACGATTGAGCACCAATCTTGTGATATCATTGATGTTGATTACAATTCATTTACGAAAGCCTTTTTGCGCACGGCACTAGAAATTTTAGTGTCGGGTGATCTAGACTTAAGAAGAAGCTTGCTAGTTTTCAAATTGTAGGTAGGTTTTTCAGTGCATATGTACAAAATCATGGGGTGGGAAGGCAAACCCGAATCACAGAAATAGAGAACACATCATTTTATGAATCAATCACCTGGCACCGACTGTACTCTCCAATGCGTATAGCCTAGTAGGTAAATGGAGCAATTTTTTGTACCTACTTTACTTTGCTGTGTTTTCCTACCTTTGAATGATGAATCCTACTTGCCTACTTCCTATAATATTTTATAATAATATTATTATGAAAGTAAGTTCGGTCATTCTGAAATTCGATGTTTGTTACTAACACCCGATTTTTGAATTGAGAATTTATTTTAAGTTGAGAACTTGTCAAACTCTACTTTAGCATTAGCTTTTAGCACTTCAACATAGCCCGCAAAATTCAAAATTCCTTACATTTTTAACAATAAAATTTTGAATTTATCGTTCACCTTAAAGAATGCTAAAATACCTACCTACCCTATCTACAGTTTGACAAGTTCGCAATTTCAAATTCTCAATTCTAAAACCGAGTGTAAATCGCATCTTTCTTGTATTGTAGTCATCTCATAATCCCTAGTTTCTTTAAAAATACTCACTTTTTTCGTCTTTCAAACATCAAATTGGTACCTCAGATAAATAAACTCTTTAGACAATCGTCTCCTTAAGTGTTTTGCGCGCGGCACCACTCCAATTCTTTATCAACAGCTTTGCTATCAATTATTATCATTGATAGAGTTGTTAGGTACGCGCGACTCTTTGGGACACTTCGGGTCGCCACGGCAACCTGCGTGCGCGCCGCTATCGACGATAATGTGAAATCCCTGTTTTAATCGCAATGAATTAATGATTATAGGAGATTTATTGTTACTTCTAGAAATTATTGTGCAAGTCTACGTATGTTGCTAGGTAAATGTAAATCAGATAGGTATGGCATCTAGCTAACGTGACTTCAGCTAAACTGGATGTAGATATCAGCTGAAAAAATAAAGCTAAGTAGGTACTACTGAAAATATTCTTCTTTAACAATTCGCGTATCTAAGTAGGTACGGTGGACATCATCTATTGTAAATGGGATTTTTTTGTTTGCTTCAAGATGCTGTTGCCTTGTCTCAGCAATCATTCGAGCACCTATATCTACAATGATCCGTGCGGGTGCGATCCAGTGCCGGATCCAGGATTGTCGTTTGGGAGGGGCTTGACCCCGCTGAGGGTAGGTTTTAGGAAAGTAAACACAATCAAAACGGCCAAGTGCGTGTTAGACCACGCACAATGAAGGGTTCCGTAGTTGCGGTGAATTTATCCCAAGAAAAAACTTAACATAGTTCTTTGAGAAACATGTTCTCCCATTCATTCCAACTGCAAATTTAAAATTGTTCGCACAATATTGAGAGATTTACCATGTTATTTTTAGACCATAGACTTCTTATGAGTTTTCCTGTAATCTATGAACAAAGAACCATTCTCTTTATTTTTTTCAAAATCGTAGGCTCCGTAGATTCTGAGATAAGGGGGGGTAATGATCAATATTCATCTATTTTCTTAAATATCTTTAAAAAAAATATATTAAAATTATAGTAAAATTATATTTGAGATGCTCACAATAAGTCTTTTTATTTGATATGTTACACGGTACAGTATAGATACGTTACACGTCCGTGTTTCAGTCACATAAATTCTTTTTTTTTTTGGCACCAAATTTCAAGCAAATTAGTCCAGTAGATTCGGAGAAAATTGGTTGTGACAGACGGACAGCCAACCAGCCAGACACACGAGTGATCCTAGATGGGTTCCGTTCTTCCTTTTAAGGTACGGGAACCCTAAAAAGCACACACAATTTTATTTTGCAAAGTCAAAGACAAAGCCAAATCATTTATTTCAAATAGGCCCTTATAAGGCACTTTTGAACGTCAAAATTTACAAAAAAATTGAATTGATTCTAGTCGCACCTTCCAAAAGGTAGTTTTCGCATGGAGAAGAATGGGCAAGAAAGTCCACCGTTACTCCTTTAAAATGTTTTACAATATTTTGTATAGGTACTTTGGTTATATAATTATATGTGAAGACGATGCACCTAAAATAAACAATAGGTAAAAAGAATTAAAATGAAGCAACAACAGATAAATTAATTATGTGATAAATACATGGTGCTGACATATTTACAAACATTGTAAAAGTAGACGTTTTTCTTAAAATTTTATAATTAATAAGTCAGTCTGTGAGGAAGTAATCACTTGTATGATCTGATCAATGTAAAATAAATATATACATATATATATATATATATATATATAAGTATAAGTATAAATTATACAACTGAATTAGCAACCAGTTTGATTTTGTCTGGACTCTAAATTTTATCCTATGGATCAGGACCAGCATGTTTCCAAGCATTTTTATCTTGGATATAAGTCTCTAATTTGTAATATGCTTGTTTACCGCATTGCTTAACGCATAACAAGCCTCCTCGGATTACTTTTCACAGATTCCTCAATGACTTCGTTAGATTGTAAACAAAACATCGTAAAGAAATACTTATATTATGTTAACGATAATTGATGACAATTGTACCTTAGGTAGTTTATTGCTTGCTCAAAACTTTAATTAGAATAATATCAAGTTCACTTTAAGATTCGTCACGGAAGAACACAGATGCTATTGGGATTTGGGCACAGACAGATACTTTGGGCTAGAACCCCTTAGTCCCCCCCCCCCCCTCCCGGATCCGCTCCTAGTGCGATCTGTTTTAGCGCAGAACGAGCTCTTTTCAGAATGATGAGGATCTTTCATTTTGCTACATTGAATGCAAATCGTGGAGGTCAAAGGCGAAGATAGAGGGACGCACTGACTCTTATCTGGACTAGCCAGCAATGGCAGTTGGCAGGGGACAAATTCGTGGTAAAGGGTCAGGGAGGCCTTTGCAGTGGGAAATGACGGTCTCAATAAATAGATAGTATACACACCCAGTAGGTTACTAATATTAATCAACCATGTCCTATAACGATTACTTATACTAAAGAGCTAATACTATTTCTAAACATCAAGTACGAGTGCTCTATTTACTCGAGAGCACTCGATAGTTAGGTTCCACTGTGAGTGCGACACTCGAGTTGACGAGTACCTGCTGAATGTATCTAGTGGCCTTTTCAGGTGTTTTACAACCCGTAAAACGTAATCTTGCTGGCTAGTGGCTACCTAATCGGACTGCTAAGCTGCTTTTATGACAGAATAGCCAGAGGTTATTCATATTTCTAAGATTATTATTATGGTTAGTATTATTGTATTTATTTATTTATTAACTTCCTACTGTCCCCATTTCGTACTTAATCGTTGGTTAGAGCTGCGTGTTTTGTAAACATTGCACACGGCTGAGGTAGCGGACACTTGCGCGTGCGCACCCAATCAACTTATCTCTAAAGCATTGAACCGTATCAGTACCAGCGCATTGTCTTACACTAAGGAATCGTATAACTTAATTATTGAAAAAGATAATTTGGTAAAAAAAAAATTATATATGGATCACAGAATAATTTTACTAATGGAACAAGGAAAAAGCAATTTAAATTAGTGTTTTTGTAGATAAATAGGTAGGTAGTTACTTAACTAATGATAAAGCATCAGGATCTCTGACAAACTAATTCAGTAAAAAAAATATATAATATGGGGAATTAAAATAATAAGTATATTCTTAAATAACAACTTATATTTAAATAAAAATATAACAAATTCAGTTATTCTGTGGTTACTACTTACTAGAACTGCGTGACACTACTAAGTGAAATGATAAATTTTTAGTGCATGTATACTAAACTTATGAGTGTATATTAAACTTTTGATATCGCGATACGTGTTATGAGTGCAGATTTATACAAAATACTTTCGCATTTGTTGAAACTTAACTTGTTTGGTGTTTTGAAAAAAGCAATCAAGTGTTTGTGAAACATGATTTAGACGTTCTTTCAGCAGTCAACATGATGGATTTCATTACATGTGCATAAAGTTTTAAACATGGTTTGTATCGTTTTATTTCTGTTCCTTATTTACTAAGCTACTTATAGACATCTAAGGGATATCATTTTACAGGGAAGTTGTTTCGTGATCGTTGTAGTGACGACACGATGTCACAGACACGTGTCAGTTTTAATAGCTCAATCTTTTGACTTTCGTTTATTGTCAGATCATGTGATTAAATCATTTTTAGCACAATCTGTTGTCCAATTTTACGCCAGTTAAACTTTGTCTTGCGTCAATTAAGTTGAGAAAGTGCGTGTATGCGCAATTTGTAGGAATTAACAAGTCATAGAACTTTGTAAACGTTGTTAATAAAAACTAAGGAGGCAGTGATATTGGTTCCACGTATCTTTAGCTTATTCTTTAGGATTAGGTACCTACATACTTGAACACCCGTGGTTTGTCAGTGGGGTGTGATTGGGGGCTTAAATAGTGGTACACTACCTCCTGAATAACAGTGCCTAAGTAGGTACATCTACGTAGTCCCGTTCTTATTTTTAAAAGAAGGAGGTTCTAAATTCAACTGGATGATATTTTTTTTTAATTTTTGTATGTTTGTTACGCGATTACTGCGCTAATTATGAAATGATTTTGATGATTCTTTTTTTGTTTGATAGGTCATACTTTAGATGTGGTCCCATATAAATTTTATTAACTTTGTTTGGGTAGTTTTTGAGTTAGCTTCAATAATAGGTATTTTTCCCACTTAGTCTATATGGATGATGTTATAATATTCCTGTCGCTGTTATTTACATAGCAGGTAGTGGTATTCGAATTTGTGTGGGGTAGGTACACCACAACTAAAAAGTGAAAAATAAAAACTTTTCACAAAAAATTGAACCGACTTCCAAAATTAAAGTTATTTTGCACTTTTTTGTGTTTTTTTAAGTCGGTTATTTTTTTTTGTAAAAAGTTTTTTATAGTTTTTTGTTTATCAAGTCACAATGATCCCGTAAATAATTATTTACTGCTACACAAAAACTTTAATTAACTTTTGCAATGACGATAATAAAAAATTGACAGTACTTAGCAGCTATGGTGGCCCAGTGGTACAGGCTATGACTTACGAGTTGTAGGTTCGAACCCTGACAGAAGCTTTACTTGTGTAAATTATTTCATTACCACTGCTCTCAAAACGGTGAAGGAAACCATCGTGAGGAAACTGGCATGACCTAGAACGAAAGATTCGAAGACATGACATCCGCACTGGGCCCGCGTGGTGGATTAAGACGGCCCACTCTCACCGAGAGGACGCCTGAGTACCAGCAATCGGGAACATTATAGGCTGATTATGCAATAGGTACTGTAATACGTTTGGCAGGAAGATCGGCGAAAGCAGAATATTGTTATTGGAAGACAACTGGATGCTGCTGCCTCTTCCTACGTAGGTACCTCATCACTTGTCCCAGAGTGGAGTGACCCGTGACCGTGACGTCGTTGTCTAGTAGTAATGTAACGATGCGATTTCCTTCACCGCTATAAAATTTCCTAAATAGATAAGTACTTCTCACTTCGATATCAGAAGAGCTGTACCTACATGTACTTTGGACTTAATAATAATCTGATATGTTCAATATTGGCTAATTTCGTTAAATTTTTACAAAGACGAGGTTATTTTGATGAACGCAGGTGAAAGAAATATGTTTGTGTTTTGTCATAAAACAATTTAAGTACCACCTAAAACTTTCCCTTTTTAACCAAAGAGATTGTCAATTCGTATGTTTATATACCTACTCGTATTATGTTCGGGCATAACTTCTTTGTTTATGAACCTATTTAAATATGGTCTAGTTCTGATGAGGGGTTTTTGAGTTCGCATCAATAATACTTATTTTTTCCACTAAGTGTATGTTCATAATGTTATAATAACTTGCTGTCACTGTTATTTCCATAGCCAGTAGTAGTATAAGAATTCCTAAAAAAAAAAAACGATTAAGAAAAAGACATAACAAAGTGAAAAATTACTTTAATTTCGGAAGCGGTGTCTTTGGTTTTGTATTTTCCGTTTTTATTCAATCACTACTTTTGTGATACCAGATATTCTGGTAGCGTATATCTGAGTAGGTATATTAAACCTAGACCTTGCTTACCTAGATAACCTACTAGGATTGTATGGATTCTGAGCTAAAAACTATACCTACTCAAAACATGAAATAATCTTGGATCAGACAAGTGACGGGAACAGTTCTCACAGGTCTTTGCCCACGCAGATCACGTGATGTGACAGTTGACTGCTTCCCTTGAACGTTAAGTTTTTTCGTATAGAACTTCGAAAATAAAATATTAATGTATTTCTAATAATTATAATTCTTTGTCGTATATCACCTTTTTCGCTTTCAAACTCTATCAAACTCACGGCAAGTGTGCTGAAACTTTCGGGAGACTTGCATGGCCTTCGCCAACGTTTTGGTAAAGAAGCATGGCGGCGCTCCGTGTAACCTGGTGTCGCACTTAGACTTCGCGTACATTCGCAAATACTCTCAAAAGATAGATCTCGGTCAAATTAAGATAAAAGGTAATCACAGCATTTGTTTTAGCTTTCGTTAGAAAAACGTTGTTTAAAAAGCAAGTGGCCCCGTATAAATAGACCCCATGGCAGTCAACCAAAAAGTTATTATGCAGTAAACTAACCAATAAACAGTATAAGACATTTAAAGATGGCGGAAATGAATAGTTCCAATAATGGCTACTGAAGGGAAAAATGGCACTTGTAGCTGACTTTGTATATTAAGCCACAATAATATATTAAATTAAGACACATTGGACATCTAGAAGAGCGTTATGTCCTATTGTACTCTATGCACTTCTATGCAAAGCAAGCGGACATCATTACGTTATGATTGACAAAATGTATTTTGTTATTACTACTAATGTGAACGTCCTCCTAACAAATATTTTGAATGTGAAATTGAAAAGTCAAAGTCAAATAATTTATTTAAATTAGGCACTTGAGTTTGTTTGTTTGTTACGCTTTCACGCTAAAACGGCTGAACGAATTTGGATGGCACACAAATAAACCTTGGATGACGAACACCAAAAATATGACCAAAGGATACGTCCAAAAAATACTATGCACGACGGTTTGTTGCCCTGCAACTGCAAACCAACGCGTTTTCGCTTTGTGTCGTGCATCGTATACCATACAGGGCCAAACAGGCTCCAACGCATAAAGCTTCCCACGACACGTATCCCAAGATATGTCTGGCCACATCGAAAACAATGAAAGAGGTCGTGAGGCTTGGATATCTAGAGACGTTGGTTGGTCGACATCGCCTGACATTTCAAACGACTGGTGCCGCGGACACATTTGTCCAGTGATTAAGTGGCTTTATCACTGACAATACTTGTCATTGGGCTTAATGGGACAACTGTCAGTCGTGATGTCATTTACAAATATTTTCATTAATAGTTAGGTACCTAGGTATTTGAAAATGTTTTTTCTTATACCTACCTAATATCTTATTATATTTATGCACGGTTCAAAGGCGAATATAGAATTTAAGACCTGTAAAGGTATTCAGGCTGGGGAGGCCGCGCATCCCATCATGTTGTCTTACTATCTTGGTCGGCTTATTCATACCTATTATGGATTAAGCAAAAATAAAACATTTAGTTTGTAATTAAATAAAGCAATTTTATTATATTATTACATTCTAATCTTAAAAGAACTTCTTGGAATAACTGAGTAGCCGGCGCGGTCGTGATGCTTGTCGTCGGCATCACCATACGATGCTCATCACACATACTAGCATCAACTGTAACCTATGGCATTTCCTTAGACTCGATCATCTCTGCACACCTCAATTACGTACAATCCTCGTATTCTATACTTCACAAAACAAATAAAACTAGTAGGTAAAGAAACTGATCCCCATAACTATTTACAATGATACGTCAAGAAAAACAGTGGTGACATTACAATATGAAAAATAAGTCATTTCGGATTTGAATCTGACATCAATACATATTAATGTTGCCATGGAAGCCAAATTTAAAAAAAAAAACGTATAAGTACATAGTGGATTCATTTAACTGTCATTAACAATGAGCTTATACATATTTATTCATATAAAACATGTTGCAAATACAAATAGGACCTGCCTCCAAAGCTTAGAATAATACTCTTGTGTATCAAGGGACAGGAGTCTGCTTCTCCAAAATGTCTTAGATTTGATGAAACAGAACTGAGTTGTCAATAATAATTAAATAATTAATGTATTGTCCTGTAATACTCTACGTTTAAAGTTAAACAATGATACCTCTACCACCAAAATCCTGCTAATATGCATAATAAAGAAATACCATATTCCGGTAAGTACCTATGGTAACTCCATAGCTACCCTCCTAGGTTCTGCGTTTAGATATTGCAAATGATTACATTTTGATAGTCAGATTTAATAAAAGATTTGTTTATTCTTTTTTTCTTTGTGCAGATTAATAAAAAAAAAGCTGATGCATAAAAAGAAGAGCCCTGTGACTGTGTTTTCTTTCAAACTGCCTGATGACGTCATTAAAAAAAATCAATCAATCGTCATTAAAATGACTCAATTATTGTTATTTTATAGTTATTATAATATTGTGTCGTTATTCTTGTATTTTGATATTGCGCATACTAACATAGTTATAAGTTTCTGTTGTTACTAACCATTATGGATCAAAGTTGTATAATATAATAAATGAATTGAATTGAATTAAGTTACCTAAGACTGAGATAGGTAAATATTGGAACTTGTTGATTGCCTCCCTGATGATGTAAAAGTTCTTCCTGGTCTCTCGTTACTCTTGCCAACATAACCTGTCACACTTTGATTTCTTAGACAGATGACTAAGAAAACCTAAAGTAATTACTTATGATTCAATTGACAAATACAATACAATACAACAAGCACAAATAATAATTGAAAGAGGTCTGATATTATGAAAGTTGTCATGTTTATAATAATAGTTATATTACTTAGTTTAATTCTTTGTATTTCTGCTTACTAGTTATTCTATTTTTTTTGTAAATTTGTGTAGACATTGGTGCCAATTCTCTTGTACACTGAACTAAACTACTCGTATCACTAAAATTCCTTACTTTTGGCTATGAGAATCTTAAAGCTATTCTGCAATAAAAAATCTCTAAATTAAAAAAATATTTTGACACAACTAAATCGAATTTGACAATCGCGACTCCACGTGGTACATACTTGTTTGCCCTACCGCGTGAATTTCTTTAGAACCGGAGGCGCGCAGGGGGCGCAGCCTCAACGTGTTTTACCTATATGGAATTTTTCACTTTTTGTATAGAAAATATGAAAAATTATTACCTAAGTACGTGTTGAGTATTAGGGGTTTAAGGATTTTATAAAGGGGTCGATATTTTCATTATTTTTGCGATAGGACACATCATTATCGAGATATAAGCAAAAAAAACGAAAAAAATATACAGTGCTGTTTTTGCACCTGAAGTCGAGGTGTTCGTGTGAATTTTAATTCATGACAACTAATAGTTTTCCACATCATTTTTAATAGCGATTAAAAAAAGTCAGATTTAGTTAGACAACTAAAATTTTAGGTGAAAAACGTCAAAATATATAGAATAGCAAAATTTACATTTTCACTAAATTAAAATCTCAGTGCCATCTTAGTGCTGTCAAACTAAAATATAGTTAAGTTGTGTCACTTTAGTCTACCTATTTCAGAATGGGAAATCATCGTTTGCCAGGAATAAACAAAATTTTGGTGATTTTTAGTCTAGTTTAGACGCATTTGTGACAAAAGAATCAGCACCATTGTGACTTTATAACATCGCCTTGGATGCATCTGTAAAGATTCTAATTGTGATTTAATTAAATAAATAATTAAAACTATCCCAAACGCCTGTAGGAAACTAGTCTTCTATCAACTGGAAGATAACACTGCCCAACTCCTGAATTAACTTTCTGCCTATTGTGTGTACAGGCACTGTGTGTAGTGTGTGTCACCTTTATATAAATAGAGATTTTGTGCAGTTGGTTCATAAATCTTTTTATCATTAATTTCTGAGTAGGTACCAACACACAAACATGCACGGTTTCAGTTTTTACGACGTCGAGACAACATAACTCTTTGTTTACACATAACTTACTTGTTTATGTGCAGTACTTTATGTGCGCGGCTATCTGATGGCGAACACATCCAATTTTACGTTTATTCCGTTCAAAGAAGCTTCTTGTGCACTAGAAGTAGATGTTTGTTGCGGAGATAATAAGTCAATCCAATGATTGAATGAATTTGCTCAAAGCTATGAACCCTCGCCCCTCCCATAGTACGCATGTTTACTCGTAGACAGTGGAGGGCCTTACAGGAATACTATCTGCTTTCTATCTATGTATACGCAATCTACCCATAGATTGGAAACTTTATTTATTTTAAGTTAAAAGCAGATTGTCAGATAAAAGTTGCATAATTATTGTAGACTGATCTGGGTAAATGGATGTAAGGGTAACAGAACCATACAGAGTATACATATGTATCTCACTAGTTCACCTGCCGGTCTATTGTGAAACAATTTCACCGTGAAAACTTAGGTGAAGTGAGCTGTCAACAACAGCGTCAGGTGGAATGAGAGCTCATTCAAGCTCACTTCACCTAAGTTGTCATGGTTGTTGTGCATGAGGCATAAAACATGAGTCTAGTGATACATTTAGACCGACGACGTACGTATGACGATACGTATTATTTTGATGGAGTAAGTAAAGTATATCAGCCCTAAAGTGATAACCATTAGTTTCTTTTTAGCAACAATCCCGAATTGAACGTTTTACTCAAGTTAGTCCCGTAAAGGTTCTAGCATATCTTACATATTTATCTAACTGTCTGATGTTATAACAATATCCCATAGATAACAGCCACGTGGCTACCGTTATAGTCAAAAGCTAGGCACGCCGGCAATTGTTGTAAGCTGCACATAAACAATTTATTATATGCAAACACACCACGTTACGTAATGCATGCGTGCATTCATGCACGTTGGTCAGTCCATCATGTGTTGCCCGGGGCTCCGTGCTACAACTGTCATAGACACACGCACTCGCATTGAAGGTAGTAGCCAAAAGCTTGATGTCATTGCCTCTGCTAAATGGGAATAGCATACCTAAGCATAATCAGCCTATAAAGTTGGCCTCCTCTACGTGAGAGGGAGTGGGCCGTGAGCCACCACGCGGATACAGTGTAGGTCAGTGGAGTCACATGTCTTAGATTTTTTGGTTCTAAGACATGCCGGTTTCCTCACGATGTTTTCATCATTTATGGTGGTGATGAAATAATTTACATAAAATTTTTTTGTGCGTCTAAGGTTCAGATTTTTTCACAATCCCGAAAAACCCGAATGTATTAAACTTGCGTCACCCCGGGGAGGCACAATCTCATTTTCCAAAGCAATTTGGCAAACTGCAGGTCACCCGTGGTGGATAACATTCTCACTCAGGTCCATCACCCTGCTAAAAAAAATCTAGCTAAAAGGTAATAGAACATTGTATTCTAACTAGTATTTTTAACATTGCGCAAAGACTTAACATCAAATTCAACTAATAATTCTAAAAATATAAAACTGTGCAATACATAACAATGACGATGTTTCATGGGTTTTTTGAAGCAGAAAATATGCAGATAAATGCAAAAAAATACATCGATATTTTTAGCCCAAATTCAAAAGTCTGCCTGTTGGCTCCCAGCACACGTAATGTCCGACAATACGAGGCATAATTTGCTTAGATTAATCTCAGCTGCCGAAGTGCCTATTTTGGCTCATTACATCAGTAACACTGGGTTTTGTTGTTGTTTCTGATCAATATATTCTTTGTAATGGTCGTTGTAGATACTTCATGGTCACGCACGGGTGGTCCTTTACCATATTGCTTTTAATATTGTTGGAGCACTTTATTTTATTTTATCGTGTGGTTGGAATTAAGTAGCGGGTTAACGTGAAGAGAATTTTGAAAAAGAAGGAATTGAAATTTGCCTTCCTCTCTGGTGTTCTGTCTTCTGAAGAGTTCCTAGTGTAGTTGGATCTTCTTTAACTTGGTGAACCGCTGCTAAAGCCTCAAGACATTGCGAAATATGGTAACCCCGATATGGAAATAATCAAGGTCAAGGTCCAGTATCCTATGGGCAATAAGGCAGGTACAGCTTTCAGTGCTTGCTGGTTTCCGATGATGGAAGGAACCCAACAACCATATCTCGAACTGATCTGCAAAGCAGCTAAAGTGTCAGTATGTGACAAAATTTCTGGGATTAAATATTGAAAGCACATTAAAATGGAATATTCAGATTGACAAAGTATGTAGTAAAGTAAACCAATTTTCTCATGCGCTGCGTATGCTGAGTAAAACGGCAAATCGAAAAACCGTACTAACTGCATATCATGGTCTAGTAGCCTCAACATTAAGATATGGCATTATGTTTTGGGGAAACGCCTCGGGTAAAGATATGCAGTGCTATTCTGTAACCATCTCACCGTGAAAACTTAGGTGAAGTGAGCTCGGAGTGAGCTGTCAGTCCCTAGCAGCACGTGGAATGACATCTCACTTCAAGCTCACTTCACCTAAGTTTTCACCGTGAGATTTAAATGGTGTTTAAGTGTCAGAAAAGGTGTATTAGAGCGATCTGTAACTTGCAAACCACTGACAGCTGTAAACAATATTTTAAAAGTATGAAAATTTTAACAGTGCCCTCATTGTACATATACCAGACATCTATGTTCATCAAAAATAATATGTATAAATTTGACCGAGTAGGTGGTCAGCGTCGAGCTGACCGACTACAATCTGTTGGATCTAAAACTGCTTTATAGAAGAACAGTATTTTCGTAATGGCTCCAAAATTATACAATAAATTGCCAAAGTGTATCAGAAGTGAGAAAAATGTCAGCCATTTTAAAAAAAAGCTGTTCCTGTTTCTAGTTGAAAAGACTTATTACTCGATTGAAGACATTTTAAATGACAAATTATGACTAAATTTAATTTTCTTTGACATTCTAAATAATTAATAATATAATTCAATTACTTTATTTTATGCGGCTCATGACATTTTTCAATTGCTTCATATCTTTTATCCTAGACTTTATTAATTATGATAGTAAAAATAACCTGCTTACTAATATTATATTAATATTTTGTATGCCGATTATTGGCCGAACATACAGATCAGCTAAAATGTATAAATAACACCTTTTTGTACTTATGTTCACAAATAAAGATTGATTTGATTTGATTTGTCTTTTATTAGGTTAAATCAGCAGAAAATAAAATAAAGACAGTTAGGAAAATTATTAACAATGAAACGAACAAGAACAAAAGGCATAACACTGATTACACACTGGACACTTCCCGCGGTCTCATTAGCGATAAGATCGATGCTGCTCAGGAATTTGCAACTTTCTTTACCAATATTCCAATTAAAACTACAGAAACTTAAATTTAAACGTATAAACCATGTGGTCGTTGTAAAGACTTTAAGCAACTTAAGATCAAAATTACCGAAGATCTGTAGGGCATGTCTACTAAAGTTTGTCAATCAATTATTGAGACAATTGCACCCTATTTAGCTTTAATGTTTAATTTGTGTGTAGATCAAGGGGTATTCCCGGATTTAATGAAGTACAGTAAAGTTATTCCACTTTTCAAATCCGGGGATAGCAAAGACACTAATAATTATAGACCCGTGTTGATTTTGCCGGTTTTCAGCAAGGTGTTTGAAAAAGTAATGTTAAATCAAATGCTCAATCATTTTAATCGTAATAACATCCTACACGATCAACAGTATGGTTTTACCAAGGGACGTTGCACAACCGACGCCGGTGTCACTTTATTAAAACACATCTTTAACGCATGGGAAGAGGCACAGGATGCAATAGGTATCTTTTGTGACCTATCCAAAGCATTTGATTGCATTAATCACGAAACACTGCTTTTGAAACTTGAGCATTACGGACTGGGTAAACTTGCGCTTAGCTTAGTAAAATCATATTTGAATGATAGACAGCAGCAAGTTCAAATAAACGGTATAAATTCATTTAAATTCAAAGTCAAAATGGGTGTACGAACATCCCTCTTTTTAGTATATATAAATGATTTACCTCATTTACTGAAAAACCGACCACAAATTGTGTTATTTGCTGATGACACATCACTGATTTTTAAAGTAAACAGACATGCAAAGGAGCTTGACGACGTAAATAACGCTAGGCTAAAGGTCCATAATTGGTTTACTGTAAATAATTTAGTATTAAATAAGAAGAAAACTAAATGCATAAAATTCGCGTTACTGAATGTTATAAGCAGTGAATGTCACGTTGTATTGAATAAGGAGACACTAAAATTCGTCGAAAACGCGGTTTTCCTGGGAATCACGCTTGACTCAAAACTACAGTGACAGTGAAACGTACACTATGTAGATAAGCATACTATAAGTTGGATCATTATATCATAGTTAAAAATGCTTTGCTTAATGCTGGTCCCGCTCCACAGCCACTCGAGATAACTAGTTTAAAAAAAAAAATTTTTGGAAGTGTTACTTCCCCATTTTTATTTTGTCTGACTTTACTAACTTAATGTTTTTTTTTTTTTTATTTACTTAATCAAGTGTTAAATTGTTGAATACTCCAATAGATAATAATGATTTTCTTTCTTTTTGGCAGTAACATTCTTTTAATCTCACAAATACATTGCAAACTATAGTCTTGTATAATTTAGAAGCCTTTTTTTTTACAATTTTTGTAAATGTGAGTACAATGGAGCCGTTTACTATGTTATTATGTTGTATGTTGACTTGAAAGAGCATGGATCTCGCTGATGGTGGCGAGTGTGTTGGATTATTCGGTTCCGTACAAAATAGTTGAGCTGGGTGGTGCTGATCCACGCGTCATGTTCGTGAATGGGCGCAGTCGGTTGAGACTAGTCATCTCTATCTGCCAGGGCTTATTTTTTTTTTTTTTTTTTTACATTGTTCTCATATATAGAAGCAACAAGAGTAATGCCCAGAATTTTGTAATTTCTATATTTAACAGAGTGTCCTTGGAGTTTCTGGCCCGTTCTTCTCCATAGAGATCTATCTATTTTGGAATGGGCAACTAGCTTCAACTTTCTGATTAACTGACCGACTCTTTTACAGTTCAAAAGTGCCTGTAAATGGTTTAATTGAAATAAATGCTCTGAGTTTGAGTTTGAGATCTTACGAGCTCCAGTCCAAGGTTTGTTTCCGCGTCAGTACAAACACTCAAAGTATTATGTGCAAGTAGGCGAAGCGCTTTATATCCATCTTTATCAAATTAATTGAGCGTGACAATCATTTGAAATCCCCACTCATCACCTGTTTCAAAATAATTCGTTTGATAGTTTACTAGTTTTACTGAAAATTTTGTGGTAGTTAGGCACGAATCGCTTTAGTTCGGCAACGCTTCGCTGATAGAGATAGTGTTGTATCAGTATATAGCAGATCGGAATAGGGTCGAACACCAGTACCTGCCGGGAAACCTCGCTGAGTGGACGAGCAAGCTACTGGACGTAAGGTAGGAAGAACTTAAATTAATATTACCGAGTGCCTACTTGAAAGTTATTTAGGGGTTTTTTTGGTCCTTGGAAAGAGTCCCTGGTGACGAACAGTTAATTTTGCACGGCACGGTTGGCGCAGTGGTTAAGCGATTGACTGCTGCGCTGCGTGTCGCGGGTTCGATTCCCGCACGGAACAAATATTTGTATGACCTACAATTAGTTGTTCCGGGTCTGGCTGTTTGTGTATGTGAGTTTAAATGTTTGTAAACGCACCCACGATGAACGGATTTCGACCAAATTTGACAAGGAGATAGATGGCATCCTGGAGAAGGACATAGAGGATGAAAGATTGTATGGGAAATCCAACATTTTCTCTTTATTATAATATATTAGCTTAAATAAGTTTTTAAATCCATATTATTATTAATAGCATTAATGTTGTTGTTAAATCCATATTATTATTAATAGCATTAAAGCATGTGATATTGAGAGGGAGCGCAGGGCGTTGGCCATGTGTCAAAATAACTCTGTTTAGGGCTTATTGCCAGACCTTTTATACCTGCAGTCTGTGGACCAGATACACGCAGAAAACGTTTAATGCCCTGCGTGTGCAATACAACAATGCTTTTAGGATACTGCTGTCGCTGCCTCGATTCTGTAGCGCGTCAGGCATGTTCGCAGCAGCGCGTACAGACGACTTCTTTGCGATTATTCGTAAAAGATCCGCTTCACTACTGCGTCGGATGCGGGGCAGCGGCAACAGTCTTCTGAACGTTGTTGCTAGTAAGACTGAAGGCCGCCTTATGGGGCACCTGTGCGCAGTGCATGTACTGTTGCCAGGGGTCTCCGTGAGGTGGCGTAATTGAGTATTATTAGTTTGTGTGTTTATTGTTAATTAAGTATTTTTAGTCTAGTATACTAACATAGGTTAAGAAATACTAACAAATGTATGGGTTATACCTGAGTTAAAGAAAAATAAATAAATAAATTAAACATACAGACGGATTCGCACTATCATGATTTCACGAAAAATCTGCTTTAGAATGTCAACACAAATGTCTTCAGACTTCCATAGTCCAGTATCGAACCCAAAGCCATAAGGGTAGAAGGAGACCATCACTGCGCGCCGCAGTATTCACAGTGACTATACAAACTATATTTTCTGCCTGCCCCCATGGGAAGAAGGCGTCAGTTTATGTTTGTATACAAACTATGTAGCAGCTACTAATACCAATGTGTTCTAATAAATAACTATGGCATGCCATGAAATGCCATCTAGTACATACTGCTTTGTTTTCCTCTTACGGCTAACTGCTTAGGCTTAGAAGAATGAGTTGCACGTCCTAGATGACGGCATTCACACCTTCCTATCTTACATGCAACAGTAGCGTTAGGCCTGTAGTGCAGTGGTGTAGTTGCGCAAGTCCATGGTCCATTGTAATCACAAAGATAAGCTATCGGATAACACTGACAGCTTAGAAATACAGCAATTTTATTTTTATCCTTGTAATTCAAGAAAAGCTATGTCCACACCTACTTGAACTGGCCAGTTCCCTTTGAGTTTTGAGGTCAACTGCAGGAAGAGGCAGTGGCATTTTCTTTGCACTCTATGCCAAATAGCTCCTAAAATCACAAACTTACTGCTAAGTATATTCCCTTATTTAATTTTCGTAGTCATCGGCCTAAGCAGTATATAGGCATTTCCCAAGATTTACGCTAACACCCGGTTCTCAGTTTTCAATCCATTACCTTAACTTTAACAATCTTCAGAAAAATAAAGTCAAAGTCAAAGTCAAATAATTTATTTCAATTAGGCACAAAAAAGGCACTTTTGAACGTCAACATTTAAATAATAATTGATTCTAGTTGCAAAAGGTAGTTTTCGTATGGAGAAGAATGGGCAAGAAACTCCACCGTTACTCTTTTAAAATGTTTTAACAATATCTTGTATACATCAATTATATAATTATATGTGAAGACGATGCACCTAGAATAAGATTACTATCACGTTAGGTAAAAATAATGAAAAATAAGGAATGACAGATAAATTAATCATGTGATAGATGCATGGTGCTCACATATTTACAAACATTGTAAAATTATACGATATTTCTAGCATTTTTACAAGTAATATAACTCAGTGTGTGAGTTCGAGTAATCACAGAATGTAAAACCAATATAAAAAATAAAATAAAATATACATATATTATACAATTAAATTAGCAACCAGTTAGATTTTGTCTAGATTCTAAATTGTCCTATGGAGCAGGACCAGCATGTTTCCAAGCATTTTTATCTTGGATATAATCCTCTAATTTGTAATATGCTTGTTTGCAAAGTGTATTTTTTATATGAGTTTTAAATTTTCTTTCATTTAATTCTAATATATTACAAGGTATTCTGTTGTAACATTTAACACAGTACCCCATAAAAGATGTATGTACTTTAGATAGTCTGAAAAATGGTTGATTTATTTTATCTTTATTTCTAGTATTAAAATTATGTCTATCACTTATTTTGTTAAAAAGATGTAGATTTTTTCTCACATACATAATATTTTCATAAATGAATTGGCAAGGTACCGTCATAATATTAATCTTTTTAAATAGTTCCCTGAGAGATTCTATTACGATTATAGATTTAGGTATACCGCGAGTAGGTGCCTATGCATTCGCAAAGAATCTCAGCACCATATTAGGTATGCAGTCGTGAGCCATTTGCAGCAAGCGAGCGAGCATGGCATTTGATCATCAAAGTGTTGCGCCGATTGATTGACGACTGCCTATGCTCACTTTGATAAGGTCGTAAGTTATGAGCAGGGCATGCGGTGACTAGGCAAGTTGATGTAATTTTAGAGATAATGATAACATTACTTACAACATGTATTTGTCGTGAGCATCAAGTCTTTATTTGTGAAATTAAAGGGTAAATTATGTTCAAGTTTCTGTCCTAAAATTCCTTACGGTCGCAATAATTTGCTTTTCATGCTTCTTCTGTTCCTGGCTTTGTACTTTCGACATCTTTGGGAGAGTCCTCAAATAAAGACTAAAATCTGTTTCTGGGCAATCTCTTCTAATTTGAATCCTCCCTATTCTGACGACCCCTTTTAATAGTATGTTCAGGTTATCGAACCAAAACATGACAACATGACAATCCAATCCAAACCAATGAGCTAATATTCTAAATAAATAAAGAACAAATGTCATTAATTTTCGTAACGTCTCGACTGTGACATAAGCTTAATCTCGCATAATACGACACGCACGAGTGAGTAACGTCACTTCCTTGCGCGCGTTCTCGTTAGCATGCTGCGCGGGCGCAGGCTACATGTCACTAACTTGTGTCTGGCAGTTCTTATCAGTAACAGTGAAGGACAGGTAACGGTGCGAGCGTGATTTGGATTGACAGTGGGAAGACTGTCTCTGGCTGGCTTGAATAATTTTGTATTTTGGTTGTCTGAGGTTCTTTGAGATAATTCTGGGGATGGTTTCCGATTGGATCTAGAAAAGGACTGGAATTGTCTGTTCTTTCTTATAAGGAAAAAATTTGGCAGTTTTCGAAGATCAATCGGATGAGGTGACGAACATAGATGACAGCGTCCCGAGTTTCCCTGCCCCAAGTGCTTTGTTCCGGTTCTTCTTGTAAAACATAACATACAATCGAGTCACAGCATTTTGTTTTTGATTGTTTTATGTTTTTGCGATCTCTACCTTCGTGGGAACACTAGTGCTAGTCGATGAGTCGTGAGATTCCGCTCCACAAGCCGGTTTCCTTCCTTCCTGAACAACGCTATTATGTTCGCTACAACATCTTTGAGATGAAATGTTTGTAGCAATACATATAGTAGGGTCATGATATTTAAGTTCTGAACTTGACATTTTATTTTAAGCGATATCAAACACTTATTTTATCTTTTGCCCGCCAATTGTCCTGAAACCTAGGTCCTAAATATTTGGTGCAAGGTCGTGACGTCACCAATATCGGACACAACAACCTCAGCAACCTATACTTACCCTTTAAGCTAACCGCAGTAACCACTTATTCCGTGTAGGCGCATACGCAATGAGGTGGAACAGATAACAAATTGTGTCGTAACTTTGTAATCGCAGGCGCACGCTGCCTGTTCAGTCCAGTCGGCCGCGCCATTCCGCCATCGCTGCCCGAGAACCGCGGACGTTCGTGCCACTTTTTGACAGCTGTCAAATTGATCTCATCTTGTAATCGCGAGTGTATTTAATGACAATTTTTTGAAGAATCTCAGTTATCTGTGATTTAAGTTTGTTTGTTTGGAGATAATTCGGTGAGTTGTCATTAACTTACATAGTTTTAGTGATATTTTATGACTTCCTTGTAAATTAATTGCGGTTATTTTGGCTGTGACTGCGGCTTTGATACGAGCGGTTATTTTATATGAAAACGATTAACTTTTTGGAATATTCTTTTATAACTTCTGTTGCCTCATTGGGCAATAAATCCCAAGCTTTAAATATTGAGGTTACCTGCATAGTCGAAGACCATACTTTCTCAAAGAACAACACCTGTCTCCCAAAAGAACCGACGAAACCGTTTGCCGTTGTTTATTCCCATATTTCCTCACTTGGTAACTGCTCTGGTCTGGGTGCTGAACGTAAGCTTTATCCTGAACCTTGAAGTTTTGGACCCGATTTTCTTCATTCTGACTATGACAATAAAAATAAAAACGGATCGAACTTACCTACTATTATTATGTTGCATGAACTTTTCCCTATTTTCTTGTATGACGGCCTGCCAAAACCATCGATTTAAAAGAAACATGATTACATGCCTAAAACCGAACAAGAGAAATTACTAAAAATTATATAAGGTGCATTACACAATTATTACCGTAGCCATAGAAACGAATAGCTAAGTGAGCGGTGTTGCGCCGGCGGCGCAGGCGACCTTAGGGTGCAACGCTGGGTACTTACTTGTTAGCTCACACGTTAGTCGCCAGTACTACAGGTACACATTTTGCAATTTAAAACACATTGTTGATTGACCCTTTAGTCCGATGACACGTTGATCCATCAAATCTGATGATAATAATATTAAATGGCTCAATTTCTGATATGATGCACCATCATGCACTGTCAGCCTCTCATAGCTTTATATTGCAAATGGGTCACACTATCACGTTCTAAAAGGAATACGTCAAATTACAAGTCACCTGTAGAATAGAAGATGTCATTAGCAAACAGGAGGAAGCTGCTGCCCCTCATCTTAACGCCTTCATTGCTTTAGTTGCCTTCTCGACACCCACAAGTGAAGGGAGGATGGCCTCAAAACTTTACTCACCTTAACTTACCGGAACGCTAACGTAACGTAACCATGTAACAACACATATATGTATATACATATGTATATGTTATTTACATCGCGTGACTAAACTAGATTCAAATACCACAATTAATTTACATCCTATACTATTAAACGGGCAATATTTGTATAACATATATTTGTATAACATATATTTGTAATCACGTTCTCGAAAACGACTCTAACGATTTCGATGAAAGTTGCAACATAGGGGTTTACGGGGGCGAAAAACGATCTAGCTAGGTCTCATATCTGGGAAAATTCGTTTTCTCCGTATTTTCACCACAATTTTAGAACAAGACGACAGAATAATGACATAGCAGCATGGGATTAGTAGCCGGTGGAACTTCGTGGAGCATTTCAGACGTTTGGCTCCCAGACTGGAGCGGGCCGGGGCTGCCTTGAAACGGCTCATGTCCAATTTAGGGGGTCCAAACGCTTCCTACCGGAGACTTTACGTGGGGGTCGTGCGGTCCATGGCCCTTTACGGGGCACCGGTGTGGGAGCGTTCGTTGAGGCGGCGGCCAGCCTGCCGGTTGAATGCGTCCCATGGCCACCCGGCTGGTCCGGGGATACCGCACGGTCTCCGGTGAGGTGGCGAGCCTCCTTGCCGGATTGCCGCAATGGGATCTGGAGGCGAAAGTCCTCGCGCACATCTGGGAATGGCGCGAGTAGTCGAAACGCCGGGGCTTAAATCCGCTGCCGCGAGAAATCACGGCACAGCGGACAGAGCTCCGGAGGGATCTCATGGCGTCATGGAGAGTGCGATTGTCGCAACCCAGTGCTGGGCACGTCACTATTGTGGCGATAAGTCCCCTGTTTGAGGAGTGGCTAGAGAGGCGCCACGGCGTCCTCACCTTCCACCTGACGCAGGTCCTCACTGGACATGGTTGTTTCGGGAGGTTCCTGTTTCATCACTGCGTGGTTCGCCCGGAGGACACGGTGGAGCATACGGTGGAGGTCTGCCCGGCTTGGGCAGAGCATCGCCGTGTCCTCCTGGAGGCGATCGGTGGCGGGGATCTCTCGCGTCCGGCCCTGGTCCAGGCCATGGTATGGAGCGAGAAGGCATGGGAGGCCATCACCTCCTTCTGCGAAGCAGTAATGCTCGCGAAGGAGGAGGCGGAACGCGTGAGGGAGAGGCAAATTTCGCGCCCTCACGCACCTAGCCGCCGCAGGAGACAGGGCGGCTGCGAGGGCGTCGGGAATCAAGAGCCGTTTTCCGGCCACCGTAGGCGCGGGCTTGCGGACGGTGAGCATTGGGTAGCTCGCCATCCGATAAGGACCAGGCCCGGGTCGACGGCGCGTGGTATTCCACGCGCGCCTCAAAGAGATGTCAACAACTGAAGGGGTCCGATAGGACTGATGCCTGCCGGAGTTGCGGGAAAGTCCGAAAGGGATACCGTGGCCCCTGGCAATGTACAGGCAACTGAAGAAACACGGGTGGGTTTTAGTCAGTAAGAGTCTGACACGCCCTCCCGCTCCACCCAGAGCGGGAGAAGTTATTGCATAATTTCCCACACAAAAAAAAAGCATGGGATAAGTAAGTACCCTACTATCATGGCAGCAAAGAATTAGTAAGTACCTACTATCATGGAAAGAAAAGAAAAGAAAGAAAATACGTTTATTTGCGGTACACATGACGCAAAGAAAGAACAAAACACGAAAATAACAATTTGGGGGAAAATATGCGTCACATCGACGCAAAACGGCCATCGCTCAGCATAATGCTGCGATCCTGCGTCAACGCCGCGTACGCTATACGAGACAGATCTCGCATAGCGTACGCGGCGTTGACGTGATGACGTCAACCGATGCAGCATATAGAGAAATAACAAAATGAGACAAAAATACAATAAATACAATTTTTAGTCCTAAACATACCTATAATATTATAATATTTAAAATGGCAACATTTCGTACCAAGGCAGCATGGAATTAGTATGAACTATCCTGTACAGTAGCATTCTCTATTTTCACCAGAGCAGAGCTCGGTCGACCAGGTACTTTTGGTATAAATAACTCGATTCGAGACGAGGTCCAATGCAACTTGTTGAACGCGATTAACGTAGAATTTTAATTGAAAACAACAAAATATTATAATTGTCTACGTTCTTTTGTACTGTAATTTTAATCTTATTCAAGACTAAGGCATTAACACACAATAAGTAAATTATTATAAGAAGTCCTTCATTACAATTTTTCGTTCTTTTTTCGTTTGATACTAAAAGAATTGAAAATCACGCACGATAATGTTCGGTGTACACACGGTTACACATCAAGCTATAACATTTCCAGTATAACCTCAAATCCTATATAATAAGAGATCAGCATAAACTGGAAGTGTATAGCTTGATGTGTAACCGTGTGGACACGAGTATCGCCACGATTCTCTTGTACACTGAACTAAACTACCTATCACAAAAATTCCTTACTTTTTGCTATGAGAATCTTAAAGCTATTCTGCAAAAAAAAACTTTAAATTCAAAAATAATTTTGACACAACTAAAATAAAATTGGACAATCGGGACTCCACGTGGCAATAAAGTCTCTAAATTTAAAAGTTATTTTGATACAACTAAATCGAATTTGACAATCACGACTCCACGTGGTACCATCGGAGAAGTTCATATCTATACACCGTAAGGACTATTTCTGCTTGCAGCGCTCGGCCGCTATAGAACCGGGGCGGTAACAGATGTGGTCATCGTGTTCACGGGATTTTGTTTTCAAACTGCTTAAATATGAAATTCTTCGATAGTACATACTTGTTTGCCCTACCCCGTAATTTTTTATTAGAGCGGGAGTCGCGCAGGATGGCAGCCTCAAATGGAATTTTTCACTTTTTGTCTGGAAAATATGAAAAATTATTACCTACGTGTTGAGCTTTAGGGGTTTATGGGTTACATAATTGGGATCGAAAATTTCAGCATTTTTACTATAGGACACACCATTTTCGAGACATAAGCAAAAAAAAAAAAAATAGATACAGAACTGTTTTTGCACCTGAAATCGAGGTGTTGGTGTGAATTTTAGTTCATAATAACTCATTTTATTCCACACCTTTTTAATCGCGATTAAAAATAGTCTGATTTAGTTAGACAATCAAAATTATAGGTGAAAAACGTCAAATTCAGAATAGCAAAATTGCCATTTTCACTAAATTAATAACTTAATGCCATCTTAGTGCTGTCAAACTAAAATATTAAGTTGTGTCACTTTAGTCTATTTCAGAATGGGAAATTGTCGTTTGACAGGAATAAACAAAATGTTGGTGATTTTTAGTCTAGTTTAAGAGGCATTTGTACCAAGTGAATCGGCACCACTGAGTATCTAAGTACTTTAAACAAGTAGTTAAAGTTTTAGTAACTAAGTAACAGTAGTTAGAGCAGGCAATATTATTATGTACTTATTTAAATCATATTAGCTACAAACACGATCATATGGGGGTCAGATTTACAGTTAAGTATTGGTCGGCTGGTAATAGGCAGGTAATCTTAAAACCATAGGTAGTTAAGTACCTATTTAAATTCATCCGAGTTCATAGCTTCGCTTCCGACAACTTTGCGCCCAAATTATTACCGGCGAAGCAAAAGAAGGGATTTTGATGTTCATCTGTTCCCTCATAACTTCTAAACTCCTCATCATAAATTAATAAATGAGGTATCGTTGGAAGCGTCTTGATCGTCCGCAGGTTATAGGCTAAATTGAATATGGCGCCCTCTAGAGCACATAACGTCATGAACTAAAAAAAACAAACAAACTCTTTTAATGATGCCATGTTGGGTATCAATAAAAAAGTTTGTTTGTTTAGGTGTTAGGGCTTAATTAGCGCATTTCAAAAATATATTATAACCTCAAAATAATTTAAATAAAAATAAAAGTAATAAAAACTAAAACCCAACTACGACAAAAAAGTCAACTAAAAAGGTATAAACAAGACATCACAGACAGACTAATTAAAAATCCGGAGTCACACGTAACCTTTTTAGTTGACTTTTTTATCGTAGTTGGGCTTTAGTTTTAATAACTTTTATTTTGACAATCAATATTATACTTTGTTGTGTCGAAGTATCACTAAGATAGAATAATAATAAATAACTTCTGGATTAATTTTAGAATGTCACCAAGTTTTTGGGAAAGAAAATGTCCCGAGAAAACTTGGTCCTCATGGTCTGAAACAACTAGGGTGATAAGTTTTCGTAACTTCTCTATATCAAAATAGTTTCAGTAGTGACAGAGTTCGTGATAAGGTATATTCTTTGTTCATTTTTCGTTACATTTTATTGAATGATAACGTTATTAATATGCAAATGTGATGACGTGTACCTACATTGGAGCTCTTTGTCTGACTATAGGCTAATATATTTCAGCTGTACAAACTTCAAATGAATGCACATAATACAGTATTTACTTTGCTTAATGTCGCGCAATGATATCACTGAATACTTATCGGATTGTATTTTGATTCGATATTGAAAGAACATACTTTCATGATTCGTGTTAGGTCTAGGTTTAAGTAAATGTCAGTACTTATGTCTTATGTATGAGTTATATATGTCGTAAACAACAAAGGACGATGTAAAAGCAATGTTGTACCTACATATTAAAAGTATTTTCAGAAGGCATTAACTACACTACAATACTATATAGGTACCTATTAAGTATCTACCTGCTTAAATAATTTGAGTAGATTATCTACTGAAACACGTCACGTAAAAACTAAGTAAAGGCCAGACAGCGGCACGACGCGATAGTGCGACGCGATTCTCGTTCCATGAAGTTTCCATAAAACAACATTTATAAAACACATTTTCGTAAACGATTACGACTAATTTGTTTCATTTGACAGTTCAACAACATTCATTGCGTTATTTACGTTGTTGAGCAGATTTTTTTTTCCAAGTTATTAAGCAATGGATTAGCAATTTCTTTCAAAACGATTCAGATTCCGATTTATCGTGTATTACGCAATTAAGGTACGGATCGGTGGTAGGGACCTACTTACTGCAGGCAATTTTTATGTGATTTAAAAGTGGCAAAATAAAGGTTAACTTGATTGACTGAATATTTTACCTGTTCCCTGAAATTATGAAAATTAATTGTAGTTTAATAAAAACCCTTTGCCTTTTTCTTTTTGGTACCCTCGTGAGATAACACTTTCACCACTTCTGCACTCGATAATTAAACACAATAACAATTTGCACCCGCTGCCCAAATTCTAGTCAAATCCGGAGAAAAACGTCTTTGATCTATCAACCTTATCTAAAAGCATTCACTTTATTATGAAAAGATGACCAAAGGTCTAATTCGCGTTTATTTACTTCATTATCGCTAGTATTTGGGTGCCGTGTGACTTCCGCCATGCATGACTCACCTTTGTATAGTAGCTTAGTAAATCTATTTTAATAAAAATGTAATGTGTATGTCGTTAGTAAGCGCATCACTTATAAGTCAGATATTTTTTTATCACAACCAAGTATTCTTCTGAACTGAAATGAGTATATTTATAGATAACGTAAGACATGTCAGATATTTATGCTTTGTGAAAGATGACACATATTTTTGAAGCTGATGCAGTATCCTATATTTTAGCGTCGCTTGTCTCGTTAGATAGTTTTGGTGTCTCTTCGATGTGACATATATTTGTGCCTCTACTAGTACATTATATGCCTTAAATAGATGACCATATAAGTATATTTGCTGTCTCCTTGAAAACAGATATACCTATTTGTGAATAAATCATGATATCTTCAAAAAAATATAATTCAAATATTATTGCTGAACTGTCCATAATAATATATTTACTTAGACTGTATGTATTTTATATCTACGTTTCAAGGACAAAGCACCAAGTAGGTACCTACATTTCTCTCAAAGGTAATGAACCGAATTAACAAAGTATTAAAATGTACGCATTGATATCGCTAATGTAGTAAATATTCTCATGGAAATTGCAAAGAATCCCACGTTCAATGTAAAGACTGTCAATATTTTCCGTTAGTTTCCATTCTGTTTCCACTTACATTGCCTCTCTAATACAACACCACTGATATTTTCATAAACATAACACGAGGGCTGCATTCTTTTGGTTTTCCCACAGATTTGATAAATGTAACATCTGCATGTGTGAAGTTTTCGAAACAAAATCCAACTTCTTTCTCCATCTTGTTTTTTCAATACATTTCACAAAACAATTGCACAAAATGTTCACCAACAGCGCCCCCCTGTCAACGTCATTGCAGATATCCGCTTGGTGACGTCACAAGTCGGTGACACGAAGATCGTCGACCACCGCCGATCACAATCGGGATCGGGACTCTTTATTGTTTTAAATTAAACAAAATGGGGCACGGCAATCATGCGCACTGAGCCGACACTTCAGACGAAAAGATTTAGAATATGATCGGATAAATCAACACGAATAAGAAACACGATTGCGGAAATAAGGACCAACATTTTATTGCCAAGTCCAGGAATTCAATTATTTACATAGTAAAATAATAATCAAACGGGTTTAGTAAAGAGACAAGACAAGTAAGTAAATACACCTATTTGTCTATCAATCGATTTATTAACGAGTCAAATAAGCTCTCACTTACTTAGCACATCATTAATTACCAAGAGATAACAAACTACACTTGGAAACAAAGCAATGTCGGGTCTACTTATAGGTATCTCTTTGCCTACTGCATAGATTTTATATCTAGATAAAATACTTATTTTATCTTTGTTGAAAGTGCCTGCTTATATACTTACATAAGATTTTTTTATTAAATGGCATAACTGTTTCAACTTACAATAACGGAAATCAACTGAAAAAATATAATATTTTGGTATTTGAAACACAAAATTAGATTTAATGAAAAGTTTGGGAATATAAACCAAAGAACGGAACCATTTGAGTAAAATTTGCTACGACAAGGTCACAAGGCTCCCTTTGTCGCGTAAACTATAGAACTAAGTACTTACGTTTATCTAGATTACCGTAACCTAATTTAGATGAAACCTTCGCAGACTCCGCAAGTTAATATCTATTGTAACGGGGACTCCCGTCCGGAGATCATTTACGTCAACGTCACCATGATCTACCTACATCCCTACCACAAATCTTGTGTGATTGTCCTCAACGCGACTCTTGGTTTCTCTGTTATGGTATGACTCGAGAAAACTGGTTGGCATAATTATTTACAGTTTTTATTACATTTTGGCAATCAAGCCGTTTTTATTGTTGAATATTTGATGATGGCTTGTGGTTTAAATACCTAATGGTTGTGCGATTGAGACTGTGAGCTTCATTCTTTATAACGTTTTTATTTTACTTCCGTTTTAATGAGCAGAATTGACTGATCACTTCATTATTCGTAAACAAAGATATAAAGTGACAGTTATTTAAGTGAACTGCGTCACTCGCAAAGTGAACTGCGTCACTCGCAATTCGCATAAGTTGTGAATGACTGCAATTGATAGGTACCTATAACAAGTAAGTGCAGATCAAAAGAAATTGCTTAATAAAATTTCCAAAACATTTCAGTGCTTCGTTAATAGAAGTAGACCACGCATGGATCTACCACAGATGCCTCTACTTTTGCACTCGATGATATCAAAAACGACTGTTGCACCCGGTGGCACAATCTTTGGACAGATATCATGAGATAATAATAAATTTTTTCTTTTTTATCTTAAACTTGGTTTATCTAGACATATCTTAGGTTTTACACACGACCTTAAAGTTATGAAGGCATCACTCAAATATTTACTTTTTGAAGCCTTTCTCTAACTAAAGTAACAGAAGCTGATAAGATATTACAAGTTATTAACTATCCCTATAGCTGATAACAATAAATGACATGGTTACAAGCTGACACAATAGATTGGTAAGGAATAGATATTGTCGAAACAATCTCAAATCAAACAATTTCTCCGCATACATTAGCATGTGTTGATTGGTTAAGGTAGGTAGCTGACTGGTCACCGTGATTCTGATTAGATGTAAACGAATAAGTAAAACCTTTTCTTGTTGAAAATAAAGGGTTCTGCTGAGTTGGTATTTTCAAATCAGACTTGGTCAAGGGGCAAGAGGAGCTGGCATACCACCCTGTCTTCGTAATCCATACTAATAATATTATCAATGAGAAAGTAACCCTGTCCCTCTGTCTGTCTGTTACCTTTTCACGCCGCGCCATGGCCATGGCGGCTGAACGGCTTTGGTTGAACACACGGATAGATCTGGGTTACATCGTGACAGCACATACATACATAGTGTCGGCACTTTATATCCCGTTAGTACGTTCCCGTGGTGTAATTTCCAATACGTGGGCGAAGCTGCGGGTAAAGTTAGTACAACATAATTTACAAAACATGCTGAGTTTCGTTCAAATATTGACGATATAACATGAAACTAGCTACTAATGTTATCGTTTCACCAAATCGTGTAGGAAACCTTCACAATAAAGTGTAGTGGTACTCGTAGACCACCGCGGGTTCGGTCGGCGAGTGTCACTGTATTTACAAAATTCGATTTCTGCAAATGTTTTGTTAGCCTACGGCCCGTTCGTGTTGGGAAAATAACGAATGGTAAAGTGATGAACTGATGACACATTATCCGTTATTCGTGGAATTCGGATGTGCGGACCAGTTTCTTTTTTTTTCCATGACGTGGAAGCTAATTGTCTGTATCTCACCTGATGGTAAGTGATGATCAGGCCGAAGGTGGAAGCGAGCTTCACCCGGAATCCTCAACCACAGACGAATGACTGGCTAGCCTATCTGATTTAATAAGAAGTAGCCAACAAAAGATTGTTATTTTTCTTATTCAGAATTAAATAAATGGACATATTTGTGTACCATTAAACGCGGTTTCCTTCAATGTGCAGAGCATAAAATGGTTGGCACTGTAAAATAATAATAATTATTTTATTTTTATTCAAAGAAGAGAATAATATTAGTTTGGATGCCTAGGTAGTATACTAGGTATGCTTAAAGTACTGAGAGAACAGTCCGCAGGCTCGCAATAAACTCAAGATTCCGGTTCCACAAACCGTTTACAACAGATAGTTTTCCCTGTTCTAGCTACAGCTGCCGCCGCGACAACACTTAGTTGTTGTGCGCTCTTCACTGTGGCTTAACATTTAATAATGGCGCAAAACAACGTTTTTGAGAAAACTTAATCCCTATTGAAGCGGTCCGCTGCGCCAATTTTCTAACAAAATAATATATGTATCAAAACATGTTGTATAAGCCCACGTTCGCACGACGCGTCGTGCGAACGACGTAATGAAATAGAGGCGATTTTTTTAAGAGTACTGTATTTTCAACGCTCTGCTTAGCGCCGAGAGTTGAAAATCCAACAGTGTGTTTTTCCAACGCGCTGACGCGTTGGGACGCACGCGACGAGAGTGCGTCCCAACGCGTTGGATTCTCAACGCTCGGCCCTACACCCAGAGTTGAAAATCCAGTGCACGAAAAAAAATCGCCGCGATTTTATTACGTCCGTGCGAACGTGGGCTAACAACCTTTTAGTCGCAGCGGAGTGGCTGTAGAACTCGTGAACTTTGGAACTCGTGTTTCAAATACCTCATTTTGATACTTGACACGATGACCTTTGTCTCAGATTTGTTTAGAATTAAAAGAAAAAACACACATTCTGAGATGTAGACAGACAGACACTTCCGGGATGACCGAAGTGATTGTGTAAACTGTTAATTGCATAAGTGGCGAAGGACAATAAATCATTAATTATTATAATTTTAAAGGCCTCAGAAATATGGTGACTGATGTAAACACCTGATCAGTTGAGTACCACCTAAAGTCTTAAAGCACCTGTAGCGCGAGGTTCCGGCGCGTCACATTCGTCACAGCCACGCCACTGCATTAGCTGCTACGCGTCGAATAATAACTACCATGTTTTTACTGCTGTACACTAAATAATGTTTTCAATTGTGCTAATGAAGTGCGAAGAACTTTTTCTTTTGATTTAGATGTAGGTACTTGTAGATAGATTGTTCTTAGAGACTTCTAAAGGTCAGTCTGCATTCGATTCGCGTTAGGGACGCTTTTATCGTAGTTTGTACATAAGGACCAGCTAAACGGTCCTTGTACAAAATATCTCGGAGGCCAGCCAGTAGGAAAAGGTGTAACTGAAAATGTCTTTAAGAGCGTGCATTCTGAACGTAGGCAACGACGCAAATAGATGTCCAATATTTGACTGTTTTGATTAATTTGGCAATATTACTGTATGGAAACAGAATTTTTTTATTTAGGCATGTTTTTCTTTCAGAATCAATATTTTAGTTCACTAGTTAGCCAACTAGTGAACTAAATGCAATCAATAATATCGTAGCACCGAATATTTAGTTTTAGATGTAAAAAAAGTATTATTATATGGAAACACTCCCAATGGCTTTTTTACACCTATAACGGTTACAACACCAATTCAGTGTTATAATTGCAATTCATTATTAATATTCTAGGTCACTACTTAACGACAGTTCTTATTTCCATACAGTAATATTACCAAATTAATCAAAACAGGTAAATATTTGACAGCTATTCGCGACGTTGCCAGAAAAAAATTGTATATGAGGCGCTAGATTTTGCCTGCCATAAGTTGCAAACTAAACAAGTTCTTTGTATAATATACTTTAGCCCTCTTCAAGAAACCAAACTTCCTCAATATTAAAATGTATAATTAGTTCAAACGTGACTACCTCCCTATTTACATAACCATTCTTTGTTTGTCTAGACTTTAATACTTTTCAAAAAACGGTCCCCAAATCTATGCCAACCAGAAGTAGTAATCTAAAGGTCACCAGCGGTTGACCGGATCGGTTGAGCAACCAACTGACCTTGGTTTACAAGTTTAGTTGGTGACCACTTTTCTCTTTTCGTAGTCCATTGCTGCCTGATAAGGGTTTTTGGTTCAATTGCTCAAATAATACCGGTAATGTAATTCCAACTAGGCTTCGATGTTGCAATATAGTAAAAGATAGTGGATATTTCGTAAAAGCCCTTGATATCACAATCAGATTTTGGCGGCACGGTTGGCGCAGTGGTTAAGCGATTGACTGCTGCGCTGCGTGTCGCGGGTTCGATTCCCGCACGGAACAAATATTTGTATGACCTACAATTACTTGTTCCGGGTCTGGCCGTTTGTGTATGTGAGTTTAAATGTTTGTAAACGCACCCACGACACAGGAGAAATTCCTAGTGTGGGGCAACGTTTCTAAAAAAAAAAAAAAAAGATTTAACTACATGATAGGTGTAACTTTTTATACGAACAAACGTTATGGTTTTCACCGTTCCCGAACGAAAGCAATAAAAAAAAAACTGTTATATTCGTATATTCTAATTTCACCAATATCCGTTCACGTATAATCTTAAAAGAACAAATTAATATCCGGAAACGAAATAGAAACCAGTCTGTATTCACCAGTTTCAGTATTGTGAGTGTATGAACAATACAGCGTGATTAGCAATCTCTCTCGCTACAAAGGAGTTCGTTCAGAGTGTCACTAACCGGGGGTAGCGTGAATTAGCCAGAAACGTCTTGTTCCATTTCTATTTCCTGGATTTGCAATTATTATCATGTTACAAGTGTCTAAGAGGCTCGTGGTTAAATAATATCAGCCGCACGTGTCGATTGAAGGTTAAGCTACGTTTGCCGCGGTCGATTCGTGAATGGGTTACCATCCATTACATAGCGAGACTCTTTCGTGAAACATCTTGCCGTATGTACCTACCTCGTTTGTTCTGCTACTACTCTTTGTTCCAGCATTTGCATTCCTGTTGAAATTTTAATCGACTTTTTCGTTTTATTCTTCAGAGAATTTGCAAATCCATTTAGTTTCGACATAATGTGCTCAGAATGGGGAGGGGAACCCTACTGAGCAGTTTTTTTTAACTAAGTATCACAGTTCCAAAAAAACTGATGGTAAGGAGTGGGATGTTTGGTCAAAGCAACATTTTCCTGTTTAGAAAAGTGTGCTTACATCCGTTACGGACGTATCGCGCTGTACGCACCCCGCAACAGCGCACTCCAGGCAAAGGTCACCAATATTTACAAAGCAGTGGCCACCGACAATTAAACAAAAACATAACACTTGCAGGCAAACACGCGGGTCGTTGTAGTAAACATCCGTAGTACTACATTATTATGTTTGGTAAACAATAGTCGACGACAGGTGGGTTTATATTGTGGATTTACGCCAAATATGGAGTTTGTCACAATATTCTCCGGACATATTACTTTGTTTTGTGAATCAAAATAAAATCAAACAAGTGATTCTGCGCCCACTACGAGAATGTCAGAAATCGAAATCAAACGCAAATCGCAAGAACTACAACTCACTCAGATGATATCTACGTTATTTCAGTTATATTTTTTTTGAGGAACTTTCGCTTTTTTCTTAAGAAACAATTGATCAACTACGCGACCTTGCAATGTCAAAAATGAAGTAATTTCTCAGCGGCCATTGCCCAACAAATCATTGCTACATAATATCCACGAATTCGCATCGTCGCGACGGACGATGCGAATTTAACACAATGACGTAGAGACAATCAAAGTTTTAGTAGCAAGTTTTTTGAAGAACAATGTGTGACCAAACTCTTTAAATGAACAGTCATACATTTGCAGAAAATTATTGCCCTTCTCTTCGAAAAAAGATCCTAGTCTTTTTAACAAATCAAAAAATTAATACTTAGAACAAATTCCACTAGAAGTGTTGCAGATCAAAACAATTAAACGGCTTCATTTAATAAAACAAACCATGCTGCTGATAACGCAACTGTTAACAATACTAAACGTCAAGCAATCAAGCGAGAGAATCTGAAGCGTCCCTAATTGTTCACGTTGATTGGTCTCTTGACTATTACGCCATTTGCAAAAAGTCTGATTGGTTTCTTATTTTCAATGACCACACCAAACCTGGCTGAGTAACAAAGGTGCAGGGCGCCGGTAGGTCTATCTTAGTGAGGAGATAAGAGGTGGATGTCAGCAGCACCAAAGATTGATGGCCTCTCCAAGGGTTTAGTAGAGAGCTAACTTTAATTAAATCATTTATTTATTTCTAGTTACGTTCCTGCTAATAAATCTGTTTTAGAAAACGTTTATACATTAACCTCGAGGTGCACTAATTGTTATATAATTCAGTTTTATGTTTTTTTTTTCTATTAACACTGAAAACGAGTCTTCTTCATAAAACAACCATCATTTGATACATACAGTAAGTATTATTTACCTCAGCCGTGATCCATTGCGTTTCTTTAACGACAAGTTCAACTTGATCCAGCAGTCTTGCGTGTTCGTGAATACATAACAGATAGCTGTTAGTGCTCGTTATCAGAGCATGAAACGGGTCGGTATCTACTGCACAGCTTGACTACCGAGCTCATCAGCTGAGGCGGGTGGTTATGGACAGTAAATAACTTCTCTCTCCAAAAAATACTTCTCCCTTTTTAAAAGACAAAAGTTCCTGTGACTTCGTTAGTCAGTTACTCACACTGCTGTGTTTTCTCCATTTCTTCTGGAGCTTTGCAGCCCGTAATCGGAAATGTAGACCATTGTCTGAGTATGCATCTTATAATAAATGTCTAAGGCCGCGATCTATAAACATTACTTAGCAAGCGCTTTGACTTAGACATGTACCCGTCATCGTGCACCAGCAGTTTGACAGTCGTGTGACTGACACCAGTCACACGACTGTCAAACTGCTGGTGCCAGGGTTGACCCTATGTGCTAAGCAACGTATATAGATCACGGTTTGTGTCTTCGTATAAGTTTAGTCAAGCGCGATTTCGCCACGCTGTGTCAGTGTACCGATTGTAAATATATTTCATCTAGTTTCTAGAGGACCTAAATGGCACAGAGGTGGCACATTCGCCTTTCGTGTGAAGGTCACGATGTCACTTCCCATATCAAGACAAACTACATCCTAGTTTGGAGTGTGACTGTTACCCATATTCTTATTTGTTTGTAGGTACTTGTTGGTACCACAAATTCAGTGTATGCCTTTTTTTATAGCCGGCCTAGGAGTCATTAGAAGCAGTTTAAAACTGACTAAATTATCAAATGTAAAAAAATAGTTTTGTTGTAAGTTTAGGTGTCACCTTTTACCCAAATCACACCAATTTTCTAGTCTAGCACTTATTATAATAGTCATAACAACAATAGTTACAAAGTTGATGATTATTTAAATTCAGCGCGCGAACTGCTCGCCCCGTCGTCGTGCGCCCGCGCATCCTTGACACTGCACGATCTATAGAAACACGAACATTATAATACAATTTGAATTTGATGATTAATCATCATTGTGAACACCTGTTTTGAATTATACCGATGTTGTCTGCTATACAAAATATTGTTTGAAGTAAACTCGGGAAGTCGAGACTGTATGAAATATAAACCATCGTCTAATGTATTTTTTTCCTTTTTGGTAGATGTTAGTTTTGAAGACTTAAGAATAGAGTTCATAGTGATAAATAGAAATAAGCTCCAACTCCACCCTACGACAAGTTTAAGTTTCATTTGGTTGCCGCGATACATGGGGCGAGGTAAAAATATTATGTTTTTAATGTCAAGGTGGTTAAGTTAGTTATAAGTACCGCATACCTCTACGATCACCTTGAGGTTGAGCGTAGATGCGCGCAGGCGCTCGCGGTACTTTGAAGTTACTACGGTATAGAATTGGATTGTTTTGGTTTTATCTGTTTCTTATGGGTGTCAAATGTAGTTTCATTCAGAGACCAACTCCCTGGGCCATATGTTTAATCATCATCATGATCACCAACCTAGTCTATAGCAGTTCACTGCCGGTCATAGACCTCTCCAATCGCAGCTTGCCACTAAAGAACCTAGTTTAAAAAGAAGTAGGTATGTAAGATTAAGGTAACGATGGATGCAACTTACATCACTGCCATTTTTCTAAATCCCATTGTTTGCAAACACATAACATACCACGTGTTCGACAACACAAAGCATGTCATTCTCACTACACCTGCACGTGTCGTGTCAGGACCTACAGTCTAGAAAGTCTGCCTACGTCTCTTACTACTAAGTAAGAAGTTCTGCAGTTCTCTTGATGTAGTTGGCGGTCGGCGGGTGCACCAGAACGTTCTTCTTTCTACCTACTGGTTTTAAGCTATGGAAAAATTTGCATAGGATATTGTGTTTAATGAGTACATTCCTAAATTGATTAGGTGTATTTACATTAATTCGGTTACAAAAATCCCCGAATTTTGATTTGATTTTATCAGCAGCAAACACATAATTAAGTATGTTTCTGTTATTTATGTACGTACATACGTATCGAGTGAAAAATTGTCGTTTTATTAATCTTGATTAGTCCGAAAACGATAAAAAAAAAATAATTATAACAGGATAAGACGATAAAAATTACAATACTAATTGAATGTGTTGTACCTTAATAACAATGTAAATTATTTAAGTACTTATCAAATTTGAATTTGATATTTTTGTTTTTAATTTGCACCAAACTTGTTTACGATCGTTTTCCAGTCTAGATGCAACAGAATATTTTGTAGACTTTATAAGCAACCGCTAGAATTAATTAACTCTCAGTCAACTGTAGAGAACTGGTTGTTGAGATTCACCTCTTTTGATTGGCTAGTACACTGCTTCTGTATATTTTATGCAAATATTATTGATCTCCTATAACCCTACCCAGCCTGTGGTGCTTTTAGCTAGAAAGTTAGAAGCACTGCAGAAGACCTAGTGCTGGTATTATAGCCTTCTGTAACATACCTGTCAAGTCTGAGATTGGCTCTACGGTTAGACAGAAGCGGTACACCTATAGGTCAAAGGTCCGGAGGTCTAATAGGGTTGGCGCAAAAGCACTTCTTCTGACATGCTATTCGATTAATTACCTGCTGAACCAGCTTGGTAGCGGATCGATCCAAGATCTTCTCACGTCTACGTCTACATGCCTGTTTCCCCTCATCAACTAGCTTGATGTTAGACAGAGACCCTTCGAACTGTTTTTAGCGAGACTGACATCCTTGGGTGCAACGGACTTACTCAATCTTTAATCTTGAAACACGTTGGTTCACCATATAAGGTATTAGAATTAGAATAAGCCCTGGGCCCGACCCACACGTTGGGGCCTTTCTATCGGATATCTTATGGCTGTTCCAAGCCAGTTTATTTGCAAGTACACTCGCGACGCGCATTGAAACAATTGCATGTATCCGGGAGGGCGGGGTCACAGCGCGAGCGGTTACTGCTGGCTGTAGTTTGGTCATGTGAGTGCAGGTGCACTGAATACAGGGTCAAACTAAATTGCCTTGCAAAACTCCGCAGATGCCATGAGTACCAATATCACTATGACGATAAAACAAAAAGAAATGATTTTCTAAACTCATCATTTAATGCCGTGGTCAGCTGTAGTCACTTGAAATTTAGAGTGCTTATTCGCATTTTTTTGTTGTATCGTCATGACATATCGATACCAATCACGTTTGCGGAGTTTCGCTAGCTCATTTTATTTGACCTTGTATAAGACCTGCACACTTTCAATCACAATCGGAATGATTTTGAAGGATATTGCTAATCAAAATTCATATGTTCGAAAAATTTGTCTGCTCAGCAACGTAAATAATGCAATGAATGTTGTTCAACTGACAAAATGAAAGTCTTTGCAACTGTAGTGTGTTACGCCACTACCCCGCCGCCGCCGCACAGTAGTAAACAGTGAAACTTCATCTTCAGAGGAAAGTTGAGGTTCTGCGCAATTGAGTTTTATAAATATTACCTATTTCTCTGTTCCTGTTATATAAACCGAATGCTTGGAAATGGAAAACAATACCTAACATTGCATTAATTTTGTCGAAATTGAAAAATCAGTAAAATTATACGATAATGCTATACCTATGCTGCTAATAATGTTTTACAGAAAAATTATTGATTTACGGTTCAATGGCAAATGGCAGAACTTAATAGCGTTATCGATTTGTTGGTACGACGATATTAATGAAAATCGATTTTGAAACAACACCGACAATACCGAAGGAAACATAAATTTTAAAACCAAATGTACGAGTATGTACTTAGTTAAGTACAGATCTGTAGCTGAACCTGTACTAAAATAGGAACAGCTGGTAGGTAAGGTGATGATGAAGGGAACAGGAAATAGCCTAGTGATGTGCAAAACTTATCTATATATCTTTTAAATCTATACGAGTACATACATATTATAAAACAAAGTCGCTTTTCGCGTTTGTCTGTACGCAATGGATTTTGATGAGGTTCTCAACATAATTTAGAGAATCTATTCCGGATAGTGTATGTGTATAGGTAATGCATTATTATTAAAGTTATAGATAATTAAGAAATCTCGATGTTTTGTCAAGTCATAAAAACCTTGCGAAACAGGGACGGGTCGCTAGTTTTGTTATAAAGCACCCTTTTCATACAAAAGGTCGCTGTTAGTGCGCCCGCGCACGTGAATGCACTCTACTGATTGTTCTAACTCCACAGACATGATAGCATCGCACAATTTAACCATACACAGCTAACACAGCTGGCAATATAGGTACAGTGTATACATACCTCTACTTACCTCTGATTACCTTCAGGTAGACTCGTGGTCAAAACTTGTTTCAATGAAATTGCGATAATGATTATATTAATCCTACCTCCGCATCAGAACTTAGGATACTCGTGAACTTTTAGAGAATGCTTGCCTATTTAAATAATTAAAAATAACAACGATTAAAAGAGATCATCAATCTGTACATCAACCCTCAAAAGATTAGCTGAATTGCCTCTGCATGGCGATCCTAATTCTTTGGGCAAAGTTAAAGCTTATTAATCTGATCCTAACGGTTGATACAGCACACGATGGTCTCTCGGCATCTCCTGGCCTGCGCCGGTTTTTTAACAGGCTATGTTTGATAGATTGTGGCAGGCTATTGTTTGTTGATGGCAATTATAATCGCAAATAATCTTCTCCTTGAAAACATTAACATAACTTTATTACTTTATTTTATAACTTGCCTATCTATCTACATACACGTTTTGTTATTCAAGCGTTTCTCAACAAAAGCCAGCAATGCTGTACGATCATAAAAATAACTGAAATTGTTATTTTACATACATTTCACTTTGCTTATCGACTGAATTCGCTACCTACTGCGCGTGCGCATGATTCACAAACAAATAACTAGGTCGACATGTGGTAAATGAATGTAGTTCTTTTTTATCGAAAAACGGCTGTGTTGAATTTTATTTGTTGATTAATTAATCGAAGATGAAGGTAAACAAGAATTCGTTAAGCAACTATATCCGCCATAATTTTTTAATTGCTTGCCCAAAATCATAAGAAGTTTTGAAGTGTTAACTGATAGGCGGATAGTAGGCCTAAAGTAGATTAATACAAATTAAATGTTCGAGTGAGGAAAACCAACCAACCTGTATGCAGGACCTAAACCGTAATAGGTAGGTAAAACCCAAAGCCATAGACAACACGTCAATGGCTCTGCGTTTTACCTATTAAAACCTACCTACCTATTGAAAAGATACTGACTGATCCATACAATCATCTGATTCTCTAGCCCGTAAAAGCCTGGTCTCCGATTTCTGAAATCCCGATCAAGTTTCTGATCAGTTGTTTTTTCTTTATGTCAACCCTTGGCGACGTGATTGGTCAAAGGAAGTAGGAATCATGTAACCTGACATTCAAACGAAAAGGCTAAAATATATTGTTCCGAGCAAACTGTATTCAGGACGAAAATGATCAACACTGTTAAAGTGTGTAGTGTGTAGTGTGCAGTATGTCGGTTACAGCGAGAGACGGGCAAGTGTGAATGGACACTAAATGAATGTGACACTTAACAGCTACGGGCGTTGTCCCCTAATACAGCTCCTCTTAGGTTTAGCAAAAATATAATGATCTGCTTATCTTTAAGATTTAAGAGCAGGACTGATGAAAACCGAGGAAGTACGTTAGGTACCCGTCGTATGATCTATCGGAGTCAAGGCTCGGTTTGCGAAACTCTGCGCCGCACAGCCCTGCTCCATGCGCCAGTGAAAGCCGATCTTGCACAACCGTAATCTTAGAGCCAGGTCTCGAGTATAAAGTGGGAAATTGTATGCACTTTATGCATAGTCACTGTTAATTAAATTGCACAGTGGTATGAGGTCTGACTTAATGTTCCTGTCATTAATATACGCTTAGCGAGATTATGCAACAAATTAGATGTTTAATACATACATACGCTTAAGGGATTTTTAGGATGATATTTAGATTTTTCAATAAATTATCCTAACGGAATGACCATAATACCTTCGAAGTTAGGTCGGTCTTTGGTGTGGGATGGAACAAGTGTCGATACCCTTGCATCATCCCATCTTCCTAGCACGGCTGGCTGTGCTGGGGCGGCTGCTGCAAGTGCGGAATACCTCAAACGGCGAAAATATTCCAATCCCATTGGGAGTTATTTGTTTGAGTCGTTTGGGGTTGAAACACTAGGGTCATGGGGTCCGAGCCCACTTGGTTTTCAAGACATCGCCAAGCGGTTGGTCTACTCTTCACGTGACCAGAAGACTGACCTATATTTTGAGAAAAAAATCTGCATCGCCATACCTACAACTTGTCAATGCTGCCAGCCTTTTGGGCACTTTTCCTGTTGACAGCGATGACGAATTTTTGGATGCCCTATGATTCTTTCCCACCTTTTATATACGTAGTATTATTTTTAGTCTGTTAGCGTATATCATCTATACATATAATAAAACAGTAGAATCCGATGTGTGTCTGTCTGTTTGTTTGTTCGCGCACATCACCGGAACTACTGAACGGATTTTCATGTAATTTTCACAGGTATACCAGAGATTAATTTGGGGCAGAACTTTTTTTGCAACATCCGATTTTAATAAAACTAGCCCCAGTTTCATTAAAATCGGATGTTGCAAAAAAAGTTATCGTCATACAAGAATGTATTCTGTTCACGCCACGTTGTGCACAATATCTGAGAGTAACCTAATAAAAAGTATTATTTTTGCATGAATTCAAGATGGTATTACAATCATTAGTATTATTATCACTAATAGGAATTTGGATGAAATTGGCTCACAAATAGTTTATAACTAACAAAAAGTACTAGGCTTACATGAATTCACGTTTAGTTTATTTAGAGTACCTACTTAAATTTAAAAATGCTATCAATAAATTAAAATCTATTGACGCATGTGTAAGACTAGAGAATGGCTCGATCGATTTAGCTGTTTTTTTTTTTGTATTCTTACTTGTCTTTTGATGAAATAAATACACCCGGGCGATGCCGGGCACGAACAGATAGTATTATATAAATTATCTTATCATAGACAAGGCAATTATGATGAATGATGTGAAAAAAAATAGTACCAAAAATTCAAAAAAAATATGCTTCGATGGTTTGGTCATGTTGAGGGGATGAATGAAAGGCGTCTAACAAGATGTATTTACAAGGCAGTGAGTGGAAACGCCGGCAGGGGATGTCCTAGGAGGACATCTAGTGACCTTATTGACCTTTCTGAAGATCACCAATAAGGTACTCGCAACCTGTATGAACGTTAACGAGGTAAAAGGAGTATGTAAGGATTGTAGCAGGTGGCTTTCTGTAGTCTCTGCCAACCCGCATGGTAAGAAGGCGTGAGCTTATGTGTGTGTGTTATCATAGACTGTTAACAGACTCTTGCACAGTGTTTCAATATTTAGCGTTATGGATTGTCTCGTGTAGGTAAAATACGAGACAATCTACACCTACCTACTCATTTATTTTTAGAAAATGCAAGTTCGGATTACTTTATCAGTTCCTTACCAATATATTGTATTTCTATTTAAATCGGACGATAGTCAGTAGATATTATACATATCTTACAAACATGACAGGTGATCATTTGATCACTCCCAGCACATTACATATCTCGTAGGTTTCCTCAAGGTTTTCCTCCATCGATGTAAAGCAAGATCACTCCTAAGATAACTGCTTTGTTATTTGATGTTAAAAATATTAATTATAAGCTGTCTTAAACCCCGACGGTTAAGGCTAACGCAGATTGGGGCGGGCCGCGCCGCAACGCAATGCATTCCCCCTTCATCACTTTCGTATATTTTCTATGAACCAACGCACATTAGGCGGGTAAATGCGTTACGCTGCCCGCCCTTTGCGGCTGTAACATGCGCTTGGCTTTGACCGAATGGGTGCTGTTCTTGCGTGGTGAAGGGACGACGCCAAGAAAATCTTATAAAGTGAAAGTGCGAAGGTGTTTAAATCTGGGCAACGTGAAAGAAACTACTATTCTAATTACAAGGCGACGAGTGACAATATTTTTGTTTAGTAACACAATTAATATTAGTCATCAAAGTTAAAACATGTTTTTCTCGATATTTTTCACACCATTGTACTCGTACTTGTATTTCTTTTTGTTTCGTTGAACAAAACAAAAATGAAGTCACAATTTTGTTTTCCACACCATACCTAGGGTTCCCCCACCTCTCCCGGAATTCCGGGAATCTCCCGGAATTTATCAATGAAAATTTAAATCTCCCGGCTCCCCGCAAGGAATTTCAAATAAACAAAATTCACCCAGAATTTAAAATTCTCGCGTGCTGGCGGAATAATTGACAGTGGCGAAAATCACATGCGTGCTACTGGCCAATGCAATGTAGTCGCGAACTCGCGATACTACTTTTTGTCCATACCTGTATCAAACGCCGCCTGCGAGCGTTTTAGTACAGTATATGGATGCATGGACAAAATAAAGAAACCGCTTAAATGAAGAACATATCAGGTCCGAAAGAATACCACACATTTTTCAATTTTAAAATTGGCCTGCCAAAAGTTTTGTAAATTTGTTACTTGAACACCAGATATTTTGAAGTAAGATAATTTGAACGTACATAGTTCAAATGGAAAATCTAAGTTCAAATTAAAATAAAGAGTTTTAAAAAATCGCTGTTTTTTTTCTCGCGGATTTTGACTAACGGTGGCAACCCTAACCATACCTACTGTTGTTGCAATCATTGTTTTTTCTAAAGCCAGCTGTATCCACTGTAGGTTTAGCAGTGAATCACAAATACCATATAATGTATATTTTATTATACATTTTAATAAAATAAACATTATAAAGTATTTGTACAGTGTAGTAGAACATGCATTATAATTTATAATGCATGTTCCACTTACGTCGATAGTTTCTTGTCATTAATAAGGATGAAGTATGATTCATACCCTTACATAGTAGGTACATATAGCCATATATTAATTTCTCTTAATGCCTTCAAGTCCCTATGGACTACGGGCATCGGGCTATGGGTGACCGACGGTGACCTCTGCTTACCCAGGCGTGTAGATTACTAATGAAGACATCCATTGTGTCAATTTGTTTAATTAAATAAATAAGGCGGTGATAACGAAGGACACGGTGGAGCATACGGTGGACGGTCTGCCCGGCTTGGGCAGAGCATCGCCGTGTCCTCGTGGAGGCGATTGGTGGGATCTCTCGCGTCCGGCCCTGATCCAGGCCATGGTACGGAGCGAGAGGGCATGGGAGGCCGTCACCTCCTTCTGCGAAGTAATAATGCTCGCGAAGGAGGAGACGGAACGCGTGAGGGAGAGGCAAATTTCGCGCCCTCACGCCCCTAGCTCCCACAGGAGACGCCCTGGGCGTCGAGAATCAACAGCCGATTCCCGGCCACCGTAGGCGCGGGCTTGCGGACGGTGAGCAATGGGTAGCTCGCCGTCCGATAAAGACCAGGCCCGGGTCAACGGCGCGTTGTGTTCCATGCGCGCCGCAAAGAGATGTCAGCACAACGGAAGGGGTCCGATAGGACCGATGCCTGCCGGGGTTGCGGGAAAGTCCGAAAGGGATTTCGTGGCCCCTAGCAACGTACAGGCAACTGAAGGAACACGGATGGGTTTTAGTCAGTAAGAGTCTGACACGCCTTCCCGCTCCGCCCAGAGCGGGAGAAGTTATTTGATAATTACACACAAAAAAAAAAACGGTGATAACGACGTAAAGTATATTTTCGCCATGTGTTGTTTGCATTTATCCAGTAACGCGTTGGACCATAGACATTGCAGTCATACTAATCGGAAAACCACAAAATAAACTGACCAAATCAACGACAGGACGTTGTTGAAGAATGTCACGTCGAAAATGCTGGTTTTAGATAGACAACAATATCTACACAAACAATACGACTACCGAAATTAGTTTTGTGTTCATTCTTGGAACAAAGAAATGCCTCAACTCGAATACTTGCTTTATTTTCATTAGACGTTGATCTATTTTAGCCACTCCCGAATATTACCGCTAGCCATTACTGTAGGCTACAGTCGGCGAAAAAAGTCAATTAAAACTTTAGTTTTAATTTTTTTTATTTATTGAGATATGAACTTAAATATTTGATTAAAATCAGAACAGCAGTTAAATTAAAAGAATATTTAATCATAGCTACTATATGAAATGCTAAAATACAATACTAGGCAGCCATTTTTCATCTTCTCTACTATACCCTTAGGTAGCCCAATATTCTTTAAATTTCCAACGAAAATTTTCTTTTATCCACAACCATTCTAAACCAGAGCACTCACCCACTAAACCAACGAGGCGCTGAAAGAATGGAGGATTGAAAATGAGAGGAAAATAGTGAGTTTCCTCCGTCAACTACATAATGTGTGTTAATTAGTGGCAATCGTGTCAATATATGAGAATGGACGCGTATTCTAATGACTGTGATGTCAAACCACACATGAACGAACTTCGTGAATGTATGTGTTTGCTAGTGTTGACGTAGGTAGTTACCTGTAATTACTGTTCTGCGTCAGTGAAATATAAAGTAAGACGTAGTTTCCTTCTAAGTATAGAAACATGTACCGGATTTTCTCGATTCATTTGCGATTTTCAGACGCACCGTGAAAACCGACGAATATACAAGTAGTTTTTACAAGAAAAACAATAGAATAATAATTTACCATTTCCTTCCTGCAAGATGTTATAGCTACTTCAGTATTTAACAAGTGTCTAAAACATACCTAGTTATGAAGAATTCAGGTGTCACGTAGTTGTTCAGTCAGAACTACCGGTTTCTTGACGTATTACAAATGTAAATAATTTTGTTTATCACCAAAGTTTGAGCTAGACTGATAGCGGTTGTTTTCAGTCGACCCTGGAGTCACATTGATATCGTACAACCTTTGATAAAAAGTCAGCAGTCTATATAGACTCTATAGACTATCAAACCCATCATCTATATTTTGTTTCCCGGAAAATTTCCACCGAAATTGATCAGCTACAACTATAGGTACCTACTTCGGTAGGTAGGTACCTCTGAAACTAGTAAACTAACATAAGTTTATTTGTGTCTTGCAGACAGTCGTAGAAGATGGACCACATGGACCACAGTATGCATGCACACACCGGGCACGAGGGGCACGAGGGGCACGACATGGACAACATGCACGACGACCCGTGCGCGCACGCATCGCACGGACATGCCATGGTGGTGAGTACTTATACTGTCTTTATCATGAGTCGATCAAGTAACGCGTGCTCAAACGAGCCCCACGAGGGGCACAACATGGACACCGTGCACATGACCCGTGCGCGCACGCATCGCAGGACATGCCATGGTTGATGATGGTGAGTACTTGGTTATTATAATCAAGCCGATCATTTAACTAAGAACGTCTACCACGAAGATACATCGCATCTAAAATAACGTAAAATACCGGTCAAATGCGTGTCGGCCCACGCACAAAGAAGGGTTCCGTAGTTGGGATAAATTTATCCCAAAAACAAACTTAACTTGATAGTTGAGAAACATGTTCTCCCATACATCGATATACATCACGGTCAATTCTCTAACTGAAAATTTAAGTTTGTAATCGCAAAAAATATTTGTTTTATGTGATAATAAGTTAACAATTTTCAGACTTTCCCTTTACTTAGTGCTGTAAGACCTTGCTTCTTGCCAAATTTCATGATTGTAGGTCAACGGGAAGTACCCTGTAGGTTTTGATTTATTTGCGAGTATCAAAATATGTCACATAAATGGCCGTATTTTTTTATTGCGTTGACTTAGAAGCTTGATTTTTTTAGAGCTCCAAGAGAACATAGATCTACGTATTAGATATAAATTTCAACTTGATACCTTCACGCGTTCCTGAGAAAATGGGTATTGACAGACTGACGGACGGACAACGAATTGATCCTTTAAGTGTTTCATTTTTGCTTTTGAGGTATGGAACCCTAAAAAGGATCTTCTCAACGAAACAGTACAATCTATCTATAACATTATCCGCCTGTAATGTTCCTACTTCTGGGACTCGGGCCTCTTTTCCTGGGACCTGACTCACGATGTTTTTTTTCCTTCACCGTTTTTTTAAAGCAAGTGGTGATGAAATAAATTACACAGAGTAAGTGCATGCCTGGGACCCACGACCACAACTTGTGAGTCGGGCTCCAGTGATGATTAGTAGTCAGTCATCGAATACGTAGTAAGTCAATGCACCTTCGTTTATAAGTTAGAACTATCCACTAACATCCCGGCCCTTTTATTCTGAACATTTTTCGTATTTTCAGCAGTAGTTTAGGTACAGAATGTCTCCAATGATTCGTCTCTCGCAACTGTTCTCCAATTTAAACCCGATGTGAGCTTTAATTCTCTGAGAACTATCAACTATCGCACTACATACTATAGTATACCTACCTACTATAAATAGTTCCATGTCAATAGCTACAAACATTGCCGCTATCTGTTCCTTATCACCTGCGGTTGGCGGCGACCACTCTTTCCCATAGATATCGTAACGGTACCTACGGGACTTAGGTACGCGTGTACGATAATAGTGTCACTGGTTTGCGGTGAGCGGAAGTAATGTATGTATTCATCATTATCATTGATAATGAGTTGCAATATATGAATGTAATTGAAAATGTTGCGCATGGCATGCAATACTAAGTGTATTGCGGAACCATATATGTTATTGATAACTTCAATGATTTGCACGAAATTTAAGATACTGAAAATTCCTGAGACTTATCCGTATGGTTTATATTTTATTATAAATTCAAGAATAGAATAGAATCGATAACAACTGACACTCATAAACCACCAACAGTACCTCTAGGAAACGCAATTACCGCGATTTCAGTTCCAAACGAAACGTTTAGAAAGGTGATCGTATATGACCCATCAAGAGTCAATAACACTACGGTGTGAGTCGACACTAATAAGTACACGATAGTGTTGTTTTCATCTCCAAACCTAGCACGAGAATAACTTGAACATCAATGCACTATTTGCGACCCACTTTCCTCATCTACGATCTAAAAAGGAAAACTCCAACACTTACATTATTTATTCTCTTTTTCCTGTTTCAAGTGTTACAAATTGATTGTAAGTAATTTATGCATGTTTGCATACATTGTAATTTAACGCGAATTTCCCGTCGCTGTATAAGAACATTTCTGTGAATATGATAAACAGTCGCATTCCTTCACGATTGAACCGCAACTGAGAAATTCGTGTGTGTCAGACGGTCAGCGTGTTTGTTTGTCGTGCGGCAGCGCGCGCCGCTTCCTGCGGGATTGTTTTGTTTGGCACCTGATGATGCTTGTCTCAGATTTTTGGATCTGGCATTCAGACGGTGCCTCAAAAGAGACATAGGTAGGAGGCCTGCTTAGATGAGGAATGATTGGATGAATTAGGAATTTGGTGCACCATAAAACATACGTGAACATAACATCACACGTGTTTTTACCCGACGGCGGCAAAACCAAAATAGGAGGGTTATGTGTTTGACCTGTATATATGTATGTATGTATATGTGTCCGTCTCTATGTTTCCTCGTAACTACTAAAAGGCTGAACCAATTTTGATGAATGATATGTCGTTAGATTCTTTATTGCGCGAGTGTCACCGGGTTTGTTGTAACTCGATAGAAGAGTAAAAGAAAAAAAAAACATTAGAGTGGATCAGTGGACTTGTATCTTCTTTCAAGAGAAAATCCATAAATTTTCTGGAAAATAGTCAGTTTTTAAATATTCAAGTAGGTACCTACTTAGTATATTACATATTTAACTTCACTCGTCATCAGGAGAAAGTGTTCGTGCTATTATTATAAGATCAGTTCTGCGATATCCTGCGCCAGTCGGCCAGTCACCGCGGGCGCGGGAACTACGTTATATGCTAAATTCGTAAAAGGAAACCTCTGCGTGCCGTTGTTTAATGTTACAGTGAGTGACTCTCAATAAACTACAGGCAATAAACCGAAAGGATCAGTATGGAATACTAAAGACTTTCATTAGATAAGACATACTGGTTTAAATGGAAGTCTTCGGAAACTTTGGGGCACTGCGTGTCCAGTAGATAGACTAGAAACACAGGGTTACTTGAGGGTTAGAACTATGCATTTAAGTTCGTGTAAAATTACGTAATCAGGCTGTTTCCACGCAAAGATGAAGGAATTCACGAAAATTCCTTCTGAAATACATCGTATACGTAGATGTAGGATGTTTTTTTTGTAGCAAACTTTTGTGGAAAACTAAGTTGCAATACTTAGTTTTCCACGACACGTAATGCTTAGTTATTCTGACATTTGTCAACTTCCATCAGTTCCATCCATGCCATCATTTGATGATCATGTCGATCGTATAGATCTACTCATTTATTAATTTACTAATTCTTAAATTTATCCACTTCCAGTTCCACTCGGGCGTGTGCCAGGAGATCCTGTTCAGCGGCTGGATGACCACCAACGCGCTGGAGCTATTCGGTTCAGCAGTCGCCATCTTCTTCGCGGGCGTGCTCTACGAGGGACTAAAGTACTTCCGCGAGGCTCTCCACGCGAGAGCCTCGGCCTCTACCGGCGACTCCAGGGTTAATATTACGAAGAGCGAGTGCGGAGCAAATGGACCTTGTGGGGGAACTGCTGTTGTTAAGTAAGGAGGCTTTATTTCATCATCTCTGACAACGTAAAATAGGGATTTACGATATCTGGAACATACTTTGAATCGTGTCTTGAGAGAATAGCATTGCATCTTTTCACGTTCATTTCAAAGCTGGTTCATACTGGATATAGGTATCTGTTTCGAAAATGTTAACTTGCGTTTCGAAAATCTTTCAAGAAGGTTAAAAAAGAATTTAAGGCAAGTTTTCAACTTGTTGTAACTACATACTTGTAACTGTAGAATGTGATAGGTATATATTACACTCTAGGTAAATAAATACGTTATCATCGGAGTAGTGAAAGAAGTTGAAAGGCCTTGGATCCGTGGCCGAAACGTGCTAACTACACCAGCAGCCTAATTACGCAACACATTTTATTTTTGATAGCAATTCTGAATCGAAACCAAGTCCAATTTATATTGCATGCCATATTTGGAATTACGATAAACATTTTTTACCAATCTACGGAAATTGAATAGGGTGGTACGTATAAATTGGCTATAATTTATTAAAAGACACGTTTTGTTCCACCATATAAGCATGATAAATTTTCATATTATTGTGCTATAATTTAATTTTGTTCTAATTACAACTGATGCTCTACTAGTGCTTATAAATGAAAATGTACAATAATTGCCGAAAAATGAAAAACCAATTTTTAAAACACTTTCTACCAAAAACTACCATAATTGAAATACGTAACAAAACGTTTTTCTTTTCACGTTTTTGTTATCTGTGGCCAATGACAAAATCGTAGAAAAGCAGTGTTGTCAACTTAGAGGGATTTCCATTAAACCTGGGGGTTTGGACACCCCTACTGGCGAAGAAATGTTGCTTTTAGTGGCTGGTGGTTTAGTCTAGTGGTTAGTTTAATTCAATTTTTAGAAAACAATACAATCAATTACTAAAACTTTGACTCGAGAAAATATTAAAATAACAAGATAATGGCATGTTTTTTTGTTTGTCTAAAACCTGTGTCAGTGATTTTTCGTTTTATTTCTTTCAAATGCCGAAACCACTGCAGATTCGAACGCTGATTTGGAAAGAATGTTCAGCATGATGAATATATTGAAACCAAACAAAGGCTCCGCCGAGTCGAGATCGCAAAACGACGTCATTTCAAAAAATAAAATCCCTCGGGTAAATACTACCGGGATAAAAAATCTGCCGTTAAGCCATTATTATGTATCAAACAAACATCCAAACATCTTCACTAACTTTTTCATTAATCATTGTGTGATGATGTTTAAAAAAATACTTTGATTACCTATGCTGTTTTATTTTCATTCTCAAATCTTCAAATGGACCTCCAAAACAGCGACCGAATGTCGGTAAAAAAAATTGTGAGTAATCCATTTGAAATAAGATAAATAAGATTTAAATAAACCGTTTTACAGTCCTGTAAAAAATGTCTCATCTTATTAATGGAGTATAGTTTATTTCTGGTGGTTTGAAGAACCGCTGCTACTGGAGTAGACATGGGCTTTTTTGGATTTTTACACAAACGGTTAAATATCCTATTTCAGATTATTAAATCGTTTTCAAAATCCATTTTTAGATATCGATTTCAGGAGAGGCTCCGGCTCGCAGTTTTGATCATCTCTAGTAATATTATTCGGTTGTAAGTACATTGATCAAAACTATTCAAACATAAACAAATACTGGCTTACGCAAAGCTGCTCCGGCCGTGGTTTTGTGAAATCGGTTTGTCTAGTTCGGATTATCAATACGATTCGATTTCTGACTGAAATCGGATTTTAAATTCGTTTTTATGTATCTGACGCATGTCCTATAGTGGACTTAGGGAAAAAAATTGGCAACACTGAATAAAAGTTGAATTGAAATAACCTCTGGAACGACGTGTTCAGTCGATATATAGCCTGTCTAAAGTATACCTTTGCTCCTCCAACCACATCAGAGTATAAGGAAAAGAACAAGAAAGGCATATAGCATCACATGTTAAACATCATTCTTTGAAGTCTGTTGAGAATACGCTATCAACGATTTTGTTTATATTTTGATTTTGTTGATTTCGGTAATATTTTCGTCTAAGCATTGTTTTGCCTTGAATGTTTTCAACATACAAAATTATATTTACTATTATCATACAGAAACATGGCTTACTTAGGCTGTTTTGCTCAATAGCAAAAAGAACCTAAGTCGATATTATCACTCCAAGTAAGTAAGCCAATATAAATACCTTCGTATCTCATTAGATTATTGTAGCTGTCCTGTAGGTACATTATTGGTGGGTCTACATACGGACAATCATTGCTTTGTTTCGTAGACAAGCATCTTACGTGAGGTTACTATGTCCGTCAACCTCACCCGCCCCTAAGATATTTTTGTACATAAGTAGATGCTGAAATAAACAGCAACCACTAACCATATAACAACAAACTACAAAACATATTCATAATATTTTTACAGACGGTGCTAGAACTGAAAATACAAGAATAGAACTCTACCCAACATCAATCTTGTCAATTTCCTAACAAAGAAGTTGAAGTTGCAAACATAGATTGGATAACCTATCTTCTGTATTAATCATTGAAGGTAAGCTTTTAGACACATAGTTATGAATCAAGCGTAGCAACTCACTTAATAATAAATTTATGAATGTATTTCCTTGACCGAACTTTCTTCATCATAATTATATTTTATGTATACCTAACTAATGTTTACATAATTTAGTATTACAAAATATCTGGAGACTGAAAAATCAGCCCTAAATAAAGAAGAAATTATACAAACAGCAGCAATGACTGACTGGCTGATTGCTTTTGTCCAGCCATGGGCCTAATGGAGGCCTAGTTGATATGCCAACTTTACTTTGCAACATAATGTTTAAGTACTTTATTTGAGCAGAAAATAATATCATTTTGTTTTTAAATTGTACAGTTCCTGCGTTCCAGTGTTTCAAATACGAAGACATGAAGGCAGCATGAATGATGTCGCCCCTGCTGCGTTGCCTCACTCTTCTGGTACTTCAGTTTTCAAGCTTTTCAAGTACAAAAGTAGAAGATTCTTGAAAGATAATATTTTTTTAGAAAACTGTTGAGTCTTGTACGACAGCGATATAAATGTATGTTCCTATTTTGTTGATTGATAACAGTGTAAACTTTAATAAAGTGTTTTAATTATGAACTATAGAGGTACAAATAAAAATAACTTGTTATGAAATACTTAAGAATTGAAAACTGTTTTTTTATTTTTATAAACTGATAATTTATTATTATAATGATACTATTTAGAGGTATTTACCTTAATTAACATTCATTAGGTCTCGTTGGTCGAGTGGTCGCAAGAGCTACTGCTGAGTATGAGGTCCTGGGTTCGATGCCCGGGTTGGGCATAGTGTTATTGGGTTTTTCCATCTGGAATTTCTCAGTAGCAGACCGGAGTCTGGATTTGTGCCCGGTTGATGGCAATAAGCTCGCCCCCTTACATAGGACTTCAATATAACTGGTAAAAATATGTGGGTGTACCTTTTACAGGTACACCTCTGCTCAACCCTTCGGGGAAACAAGGCGTGATGTTATGTATGTTCATTAGGTTTCAGTAAATAGAGCAAAATAAATTATGGTAAACAAAAACAACTGTTTTATTATATCGCTATGACCGCATTTATTCACATTTATGAAATATTTGGAGATGGGGCAAAAAGAAATTGGAAAATAAGTAAGGATTAGTGAAATTTAATGTCTTCCTGTGGAATTCGTCATGGAATATGTATGTACTGCTTGCTAATTTTTGATGTAAACGCATGAGAGAGTTTAAATTATTCCTGAATAATTTAGTTGAGCTTGACATCTGAAATATAAAAAAAAGAATTGTAAGTAAATCCTCAATATATTCCATGATCCATTACATTCATCCACGAATTCTAATATGCCTCTCCTTTAAACACTTCAATGCACAATCTATTTACTTTATAGAACATCAATATTCTGCTATAAACAACAATTAGGTGCAATGACTTTATTTAAATGCTTAAAAGTTTATGTTTGATGGTGCATTTCATATTCACCAACATAACATTGTTGCTGTGCTAAACACACATTCAATGTTCAACATTAAGAAATAAAATAATATTGATATAAAGTAGGTACCTTGAACAGACAATGATGTGGAAATAAATCTATGTATGGTGGTGTGGTGAGTATGTTCATCGATGTCCTTACATAATCCATTGACATACAATGCTTCAAACTATGCTTGTTTTTGTTATATTTGTTTCATCTTGTGGCTCATGATGTTTGATACAGTACGAGGTACGAATTTGTTTTTCGATAAAATGACCAAAATACCTCGTTTCAGAAATATCATAATATAATATTATTATCTTTAGTTTAGGTTGTAAGCACTTGTAACAGAAGATAACTTGGTCAGTCACTTGGTTCATTACTTTCACAATTATTATTAAAAATTAACCTCGCTGCTTCGATATTTAGCATACCACTAATATTGATTTATCATTGAGGTTTTACACTAAAACACATTCACAATGTATCAAAACGATGTTCACTTACATCATTTCGTAATAATTAAAGAGTAAATCCCAAAAATGTTACAAATAACATCAAATGCGACGAGTACAGTGCCTTCATATTACATTTGACAGAAGAAACAAATTACTCGTTGATTTTAAACCAACGGACCGCTGTCAAAATGGTTACGTAATTCGAAAAATAGCCTTTTTATAGGCTTATCGTTCACTCTTTAGCGTCTCAAACAGAGTGCAGTTGATATCACAGATTTTAGAGTTACGTAATTCGAAAGTTGTAAAATTTTGCAATTTGAAGTTTAAATGATTACAATTCCGCTCAATTGTATATCGAAAATGTGTTGCGTAATTAGATAGCTGCAGCCTAATTACGCAACACATTTTATTTTTGATAGCAATTCTGAATCGAAACCAAGTCCAATTTATATTGCATGCCATATTTGGAATTACGATAAACATTTTTTACCAATCTACGGAAATTGAATAGGGTGGTACGTATAAATTGGCTATAATTTATTAAAAGACACGTTTTGTTCCACCATATAAGCATGATAAATTTTCATATTATTGTGCTATAATTTAATTTTGTTCTAATTACAACTGATGCTCTACTAGTGCTTATAAATGAAAATGTACAATAATTGCCGAAAAATGAAAAACCAATTTTTAAAACACTTTCTACCAAAAACTACCATAATTGAAATACGTAACAAAACGTTTTTCTTTTCACGTTTTTGTTATCTGTGGCCAATGACAAAATCGTAGAAAAGCAGTGTTGTCAACTTAGAGGGATTTCCATTAAACCTGGGGGTTTGGACACCCCTACTGGCGAAGAAATGTTGCTTTTAGTGGCTGGTGGTTTTGTCTAGTGGTTAGTTTAATTAAATTTTTAGAAAACAATACAATCAATTACTAAAACTTTGACTCGAGAAAATATTAAAATAACAAGATAATGGCATGTTTTTTGTTTGTCTAAAACCTGTGTCAGTGATTTTTCGTTTTATTTCTTTCAAATGCCGAAACCACTGCAGATTCGAACGCTGATTTGGAAAGAATGTTCAGCATGATGAATATATTGAAACCAAACAAAGGCTCCGCCGAGTCGAGATCGCAAAACGACGTCATTTCTAAAAAAAATATCACTCGGGTAAATACTACCGGGATAAAAAATCTGCCGTTAAGCCATTATTATGTATCCAACAAACATCCAAACATCTTCACTAACTTTTTCATTAATCATTGTGTGATGATGTTTAAAAAAATACTTTGATTACCTATGCTATGTTTTATTTTCATTCTCAAATCTTCAAATGGACCTCCAAAACAGCGACCGAATGTCGGTAACAGAAAAATAAAATTAAAAAATTGTGAGTAATCCATTTGAAATAAGATTAGACATTTAAATAAACCGTTTTACAGTCCTGTAAAAAATGTCTCATCTTATTAATGGAGTATAGTTTATTTCTGGTGGTTTGAAGAACCGCTGCTACTGGAGTAGACATGGGCTTTTTTGGATTTTTACACAAACGGTTAAATATCCTATTTCAGATTATTAAATCGTTTTCAAAAACCATTTTTAGATATCTATTTCAGGAGAGGCTCCGGCTCGCAGTTTTGATAGTCTCTAGTAATATTATTCGGTTGTAAGTACAGTCGCCAGCAGGTCAACCTACCCGAAACTGTCAAATTTTCCCAATAAACTTTGAACCTTATACTTTACAGATAAAGTTGAAAATCTATTAAAGAAATTTGACAGATTGTAGAAGGTTGATGTGCTGGTGTCTGTACATTGATCAAAAATATTCAAACATAAACAAATACTGGCTTACGCAAAGCTGATTAGATTTCTGACTGAAATCGGATTTTAAATTCGTTTTTATTATCTGTCGCATGTCCTATAGTGGACTTAGGGAAAAAAATTGGCAACACTGAATAAAAGTTGAAATAACCTCTGGATTTTGTTGATTTCGGTAATATTTTCATTTAAGCATTGTTTTGCCTTGAATGTTTTATGTTTTCAACATACAAAATTATATTTACTATTCTCATACAGAAACATGGCTTACTTAGGCTGTTTTGCTCAATAGCGAAAAGAACCTAAGTCGATATTATCACTACAAGTAAGTACCTAAGCCAATATAAAGTGTGTAAGAGAGTACCTTCGTATCTCATTAGATTATTGTAGCTGTCCTGTAGTTACATTATTGGTGGGTCTACATACGGACAATCATTGCTTTGTTTCGTAGACAAGCATCTTACGTGAGGTTACTATGTCCATAAATCTCACATTCTAACTGAAATTGTTAATTGATATTTTTGTACATAATTAGATGCTGAAATAAACTACAGTAACCACTAAGCAAATAACAACAAACTACAAAACATATTCATAATATTTTTACAGACGGTGCTAGAGCTGAAAATACAAGAATGGAACTCTACCCAACATCAGTCTTGTCAATTTCCTAACAAAGAAGTTGGTCCACCAATCTTCTAAATTTTAATAATTGAAGGTAAGCTTTTAGACACATAGTTATGAATCAAGCGTAGCAACTCACTTAATAATAAAATTATGAATGTATTTCCTTGACCAAACTTTCTTCATCATAATTATATTTTATGTATACCTAACTAATGTTTACATAATTTAGTATTACAAAATATCTGGACACTGAAAAATCAGCCCTAAATAAAGAAGAGATTATACAAACAGCAGCAATGACTAGGCTGATTGCTTTTGTCCAGCCATGGGCCTAATGGAGGCTAGTCTAGTTGATATGCCTACTTTACTTTGCAACATAATGTTTAAGTACTTGTTTAAGTTATTTGAGCAGAAAATAATATCATTTTGTTTTAAAATTGTACAGTTCCTGCGTTCCAGTGTTTCAAATACGAAGACATGAAGGCAACATGAATGATGTCGCCCCTGCTGCGTTGCCTCACTCTTCTGTTACTTCAGTTTTCAAGCTTTTCAAGTACAAAAGTAGAAGATTCTTGAAAGATAATATTTTTTAGAAAACTGTTGAGTCTTGTATGACAGCGATATTAATGTATGTTCCTATTTCGTTGATTGATAACAGTGTAAACTTTAATAAAGTGTTTTAATTATGAACTATAGAGGTACAAATAAAAATAACTTGTTATAAAATACTTAAGAATTGAAAACTGTTTTTTTTATTTTTATAAACTGATAATTTATTATTATAATGATACTATTTAGAGGTATTTACCTTAATTAACATTCATTACGTCTCGTTGGTCGAGTGGTCGCAAGAGCTACTGCTGAGTATGAGGTCCTGGGTTCGATGCCCGGGTTGGGCATAGTGTTATTGGGTTTTTCCATCTGGAATTTCTCAGTAGCAGACCGGAGTCTGGATTTGTGCCCGGTTGATGGCAATAAGCTCGCCCCCTTACATAGGACTTAAATATAACTGGTAAAATGTGGGTGTACCTTTTACAGGTACACCTCTGCTCAACCCTTCGGGGAAACAAGGCGTGATGTATGTATGTTCATTAGGTTTCAGTAAATAGAGCGAAATAAATTATGGTAAACAAAAACAACTGTTTTATTATATCGCTATCACCGCATTTATTCACATTTATGAAATATTTGGAGATGGGGCAAAAAGAAATTGGAAAATAAGTAAGGATTAGTGAAATTTAATGTCTTCCTGTGGAATTCATCATGGAATATGTATGTACTGCTTGCTAATTTTTGCTGTAAACGCATGAGAGAGTTTAAATTATTCCTGAATAATTTAGTTGAGCTTGACATCTGAAATATAAAAAAAAGAATTGTAAGTAAATCCTCAATATAGGTATTCCATGATCCATTACATTCATCCACGAATTCTAATATGCCTCTCCCTTAAATGCTTCAATGCACAATCTATTTACTTTATAGAACATCAATATTCTGCTATAAACAACAGTTAGGTGCAATGACTTTATTTAAATGCTTAAAAGTTTATGTTTGATGGTGCATTTCATATGAATCACCAACAACATTGTTGCTGTGCTAAACACACATATTCAATGTTCAACATTAAGAAATAAAATAATATTGATATAAAGTAGGTAGGTACCTTAAACAGACAATGATGTGGAAATAAATCTATGTATGGTGGTGTGGTGAGTATGTTCATCGATGTCCTTACATAATCCATTGACATACAATGCTTCAAACTATGCTTGTTTTTGTTATATTTGTTTCATCTTGTGGCTCATGATAAGTTTGATACAGTACGAGGTACGAATTTGTCTTTCGATAAAATGACCAAAATACCTCGTTTCAGAAATATCATAATTTATGTCTTTAGTTTAGGTTGTAAGCACTTGTAACAGAAGATAATTTGGTCAGTCACTTGGTTCTTTACTTTCACAATTATTATTAAAAATTGACCTCGCTGCTTCGATATTTAGCATACCACTAATATTGATTTATCATTGAGGTTTTACACTAAAACACATTCACAATTTATCAAAACGATGTTCACTTACATCATTTCATAATAATTAAAGGATATTATACGAGTAAATCCCAGAAATATTACAAAGAATATCGAATACAACGAGGACGGTGCCTTCTATTAAATTTGACAGAAGAAACAAATTACTCGTTGATTTTATACCAACTGACCGCTGTCAAAATGGTTACGTAATTCGAAAATAGCCCTTTTATACGCTTATCGTTCACTCTTTAGCGTCTCAAACAGAATGCAGTTGATATCACAGATTTTAGAGTTACGTAATTCGAAAGTCGTAAAATTTTGCAATTTGAAGTTTAAATGATTACAATTCCGCTCAATTGTAAATCGAAAATGTGTTGCGTAATTAGATAGCTGATCTGTCTCTTGCGTGTTTCAATAATTGTATTAACAGGTTTACTTGATGTGCCCCAGTTTCAACCAATCATTGACTCAGACATTACAAAAAAAAAAAAAACATTGAGATGTCCTGGCCAGATCTTAAAATTGATCATTTCATGAAATGAACATCGACCACTGGTCATATCATGATGTGGCCTGGCCAGATCATTGAATACTCAACGTTTAACGATATGAGTAGTTAAACGCACGACTGTTTCATTATGTGGCCAAACTTTAGTGATCATATCGTAAAACAGTTAGATTATCCACCGGTAGAGGCGTTGATGTCGCTTTGTTATTGTTGTGCATCATGGGGTGGCGGCATACAACAAATCAAACAAAGTAGGGTGACCACGTAAAAAAAGTAGATAGACTTTTATTGGGTTTCCAAATATGATATTATGGAAAGCGTTCAACTTGGAAGTAGCGCTCGACGCCGCTGCCTCGGCGTGAAATGCAACATAGCGCTTAAAATTTGTTTAAAAAAAAGAAAATTACGCCACTTATGTAGCACCCCGACCAAATGGGTTAGGTTTAGAACTTTGCCCAACCTACTTACAAGTTGGCCGCAGTTACTTGGCAATTTTTACTACACCTTACTCCATGGATACCCTACATTAATGATATGGCCAAACGTTGACTGACATCATTAAACGTTGACGTTTAAACGCTATGGCCAATGTTAGCTGGCCATTTCATGAAATGGTCAATTCTAAGATCAGGCCACAACAGAGACATGTTGGTCTACTTATGTCAACAAAATTGTGTCAAATTGTGGCAATAGTCATTTCTGTGCGGTCTTCACCAGCCACACACACAGTCAAGAGGGGACGCACTTAAGCGTAAAACCATGATAAAACCAAATCTAGACCTATTCAGACTTATAGGGCACTTGAAATATTGTAAGTAGTTCTCTTTTACACAAAACTAACTCAAACTTTCTAACTTCCAGATACTCGATGTTATCCTCAGGCCACGTGATACAAACAGTCCTGCATTTCCTGCAGTCCACAGCCTCCTACACCCTCATGCTGGTGTTCATGACCTACAACGTGTGGCTGTGTCTAGCCCTGGTCTTGGGCCTGGCTGTCGGTTACTTCTTCTTCGGGTGGCGCAAGAACACCGTGGTGGACGTCAACGAGCACTGTCAATGATGCACAGCACCCTGGACTGGCTTCAGACCTTCAGCTTATATTTACGTTTACATTAAGAGGTTTTTTGAACGCGATTTTCGATTCGTTCTCCATCGTGCGACTAGTTTTGTTTGTATAGTGTCAGTGAAACGAAGCATCGCGCGACTCAGTCGCAAACGCGTGGCCGGTCTAAGTATTGCTCTGTGCTTACTCTATACAAGTACATATTTCTTCAAAAGTTAAGTTTAGATCTTGGTGAGCACTCACCTGAGGTAAACAACCCTCGCAGTTGGAACACATGACTTGGTACCTATTCTTTTGCAAAAAAAAGAGCAAATGAAATTAATGAATTTTATTAAAAAAGGACCCTTAAATGAGTTTGTGTAAAAACTGAATGTTTAAGTTTTCTTAATAATTTGGTTCAACACTATTGTATTCAAAGTGAGTTTATTAAATAATTTTAATTTTAAAGTGATTCCAGTCTCCACCCATTGAATGGAATGACGAAGTCTAAGTATACCTAGGTATTTGATATCCTATGCGTCCAACACCAGTTAATTATTAATAATTATTTTACAATGCAAAGAGTGAAATTATTTTAATAAATCGACTTAGGTACTAAAAGCCATCCTGATTACAGTGATCATTGTAAAAACTTTAATGATGATGCTAATTTAATACCTGATTATGTAACAACTAAGGCTGCCTGTGGATTCTATTTTGTATTTGCAATATTAGTAGTTAGATTAATATTATTTTAAGATTTAAAAGTATGTTGAATAAATATTCGTTCTTGTCTAGTTGAAAGTTTTCCAAAAACGTGACAGAGGGAAATACATATTATACATAGTTCAACCAAATGAAAACCATATTGTAATGAAAATATTTTCCAGACGGAGTACTAACTTCTTTGAGTTTTGACCAAAAAATATATATAATTTATAATAATATGAATTCGATTTGGAAAAAATCTTACTTATTTCAAAAACTTTCATTGGTATATTGTGATATTCAGTTTATTTATAAGAACCTAGTGATAAAATATGTTTTTATTGTATTGTGATACAGTTAAGTTTACTGATGCTCAACATTGTGTATCATGCCATGCACCGCACTCTTGTTAGAGACATACATGACTGCTATAAAATCATTACGTAAGTAGGTACCATCAGTGCCGTGTCTCTACAAATGAAAAATTACATGAGACAAATTAATTTGTGTTACTTTGGTGAAATTTAATTTGTATTAAGTAACATTCTTACGAAATTAAAGCATAGATCAAATATTATCAAAGTTACAAGCAGAACCTACATTCATTCATTCATTCATTTTTTATTCATTAAAAAATAACATTGTGTTGAACATTACATATAAAAAAAAAAAATACAGAGAGCATATCAATACTTATTATGTATTGTATAATTCAGTACATTTTAATTATAATACTTAATGACCAATAGACCATTAACAAAGTGTTCAGGTATCGTCCATCAGAGACAAGTACGTGTTGTTATTATTTTAGAATTAAAACACATCTAAGTGTGTATTTATTTACATACAGAGCGGCCATGAGGTTGTCAAAGAAAATAAAGAAAGAGAATTTTATTTGACCCGGTTAACATATTTAATGGTCAATGAAAATAAACAGTGTCTAACTTTCACGAAATAGGTACCTAATGTAAAAGCGGTATCGGCGCGCACGCAGCAGCGACTGCCTACCTACTCGCCCAAGCCCATGTAGGCAGTAGGCTCGCGCGGGGCGATGGTATATCAACAACTTCACACAAACTTTATGATATTATTATTATTCAAATACTTATTCAAGTTTAATAATCACCTTATTTGTTAAATTTTACAAACTTATTTTTATTTTCATCAATATGCGCCCGCGAGATCTATGCGGATGAAGCCCGCATAAATCTAGATCCTGTGGGAATATCGGGATAAAAAGTATTCTATGTCCTAAGCCAGGTCATCTACTCATTTGCCAAAATTAATCCAAATCTGTTTAGCCGTTTTAAACCGCTGTGACAATAATATTCTAAACAATATCAAGTCTCTAATCACATTCGTGAATGAACAATAATGTAAACGACGTTCCACTGAATACGTGAGGCAGCGCGTAAAACAATCAACTCACTGTACTGTACTATGTACTGCAATTTGCATGTACTGATGACTTGAAACTTGCACTGATGATTGAATATTTGTGATAATTGCAGCGGTAGTTGGATACTACTACCACTACAATTATCACAAATATTCAATCATCAGTGCTCTGAGTGGAATACCTCTTTTATTTAATCTGATAACCTCTTCTTTACAGGGTGGTGTAAAGAACTAATAAGACAAATAAGTTACAATTAAGCATCAATAGTTTCTTGCCATGTCTGGTTAGACATTGACTTACTTATAAATAAATATAGAAAAAAAACTGTTCAAATTGTTTACACTTTTTATTTCCAACCTACTGCAATCTCAATCACGCTGTTGGCTGTCCTTTGTTTGCTGGATAAGTACCATTCACAATGTTTCCATCCCCTGGCTCGTGAAAGAAGAACCTAGCCAGCCATATACGAACCTAAACGTAGCTGGTCGTAGTGGGTGTTAGGTTGATACTGTATAACGCAAGTAAGACCAACCCTTACGACGACGGTTGAATTCAAGTTGCGGGAGGATTGGGGTTCATTGGGCTGGTCGCGTGTGGTATTCCCAGAAACAAACAAGAAATAAAAAAATACATTTATTTAGCACAGACTAAAAATCACAAACATACCTATTCTCTCTTTCTTCTTCAAAATAAAAGGTGTATACTGGGATACTACTCGGGTTGCCAAGTTTTTTCATATCAAATGTAGTATAAATTTCGAAGCCATTGCCTGTAAAAATATAGTAGATGGCGAAAAAATATAGTAGGTACCTATGTTTCAAAAACATTTTCATTCTTTAAAATGCATGTTTTGTGCTAATAGGTATGCTGCTAGGCATTTTTTTTTTATTATTAAAAGGTTTAAAATAAAAAATTGTAACTAAGTAATTTTACACTCTAAAGTATAGTAGTAGTAGCGAGATGATAGACATAGTATTGTATGCTATGTCTATCATCTCGCTATTGAAATAAAAATATAGTAGTATCGCCTACTATATTTCTTCTTTAGAATTAAAGAGGTTTATTTATAAACGTTGTTAAAGTTAAGTAATGATTGGCGACTGTTTAACCATACATTTTTGACGTTTGAACGTCACTTAACTTTGAGCAGCGTTTATAAAAAAACCACATAGTATTTAGGCCTCCAATATAGTAGGATACTATATTATATAGTAGGGTTGGCAACCCTAGGTCCTACTAAGGGATCATGGCATGGATAGGTACGAGGAACGGTGGTGCAACGTGCCCAATGTTGCCACAAGCCTTACCTACCAAAACCAGAGTTATAATGCATATTATAGAAAACTTCATAGGTATAGAATAAATAAACTAGTTATGGTATAATCTTTCATTTCAATGTAGCCTGAAAAAAAGAACAGAGCAATATTTTGATTGAAATTGCATTGCGGCCGTGCTGCCGCGCACCACGCACTTTTATTTCTCTCCCTACAATTCGCGGCGCAGACTCCGCACTGGAACAGTTATACCTAACGGTTATAAAATACCTCAAATTCTACGACGGACCCCTTTCAATGTTAACTGTCTATCTATACCTACTAACCTTACGGCGACTAGAATCAATTCAATTTTTTTGAAAATTTTGACGTTCAAAAGTGCCTTATAAGGGCCAATTTGAAATAAATGATTTGACTTTGACTTTGACCGTGAGTTCTTGGTCAACTGGTAGCAAGTGTGGCTGTCAAGCGTGGGGTCCTGGGTTCCAGGTCGGACAGGTGTTATTAGGCTTTCCCTTCAGAAGGATTGGGTAGCAGCTGGAGGGAGATAAGAGATAAGAGGAGGTTGACTATATGCCTTCCATTGGACCAACAGAGTAGGTAAGTAAGGGAAGAGAGAGTACCTACACCTGTGTTTGCGCACACACTTTTGTACTTACATTTACCTAGTCAGTATGTAACTGACTATAACAGTTACTTTAAATGTATCTAACATTTGCATACGAGAGCACATTGCTTATTAGAGCGAATAGGTCCGAAACTCAGTTCAATGATTTTCCCTATAACTACATCTACACTATAAGAACGCCTACATTTATTTATTAAGTACGTCAAATCTTCAGCCAACAACTTATAAGGCTGTTGGTAACTTTGAATAATGTCATTAGCATTTTTGCTAATCTCATCAAAGGCCTAACATAATGGATTCAATCGGTACAGGTACGGTGAGCAACGACAGTCCTATATAATAAATGTCAATAAATTTCCTTTACTTTTAACTATTTATGTACCTAAATGGACACAAAATAATTCGTACACCACTTTTCCGCATTGCATGCAATAGCCAAGAGTTTATAATATCTAATTTTATTTTAATTAACTTGCAAAAGCCTAGCCTAAGCCTTATCTACACCTGTTCGTCTATATTATGTTCTAAAAATCTGAAATGTAAATCGACTTTCGTTGCTGACTATAACTACAGTAGCAACAAAGCGAGCAAACAAACGTGCTAAACGCGCGTATCAATATGGCATAACTGTAGGAATTCAACAGGAACTTAGCTCGCAAATTTATTAAGAAAACATTGTGTAAACGGGGTCGCCAAAAACATCTGGCGTCCGGTTCTAGCGTCTCCATCTGACGATAATAATCGGTAAACATAGGTCCTGATACAGATTACTAATGTTTATAAATCTTACTTAATTTATCATAATTATCAATGATAATCAATGAATGAAAGTTACTTTCGTGGTTATGCTTGTGTGTGTGTTGTATGTACTACTACTTACTTGATACTTGCATGTAGATGTGTACCGTAATATCCGTTCAAAAGCTGTGAACGTAAAATAACAACAATTCTAAACAGTTTTATTCACGTTCTCATTTGAAAATATATATGGTTTTATTTCAAAGCTCTAATTTTACGTTACTTTTAATTATATCCTTGAAAATATCTAAACACAGCGTTCCAAATTGAACATCTGAGCGCAGTTTCCGAACGGAACTAATGTCATGTCAAGTAAAATGTGACGGGTGCCCCATGTTTTGCCTTTTGTAATTTACTTGTTGATTTTATTATAAGAATTTAATGAGAATTTAGTGAACAATCGTTATATCGCCGCGGTGACAGCTATGTTATAGTTTTGTAAGTGCACACAGTGTTGGCGACTCAACGTAACGCTTCCACGGCCGCCGATTGTTCAGGTAACGGGATTTATTTATGACAACGTCGATATTTTCTTGGAAACGTTTACTTGTTTGGTTTTTATTGATTGTAATCTCTTTATATGACCTTTGACTCGGATATTAGTAAACGTAGTTGCAAATAATCATGTTTGTGTACGACGCGATTGCGTGGCCATATAATTTGGGCGAAACTTAGAATTTCACGAAGCGGAACTTGTGTGTGTGACAAGTGCACGGCAGGCGCGCTGGCCTGATGATATTTGAATAATTCTCGACTTTATATTCAAATAAATAAATTTCTTGGCGCTATTGTCCTTTAAGTCCAGGCAGAATTAATAAAACATTGTTTTCTACTTGCATAATATTATACAACAGCTAATAAATATAAATACTTATGTGATTCTACACATTGTTTCAAGTAACTGTACATTATTGACTTAACTACCAGTCAGGGGTTAATCATTATCATCCAAATCTTCCGCTTCTTCTTGTTCGAGCACATGTGCCTTATAGAACCTGCTGTAGATGTTGTCCCAGAACAGTAGCCGCTGGTTGTTAGGCGGCACATTCATCCTCAGAGTGGTGTCAAACTGCAGCAGTGGCACATCTGATATGTGGTAGTTCTCTTTGTCAGATGGCACCGGTTGCCATATTACCGGGATTAATGTTGTTGTCAGTGGTGTTGGGTCACTGAAACAAACCGAACATAATATTATTACATATAACTTTAAGTAACAGTAGTTGGTTATGTTTGTCTATGATTGAATAGAAAAAGAAAAGTATCTGGTTTTCTAATCTAATTTCCAGCAATTGTGGGAAGTTTTAGTTCAATAGAATATGTTAGAAATAACTATGTCCACTCTACTATTTTTGTATGCCAGTTTCGTACCAACATGCATAGTGTTGTAACTATGAATGCTGTTTAACAACTAAAACAAGTGCAGTTTTTACCAATAGGGATGTTGACAAACATATTTTTTTGTTCAATGGATTGTTTATTAAAAAAATATGTTGTTTTTTTTTTTTTTTTTTTACGTTATCAAAAGATTACGGCAATACATTGAGTTAAAAAGTAGCATGACGTCACTCTCCGGTAGATTTTATATGGACTTGTGGCGTAGTGAGCCCCCACTCCCCAACTTTAATGTGTTCTTTAATGTATCTAAATCATTTTTTGCAGCTGAAGGTATCTGTAAATTGAAAATATGCTACAACTTACCCAAATTTTATAAAGTTCTTCAGCAATGTCATCAGCTTTTCCAGGACAATATCAGTTTGTTCTTCTTCTTTATATAAATAATTCAGCAAAGTATTGAAATTGATCGGTGCCGATTCTTCTGTATCTGTTTCTCTTGGCAGAGTAAACTTCATGATGTATACAGAATATGTGTTTTTAGCTGCAAACAGCATCGCCATTTTTATTATAGGGTACTCAGTTAATATGTCATGCATGTAGTCTGCGTAGCTTTGGGCCATATCACCTCTGAAGTCTTGACTAAAGTAAAACTGCTTCACAATCTCCCCTACCCCATGTTTGACTTTATGTTTCTCAAATTCTAAATTGTTTGGCAGTAAATAGTCAAAGTTCTCCGGTGGATTCCCAAATTTTCCTGTGTCTCTTCCAAATATAGATGTTTTGTCTTTATGTGTAAACGTGATTAGCATCGGCACGTTATAGAAGTTTCCTTCTTTCAGCTTTTTTATAGGGTCTGCATCTATTAGACTGTGTAAATAGTCTGACATATTGTCAACACAGGGGAGGAACATTTCAGGTATACCAATCAAATCCTTGGCTGAAGCTTCTTGGTAGAAGCTGTGCAATTGCACTGGGTTATTTGACCCTTCATAACCCAAAGAGCTAGCACCTTTGTGAGCTATAACAATGGGATCATATGTCATTGAGGAAGGAGAGAGAGCTGATCCTGACTCTAGAACTACTTTATGTAAGAATCCTTCGACCAATCCGGACAAAAGGACCAGCTGTACTGCTGCGGCGCCGGCGCCAGTGCCGTATACAGTGACGTCATGTGGGTTCCCGCCGAACTCCGCGATGTTTCTGTGCACCCAGTACAGGGCTGCTATCTGGTCCTTCAAGCCGGCGTTTCCTGGTGCTTCAGGAGTGCTGAGGCACAAGAAACCGAGGGCTCCAAGCCGGTAGTTGAAAGTCACGATCACGAAACCCTCGTTTAGGAAGATGGTGGGAGGCTGATATGCGCCCCATCTGAAAACAGGTGGTTTCATCATTTTAGATACAAAAGTTCAAAAGAAATGATAAGAAAATTTGATAAGAAAGTTTTTGTTTTCTTATCAAAGCCAATTTAGAGAATCCGTTTTAGATATTACTTCCTGTATGTATGCTACATTTGATGACTAATGAATTCTATTCTTGTATTTAAAACTCATCGACACGTACATTGTTTCCAAGAGTATCCTAATCAGTAGTAAATTTAAATTTCGGAAATCCCCAGTTAGTCACTAAGACCCGTGTCTTTCTGCCTACAAGTTTAGAAGAATCATTTGAAAAAATGTCGTAAAAAATACCTCGTTTCTGTTTATTATTTTGTGTTGTAGGCGGTAGATCTAAGCCTTAGTCACTAGTCAGCCGAATTAGACAGATCTAAGTCTTAACAAAAGGTTAAGGTGAAAACGTCCGGGTAGCCCGCGAAATTCTAATTTTCTTACGTTTTTTTGCAATTTGCAGGTCAGTATCAGATTATTTCTTAATCTAAATATGATTCGCGGCTGTATCAAATATAGATTTTTTAGATTACATTTATAGAATTATGATCATAAAAATAATCAATACAACTCTCTAAATTAATATAAACCTATTGAATAACTATTTCATGAAATCATGACATTAAAGGATTATTCTAACATAAGGAGTTGTATTGCTGATTCTAATGATTATAATTCTGTAAAGCCATATTTGTTACAGTCGCGAATCATATTTTAATCAAGATACAACCTGAAACTGACCTGCAAATTGCAAAAAACGTAAGAAGTTATGTTAAGCATTGAGAATTGAGCCCTTTTGGTTTTTGATACCAACTTCTTAAAGCAAACGTTTCTTATATTAACACCTCACATACGAAACGACCTCTCAATCGTAATAATTATTTGTAATGGGAACGAAGTCACGAGTATCATATCATTCGATAGTAACAGATTATTTTAGACCATACCATCAAAATAATCTGTATTTGTATAACCAACATATAAACGCATCTTTGCTAAATAGATTAAGAATTTTATACATTACCCGTTTTGAAAGTCTCCGTCGTGCACAAAAACGAGAACAGGCAGCGATGTAGCGTCCTCTGGTGTGAACACATTGACGACCAGGCAGTTCTCTTCACCGTCGGCGTTGGGTTGAAGGCACTTGATCTTGTGGGTGGCTTCGAAGATGCCGTCCCATTCAGGTGGGGGCTTCGGAGCCTAGAGAAACGGGACTTTACGTGTGATGAGTCTTCCGAGATAGCATGCCAGTAGGCTTCTCATTTCCTTTCCTTAAATCTTAGTTCCAGTTAGCCGGTAAACTAAGTGTTTGCAAGTTTTCCACTGCTGGATGTAGTCCACTCCCATAGATAGTACTTCACTCGGAGTGCCATGACCCCGATCGAAATACGATGAATTTAACCATTATAAAAGAATCCAATTAAGCCCATTATATGCTATACAAAGCACCTGCTGCTTGTAGATAAGTTACTGCTACTAGCTAGACAATTGAATGGTGTTGGGACCACCATACCAGAGGAGCTCGTGGCTAAGTAATAACAGCCGCACGGGTCGGTCCGTGGATGGGTGACCATCTTTACATACCGAGACTCTTCCGTGCCTCGGAAAGCACGTTAAGCCGTTATTCCCGGTTGTCATTCGTGCATATTTGACAGTCTTTACGAGTCATCAGAAGCCCGAAAGTCTGACAACCAGTCTTACCAAGGGGTATCGTATTACCCAGTAACTGGGTTGTGGAAGTCAGATAGGCAATCGCTCCATCTAAATACTTATATTCAGCTGCATCCGGTTAGACTGGAAACCGACCCTAACATAGTTGGGAAAAAGAAGGCAGATTGAGGTTGATTTTGTGACCAGTGTGACAATAGCATTTAATTAATCAGCTAGGCTTTTATCTCTGTTGTTTTCAGTAATTTAGTTCCAAGATTAAATTCAATACCTTGTAATAATTCGTTTCAAATAGAATAGAGTTATTATTATAGAGTTATTAGTTATTACGGAATACGTAAGTAGATAGGTACCGATTACATTTAAACTAAAAATGGATCTTCTGACTAAGTAATTACATTATCAGCGGCAGTAAATTTCCCGCACGTTAGCCATCTAATCTACATAGCACCAAATGGGATTTACGTCTATCAACAAATGGATCAGCTGACCTTAAACCTGTCGCGTCGCAAGGGCGGGCGCGCGTAGGGGAGCCCGAAGTACGCGAAGTGGGGTGGGTTGGGGGCTAGGTACCCGCGGGCCGCGCCCTGTGAGGTGGCCACGTCCCGGTGCGCCCGCGGCACCGGGGTGGGCCGGCCCTGCACCACACACAGCACCACACACACTGTGGACACTGCACCAACACACCCGACCCTCATGGCCGAGCTTTCCAAGCCTTGCAAACCAAGTGTGTCGCGTCCGGTGATCCAGTTTACGTTTCGTTATCAAAACAGACGGCGTCTAATCAAAACATTGCCACGTCAAATGTTGGACTATTTGTGATTGTGCCAATGTTAGGAATTCCTAAACGGAAGTAACAATAGGTAGCAAGTACCAATGTACTAAACCGTTAACCAAGTTACGGAATGAGTTATTTTTGCTTTTAATTACCACAATACCAAAATTTTATCGTATTCAATAAACAAACAACAATTTTGTTCATAGTTTATTCCAAATATACCACTCACAATTTTCTAAAGTACATGGCTTTTATTAGGTGACTAAACAACTAAATATGTAACATAAGACGTAATGACTTGATCAGAAGAAATGCCAAGCGTTTCTGAAGAAGCTGATGAAGAACACGACTTGCAGGGCGAGCACGCTGTACACGCTGGGGGAGACTGCCAGGGCGAGGCTCCTGTCGATGAAGTGCTCGTTGTAGATTTCGGTCCAGAGGCCCAGGCGGTCCACATGCACGCCACTCCTCATGGCCGTCTCTGTGCCGATCGACAACCACTGCTCATGCGCAGCGGTTGTTTTCTCAAACTTGTTCCACTCTATGTCCTCCGCTTTGGGCGTTCTGTAATAAAAAGGTTAAGAAATCACTATTTTTAGATTGACACAGGTGCTAGGAAATCTCTCTTTTTAGGGGAAAAAGTTACTGGTGAAAAATATGTGTTTAAATTCCAACAGAGACCAGTGAATTATTCTTTCTTCACAGGCAGGTAGTATAAGCCTAGTAAGGACTAATATAATGAAATAAAAAATAATTAAAAAACGTTTATACTCGCGCGTATCGTAATATACAAATAATTTGTACATTACACTCAAACACATAAACTCATGCCTTCGTCTCATAGGGGTAAGTTTTGTAAATTGTCATTAAAAAATAACTTCTCCTAAGACGGCGGTGTTTGTTTAAGCTCGGTTCAGATCCATTATGTGTTATTTAACACTTTGTTATGACAAAAAGAACTAAACTCAATTGAATAGTAAAAAGAATAATGTACTTAACCTTACTTTTTCGCTTCATCATACGAAATACTGTAACGAAATGTCTTACCCAGTCTTGAGGAAGGATGTCCAGAATTGAATCAGCTGTTTAATCATATTCCTCTCCTTCGTACCTTCATCAGGCATGCCTCCTTGATAGAACAGATAGCCAATGATATCCCCCCTAACTGCTCCGTCAGCTTGGTTCTGAACAGCCGCTAACTGTCTGTTTAAAGCTCCGACAAAAGAAAACTCATAGAAGTAAACCTTCGATCCAGAATTGACGAGAGATCGCGCAGTACGGATCACAGGACTAAAATATGCCACGTCCGTATAATATCGTGTTCGATTTTTCACATTGGCCAAGGTGATAGCATCCTCAAAATATTGAGCTTTCACTTTGTTTCCAACTTTGCTGCTTTTTTCACTAGTTTCAAATTGTAAGTCGTTGGGCAGCAAACGACTGACATCCGCATTAAGTTCATTTATGCTAGCTTCTGTGTGACTTAAAGATTCGTGCACGCCTGCGTACTCTGCTGAACCTATCATGAACGCGACCTCAATGTCTTCATCTTGTAACATCGCCCATGGAGTTTCTACCATAAAATGTACTCCATCGTCTGTATTGTTTTCTAAGCAAGGTCTCCAAACGATATTTCTTGCTGCTAAGAGTAGTACCTCCTTGTCTATAGTCTGCCATGTTGCCCCAGATCCCCTTATGCTGTTTGCTAAATCCGTTGCGGCAACAATAGGGTTCCTGTCTATTGCCCAATGTGAAAGAACAGAGCCACTTTCCGTGATAACTTTATTTACATTGCTTTTAGACATAGGAGATAAAGCTAAATATCCGGCTAAAGCTCCCGCCGTCCCTTCACCGCTCACGGCGATGTTTTCAGGATCACCACCGAAGTTTTCTATATTGTTCTTTATCCACCTTAGCGCTAAAGCTAGATCTTTTAAAGCGGCATTTCCTGGAGCCGTTTCGTTTTGCAAACACAGGAAACCAAGTGGTCCTAGTCTATAATTAGGTAAAACAAGAATTAAATCCTCTGAGACTAAATATTCAGGACCGTATATTTTAGGGTCTGCGCTTTCATTAATGAAGTTTCCTTCATGGATGTGAACGAGGACACTTGCACCGCTTAGCTCAGCATTAAATGGTTTAAAAATGCTTAGAGTCAGGCAGTCCGACTCCCCAACGGTTGTATCACCTTGAAGCTGCGGGCAGCGTTTGCTGTGAACTTTTTCGTCATGGACAGAGTCCTCGTCCGCCTCCGGAAATACTGGAGCCTGAAAATAAACAATTATAGAATAAGAATTGTGAAACAATCGACAAAAGTTTGGTCTGCTATGTAATACATACCTCGAAATGATTATTGAAGATACCGTATTTTATATCTATGTAGGCAAGTATATTTGCATTCTCTCGCCACACGTGTCCACGAACGCGGCCGGTCGATGTAACTACATCTGTATCAACCGGTTCCGGCGGGCTGGTTGTGCCTGTATCAACCGGTTCCGGTGGGTTGGTTGTGCCAGCTTCGGTACTAGATCCATTATCTCCTGGTTCCGACCGGTTATTTGTCCTCTGTCCTGGTTCGTTACCAGATCCGTTATCTCCTGGTTCCGGCGTACTGGTTATGCTCTGGTCTCCTACCGTTCCCGTCGGGTTGGCTGTACCATCGTTTTTTCCGCTACCAGATTGATTTTGCTTATCATCGTCTTCGTCTTCAGATTCAGTTCCTCCTGTATCCGGCGTGATGTTTGTGCTATCGACTATAGTACCAGCATCACCACTATCCGGTTGATTACTACGACTATATTCATTGTCGTTAGACTCATCTTTGGTCTCAGCACTGACGACAAGTTCTTCAGGACCGCTTACTATATCCTGTTTCGTGTTTGTGTCGAGACCAGGTGGGTTCGTCTTATCGATGTGGAGGCCATGTTCTATGGTGAGATGCAGCGCCGTCGTGGCTACCACCAGCACCGCACTCATCCATAACGTTGTCTCCCACCGCATTGTTCACATTTGCAAATGGCTTTCGATGTTCATTCCTTTAAATAAAGCAATTTATTTAATAACTGTCATGCAACAGTCCATTTATTGAATATTTAATTTGCAAAGGCTAATGGAGCACGTCTCGTTTTACTATCTACTTTCAAATAACTGAATATTAAACCCAATCTATTATTAATGGCTTTCGCTTTATCGTGGTCTGTGTTACAGGAGTTTTAGTGTAATATTACTATCCTGATTGGTCGCTTTTTACAGGTTTTACCGTCAATAATTGTTGTAATACGAAAACTGAGGCAGTTTGTTGAAACAACCCCTGGTTCAGGTGAACCGCACAGACGCTGACATCTAAATGCATACATTACTTGACAAGTTAAGTAACGCAACGAATGAACCTAATAGTTAAAATGTCAATAAATCGTTAGATATTAATTTTCCTATGTAAGGACACCTGGTTCGTAGTTCTTGACTTCGGTACAAGATTCAACATTTAGTAGGTACATATTATAAATTCAAGTCGCGTTTCGTGTCTGGTTGTGTGACCGCGTTGTTCTTCTAAACTTACGGATTTTGATGCAGTTTTCACTAGTTTAGATTTTAGATACTATATTCCAGAAGGTTTATGCATAATAAATTAATATTAAACTTACATACGAGTATGATCAAGAAATCTCGATGTTTTGTCTTGTCGTAAAAATAGTGCGAAGCAGGGGCGGGTCTCTAGTAAATAATATAAAGTATGAAGCTGTATGCGGCCGATGACGGTTATAGGAGACGTAACCCTTAATATGAAAGGTGCTACAACATGACTGACTTACTAACCTTTCGTGTTGCTGTGTAGCTGGTCGCTTGCTCTGATCACACGCGGGCGCCGCACTGACGAACTCGTAGCTCGGCCTGAGAGATCGATGACGCGGGACAATCGCTAACAAAACCGATTGGCATCTGCTACAGCTGTAGTAGTGTAGTAGGGGTTTGGTCCTTCGATCCAGTTTCTTTGAACGTCATTGTGTCGTTTAATATAGTTGGTATGACTGTGGGGTCGGTTATCATATCAATCAACGCCCTTTCTTTTCTTTGGTTAGAAAATTGCAAGAATTAGGAACTTTTGGTAGGGAGATATTAACTTGATTAAGATGAAATGCCATCTAAATCTGAATGTTATAATTATACTTGTAGGTGGTATAATTAGGGTGTTTTTTTATCTGTTACGACTAATTGGTGTATTTATTACTAGCTCCGCGGTTTCACACGCATAAGTCTCGATCCTATGGGAATATCGGGATTAAAAGTTTCCTATATCCTAACCCATGTGCCAAATTTCATCCAAATCCGTTCAGTCGTTTTAGCGTAACAAACAAACACAAAAAATCGAATCTTTTCTCTTTATAATATTATATATACTTTAGATAAACTGCTCGGGCAGTGGAAGGCATTTAGTGTACCTATGTCTTGCGAGTATTCAACTGCCCGTCGGAATTCTGCTGTGGCGCTGACCTCTCACTATCCACTTAACTATTCAGAGCTTCAAGTAGTCAGTGGAGACTGTTTCACGCTGCTCTTGTATAGCTACACTAAATCTTCATAGCAGTGACGTGCTTAACCACAGGTCTGCAAAGCAGCCTCAAGTCTCATAAACCTAGTCCTAGTCTCATATTTTACTCTACAATGAGTATCTGTTATTACCTCCTACTGCGAGAAAGCTTTTTAGGGTTTCGTACTCAAAGGGTAGTAACGGGACCCTATTACTAAGGCTCCACTGTCCGTCCGGCCGTCCGTCCGTTTGTCAAAGGTCTGTATTTTATTTTTCTTGAATATATATATAATAATTTATTTATTCAACAGACAACTAGATCCAATTACAAAAAAAGACTTGCAATTCTAGATGTTAGTAAACAATTTAACTTATTTGCTAGGTTAGTATTTAAATTGTACTTCAGACAGTGTGGTTTTAATAAGATGCCTCATTATGGGGCTTTTGTCAGGCCCATCAGCAATAGCCTTCAGGAGGCTGTTGCTACTGTCCCGCAACCTTGTGAGAAGAGAAGCATTCTTTTTCCGCACTACGGCCAAGAAGCTATTAACTCTGGCTTGAGCAAACATTAACAACAACGTGGCAGTCGCAACAGCGCCCTAAAAGCGTTGTTGTACTAAATACGCAACGCATTGGTGGCACGTTTAGTACAACTCTTTGATCGTGTTCGAGCACGAAACATGTCGTATAAAAAATGTATCGAGCGAAAATGTTACAATAACGTAACTGTCTTGTACATGGAAAGAAAAAGATCCAATAAATCATATACTAAAGTTACATTTTGATTGTATGCGTGACTGTATCAGAATTTATAATAATTAACATTCAATTGAGGGAGCCTCCTCTTAAAACACAACCCGTCAGCACAGCAGCCCATATGCGCACTGCTGAGTTCCTCGATCAATGCATTCATATAAAGATTAAAAAGGTTAGGGGAGGTTAAGCCCCCTGCCTTAGCCCTCATTCCAACCTGTATGGTAAAGAGAACTAAGGACCAACCAACAATTGTTTACACCGTTACAATTTTAAAATAATATTTTACTTAAATCTAAGCTTAGTGTAACAATGTAAAATTCTTTCTCTTAAATCTCTCAATTCTCTTAAATCTTCTGAACCGTAACAGGTAGCCACTTGAAATGTTCACAGGCGTGTACTACTATAACAACAAATAATAAAAATTAAAGGGGTCGTCGAAACGCGTGTTCTTTTCTAAAGCATAAAAAAAATATGTGTTATACATATATAATTGTACGGTGGTACGGAACCCTTCGTGTACGAGTCCAACTCGCACTTGGCCAATAATACGAGGCTACTGTCCCACTGCAGGGCAAAGGCCCCTTCTCATACACAGAAGGCAGAATCACCTCGCTTGCTTAACACGGGCTGGCGATTTCAGACTTACATAAGTCCAGGTTTCCTCGCGATGTTCATGATGCGCTTGGCCGCTTTTTTATTAATAGATACTTTTTGTAACCGACAAATAAAACGGTCCCATTTACTTCAAGGTTCTAATACTTTTGGACTTTTGATTTTGGTGTTGCTAGTACTAAGATTAGGGCACTTATCGGAGTTCAGTAATATCATTTTTTTATCAGGCCCTCGAAGCTTTGATAACAAAAGCTCTGCTGTTTATTTTTTGCTACATCACCTGTAATATAGTTTATATGCAACTTATATATAGAGTGGAAATTCAAGGTTTACTTAGAATTTTGACACACTTTTTCCGTAAAGTAGGTTATCGAAATGGATAATTTCCGATGGGCAAAGCCGCTGCTGAACATGAAGGCTTGGTAAAGTTCTTCAGGTTGTAGTTAAAAATATAATATACAGGGTGGCAAGGACGTGAAAACTGTTACCATGGATTCAGTACATGCAAAAATATGCCCCCTGCGTTGAAATGTTTAGTCGATTATTAAAAAAAAAAATGTTTGCTGTTCCTTACATTTTGACCGCGTAGGTATTGCACTTTTCTATGAAACAGCTGACAAAAAAAAAACCGATGAAATATTTAAACGCAGGGTTCAGAATCATGTATGGACTCCATGGTAATAGGTTTCGCGTCGATGTCCCTGCCATGTAGGTATGTACTTGGTATTTTCCATTAGAAAGAAGTGAGGAACAATAAGAAAAGTGATCAACAGTGTATCATTGTAAAAAGTATGCTTATATTTGTACGAAAATATTATCTGAAGTGAAAAAAAGCCACAATCTGTAATTTCGACGTCGATCCTTTTCGGAAATTATCTATAAAAAAAGCGTTTTAAAAATAACTTTATTGTTCTACTTGTTACAGGTAAGCGACGATGCGATGTTATACTGTGCACAAAAATACAAGAATTGAAAGTAAGTACTTACCGTACCGAAATAAGAAGTAACGCTTGAAAATATATATATTTTAACTAATAAAAAGTTAATTTAAAAAAAATCAGTATCATTATCTGGTACAAAGTTCTTTATTCAGTGCGCCTACGCACGCCTAGACGACTGACATCATAAGTATTGCGTCACGTGCTTAGAATGACGCGCTCGTGCTACCTCTGGAACAAAATACGCGAATATATAAACAATAAACATTGATATGACGTGCGATGAATATTATACGGGAATTACCAAGGGCTCAATATTTGACAAATTGTGAATTGCTAAGCTATTTTGAACCATGTGCTGTGCAACTATTACTATCAATTTCACCTGCCCTGCAAATGATTATGGTACGGCCACAGTGTTAAAAATAGAAGTGAATTAGGTCCAAAGGACCATAAGCTGTGGAATTAATTTTCGATCAATTATTATCTTCGATCGACCCCTACGGTTGTTGTTATTTAGCCAATTTTCAATATGATTATGATACCTTTTCGAACCTGTAAGCCGGTGCTACGGTACTGGATCTTAAACCTCTAAGTTTAGTAAAAAACATAAATATATTTCAGTCGTTACCCCGCCATTCTATAAAGCTGGTCTTGGAAGTCGAACATATCTCGCTGCGTGTCCGTCATATTGATGTTGTATATGCGCACCGGCTCCTCGATCAGCTGGTAGTTCAGCTGCTTCTCATCCGCTGCTGGCCATTCCGATTGATTGTCACAAAGCGGGTGGCTGGAAAACCCCTCATTTTTTGAAGAAATGACCTTCGATCATGAAGAATATCATGAAATCATACATTTTCATCAGAACTGCCTATGGCTTCCACCACCAAAAATCTTACCTGCACCGCATAAAGTTGACGAAAAACGTTGTCATCCAGTGCTTCATGAGGTCGTCTCTGGTTCTTGGCGGAAAAGACTTTTCGTTCGGTTGCATTACAGAATTGGCACGCAACACAAACGTCTGGTCCTCAACGTGCGCGCCACCTCCTGAGTACCCCAGCATCTTACCAAACTTTACAGCATTAAAGTCGCTGTCGAATTGAAACTGATACATGTAGAGCGGCGCAGCTCCTAGTGAAGCTCTCCACTCGGCCAACTTGAACGCAGGGTATGAGAAGAATGAGTTGGTGCAATATTTAATATACTTGTCCACCGTTGCACCTCCTTCGAAATATCTACCAATCAACATCTCGGCCAGACGGAGCGCCTCGCTGTCAGAAACAGAATAAGTTATATTTGGTGGTAGAATTGCTCGAGAGTTTTCCTCTATAAGCCCAATCGTGTCCAAATATTTAATTCTTCGTTTAAAGTATTCGCACTCAATGCTTGTAGTGCCTACGATCATCGGGAGGTTCTTCCCTCGGCCACGTTTTATAAGATTTGCTGGATAATCATCCAGGATGCACGTCACTCTTTGACGTTCTGGTTCAACGACAGGAACAAAGGACACAAGACCAGCCTTGAATTGTACGATCCTGTTTGCCTCCATGATCTTTTCAAGAGGCATATGTATGAGTTGTTCGTGGATTTCGTCGGCGTCAGTAGAGTTTATGCCCAGGTATCCCAGAAATAGAGTCGCGATTGATTGAGCGTAGGCAGGCGAGGTCGTATAGAAACCACCGTTGCCTACACCACTCATCAATATCACTCTGAAACAAAACCAAAATATGAGATGTATAGACATACTCGTCGATAGATTCAAATGTATCAAGTCAAGTTTAGCAACACCTTTTCAGCAGTCCCACGGATGCTTTGGATAGTGAGACTAGATGCGCGGCGACCGAGCCGCAGCTCTGTCCTGCCAGGGTGACGTTGTCAGGGTCTCCGCCGAAGGCCCGCGCGTTCCTCTGCACCCACTTGAGCAAGGTGATGGCGTCCCGGAGCCCGTTGTTACCAGGCACCGACGAAGAGTTCAGAGATAGATAACCGAACACGTTGATTCTACAAAGTTGAATATAACCGGTGTATTTGAAAAGTACGCTAGTAACATAACATCACGCCTCCTTACCCCGAACCTTCCGGCAGAGGTGTACCCACGGTAGACCACATTTCGCCAGTTATGTTTTAAGAGTCCTATTACATTTTTTATGCAAATTCATGATTATTGACGTTGTAATTTTCAGCAGCAGAAAGATATTTTAATTATTTGTTTATGAATAACGATGGTGCCGTTCTCTTTCTTGTAAGTCGGAGTTACACATTTAAATTTTTCTTTTAATATTTTACGAACTCAGTTTACAAGAAAAACCGTCGGCGATGGAACTTTGACGCTCAAATTCACATTGTTTAATTTAATTCTGATAAAACTAAAATGACTAAAAGATAAGTTTGTAGAGGTCTTGATCCAGCGTCCATTATATTCCAAAGTCGAAACCGTTTATAACGACTTCGAAGGGACCGTCGGATTGCGGTTGTTATAGTCGTTATGACCAAACTCTATGTTAAGTAAACAGAAATGCTGGGTCTTCAAAATTACGTCATAATAACAGGTACGTCGTTTTAGGCGAAGTCGTTATAAACAGTTTTGACTGTAAACACAATTTTATCAAATAAACTTCTATATACAATGAATACGTTTTATTCGTTTTCGTTTATCATATATTGAGACAAAATTACAATAAATAAAATTAAAGTACTATTCCGCGTCAATTCAACAAATTACATGAAAAGAATGTGTAACTCCAATACAAGAAAGAGAATGGCAATGGCATCGTTATTATAAGTAATCAAGTAATTGAAAATATCTTACTCCTGCTAAAAAATTACAGCGTCAAAAATCATGAATTTCCGTAAAAAAAAAATAGGACTCAAAGAAAATGTAATACGGGGCGAGCAAGCCTATTGCCACCAGCGGCACCAAGCCAGATTCCGGCCTGCTACTGAGAAGTTCCAGATGGAAAAGCCCAGTAACACTGCCCGTTCTGGGAATCGAACGCAGAACCTCATGGTCAGCAGTAGCGCTGGCGAGCACTAGACCAACGAGGCAGTCCGGAAGCAAATTATATTAAATGTTATATTCATATTCCATTTAAATATTGGTCAACGATAAAAACAGTTCCCAATTAAGTAGATACTGTAAGGGTTCCATGCAAAAGACGCCCTTATGTCGTACAGGCTGATAGAAAAACAACTGTGGTTTTATTCTATCATTCAAGCGAATTTGGAATTAATGTAAAATAAAAATTAATAGGTATTAAGGAAAACACTGAAACGATAAATATACAATAAGTATAATATAAATGTATCATTCTACGCCTCCCCACTACCAGATGCAAGAGTTCTTACTAACCTGTAATTAAAAGTGATGAAAATAACACCTTTGCTGACTAAATATTCGGGTCCATGGATGTCGGAGTCACCCGAACCAGTTTGGAACCCTCCGCCATGTATGAAGACAAGGACAGGAAGACCAGTTTTTTGGCACACGGTCTTTGACCTTGGGTCGGAGACATCGAGGGGAACGTGGATGTTGGCAAGGATACAAGATTCGCTCATGCCCACTGGCCTGGCCAGACGGCCGTATATCTCGTCATACTGGGGACATATGGGACCCTCGTCTGTGGCTAATAGAACGTCGTTCCAGGGATCCAATGCTTGTAATTCCTGAAATGTAAAATGTAGTTTAGTAGTCATTGGTGAATAATAAAAATTAAACGCCAGGTATTTCTTGCATATGCCAGAAAAAACTTCAGTTCACTGGTTTCCTCCTAGATGCTATTACTAAGGATCCAGTACAGTGTACCTTAAACCGTAGCTCTTTCAATGGCTGCTTCGCGTACGGTATCCCTCTGAAGCTGGCGTACTTGACATCTTCCTCCGCGGTCCTGACACCCCCGCATACCCAGCCCGAGTCGATGCGCGTGAGCACGTCGCAGTTCAAACTCGTGTCATTGTTCGCAGAGAACGTTGGGCTTTCTGGAAGTTTAACATTAAAAATGCGAAGATCTTAAAAGTTATTATATCCTAGACTTTAGTTGCGAAAAGTTGTAAAAATTTGTTCCATCACTAAACTTGTCAACTGCTTAACGAGACAAAAGCGAGATTGTATTAAAACGCATTTCGGTTTATTATCTTATTTCAGGGGAGACTGACAAAGAAATTATAATAATTGAAAAGAAAAGAAAGAAAATACATTTATTTAGCAAAGACTAAAATTGATTGATTATTATTATAAAGCGAAGGCTGTATTTCAGGACACCTCATATCTCAATAACATTCAGTCTCAAGTCTAAATTCAAGATCCTACTCTGACCAACAGCTTTAACAAGTTACACTGAGGACGAAATTAAATTGTATTAATTTCGTCCTCAGTGTCCTCGTAATTTCAATACCCATTGGCAGATAAAATTTTAATAATTGTAGCATATTGATTATTTTTATTTTATTGACCTAATTAATAAGATGACTTACCGCAACAGAAGCATGTTGTCAAAAAACAAATGAAGAAGTTAAAGTATCTTATCATTTTAATGGCGCCGTGACGATTAAATTAGGTATTGAGTGTTCCGAAGCTTTATATCATAGCCTGTCACGAACAGACATGTCCTCTATACAGCCTGCCACGGACATATAGCTAAGGACTGCTTCACATTGTGCAGAAATAAACGAAGCAGTAAAATACATTTTATAATTATACAACCACTATCTAAATTTTATTTTCTAAACATTATAAATGATAGTCGCACTGCGTGTCTGTCTGTGTGACGGCGTTACTAGGTCCGCAATGGATTTTGATGCGCTCTTCACCATCATTAAGAGAATTTATTCTGGAATGTGTATGTAGGTATAAAGAAAGAAAGAAAGAAAATACTTTTATTTGCGGTAAACATGACGCAAAAAAAGAACACAAAATAAAAAAAAGAAACAAGTTTAGGTAAAATATGCGTCACATTCACGCAAAACGGCCATCGCTCAGCATGATGCTGCGACCCTATGCAAGACAGAGCCCCAGCGCTGGTTTTCAGCGACAGCCGGCGTTGGCGTTATGACGTCGACCGGTGCAGCATACCATGAAATATAATTAAGATATAAAAATAAAATAAATATACAATAATTAATTCTACATAAATAAAAATAGTATAATATTTAAAAAAGGTATAATGCATTAAGATTAAACTTACATATAATAAAGAAATCTCGATGTTTAGCTAAGTCGTAAAAACCGTGCGAAGGGGCGGGTATCTACTATTATTATATATTAAACTATTTTAAAACATGGTAAAAAAAGGCTGCAAAATTTTTATTTAATTAAACAGATAATAATTCGGTGTAAAAATATAATACAATGGTTAACTGTGATACTAACACAGTCATGTGAAATTAAAATAAGTTTGCTGTAAACAATTGGTGGTAAACAGAATTAAATATGTTTTGTTAAACCATCTCTAAAAAAACTTTGAACGCATGTAAATGTGCTAATGGCAAGCATGAGAACACATTAATTTATTATCAGCGTTTGCGCTTTTACAGTTAAAATTATCTTGTTTTTTGAACATAGTAAGTATCCCGGTTATGTGACGACAATAGTGTTACTGACCATGCCAGTGACACTTCTAAGGACAAGGTAGTTTCTTCTCGAAAAATATAAGGCTTACCAAAAAGTTTCTACTTTTCTAGACTGTAGTATGTCCCATAGTTGTGACCACGTTGAAACCCTAACAATGTCCTATAATTTGGCATACATAACCTTCAAATCGACTCCGGCTATTACTTTTTATTATTCGCCTTTTGTGCATAGAGTTTTTGTAATAATTAATATACATCTCATCATCTATACATACATAATATAGTAAAACTAGCTTTTGCCCGCAGCTGCGCCCGCGTTGATGCCGACGTACTACCGGGATTAATAGTACCCTATGTGTTAATCCAGTTTATAAACTGTGTGTGCCAAATTTAATCCAAATCCGTTCAGACGTTTTTGCGTCCAATCCGGAACATACCCCAACTAGCACACTAGTGAAAAATGCAGCTTTCCTTGAAGCTCCAATGTCTATAGGGGTGGCATAACGGAGTCAGAATTAGGCACGAGTTCGATAACAGCTAAAACTATAGCTTATGAACGCAGCAGAAACCTAAGGTATTTTTGTGATACCTTATGGCACCATTAACTGCACAATAGTTAGATTTGTATCTTGTTTGCCACTTTTAGTCGCATAACGGTTTCGCATGGCATTTTAGACCAACATTGGCTGCACTGTAGTGATAATTGCATCTTTATTCGCACTTATAGTTGCATTTTTAGTCCCGCGTGACATACTGTGCCGCGCTGTTCTGCATAGGATAGGAAATGGTGACTAATTTACTTCTTACGGTTTCTGTTATGCATGTGAGGTAAAATTAGCTCCTCAGCTCGTAAAATTCCTTTTTGTAAAACTACTATGGAGTCTGCAATGCTTCATGTTAGGAAATAATAGCTTTTAATTTAAATGGAGAACGCTTTAAACCTAGCCGCATTTTTTGCTTATCTATAGGCTTTTATTATAATAATTCGCGTATATTTATGGTAAACGGTAGGTGTATTACTCTCTAAGTTGATTTTCAGAGATCATATATAGTTAAGTATAACAGACGAATTTATTAACATCTAGTTTTTTTTTTTCCAGTAATGGTCTATCATTGTTTTGCAGATCCCTAAATTATATTTATTGTATGTGCTGCAATGCAGGTGCGAGCTATATATGATATCAAATTCTCACGCTAGGAGTTTGAAGTTCTAGAACAAAGAATTTAGCAGCATTCATGGAACTAGGAGCTTCTGAACACTGATTTTCATCACCCATTTCTGCAAAAGGGGGCTACATTAGCAAAAATTAGAAATCAAGGCTGCAATAATATTGACGCCATTTTCTGAGACAATTACTTTATTTTTTCATATATTTATGTTTAGTAAGATCGCAAACATATTATCGTTAGTTAACCATAAATAAACATAAATCAGCGTTATAATTATCAAAACTAAGACAAACATTTCGGACCCGCAGCTACAAATGCATTATATTTTCATAAGATCTTCAATAAATTGAGGGCCTAATAATTTTACATTAAATTTGCCGATGTTTTTCACCTAAACTGGCCGCGTAACACAAATCTTATATTTACACTATAATTCCGCCATTTTATTATTTCATTCCACGCCGCCATAGCTATAATGATCTAAAAACTTCATACAAATAGTATAAATTCAATACTTACATTAAAATCGTTGGTGCTGTAGGTGATTTTTCCACTGCAAGTTGCAATCTACGATTCGGAGTGAATTAAATAATGAGTGAATGGGAGGTTCGTTCATTCATTTAGTATCAATATCAGCTTTCAACCGCTATTTTCACTTCATAAGGGTGCTTAAGGAGTGAAAATAGCTGTTGTAAGAAATTACAAGCGCTTTTATGCAACTCTACTGGATCTATTAAATAGGGTAGGCGCCCTCTTAGATCTATAGCAGCTGCAGAATGTTTACATAGCGCGCTATGCAGCTGACTCTCGCAGCTTCTAACTGTAGTTATATACGCTATATAGCTCATAAGCAACCTTTTGTGCTGGTTGGGATATCCAGACAAACAGAAAAACGGATAAAAAATCTTAACTACTATTTTATTATATTATGTATAGATAGATAGTAACGAAGAATTTTTGTTCGTTTGTCGTATAAGGAGTCTTAAAAATTGTCAGGTTGTAAAAAATGGTCTATGTATTATGCTAAATGTAAGCTTACTGTCTGTCATCACCGTTTCTTTTTAACCCATAGATTGTTTTGTATGTTTTTACGTATCATTAATTATTGGTTGCATGACATCAGCTGTCGGTAGTAACACTTGCTTCAATATTTACTGTTCGTCTGTTTCGATTAATTTGACCAAATCCACAGGGTATTTCCATATAGTCACAATACCTACCTAGAGTCGTTCTTCTTTCCTCGTGCGAGTCAGCCGGTTTGGTAGATAAACTCACGGGGCAGGCAGAATCTACAGAACGCCACCTTTTACAATCCTTAAATACTCCCTTTTGCTTCGTTTACGTTCATACATCTGCAGATCTATTCTGTAAAAATCTCCCCGTGAAAACTTAGCTAAAGTGAGCTGTCACTCTACCTACCTAATGTAGGGATTGACGCTACTGTCAGATCACTTCACAACCGCGATGTTTTTACAGAATAGTCGGTTGGTCATACACGCACGCCGGTTGCGCCTTATGTCCTTCAAGGGCGTGTCCCGGCGTTTCCACTCACATCTACCTTGTAAATACCTTCTGCTAGTCGCCTTTCATTCATCCTCTCAACATGTCCAAACTATCTTAGTTATACTCTTTACGGCGAAGCCGCGGGCAACAGCTAGTTGTTCATAAATATTCTAAGTACTTATAAGTACGTCTGATACGTCAATACTTGCGTCATTGTTGTTGTTGACCTTCTGGGCGAGGCTGTGGACTGCGTCTGTGGTTTAATGGTCGTGGGATCTTGGTTTTGGTCCCCAGGTTTTGGAAAGTGTTCTTCGTTATACGTTCGACTTTTTATTTAAAATAGACGTAAGCGCTAAGTTACGTCCAACTTTTGGATGCATAGCCTTTGCTCCCACTCAGTCTTCTACTTACAGCTCTCTCCACTTTCGAATCGCCAACCGCTACTACCCGTGGACTAAACCTGCGTTTGGGCCGCCTCTAGGGTTGCCAACTTTTTTGATATCTAATATAGTATTTTCGAAGCCATTGGCAAAAAAATAGCACAGACGGTGAAAAAAAAAAATTCTAAATAGTATATTATGCAATTAGTGAATAAAGGACGGATTTAAAGGGAGGGCCAGAATCGAAAGTGGAAAGAGCTGTAAGTAGAAGACTGAGTGAGAGCAAAGGCTATGTAAGGCTAATATGATCTTTATTAACAAGTTTTTTTTCATGTCGTGATTATTTTTACACTCTAAATTAAGGTTGCAAAATACCATTAATTCAGCCTTTATGAGATTAATACTGGTTCTATTCCGTTCATCTCGCCATTTTGTATTGAAATAAAAATATAGTAGTTTCGCCTACTATATTTTTTCTTCTGAAATATAGTATTTAGGCCTGCAATATATACTATATTATATAGTAGGGTTGGCAAGCCTAGTCGCCTGCCGTGCATACACGGGTTCACGGGTCACCGGGGGTGAGGAGTGCGGTACTGCGCAGCGAGCAGCTAACTTCCGAGCCGCTATTAACTTTGAATCGAACTATAAATTCTGTTTAATGTAGCGTAAGTATAGTAAACAAACGAAACATATTATACACGACGTTTCAAGGCTCAACAGATATCATTAAAGGCAGTTATTAACAGTTTTTAATTTAAATAATTTGATTGAGTTTATAATTGGTATAGCGTGCGCCGCATCTACAACAATTGACTCGTCTGTAACAACCAACATATACCGACTATGAAGTGTTAAACCAATCATTGTTTTGTTGCAAGACAGAGATGGTGCTATTCCTGTATAGCTCCATCGCTGTCATTTCATAGTATCACGGGTGATCCGTTGAGATGTTGGTCTGTCATGGATAAATCTGAAACTATTCGAGGTAGAGTTTGTTCTGAGGAACCATGTTGTCTTATAAAATGAGTTTGGAAAAAATTCATTCGAATATTTATTACTAATTTTCCCTGTCAAAATTGCAATAAGTATACCGCCATCTACCGTAGTGGCGTAAAAGCGTCCAGTGAAGAATTTCTGAAAGAAAATAAAATGTTACTCGTGAGTATTTCATTGCCATGGGTTTCACCAGACATCTATATAAGAAGGTTAGTTATGTCATGTTCTGATCACCTGGCAATCTGATCGATCCTGTCGTAGAACCTGATCATGTCTCGCTGGTACTTCGTTGGTGGTGTGTTGTCGTATACGGCAGGTTTGTGGATGTCTTGGTAGTTCAGGAGTCCAGCATGCACGGGGAGCCAACCTGGCTCGCCGCAAGTTGGCTTACTGAAACCAAATCAAGTGATGGCATTCATAATTAAAAGTTTTGGAAGTCGAGGACTCATACTTGGCATTTGATAGAATGGACCAATCTCCAGGCTCCATGTTTTCCAAGACCCAAGACCAATTTACATTACTGTCAAGATTTTCAATAATCAAGTACTTACTTGCATCGAATAAAGTTGACCAATAACTGAGTCATCCAATCTTTCATTCGATCGTCTCTGTTTCTTGGCGGGAACGACTTCTCGCCACCAAGAATGGCATTTTCACGGAAAATATAAGACAAGTCTTCAATGTGAGTAGTGCCATTATACCGCAGGTTCAGGCCTGCCTTCAATACGCTGAAGTCTGCCTCGTACGAGAACTGGTACAAGAAGACTGGAGCTGCGTTCATCTCGGCTCTCCACTGCGCAACCTTGAACGAAGGATACACGAACAACACATCTCTGCATACATCTAAATATTCTTCTATATTCGGCTTTCCGTGGAAGTTCCGGTCAATCACTTTCACACCTAGTTCGCGTGCTACATTAGGAGGCGTTGAAAACGGGATTCTGGCTGGCAAAATTAATGATGGATCCGCTTCGATCTTTTGCAAAATATTTCCGTAAAGCAATCTTCTCCTAAATAATTCGCACTCATTAGTTGTGAAGCCGATAACCATTGGAAATTCGTTTCCTCGACCTCGTTCTATAAGTCTTAATGGATCATCGTCTAAAATTCTCTCAACACCTGGGTATTTAGCTTCTATCACAGGAACAAAGGAGACTAACCCAGTTTCGTATTGAAAGACACTGTTAGCATTTAAAATTTCCTCGAGTGGAGTAATAACTAGTTTGGCGTGGATGACATCAGGATCTGTAGAGTTGATACCTAAGATTGAAAGGTATCTAGTAGCAGACATGCTGGCATAAATCGGTGAGGCTGTGTAAAACGTTTGTTCGGCCGTTCCACTCATCAAGATCACCCTGAAATAAAAAGCTTGATATAAATATTTGAAGTGAAAACTTGCAGACGTTTAGTTAGTTAATTTAGTTTAGCATTTTACCTTTTAAAAAGTCCCTTAGCCGCATTAGACAAGGACAGCAAATGTGCGCAGCTTGCGCCGGCGCTCTGCCCCGCAATCGTGACGTCAGTGGGGTCCCCGCCGAAGGCTCGCGCGTTCCTCTGCACCCAGCGCAGCAGCGTCACCTGGTCTCGGAGACCGGCGTTGCCGGGGATTTTGGGAGTATTCAGCGAAAGAAAACCAAACACGTTGAGCCTGGTTATTTATTACACACTCTTAGATCAGAATCAGATGTTGAGTAAAGTCTGATAATTGAAATATAAGACAGAAATAATACCTGAAGTTAAAAGTGATGACGATTATTCCTTTGCTGACGAGATACTCCGGTCCATGAAGGTCGGTGTCTCCTGATCCTGATTGGAAGGCTCCGCCGTGGATGAACACAAAGATGGGAACACCTTTATTGGCTACATTGTTCACGTAACCTGTATAGTATTCGTGATCATCAGCTGTGTCCACTACGGGGAGAGCATCCATGGGCACGTGCACGTTGGCATAGATGCAGGATTCACTCATGCCCCTATGGGGTTTGACCAGACGATCGTAGATCTCATCATGCTGGGGACAGACGGGACCCTGCTCGGTGGCATCTAGGTGGTGCGGCCAGGGTCTCGCCGGCTGCAGCTCCTGGCATGCACGGAAATAGACTAAGGATACAAGAAGCCGGTACAATAAGTGAAACAAGTCTCCAATTTGCTTAAACCTCGCCAAAGTTTAAATTCGTTGGATTATGGCTAGATCTGATGATGAGCATCGTACCTTAAACCGCAACTCCCCTAGAGGCTGCTGCGCATACGGGATGCCCCTGAAGCTCGCGTAATGCACGTCGTATTCTCCTCGTCTACGCAGTCCGCACACCCATCCCGACTCGATACGCGTGCGCACGTTACATCTCAAGTCACTTGATGCCATTGCAAGAGTAGCTAAAATGTGATTGCAGAAGTCTTTTTCAACTGTTTTATGGTACCACATCAGCGTTGAACAAAAAATGAAGCGTCGTTGTTGTCATAATACACCGATAGTTTTAATAGAAAGACTATCTTTATGTAGTGCATAATTCGATTACGTGGAACAGAATATTTTCTTCCAAAAAATGCAAAATTCCTTTTTTTCTTCTTTTTTTTGACAAGTAAAAAAAAACTGAAACCTCATGTAAAGTATCATGAACTTTTACCCGACTTCGGCGGAGGGTTATGATTAAGACCGGTATTGTATGTGGGTATGAATCTGTTCCCTCATAATCATAATTTGACAGATGAGGTAAGTATCGTTGGAAGCGTATTTATCGTCGGCTGACTATTCGAAGTCACATTAAATTGAATACAGCGCCCGTCTAGAGAACAAAGTCATGATGAAAAAAAAAAAAACTGGTGCCATGCTGGATATCAAATGAAACAGCTTAATTAGCACATTTCAAATACATATGTTATAACCCCAATTTTTTTTACAAAAACAAGACGTCGCGTCACAGACAGATTAATTAAATATTTATCAAAAAATCCAAAGTCACGTATTCTGTTCGATCAATGCCCTCCGATGTGATGTCTTGTTTATACCTTTTTAGTTGGTTTTTTTGTCGTAGTTGGGTTTTAGTTTTTATTATTTTTATCACTCAAAGAACTCGCTTAGTATTGCCAGTTGTCGGCAAACTTACCACACCACAAGCAGTTGATGCTCAGACCGATGAGCACCAAACTGTAGCTCCTTATCATTTTGTTCAATTAACATTAAAACGCTTGATTCCTGCGAGCTATATAAATACTATGCAACTGTTAAGGCGAAGAGTAGACTGAAACCCTTGTAACATTCTATCTTTATTTTGTGAGCTACTACCTCATAATATTGTCCTTCCACCCCCGTCACAAACCGCACTAGACATAAACTTCACCTACAACGGGAAAACAATAGGAGTCGTTCATGAATTTACTTTACACAAACATTCATTGGAAATCTAACATCAAAAAGATAAAATCAAATCTATCCAAATTTGCATACGACCTTCGTGAAGTAAAAAAGACCACTAACCTTAAAACTGTACTTGTTACCAGTAGGTATAGTAATAGTAGTAGTGGCATAGTAATGCCTAGGCATGCGTGGCTCAGCTTTGCGTAATATTGTGGGGAAGCAGCACAGACGCACCGACACTTTTTAAATTACAAAAAATACTAATAAGAATTCTTGTAAATATAGAAGTCACCGACAGTTGCAAACCTCATTTCCAAGAACATAAAATACTTACCGTATTTGTTAGGTTCCGTATTTCTTATCGTTATGTTCTTGCATTCTAGAAATATGTAAATTCGTTCGAAATTACCAACACTTTGACACGACAAGAGAAAACATACAGTCAAAATATACATTACGCCATAAAAATAGATTAAACTTACCAGACTAAGTTAAAAATGCACTCAAAAAGTACACTAGTCAGGTCAATCAAAATATATAATAAATAACCAGAATTCATAAAAAAAAAAAATGAATACATTTATAAATAAACTAAAACAATTTCTATTATCTAAATGCTATATTTATGGGAAATAATAAAGCATCCGAAAAACAAATTAACTACCAACGATCTGTGGTAGACAACAACCACAGATCGTTGGAAGTTAATTTGTTTTTTAATACTAAGCTATGTTAAAATGAATTACCGAAAAATGTATACAAAATTAACCGAAAAAAAAATTGTATTTAATAAACAAACATGAGCTTATTCGAATTACATTTCTACGAAAAATAATCTGTACTTTCAAATAGTAAACTAAATTTCCAAAGAAAATACCAAGCTTCCGAAAAAAATACTAAGTTTCCGAAAACATATTCCCCCTTATTTATAAACGCTGCTTAAAGTTAAGTAATCATTAGCGCCTGTTTGACAATACATTTTTGACGTTTAATAAACATCACTTAACTTTAAGCAACGTTTATGAATAAGAGGGCTTATGTTCTGCTGAAATAATCGTTTTCTTAAGCTCTGTAGAAACCAGCTTAATTTCTAATAACACAGATACACGGACTGCGAAAACATGGATAATTTGAAAATGGTGAAAACATTCCTGCGAGCAACTAGGTGAAATAGGTTAGGTTAGAACTGTGACCAACCACGCGCGAGCCGAGCGAGCGAAGCGAGTGGTGCAGCGGCCGGCGAGCGCCACTTCCAAGTTGCTCGCAGAAATGTTTTCACCATTTTCTAATTATCCGTGTCTTCGTAAAATCTCTAGGGTTTTCGCGAAAATTCGAATTATCAAATCATCAGGGTGGCAGGTAAGTAGGTGTGGGTAATGAATGATATTGATTACAAGCACATTTTAATCTTTCTAAGGAGTATCTATGGAATCACTTGGAAAAGTATTTTTATAATGTTACAATAGTTTAACAAACGCCAGTTTATAAAATGTATAAGGTTAATTCTAAATTTATAATAGTGAATTACGATGAAAATTACGAACTGTTATTTTCGGTAAAACGCAATTTAAGCTGGTGGAACAATATTACGTCAGCAAATGCTGTATGAATTTTTCGAAATTTTCAGTATTTTATTCGGTCGTTTCTTTATTCGTATTCTATTATTTTTTATTTTTTTTTTAAAAACATTGCCCCACACTAGGAATTTCTCCTGTGTCGTGGGTGCGTTTACAAACATATAAACTCACATACACAAACAGCCAGACCCGGAACAACTAATTGTAGGTCGTACAAATATTTGTTCCGTGCGGGAATCGAACCCGCGACACGCAGCGCAACAGTCAATCGCTTAACCATTGCGCCAACCGTGTCGTCAAATATTCGCATTTAAGCTGTTGGAAAATTAATATATAAAGCAGTAAATTTCATATTTTGAGTATGCTCATATTTTAATTTTTTTTTCGGATCTTTTATTACTACCCTTATAATATCAAAGTCAAAGTCAAAGTCAAATCATTTATTTCAAGTAGGCCCGTATAAGGCACTTTTGAACGTCAAAAATTTACAAAAAAAATTAATTGATTCTAGTTGCCCCTTCCAAAAGGTAGTTTTCGTATGGAGAAGAATGGGCAAGAAACTCCACCGTTACTCTTTTAAAATGTTTTACAATATTTTGTATAAGTACATTAGTTATATAATTATATGTGAGGACGATGCACCTAGAATAAAATTATTATACCACAATAGGTAAAAAGAATTAAGAATTAAAAATGAAGCAACAACAGATAAACTAATTATGTGATAGATACATGGTATCAATGATTATATGACAAATTTTCACTTACAAGTTTTATAAAATAATTACAATAGGTAAATAAAATAATAACAACTAAGTAGTCAAAATAAAAAGCCCTCTTCTTCTCCTACTGTGCTGTGCCCGACAGGGTCCACAATGATCATATTTTTGTAAAACCTACCACCTAAGTTCACATGTGGAAGCAATAAATGTATTGAGTAACTTGAATAGTGTAATTGTCTTTACTTGAATGAAAAATAAATCATGAATAGCTGGTGTGAGGCAGGGGTGTACCTATAGTAACGGGGATTACAAGTGTTACATGTTCATGTTATAAAAGTGAAATTAAAGTTTATGAAAACTAGGAGTATTTTCGAAGATATTTATCTTTTAAATTTAACTTTTATTGAATATTCTCTACACCACATTACAAATGAAATCATAGTCTAAACTGGCTAGAAGGTATCCCAAATATTCATTTACATTTACCTTGACCTTGATCTTATACTGTTCGAAGTGGCCACCAATTCATGTTTTGAGCGCGGTTGAACGCTTTTTAAGGCTCCGCACCCGAAGGGTACCAAACGGAACCCTATTACCTTCGCTGTCCGTCTGTCTGTCAGCGGGCTATATCTCATGAATCGTAACAGGTAGATAGTTGAAATTTTCACAGATTCTGTATTTCTATTGCAGCTATAACAACAATAATAAAAATATAATAAAGTTAAAAATTAAAGGGGGTCCGTATAAGAAATGTGTTATCTTTTTACTAAAGTAAAAAACGTAGTGTTAAATATTGTTCGGTGGTACGGAACTCTTCGTGTGCGAGTCCGACTCGCACTTGGTAAATTTTTAAACTGTCTGTGTCACGTTTAAAAAAGTAACTTTTTGTAACTTTGATTAAATCTTGTTGTGTATTTCTTAAAAAAAAAACCCATGGTTACTTCAGCATTTTTCTCACAAACCTTTACTTCAGAATATACCCAAACTGGCTTGGGAAAAAATTACCCTGTAGGTATTATACCCCAAATTTTCTTATTATTTCAACTTTTAAGTTGGTCACTATAGAGGACCAGCCATCAGTTGCCCGGTAATTGGGTTAAGGAGGTCAGACGACAATCGCGTGCTGCTTGCTGTCGCGAATTCTTGGTCAAATGCCCACTATATAATAAGCAAGCAGCTCGCTTTTCCCTTGGCTTGATTCTTTAATGTCATATTATTATTTAACTTCTATACGGATTTGAACGACAACTTTGTAACTTTTATTAGATGCATTCTTCTAGTCCCTTTCATCAAGTCTGAAATCATGAGATTTAATAAAAAGCTGTTTTTGTTTCTGTGAAGCAATCACATCACCTTACATCAGACTTGCCAGCAGTTCAGAAACCCCTCTCTAGCAGCAACACTTTGAAGTACAAAGGCTAGGACGCGCCTTAAATCTAATTGGTAATACATACTTTGTACAAGGGTATTGTACTGAATATTAATCAAACTAACAACTCCTTGTTGAGGATATAGGCACTTGAGGTTTGGCAGAGCGTGTAAACATCCTGAAATTGAGAACGAAATATTAGTGATTTATACTTTTGAGCATAAGTATAACCAGCTAATAGACAACTTGTGTAACATGTTTTTTCTTTCTGGTCTAATAAATATTAAGGCAGGCACTTTGTCATGTACATGTTTGTCAAAGGACAGTCAACATGTTTAATTGCTTTGATTGATATTTTCCATCGATGATGTCAAATTACCATACATTCGCAAGCGTACCGAAGGACCAAGTTACACTATTTACTCTGGTCGAGTTCCGATCAAAATAAAGGGTTGTGTTTGTTTAGTCCTTAAATCATTATTGATTACAAAAACTCTTAATTGTAAGTTAATTAGCGATGCGCTTCCTCGTGTAGTAGTACTTGTCGTAGATGTGGTCCCACATGCGCTGCGTCTTGGAGTGCGGGTAGTCCGCCATCGTCAGCTCGGTGCCTATGTCCAGCAGTCGGAAGCTGTCCGGTCTCGTCACCTCCCACAGCACTTCGCTGTCGGGAGATGGGTTTCTGAAACACGCGGAACTTTGAAAAGTTGACTCGAATACAAATCATATCTCGGAAGATTCTGGTTACAAACAGAAACACATCTACTAATTCTGACAAAATCCACGGTTTTACGGCTCGATATTTTTCAATAAGCACTAAAACAACTTACAAGTGCTTAACAAAATTCGTCCAGAGCTTTACAAGACGCTTCTGCACTTTTCCTTCCTCTCCTTCCATAGCCCCATCAAAGAACAAGTAAGCCAGCTCATCCGAATGGGCAGCGCCCTTCTTCGGCACCCCAGGCTCTGACCTGACCCCGAGTGTACCGGAGTAAGAGAACTGGTAGTAGAAGACCTGGGCTGTGGAGGAGTGATAACGCACGCTGCGGTGGATGTGGTTCGAGAAGTAGGCGTCCCTGTTGATAGTGAACATAGTTATGAAAACTATTAAAAAGAGCACAACTGGCGATGTGAGTGTCACTAAACCCCTCTGCCTAACCTTTTAGGGAATATAAGCGTGATGTTTGTTGTATTGGAAAGAGTAGGGATGACTTGATCAAAAAGAAAGTATTGCAGACCAGAAAGTAGCAGGAATGTTATTGTAACTATAAGACGCCACCACACAGGTTGTAATGACTTACTTATTATTGGTTTTCAGTAAATATATATACCTAACTGTGCAAAATAAACGTTTTGACTTTACCTGTGATACGCTAACACAGAAGCCATGCTAATATTGTTTTTGAAATACATGTCCTGAATCAGTCTTGCAGTTTGTTTTCGTTCCCTCTCGTTCAGAAACTTTAAATCATCTGGTACTAAAAAACTCGCGCCTCTGGACATTCTCCTGAGAACATTAGCTTCCCTTAAAATCGACAAAAACACATAAGCTTCATTGTCGTTATATCCAATCATCATTGGAACTGAATTACCCTTCTTACTTGATAATAAGTCGTATGGTGCTTCAAATAAGAGTGATTCTTCTTTCTTCGAAGGGTTTTCAACGCACATTGCAAAAGGAAAATAGGGGACGTTCAGTTGATTTGCCCTTGCTACTAAATCCTCAATTTTAGCATCAAACAATGATTGGACGTTTTCATCGCTGAAATCAGTCATGATGTCCAGAGCCTTGGCTCGTTCTTCTGCGTCATAGTTAAAAGACCAAGGGCATAGAGCACTTCCACTCTGTAGTATAGCTCCATGGTACAGCCCATTGGCCATGGAAGACAGTATTACAGCCTCTACCATGGCAGCGCCGAAACTTTGACCAGCAACCACGACTTTGGCTGAGTTTCCTTTAAAAGCTATGATGTTATCACTCACCCATCGTAAGGCGAGCACTACATCCTTCACACCGGCGTTGCCTGGTATTTCATCGTCTCCCAAGCACAAGAACCCTAAAGCCCCCAGTCTGAAAAATTCAAAAGTACCACTTTAAACGAGCGTTTTTCAAAAAATACTTGAGTAAATAAAGATATAATTGTAACCACGCCTACCTATGATAAACGATAACCACAATAATCCCCGCCTGTACCATCATGCCAGGGTCGTAAGGCCCACTTCCTCCTGTGACCCACACCAACACAGGCCAGTTGCCTCCTGCTGCCGTGGGCGCGTGGATATCCAGCTGAAGGCAATCTCCAGCATCGGAGATCAACGAGCAGGTCATCGATTTAGAGTTTCTGGTTTCTGACCAGAGAGGAGCGATACCAGCTCTCTGCAATAACGACTTCTTATTAAGAATTTAAACACTTTCAAAATAACATTATTCACACACATTGCAGTTCAGTAATGAACTAGAGAACTGAACTATACTTTTCATTAAATAATTTAATGTATCGGGGCAAAATATTAAATATGATTTCGTTCTTCTTAACAATCAATCTTCTTAACTAACGATCTCTTACTAATAAGACACGAGTAATTATCTACTGCGCGTGACTCTCGTAGGAATATAATAGAATTTCTAATTATGTATTAATTATCTACCGTGACTCTCTTAGACTTCCTGTAGAGTGTAGCACATGACGCCGAAGCCGTACCGGACCGCAACATGAAAAAAAATCAGAACGTCTCAGAATGAAAATGTAAAATCAACACGGCGCGGTGGCGGTGCGGTGCATGGGCGATATCCATTTGTATGTAACACATGCGGACCGGCACCGGTGCAGTTCCGGCGTCGTTTACAGGAAGCCTTAGGAATATAATAGAGTACCTCATTATGTATTGATTATCTACTACGCGTGAGTCTCTTAGAAATATAATAGAGTTCCTAATTATATATTAATGATCTACTGCACGTGAGTCTCTTAGGAATATAGTAGAGTTCCTAATTATGGACCGAGCGAAGCGTCTTTGCTTCAAATCTGCCAAAATTTGCTTGCAGGTGTCAGTTTGTACGCACTCCTCTACAGGTCGTATTTTACAACCGACCTGTGCGAAACTTATTCAGGTTTTACGACTTTATAGAAAGGACCATGTTCAAAGTCCTATACATGCATATCCTCACCAAAACAATCATGTCCAAAAGCTATTTATTTTACCTCGATAGTCCTAATTTATCAATTATAACTTCCAGTTACAGCTATATATAGCTGTATGTAAGCGGTCACGCGCTTTATGCCTGGAGGCTTTTATTTAGATATTGTTTACTTTTAGTCTTTATTTTTAGGATTCCGTAGTAAACAAGGAACCCTTATAGTTTCGCCATGTCCGTCTGTCTGTCAGTCCACGGCTTACCTCAGAGATGGTTAGCACTAGAAAGCTGTAATTTGTGTATGGGTATACATATCAATCACGCCGACAAAGTGGTAACATAAAATCAAGAAAAAAAAAAATATAATGATACCTCCCCTGCACGTAAAGTGGGGATGTTTTTTTTTCTCGCCTATCCATGGAAAGGTCGTTCAAAAATATTATGGGTGTGAAAACCATTTTTCAATTCAGGGATCCATAGCAAAATATTAAGCTCTAAAGCGCTAGTCGTGTCAGACTCTTACTAACTAAAACCCACCCATGTTCCTTCCGTTGCCTGTACGTTGCCAGGGGCCACGGTATCCCTTTCGGACTTTCCCGCAACCCCGGCAGGCATCGGTCCTATCGGACCCGTTCACTTGCTGACATCTCTTTGAGGCGCCGTCGACCCGGGCCTGGTCCTTATCGGACGGCGAGCTACCCATTGCTCACCTTCCGCAAGCCCGCGCCTACGGTGGCCGGGAATCGGCCTGCGATTCCCGACGCCCAGGGCGGTTAGGGGCATGAGGGCGCGAAATTTGCCTCTCCCTCACGCGTTCTGCCTCCTCCTTCGCGAGCATTACTGCTTCGCAGAAGGAGGTGACAGCCTCCCATGCCCTCTCGCTCCGTACCATGGCCTGGACCAGGGCCGGACGCGAGAGATCCCCGCCACCGATCGCCTCCACGAGGACACGGCGATACTCTGAACAAGCCGGGCAGACGGGAGGGTGGAGGTCTGCCCGGCTTGGGCTGTGATGTTCCCCCCCCTGCCAACTAAATACTTACTGTACTTGTATTTGTGAAAAATTCACATCAGTAGTATATAATTTAACGAAGTTAAAAGGAAAACTATCACGACTAGGTAGGCTTTACAGGTTAACGAGTAATAATCGACCAACTTAAATTTGCAGTTTGAAAAACATGTTCGCCCATACATTCCGTATGGGAGAACATGCTTTTCAACTACAATGTTAAGTTTGTTATTGGGATAAATTCATCCCAACTCAAAGTCAAAGTCAAATCATTTATTACAAATAGGCCCTTGTAAGGCACTTTTGAACGTCAAAAATTTAGTTAAAGGCGTTTTGCGGGACTGTCTTATGAAATTTAGTCATTCGAAACACGCAATTTTTTGTATATTTCATAACAAAAAAATACTTTGCCTGCCAAACAGCTCATTTGTTAGACTTCAAAAAACTATTGATTGCTAATAAATTTCTGTCAGGCGTTTTTATACATAATAAGTTCAGTATGGAATTTCGACTTAAATAACAATTGGTGTAAACTAGTAGCGCTTGACTAGATTTAGCAACATAAATAACTAAATGTTGTGGCACAGCTCGCCACTAGGTCCGGCAGCGGCTGGAACTAGCTTAAAATGTACCAAGACTGTGGTGAGAACTATGTAGGTACCTGCCTATATTTTTTAAACCTGAGAATTTTGTGTGAGGTCGCTAAGCGGAGAAGCTAAGATACGAAACTATGTGTAGGTACTTCGTTTCATTTAACCCTTTTTGAGCAGAATTAAACCAATCTGTGCTATGAAAATCAAACGATGCTATTGGATCGATCGCCAAGCCGCTTAGCACATATCTGGTGGCACGGCTGCGTTAGAATAGTTATAAACATCTGGAGTGGGCCTACCAGATGCTTATAACTTATTCAGAATTCCACATACTAATAAAGCGATTCAATCTCTAAGCATTTATTTCAAAACCTAAATAAATATAAGCCAAGGCAGTGAAATCATATTGAAACTATACTTATGATTACGTGAAAAGAAAGACCGCATGTTAACTAAAGTGTCTAGAATATAAACAGTTAAAATAATCAAAAAGATAATAAAGCCTCGTGCAGACTGGAGCGACGCGACAGCGCTACGAGACTGTAACAAAATAATTTCTAAGATAATTTCACGGTAGAAGTCATGCTAGTCTGCACGAGCCTGTGACCAGTCCTAACTATGTTGTCTATGTGTCCTGTATGTACTACAAAATTCATTCGAGAGTATAATTCAATATTCATTCATTCAATTTAATTCAAAAGTATTTTCCATTGTCTATTTAACTTCTCAGATACTTTTTCACAACAATACATCCTGTAATGATTAAGTTCTCTGTTGTAGTGATGTATTTGAAATAAATGATTTGACTTTGACTTTGCTGTGCACTTCTGTAAGTGACGAATTCACAACTGTATGTGATTTTTGTTTGTGTATGTTATAGTGAGTTAGTCGTTGTAGTGCCATAACAATAAACAAATAAATAATATGGTGGCCTCCATGGTTATCTCCTGTACCTTAAAAATAAGGTATACTCCTACCATTCAAGTGATCACATTGACGGAATGAACTAATCTTTCACTTCGTCGCCATTAAACCGAAAATGTAACCGGAACTACGAATAATATTTATTTTTATTCAATTTTAAACAAATGCTTTGATTGACTGTAGACTATTATCTTAAATCTAGTTTGAATAAATGAAGGATACTTAAAAATATTTATTGTTTGGACCTGATTAGAGCATAAATGGTCATCATCATTTTTTGTTTTCGGGGATTTTTGGTTGGAGGGGTGCTTCCTCCAGAAAGAGGCAAAAAGGCAGCTACTGGATAACCCCGCCGTATGAGATATGTATAGGTAGTGTGCAGGCTGACTTGTAATTTAACGTATTCCTTCCAGGACGTGGTGATGTGACCTATTTGGAAAAGGTTAAATAATCATTTCCAAAAATCATCTACATACATGAACTTTGACACCAGTTATCTCAATATTTTATTTTAAATTAACTTTTTCCTATAACTTTGAACTGTTTGATGTTTTAGAAAATTTGGTTACATCGAAAGGCTTTGACAAAAGCATTAGGTATGTAATGGAATAGCAACGTAGGCCATTCAATTTGAAAGTTAGGAGAAAAGTAAGAAAAGATATTTAATGACGAATTCCGGGAAATTTTAAAAAAATACACAAAAATTGATTTTTTTCTCGAATCCCATGAAACTAAAATTGTAAAAAGCGTGTTTTTTTAAACTACAGTTTATATTGTTTACTTTTTAGTCTAGTATATTCTTCATTTAGTTAATAAGTCTAAAGTCAACGAAGTTATCACTTGACCGGTTTTCTTGTTAAGTTGCCAATAAAGAAATCCACTATCCACCTCCTGGCTCCATCATCAGACCCTCAACACAAGTGCGATATATTGGACTCGTCAAACCGAGTCATATGAGCCCGAACTCGACGCGTTTACTAGAAGCCGCTGAAGAGTTTCACTATCTACCTCCTGGTTCCATCGTCAGATGAGCTCCAAGATACTTAATTATGGTATTATCATCGGTCCTTGATACGTGTGCAAATTTTCAAGTTAATCGAACGTCTTGAAGTTGGTGAAAATTAAGTTGAAAGATTCTGTTGCATAGATAGATAGGTAGTTACAGGTCAAGCTAATAAAAGCAAAATTTTTGTATCTAGAATTAATGATAGGAAGATGACGTATATTTGTACGAGGAGGAGGTTCCCAACAGCTTCATACGTTTGAAGCGCACCGTACTTATATTGGTCACACGAAAAAAGTAAAGAATCATCAAAATCCAAAATATAGCAGCCGTAGGTACGGTAAATATTGGTACACGTTTGGTTAAAATCGGATTTGTTTGACTTTGAGCGTGATCTCCTACTCACATTCCACGGTCAATCTGACAATCAATGACGATGCGATGACGAATCTAATGACAAAAGATTTCACGTTATCAACTGACAGCACTATACAATGACGGCGCTGCATTAATCCCAAGTTAACAAAACCCACAGAACATTATTTTGTTTTCTTTTTTATTCCTCGTTTGTATTGTATCAATTAAAAGGCCGGACTCTGTCTCAATATTTTGACGGTTTATTACACGGAATAGATTTATTCCGCCGCCGTTTATTACCTAATAACATATTACTTATACAATGAGTTAATTTACTTATTCAAGTATCGAGTTAAATTAAATCGAGCCGCATCACTATGTGTCACTGTCAGAAGGTTAAGTGTCAAGTGACAACAACATTCACTTTATTACTACTTTCCGTTTCTTTCGAATTGCATGAAATTGATATTTCTGTTTTCCTGTCTTTAATTAAAGAATTATAATGAATATGGCATCTTCAAGAAGGTACAGCTTTTATTCAAGGAGCATGTTTTGTTAACTGTTCAGTAAGATTACAACGCAATGTGCAAAGACATTGTCCGAGACTGCTGCAGATGTGCGGTAATTTGTGAACGCATGGATTCGCTTGTTTCAGTCAAACCATCTAGACGCAATTTGAGGAAAGTGCGTATTGATGATGCAAGAAAGTATTTTATTTTATTTATTAAGGAATAATAAACAACTACAACATATATAATACATAGGTAAGGTTAACAAAACTTTAACTAGTATAACTTTCATCTAAATCCGTTCAGCCGTTACGGCATGAAAAGGTAACAGGCAGATAATAAATCTGTTTGTATGGTTCAAAATGAAAAATTGAAACCCTTAAAGGATGACTTCGTTGTCTATCAAGACCCTTTTTCGCAGGAACGCGTGGAGGCATCAAGTTGAAATAGATATCAAAAACTTAGAGCTATGGTCTCTTAGAGCTGTAACGAAAATCAAACTTCCAAGTCAACGCAATAAAAAAGTACGGCCATTTATGCCGCATATTTTGCCACATAAATGGCCGTACTCTTTTATTTTATGCTTCTCAGTAACCTACAGCCTACATTCGGGTTTTTTTTTAAGTGGGATAGGTATATTAATTATAGGATTTAAAACTGACATGGTTATTTTCATTACTAAATTTATTTAAAGCAGGATATTTACCATGTTTTAAAAAACAAAAAGCATGGTAAACATCCCGTTTTAAATAACTTTAGTGGTATATTTTATTATTGCAAATAGTTTGTGCTCGCGAGGTGCAGGAGGCTACTGTTCGCAGAACTACTAGTGTATTAATTATCTACTGCGCATGAGTCTCTTATGAATATAATAGAGTTCCTAATTACGTGTTAATTATCTACTGCGCGTGAGTCTCTTAGGAATAAATAATAGAGTACCTAATTATGCCAAGGTATCAGAATTCAAGACTCAAACACTCTCATAAATACTAATTAAAACAAACTTACCTTAAACCTGTCCATCGAGCTTGTAATATTCGCATAAGGTATCCCTGTGTAGGACACGTATCCATTCCTGGCCACGCCACGTACCATGCCCTGGGCAATGCTGATCACATCCTGCCTGGTCATCATCAACATTTTTAGTAACACCACCAATTTGTAAGGCAGCATTTTTGAAGGCACTAAACGTTCAAGAAAAAGTAAAAGTTATTTATTAACTGAATCTAAATTGATATATTCATTTCTGTTGATACAAAAATATGATTTAGCATGTGTCGCTCAACATGTGGAAGTCAACTGTGCCTTTTGTGGAAACTCCGGTCTGTCGCCATGTGTAACAGTGGGGAATCCCAGTATTTTCACACAGTGTATTGTTAGGTTTTCAATTTTGCAATGTTACCGACCTAACTATTATATGCAGTATCGTTTAGATCTCTCTCGTTTATCTGAAACGATGATTTCGTTTAGGGTCTTCACTTACGGAGCCTGCAACATACTGGCCAGTTTATTGGCTTTGGCAGCCTATCAGCCTTTCTGCCTTGGCCGTGTCTGTTCACTTCTGGCACTATGGTGATCTTGTTGAATGATATCTCTTTCTAAAATACGTTTTAATCTCACGAGCATAATTGAAGTTCAATATCGGAAGAACTTAAACGGATATTGATGACATGCAGTCATCGCTTTTAGGGTTCCGTAGTAACCCTTATAGTTTCTCCATGTCCGTCTGTCTGTCAGTCCGCGGCTTAGCTCAGAGATGGTTAGCACTAGAAAGCTGTAATTGTGCATGAGTATACATATTAATCACGCCGACAAAGTGGTAAAACAAAATCAAATAAAACATTTTTTTAGAGTACCTCCTCTATACTTAAAGTGGGGATGTTTTTTTTCTCGTCTATCCCATGGTGTGGGGTGTCGGTGAAAAAGTCGTTCAAAAATATTGTGGGTGTGTGAAAACTATTTTTCAATTGAGGGATCCGTTTGCGAAATATTAAGCTTTAAGTACAAATTTTTGTTAGTTATGTCCCCCTGCCAGCTAAATGGTTATAGGTACTTAAATTTGTGAAAAAAAAATCACAGCTGTATTATATATAACGAAGTTAAAAGGAAAACTGGAAAACTATCACGGCTCTACTTAGCCGTGATAGCTTTCCTTTTAACTTCGTTTCTTCGCTTTACAGGTTAACAAGTAATCGACCATCTTCATTTTGCAGTTTGATAAACATGTTCTCCCATACATTCCGTATGGATCTCCATCCATTTTTTTTCAACTACAATGTTAAGTTTGTTCTTGGGATAAAATTAATTCTTCCTCATAGAATATTATGAATTTTAGTGCCTTGGGTACCAACCCTTAAAAATCCCTAAAATTATCATTCCATATGGAGATTCAATCTGTTGAAATAAAAATACAATATCCACGTCCGTCCATCGCAATTATTTTATTGGAACATTCTGTCCAACGCCACACGGCACGCGATCGCACATCATTGTACTCTCAGCGTCATTACATTAGAAAGTGAAGTATTTACAAAAGCGTTGTGAACTAACAGTACAGTTGACTTAAATAATAATACGTTACATCAGTCGCTTCATTACGCATCGAGAATACCAGGGTCACGGAGCAGATATACTAAACTGAACGGTTATTTTATACTGTCCGAAGTTATTGGAGAAACAAAGTTCGTCTAACTGTACGAAACCTGAAACAAAATATTTGTCTTGGTAACTTCGACAGTAAATCGAAAGTCATACTAAACCGTAACTTGTAAGAAAGAACACCGTTGATTTGTGTTACTGTAAAGACCAATTCATTAATAACTCAATTCAGTATGATAGTTTGTTGTGCAGTTTAGAATGCCTGCCTCGTGATATCTGTGTATTTGTTCAAAATTATAGTCTCTACAAAAATGACTTACATTAACTTAAAAGTAAATATTTGCAGGCCGACAAATTTTGTGATCCTTGCTAAGTTTCATGAGATCACCCTCCGGGCTCTAGGAAGCTCAACCGTGGTTCTACAACAAATACGAACCATAGATGAGCTTCATTACAGCTCAATTTTATGACAATTGCTTCGTTAAACAATACTAGTTCTAAAGACAATCTAGCTGTTACTAACAAATCCGTATCGTTAAACCAAAACAATTAAATCCTCTTTGAAATCAAACTAGTTTCACTAACTGTGCGTTTGCACTGGCGAAACATTCACGCAAAACCTGTTGAAATCTCTATTTTCTGTCAAACATTGTATCGAACATTGACAGAAAATACACGGTAAGGTTTCAATACAAAACTGCGACGTCAGTCAAATTGATTTCATTTCAAAGGTTTTATTATTAGACACTATTTATTATTGCAAAATGAATTTATTATTGCAAACAACATTTAAATCGAAAAAACTTTCCAAAGTACAATAACACTCTTCTATTTTAAATATTAAGAAATTGGACCAAGGAAGGCAAGATATTACATCAGTTACCGACTAGATTTGTGACATAAAACTTACTCTAAATAAATTAATGCTAAAGTAAAACCTCATCCCGAATTATTGTACCTGATTATGAAAAAAATTTAATGCACTCAGAACTTTTGGTTCGGACACTTTCACTGCTCCATGAGGGCACTCCACTGTCTATCAAATATTTACATCGAGCACAGTAAAGCTCCTCAAGTTTCTGGAAAGCTCAAGAGCAATAATCGCATTCCAAAAAGCACGTTCAATTATTGCCATTCAAGAATTGAGGAAATCGCACGCGTGTAAACACTTGCTCTTTACACGCGTGCGATTTCCTTAAAATGGCATACAATAATTGAATGCAAGTTTTGCCGTTCAATAAAATTGCATGCGACATCAAGGCAATTTTATTGCATGCAAGTTTTGCCTCGTCTTATCCCGTGTTAAGGACAAGGACCTGCAACTCTGTAGTTGTACATTTGATTCAAGTATTGCCCGTATTTGCGCTGCCAAGCATTTAATTATAATTAACGTCATCTCAAGACTTTTTTTAACTTGTTTCATTCGTTCGTACTTGTAGAGTTGAATACGATTTTATTGCATGTGAAATTTGATTGTAAGTATAATTTTATTATACGTATACTGTTTACACCTATACCAGTTTTGAACGGCAACTAACTTGCCCTTATCGTGCAACAATTGTACGTGTTGTTTAGACGGTGCCAGTTAATGGCTGCTAAAATTTTATGGTATGCCACAGGCAATAAACTTACACCGTGTAAATAGAGCTTAAGGTCAGTCCGTTTACATCAGTCCTTTGCTGCTGGTCAAGCTGTCGAAAAAGTCGATGACGTCTTGTTGTCTCGCTGACATGTCCTTGTTCTGAAACATCGTGAGAGACTCGATGTCTTCGAACTGGCGGCCGTTGACCGCTGGCCATATTGAGTGGTTGTCCTCGCAGATTGGTTTACTGGAACAGAAAGAACGACAGTTTATTGTTATGGATATTGATGAATAGGTTACGTTTCATACCTAAATTGGTAAGTAGTTAATGAAAGAATTTCAATTACTACGCGTATGGCTTTGTTAAGTACGCTTTCCGTGATATACCTAATATTAAGATAGAAATATTTAATTAGCCGTCAAATTATTGAAAAATAATAAACAATTGTATCAATTACCTGCATGTCATGAAGTTGACGAAGAATTCTGTCATCAAATTCTTCATGTTAATATCGTCAACAGTTGGCGGGATGGCCCCCGGTGCGTTGAGGACAGAGTTCACCTTGAACACGTACGTGAGGTCTTCAATATGGCCGACGCCTTCGTAGTTGACGCCCATTACCTCCTTGATGACGTTGCTCCGGCCCTCGTACGCGAACCGGTACAGGTACACCGGAGCTCCACCAGTTTCTGCACGTTTCTGTGCCAGCTTCAACGCAGGGTACTCATAGAAGCCGTCCGAACATGACTTCACGAAATTATCCACATTGATCGTACCGTTGTAGTATTTTCTATCGATTTTTTTCGCCAAGTCCATCAGGAACTTTGGTGGGGTCATGAATATAGTCTTGGGCGGTACTATTACAGCAGTATTCTCTTGAATCTTCTGGACTAAGTCATACTGTTCGAGTCGGCTGCGGAAAGTCTCGCATTCAGCACTCGTGTATCCCGTAAGGAGTGCAATGTTCTTGCCGCGTCCGTTTGCAACTAAGATTTCTGGGTCGTCATCAATGATGGTCGTGACCCCAGGTAGTGGTGACTCCACGGTGGGCACAAAGGTGGTTAGGCCATATTTTTCTAGAAGGATTTTGTTGGCTTCGCTGAGTTTCTCTGCTGGTAGCTCGATGAGCTGGCGATGTATGGCGTCGGGGTCAGTGGAAGTGATGCCCAGGATGGTCAGGAGCTGCTTGGAGATTAACTGGGCGAACGCTGGAGAGGGGCTGTAGAATGAAGAATCGGCTGTCCCACTCATTAGTATCGCTCTGAAATTAGAAAGTGGAAAATGAGTATAAAGTTAGTCGAAACTTTTAGTTTCTGGAAATTCTTCCAGAAACTAAAAGTTTTGACTTTTATGTAAAAATGTAGATAAACTAATTTAGAATAAACCAACCTCCTAAATAGCCCTTCAGTTGCTTTCGACAACGTGAGTAAATGCGCGGCCACAGCGCCGGCGCTCTGCCCCGCGATCGTGACATCATTGGGATCTCCGCCGAAATTTTTCGCGTTCCGCTGCACCCAGCGCAGCAGCGTCACCTGGTCCCGGAGACCAGCGTTACCGGGGATCTGTGTCGTGTTCATAGACAGGAAACCGAACACGTTCAACCTGAAACATTGAGACAAGTCTGTTAATAGTGGCGTACTGATGTTTTGTGATTTAATACCCGATGAATGATGACTAAATTGCAGTGCTGTAAATTTTATCCTATTTATTTTGTCTTTGCCGTGGGAGTAATGAATTTAATAAACGGACGTTGTAAAGCTTACCTATAATTAAACGTGATAACGAGGACTTTCTTGCTGACTAAATATTCTGGACCATGTAGATCAGCGTCACCAGATCCGAAAGCGAATCCTCCACCATGTATAAACACCAGGATCGGTAGTCCAGGAGACGTGACTTCCTCTGGGTACGGTGGTTGGAGCTCCCTGACCTGTTTGCGACTGTCCCGAGGGAGTGCTTCCATTGGCACGTGGATGTTGGCGTAGATGCACGCCTCGTTCTGCACCTGGGGCTGGTGCATCATCCTCCCGTACAGCACATCCGTTTGGAGGCATATCGGACCTTCGTTTGTTGCGTCGAGAACGCCCCAATGTTCTGAAGGTTCGAGCTCCTGGAACAGATAAGTCTATTAGCACAAAGCAAACGGTCTAAAGCTGGTTTAAAACTACCTACGTAACTAAAGTACAGCTCAGTGTATTTTAAAGGAATAGTACAACCCTACTTCTGACATTCTGAATTAATCGCCCAGAATTCGCCTTCTTGAAAGCTAGTTACGAAAACATAAAACTGTCATCTTGGTAGTAAGGATTTATTATTCTCACCTTAAACCTGAGCTTTCCTAAGGGCTGTTTAGCGTAGGGCACTCCTCGAAAGCTGGCGTACAATACACCATCCTCCGCGGGGCGCACCACGCCGCACACCACTCCCGCGTCGGTGTATGCAGGCACACCTACTTGGCATGGCGACGGCGGCGACGCAAGCGCTGTGCATGCTGGAACGGAGATAAGAGACAATTTAACAGGTATTCGATTAGTGGGTACATTTGATTGAGCGGAGTTCGCGTATCTAAATTTCGGGTCAAAAACTTGTATCGTTCGATACGCTTAGTAGCAGTACATGTCTACCGCATGGAAAATGTTGAACATACTGTAGGCCCACAGACCTGATGCCCTGAGACAGAGATAAGGTTGCGGCAGGACACGAAAATGGTGGGAAGAACAAGATGGATTCCGACAAAACTCAGCGCGTCAGATAAAACAAAACTGCTATAGTTATACCCACTAAAAGTTATCGCACCTGTCACATTCCATTTTAGTAAAGTCGTATTACTTATAATTAAGTGATTAATGTTGTTCCTGTAGCTAGAAGTACACAAATACACGTGTATTTGATAAAAAATCTCACAAAAACATAAAAAACTGGATTTCTTCAAGTTCAAATGTTACATTATATTATAATTTTCATAACATAACCATGGCGGGCTATATATAGGTGTTATTTTGACTTGATGACCTTACCAAGACAATTTAATTAGACTATAATAAAAACTGGTTGCTAATGCGCGCTAACTATGATTTGATCTATCATGTTCATGATTTACGAGCACGGTCAAACAAGAGAAGCTGTACCTCACCTTAAACTCTTATTTTTTACTTGAAATAAATTACTACTTGAGCTAAATGAGAGATTAGTATTTATAGGATTATTAAATAATTTACATTACTATTATAACGCGGGCTGTCAACAGAAATGGCGTCCGGTACTAAGACACCGATAGAAAGACTCCGGGTTACGCCTGTTTTTAGATCTTTCGAAAGCTTTCGAACCAAGTTAATGTTATAAAGTGGGCGGGCGCGATCTCCGATGCGTAATGACTGAGGTGTGGAGTAAGGTAAGGAGGAATATTTGGAGGTTTAACCTCGCCACGTCTCTTCAATCTTAAACACATTCATCGAGAAACGCCAACACCAAAGTTGGCTGATGTATAGACGAAAAATACCTCAACAACATTAGTAACGCAGACAATATCGTGTTGCTGCTCTATAAGCGCCGTTCGAGAAATCCTTGCTATATGTGTGGAATATGGGCTCAGGTATAATGTAAAGAAAAGCGAGCTTTTGGTGTTCCAATCACCAGATCATAAGGTGACACACGTACCACCCGTCCTCATAGACGGTGTACATATCTTTACCCAGAGTTTCGCCATTCCAATACCTGGGCGTCTCAGACTACGAGGATATTGAAAGGGAACACCTGGCGTTGACTGTCCGATGAAATATGTTAGCTCGTAGATTTGCACGCTGCAACAAAGCACTAAAAGTCACATTGTTTCGGGCGTCTTATTTTTTATATGTGCAGTCTATGGGTCAAATATACACAGAAGGCAATCAACGCCCTGCGGGTACAGTACAAGAATGCCTTTAAGATGTTGATGCGTCTGCTGAGGCACTGCAACGCCTCGGGCATGTTTGCCGACGCTCGAATTGATGGCTTCCATGCCATCCTCAGGAAGAAAGCCGCATCGTTACTAAGTCGTGCCCGCGTTGCCGCGGCAGTGGCAACAGCATTCTTAGCGTTGTGGCTGGCAGAATTGACTGCCCAATATAGGGACATTGTGTACAGTCGCATGTGTAAATGAACAGCAACTGATGAAATGATATTGATTTTTATTTATTATGTTGTTTTATGATTATGAATTTTAAGATGATTGTGATTTTATTTATATGAGTACTGTACGTATGATTGTGGTGTGTAATTGAAATCAAGATGATGCCAGGACCTTCTTGAGATGCCGATTTGATTTACTCATGACAATCGTTATGCAATTCAGAAAATGTTTTCGTTGAGAATCCTTATTAAAATGCGTTAGACCGGCGACATTTTGACACCTAAGTCCAGGTTTGCTGCGTTGCATTACTACGTATTCGTACAGCTTAGTTCTTCCTTTGAATTCCTAAAATTCATGTCGTTGACCGCACTTAGTTAAATGCGCCTATACTAAGGACAAGCGCGTGAAACTGAGTGCGGTCGACGACGTTTATTTACCATTAACCACCAAATATGCGGAAACGGACCGGATAGACTAAGTCTACATGGTCCGTTTCCGCATATTTAGTGCGGGAACCTAAAACAGTTGCGTACTTGATATTCTGCACACAATAGTAACAGGCTCTACCGTTTTTGCAATACTTTTACTCATGAGGGTGTTTCTGAATAAGGGAGAGATGGAAATGGCTATGACCTGACGTAATGCTACTGCCAAATGTTATGTGGAAGTTTTTGAGCCATTTAGTTGGCAGGTGGGTTGTAACCAATAATTAGCAAATCTTCGTAGGTGGTCATGATTTGAGCTAAAATTGCCAGATGAAGTGATTTCTATTCTATCTATTAGTATCCACTAAGCACTGCCAAGGAATAAAAATACGAACTCCACGATTTTAACAGATGTAAGATTCATTGCATATTTGGTCATAAGTGGAAAGTATGTTATTTTTTGGAGCTCTTTACAACTAAACAATCCAATAAATGCATGTCAGCTGTCGCGGGAGTTTATTTAGCTACTTTTTAGTCAACCTTTCTTCTATTTTTAGTCGACTAAAGTTTATTCAGTAACTAATTAAAACCGGTACTATTTACACAATTTTGTAACGTTACGTAATTTAATTTAAACGTGATTTAATTAGTAATCTCGAACCCCATAGACACTAATGGCGGAGCCGCGCGGAATGGCGTCAGGTTTTTTGTCAGTTATAAAACCAGTCGGTATTAAATGGACGGACCTTGTCAGTCGTTAAGCGCATGTGTAACGCTTGTCCACATGCTCATGTGACGCACTGTGGTGACCTCTCAGGGGTCACCTGATCCGGGGCCTAGTTGATCGAACAATACCTTTAGTATAGTATATACCATCAAAAAATATTTGACTACATTATAGAGGTATGAGGAACAGGGACTAAAGTTCATTCATCCTCCATAGAAAAGGGAGGATTCTCCGACCTGACGGGTGTGTCTGCCGTCTGGTCTGGTTAGCTACTGCCCGACGGTTGATGGCGGGACGTTGTCCATATGGTAGTCGCGCGGTACACCCTGCTCGCGCAGTGCAGGATATTGCGTGACGTCAGTGTGCTGCGTAGTCCGCATGTGGGGATGTACTACATGCCGCCACAACGTGGCCACGCCTATATTGCTCGAAGGGGTAAGCAGACGTGTATAGTTCCCCCATTTTTCGGCTATTATACATATACATCAAAAGTGTATCGGGATCAAGTAAATTTTTAACCATAAAAATATATCCAATTAATATTTACCAAATCTAGTCTTCCAGACTGGCTTCTTACTTTAATTCCTATGTTCAAGGCACCATGCACTGCTATTTGAATTTGAAATAGGTTAATTACTGCCCTGTTGTACCACACTTATTTAAGTTGTCGTAACGTTTATCAAACATTAAAACGGAAAAGCATAAAGTAAAAAATTAAGTTTTAAAAACTGTAACCCGACGACACGAAAATAAAAGTGATCTAAAAAGTACGAAAAAAGAAATATTTCAGACAGAAATAAAGACAAGCGGTCAGGGTACAGCCGTCGTCGCATGCCATTATAATTGTTTTCTGTCTGGAATATTTACTTGTTTCGTACTTTCAAGATGACTTTTATTATTATGAATTTTGGTGATTTATTTTTGTGCTGGTCTTTACGTCAAAGACTATTTAGGTTTACTTTGTTGGTTGCTAGGCAACGGAAGAGGGTCGAAGTTGGAATATTATATTAGTTGTTTTTTATTAATTATAATTAAACTAGTTTGAATAAAAGAGCCATTTTCAATAGGGTTCCTCCTATTACTGACACCAATCTATGAAAAAAAGGTTTCACGTTTGTCACATGATTGACGGGGATTTTTTTTTGTTTCTGCTGCATTTAATCGATTTTTGAAAAGTACAGAATTAATTTCCATTAAATTATCTATACAAAGGTATATAAATTAAGTAGGTTCTGTGTCTGTGTCTGTGTAGCAGGAGTGTAACAATAAAAACAGTTGCAGAAAGGAGGCAAACAAATTTTTCAATCGCAAAGCACTCTAATGCTTCGCTTTATCAGTTATGCAATATTTATTCATCTCAATGTTACGTTGTCAAACCTAACGGGCTAGCGTGACGTAGCTCGTAGGCCGTACGTAGCAACTTGCTACGACTGCTACGAGACTTAGAAAATTCCGGTATTATTTTTGTTAATATTTTAAATATGTTGTCCTTATCTTATTCGTTTATATAACAATATAGCCTGGACAAGTAATAAAAAAAATAAAAAAAATTGGTTCTTATTTTGTATTTCATGATAAAATATCAAGATTTCCTTATTAAATTATATATATATTTCCTTATATTTATATTTATATTTCCTTATTAATAATATCAACGTATTTTTACCTTCCAAAATAAATTTTCAGAATGATAGTAAAAACCGCATCAAAATCCGTTGCGTAGCTCAGAAGAACTACGCGGCCACTCAGAAGGATACGAAAAGCGACTTTCATTAATTTGTATTGGCGCTAAAATAATCGTTGTCAATTCAAAGAAAACATATATTTTCAGATTTTAGCGATATTATATCGCTTTTAATTTATATGTTACATATTGACCAAATAAAGGTAGGCACGTAGTTAATTCGGAATAAGCGGACATACATTTTTCTCAATTACCTACTTTTTATCAAAGAAGCTGTAATATGAACACGTGTTGACCACAATAAAGACCTAATAAATTGAATAATATTTGCAATGTTTGGACACTTGCGCTTGCGTCGACCAGTGAGCGTTGTAAAATACAAAGTTACAATTATTGTAAGATATCAATTTGCTTGGTCGCTTTTTCTGCTCTTTCTGGGTCAGTATAGGTCGAGGTGTAATTTGTTTTACAATGTTGTGGAATATTATCACGAACCGCCATAGTATGGCCTATGGATATGGATAGTACGCCAAACTGTACCGAGTGCAAAGTTAAAGTTGATTGCAAGTTCGTCAAAACAGGATTCAGGTTTTTTTTTGTGTATGTTAAAGTTTTAATTTTTTTTTGTTAATATGTTGAAAACAATAGTAATTGATCAGAAATTAAACTCTATTTGTTTAAGTATTAATGAAAATCACGTAAAAACTTGTCATAATCCACAAACCAAAAAAACAAAAATACAATACAAGTCCTAAAGAATAACAGAACACTGAAAATTCACTCAGCAAAAAAAAACCTCAAGACAAACTTTCAGTGTTGTCAAATCACTGCACCGCTATCTCTTGTCAACTCACCGTGCAAGGCGAAGGCGAGCGCGATCCAGTGCGTAGTCATGTCGGGTACGAGTCGCTCACCACACTGGCCCGGCCGCCGCTCCACCGCCGTATATATGCCACACAGAGCGTCGACACGCGCACACTCGCTCCATTCCAAAAATCGAATCAACTTAGCCCTAATTTGAAAACTACCCCGTTAGTGGCAACTGCACACAGAACAAAATTTTTTAAATGAGGAACTGTTGAATTTATAATGTTGCAAGCTTGCAACTTGGTGTTTACTTTACTGATCATAGCGACAGTAGAAATTTCATAACATAGTGTTTGTGCTGTAATAAGATTATTACACATGTCCATTGTTCATAATGTAATGTATTTACACGATTTCGAGATTTTCTTACGAGATCCTGACTTGGCACGTGGAACAAGTTAAACAGCTCGTTCATAAGAAATGTTAGTTGTCAATAATCACCTTTTCGCTTACGAATGTCATCTAAAATCTTCAGATTTCAACCGCACGTATACCCAGGCGCTTTCAGACATACATTACATCCGCACATTTCACCGTCGACCGGCGACGTAATTGATGACGACTGCTGCCAACCAGCTCAAACAAACATCAGCACACCTTTAAAAAAAACGCAGTATTTTCAACTCTTGTCCTCGGACTACTACTGCGGCCCTCAAAACTTTACTTGAATGAGTGAAATACAATTCTCACCTATCATCACTAAACTGCAGTTTTAGAAACGCCACATACATATCTAAAAGGTCACTCTTATTTCGTCTGACGTGACATGACAATAGTATTGCCACCTGAGTCGCCCACGTGTGAAAACTTTTAATGGCGCACCTCTATAAATACACCGCGCGTGTGCAGCTCTACAGCTTGTGTAGTTCGCACGTGGAGCCTTCGGAAGCGTGCCTCTTTCACTCACTGTATTTATTTATATTCATTGATGGAACGTACTCAATAGTCTTGCTATAGATTAACTTCTAGCTAGACTATTATACACCTTGTGCTTCTGCTACTCAGATCACATTTTCGCTTTGAGAATTTCTTTCCACAATTGTGGCCGTGGGGGAGTCGTGGCGAGAGGCCGTGGCCGGCTGTGGTCTATAGATCTACCTTCAGAGTTATAATCTTAAAAATATTCTGCTCTACAGATGAGAGATTTAAACATTAATCTTAACAAATAAAAAGTAAATATAAAACTAACACATAAAGTGACAACATTGATTATCACATAATTTAGCCGGTACACGCTCACTGTTGAACATGCTGTAATGTGTCATTTAACTGTTTTATTCACACTGCTCAGGTAAACAAGAATCATGTGTTCTGCTCTATGATAACATTACGTAAGTATAGCAATCAGCCTGAACACCGTACACATCCCACACACCGTATACATCGTACTTAAGCATTTATTGTCTATTCATGTTTTTACGTGCAAGTATGAATTGTATGTTATTACCTATTCCCATGGCAGTGTCGAATTAACGGCACAGGATTGTTTAAATTTTAAGCTATATTTAAATTCATTTTAAGTTATGCTTTCAACTGCATCATTCTTATTTTATGATTGGTAAAAGATACGTAAGTTACTGTGGCATTACGTCAAGTGAAGAGTATAAGCCCACCACCACCACTAACCTGGACATGAGTTGCCTTGGGTGAAGGGTGGGCGTTTTGGGGGACTGTCTTATGTAATTTTGACGTTCGAAAAGTGCTGATTCTCAGCCTAGTTTGAATATATGACTTGAAATTTGAAATAACCTGGAAGTCTTTAAATAGACTCTGGACCCAGGTTGGCCGAAGCAAGAAAAAGCTGCTCAGGTGGAGATTCATAGACGACGGTGCCTTGGAGTGTAAATATGGTGCTGTTCCACAAACAACTTAATATTGTGGAACACTGGAACCTCCACTGGCACTGTGAAGCATCGCAAAATACAAGACTCAGCCCTACTATCGACCTCCGGTTTTCGAATGGGAGTGATGTGGCGGCATCTACATCGCCACATGCAAACTATGCATCAAAGAAATGACGTCACACAAAATCCTGACGTCACATAAATCCTGCATCGCGCAATTAGAGTTTACCGCGCGAACGACATATACATATATGACTATCCGACAACAACCATCGGGCAGACACGACGACACCCGTCTGGTCGGTGGATCCTCCCTTTTTTATAGAGGATGAGTGAACTTTACACCTTGTTCCTCATACCTCTAAAATATCATGTCCACTAAGTATCTTGTCAGCTGCACGTTACAGGAACTGATGGACGCTAGTGATGGCGCCAAACACGTGACCGAATTCTGGGCCGAGTTCATTTAGATTGCCATCGACACGCTAAGAACAAGAAGAGTGAAAGCAGCAGTTTTGTAGTTTGTTTGTTGTACTGCAATCCAATCTTAGGCCCATCGTCCACGACGCTACTCAAAGCAACGTGTTATACAAACTCAAATCACATCCTTAAGTGTCAACGTGGTAACTCCCCGCTAATTTACCAGATACTAGGAGAGCCACGGTAGGCTGCCTGTCCACAGAGATGTGGAACGCTGCGTAGCGATGGATATGTATGTACACTTTGCGGGACACTAAACTTCCCCACACGTAATAATAATAAAACTTTTATTTTGTCTCGTTCAGTGTCTTTCAACAGATTAATTTTCAAAGCGTAGCTTTGCTAAGCTCTGGTGAAAACGTGTTCAACGAAGATAAGTTTCATATCTTGGCTACCTCGCACATCTGGTAGAATGGCTGCCCTCAACTAGAAACGTTACGTTTAAACAGTTTCTACTAGTCTTCTCATGTCTTAGTCCCTCTACAGACCTCTTTAGTCCGTCACATAACAACGTAATTTACATCCTTGTACAATTTGTACATATGTTTTATTCATATAATGTCTAAATTAATTCACGTGCACCTGTACTTGTCATGCCAAATATAAACCGGTTGTTTAAAGCATAACATGATAAAAAAATACTATTAAAAAAAAAACTTGTTCACAAAAACGGGTCAACGACTTAACTAGGAAATAAATTATTATTAGTAGCACCTAGATTTAACTCGATCTTTTGATATCCTGTTTGTTGTGCGTGTGGTACTAAATTTATAAAAATATTGTTGAGAACAACTCAACCCCACCTCATCCCTCCCATAACTCTATCCACTTTCGAAAATCTCAGGATCTTGTTTACGAAAGTAATGTATGTCAATTGTAATTTATTTACACAGGACTTTTCTTCTTCAGGTAAATGTTGTTGCTTTCTGTTTCGAGGGCCTACCCGCTGCAAACACCTACGTACTGCTAAGGTAATTCATATTGCATTGTTTCACGAGCTGCCCATATGAAGCATAAAGAAGAACTTCTATATGTACAAGTTACACTTTCCTTAACATGAGTTTGAAAAAAGTCCTTTATCGTCCAAAGTTTTTTAGAGAATTTTTTAGAGTTCCGTACCCGGAGGGTGCCAAACGGAACCCTATTACTAAGCCTACGCTGTCCGTCGGTCTGTCTGTCAGAGGGCTATATCTTATGAACCGTATTAATTTTAATTATTAATCATTTAATCCAGAATAAATTTACATTCCATACATTGTTAGAAAATACCTAGTACTTACAACTATGAATTATTAATTTATTATTATTTACAATTGCGCTATTTAATACACACGTACACAGTTGAAATTTTCACAGATTGTGTATTGCTATAGCCGCTGTTGAAAGTTGAAAGGAAATCGTTTGGCCTGGTATGGGCATGTGATGAGGAGAGAGGCAACGCATGTGACTAAAAGAGTGATGAATATAAATGTTGATGGATGGAGTGGGAGAGGAAGGCCAAAGAAGAGATGGATGGACTGTGTGAGGAATGATATGAAAGAGAAGGCAGTGAATGATGACAGGGGAGAGCGGAACAAGAAAACGTGTTGCGCCGACCCCACGTTACATGGGACGAGGACAGGAAGATGATGATGATGACAAATTAAAGATAAGATAATCATTTATTTGCTCAAACATGAGTACAATACATGCAACACAAATTGTCAGCATGCAAGAGATGTTAAAAGTAGAGATAAAAACAAATCATCACGTTTGCCTTAAACAATGGCATGCAAATATTAACAAAATAAAGTATGTCAAACCGAGTCTAATTATTTTAATATGTCATGATAAAATAGATCATTAAAATAATAAATTAGTAAAACATTATCAATATCTCTCATCTAAATTATATTAAGCTTTTTCTGCTAGAAAATTTGTAACTTTTTTCTTGAAAGCTACGTTACTTAACTGATTCCAACTTTTAGGTAGTTTATTATAAATTTTTGGAGCCGTGCAAAAGACACCGAACCGCATTAGTGCCGTTCTATATTATTGTAAGCAAATTTGACTATTGTAACGTCTATTACGAGGAAATCGATCTGCCATGCGAGAAAAGAGATGTGGGTTTGATCTTAAGAACATGCATACCTATTCTAATATATAAAGTGAAGGTAATGTCAAGATTTTGTATTTTTGGAAATAAGGCTTGCAACTCTGAATGGTTTCAAGTTTGATCATCGACCGAATGCAACGCTTTTGAGTATTGAATATGTGTTCCCGGTCAGTCGAGTTACCCCAAAAGATAACACCGTATCTTAAAATGGACTCCACCAAGCCGTAGGATGTGGTGAGCAAAGCATCTACACTAATGACTGCTGCCCGTTTGTACAGAGCATATGGTGAGGTACTTATTTTCATGCTGATAGTCTCTATTTTTGCCTTCCAGTTTAATTTATTGTCAATAGTAAGTCCTAAAAATTTTGTTGTATCAACTTCGTCAATAATGAAATAATTAATGTCCAGGAACGTTGACTGAAGTGCATGATTTTGTCTCATTTAAATTTATTTTTAAATTGTTATTATTTAACCATTCTATTATTGCAATTAGCGAGTTATCAATGTCAGATTTATATGAGTCACGATGTTTACATTTTAAGATGAAGTTATTCTTTCTTTAGTATTTTCATGTACCAAAACTAAAAAAAAAACTAAGTCTATCAAATAAAGTTAATACATACCTGGATTTAATTAAGTTAGACAATTACTTTACAAATCTTTAAATATTGTTATAGCATTTTATTACCCGACTGACACGGAAGGGTTATGTTTTTCGCGCGTATCTTGTATATATGTATATTTGTAAATTTCTTTATTACCTCGTATCTTCCAAACGGCTGGATTGATATCGACAGTTAAGGTATTGTTATATTCGTTTTAAAAACCCGTGTCCTTAGATAGGTATTTGAAAAAAGAAACAAAATGGCGAATTTTTGGCGCGAAATAGTAATACATTAATAAAAAATATAACCAAACCTATCGCGTAAGATATCAAAACAAAGGAAATGAAAAGGGGATTACAAAAATATATTTCAGTTATATGTTTAAATTTAATTAGGAATAATTAATTGGTTTATAAAGTTTTTGATAGCGTAAAAATGGGCCATGTTCGTGTCGGACCAGTTTTTGTTCATAAGAGTGTGCCGGGACACTAAAAAGTCCAAACTAAAATAAATCATAAAAAATATACTATTTATTTATTTACGATAGTATTTAAAAAGTACATTTTGTACAATATGGTACAGAACCCTTCGTTTGCGAGTCCGACTTGCTCTTGGCCGGTTCTTTTTGTTTTTGTACATTCTGGGAATATCTAAAAAAAAAAAAACGGCCAAATGCGTGTCGGACCACGCACATTGAAGGGTTCCGTAGTTGGAATGAATTTATCCCTATCACAAACAAACATTGTAGTTGAAAAACATGTTCTCCCATACGGAATGTATGGGAGAACATGATTTTTAAACTGCAAATCTAAGTTGGTCGATTATTACTCGTTAACCTGTAAAGCCTAAAAGTAAGTAAAGTACTTAGCTGTGATAGTTTTCCTTTTCTTTTTTTTTTTTTTTGATCTAGGGCATCTTGCAGGTGACCACTAAGGTCGTGGCTGCTTAACCGGACTGTCCTGTGGCTGCCAATAGCTACTACACTAAGCGCCTCCAGCCAGGGGCATAAAAACTATTCTAAATTAAAATTAAGCGAATGCTCGCTAAGGGCACCCCCTGTGGGGTACGAACCTCGGCTTAGGGCATTCGCTGAGGGGAGGACAGCAAGTTCAGGGACAGGCTGGATCAAGGATAGATCATTATTATTAGACGGGGAATTAAGTCATAAGTCATAAGTCATTTAATCATTTGTAATTTAAAGCTACACGCTCAGCTGCGGCGCGGGCTGGCGTTTCATCGGACAAGGGTCGGGGGGGAGTAATTACTCGGGGTGGTCGCGCACGCGGTGGACCTCTGCGGCGAGGTCGGAACGACGGGTGTCGGGTGTTTTTGTTTTTTACTGTACTGGTGGCCCTATTAGACTCCTGGAGGAGTGTGACTGGATCATCGGGATCGGACAGGATATGCCGTGGACGGCGAAATTGACTGAGGGTCGAGGGGGTATAATTGGCCGCAGCAACAATCAGGGGATTGCGGTGCAAGGCGGCGGAGTCAAAGTAACGCTTGGACATGCGTTTTAGAAACTGATGAATGGTGGGGATTCTAAAATCGAGATGGAGCATCTCGTTCCTAACGTACCAGGGCGCTCCCGTGGCTTTACGGAGGAATCGGTTTTGGATCGTCTGCATCCTATGGATAACGTGGGGCTTTGCTTGTGCAAAGACTGTACCCGCATAGGTCATGATGGGGCGGATGCACGCAGTATAAATGCGCAATTTGCCTTTAAGAGACAATTTGCTGCGTGCGTTAAGGACATAGTGGAGTCTACTGAGAGCGAAAGCGGCTCGCGAGCGAACCGACTTTATGTGCTCTGCGAAGGAAAGGTGGTGGTCTAGAATCACACCGAGATACTTGGCTCGCTTCTCCCAAGGGATAGGCTTGCCTAGCATGGTGATCTTCTGGGAGGGTTGGGGGCGTTTAGATTTCGGTTTAACAAATAAAACCGCCTGACTTTTGTCGGGATTTACTTCTATCCTCCACTTTCTAAACCAGATGCCAAGTTTATTGGCAGCTGTTTGTAGTCTGCGGAGGATATTGGAATGGGTGAAGCCCCTATAATATATGGCCGTATCGTCTGCGAACAGACCTAACTCGACCTTTGGAGTTTTGGGAATATCGCTCGTATAAAGCGTGAATAAGAGGGGGGCTAGCACAGAGCCCTGAGGGACTCCGGCTCGAATAGGACGGGGGGAGGATAGGGCTCCCTCGATACGATAGCGAAAGGTGCGATTCGACAAGTAGTCCCGTAGAATGACTACGAGACGATCGGGCACACCGAGTTTGTATAGCTTGTATACCAACCCGTTGTGCCAGACCTTGTCGAACGCTTTCGCTATGTCGAAGAAGACCGCTCCTGTCGACCATCCACGGTAGTAACCACCATGGATGTATTCAACGATACGGTGGACCTGATGCACGCTAGAGTGCTGAGCTCGAAAGCCGAACTGCTCGTTGGGAATTAAGCCCTTGGTTTCGGCGTAATCCCTGAGACGCTTATAAATAAGCCTCTCATAGATCTTGCCTAGTACCTTGAGCAGACTAATGGGACGGTAACTAGAGGGTGCGGATTTGGGCTTTCCGGGCTTTGGGATGCCTATAACAGTGGCCTCTTTCCACGCCTGGGGAAAGATGTTGTTGCTAAGCGCACCATTGAAGATGGTGGCCAATAGCATTATGAGATGGGCGGGAAAGAGCTGGATCACCTTATTGGTGATGCCATCTGAACCGGGGGCTTTGCGAGTATGTAGACCCTTGATAATGTCGTGCACTTCGTCTGGAGTGACGGGAGGCAGAGGACATTCGGGGTCATCAACTGGCGGGAGGGAAGCTCTACGTTCGACTTCGGCGTCTACCTCAGTGAGGTGAGCTTGGTCTACTGGTAGGGAGCTGGGGGAGCATTGAGCCTCTAGACTGTCGGCAAGGCACTCGGCCTTGTCGTCGTCATCGAAGGCAATGGATTTATCGGGGCGTACTAGGGGGGGCATAGCGGTTTCCTTCCGGGACCTGAGTTTCCTCTGGAGTTCCCAGAAGGCCTGGTGATTTGGGGTCAAATCGCTCAACAGCTTATCCCAACCCGCTTCACGCAGCTCAGCTATGCGTGTCCTTACAGCACGCTGTAAGTAGCGCATGTGAGCCTTGTTGGCGGGGCAGGGGAAGTTGTCATATGCACGGGTGGCCGCGTTCTTCTCAGTCAGCAGAGCACGTGCATCGTCCGGGAGTTTCAAGAAACGAGTATTCGTTTCCGGAACCTCCCTTGAACAATCGTTCAGGACGGTTTGAACGTGCTCCGTGAGTGAGTCGATCGCGACCGTCGTGTCAGCGATAGAATCAAAAGTGTTGGGGATAGAATCCAATTGGGGGGATGTGTTGGATTTCAGCTTATCGCTTACTTTCCTCCAGTCCGTCACCCTTTTGGTAGCTGGGGGTTCATTGGGGTCAGAGAGACCTATGCGGGGGGCCAGTCTTATAACTACTGGGCGGTGATCCGAGTTAAGCTCGTGAACCGTTTCTATTGACTCTAGTCTGAGATTGACGTTCTTAAGGAGCGCCAAGTCAAGGATATCGGGGGAGTGATTGGGGTCGTGGGGATAGAAAGTATAAGTCATCGGAGCGATGACGTCAAAGTTACGAGAGGAGGAGAGGTTGAACAAGTGTCGACCTCTATTGTTGGCTACTGAGCTATTCCAAGAGGGATGTTTGGCATTGAGATCGCCTGCTATGATAACAGAGTCACTCAAGCCAAGAAGAATGTCTAAGTCGTCAGAGATGGGTTGAAAACTCTCTGCGGTACTACGGGGAGGAATATAGGCTGAGACTAAGGTAATCGGCTGATGGCCTGTCATACCTAGTCGGCAAATAGAGACTTCTACTTTAGATAGAGGGGGAGGGTCCATAGGGATGCAGTACAGATCCTTTTTATAATATATTAGAGTGCCGCCCTTGTGGCATCGCGTTCTATCGTTTCGAACGAGACGATAGTTCGCGACTGCCGGGTTGCTTTGAGAGGGTTTTAGAAACGTTTCCTGTGTGAGGAAAAGGTCAATGCGATGATCGCGGAGGAACTCCGCTACCTCATCGCGTTGACCTTTCAACCCATCTGCGTTGAAGACGCCTAGGTTAAGGGATCGGGGTTTGACTCTACATGGATTCGTATTATACATGATGGGGGGTTACGTAATCGGCGAGGGCCTGAGTGAGGTCCGGGTACGTGCGGAACACGTCCTGGATCCTCTTAATGTCACCGGATGCCCGAGCGACTCTAATATCATTCGCCATTTGAGTGGCGCGGGGGGTGCAGAAAAGTACGAATGTGTCAGAGATGACATTAAAGTCCTCTGACATGGACATTGCCTTAGGATAGGCAGCCTTAAGGGCAGGCGCGGGAGCGGGTTTCGCGAGGGGCGCGGAGGGCGCGAGGGGCGCAGAGGGCGCGGGTGGCGGGAGGGGCGCAGAGGGCGCGGGGGGCGCAGAAGGCGGGGAGGGTGCTTTGGCCGCAGAGGGCGGCGGGGGAGGGTGGGCACGGATGCGCGGATCCATGAGCGAGTAGAGAGGGGTATGGGGGAGAGGGGGTCTCGCGGTTTGCATGGCTGGAAAAGCCTGATAGTGGTGGAGTTGATTCCACGGACTGGGTCTCTGGGGACTCAGTCGCTCGGGCATCTGGGAGGGTTGGAAGGGCATATAATCCCTTTGCTTAGTCTGGCGAGCGTCAAGACGCTTAGCCGGCTTCAGCGAATGTTTCTTGGGGGCCTTGGGACAGCCACGGTAATTGGCCGTGTGGCCTTCTTGCCCGCATAGCACGCAGCTAGGCGGGCTCAGGCAGAGGTCGCGGTCCTTAGGGCGGGGACAGTCAGCAGTGCCATGGTCGCCCAGGCACTTTACGCACCTGGGTTTCGCATGGCAATGCCTCTGCGAGTGGCCGTATTTCTGACAATTATGGCATTGTCCTATAGAGCTATTCTTCCAGGGCTTCTCAATGGTGAAGCCCGTGAGGTGGCATATGGCCTTAACGTGATAGTTTTCCTTTAAACATCGTTATATATACTACTGCTGTGAATTTGTTCACACATCCAAGCACAACCATTTAGTTGGAAGGAGGGGGGACACTTGCCTCTCACAAAAATTTTGCGTGCTTTACGTGTAGGGGCTGTCGGCCTGATTAATATGTATACCCATGCCAAATTCCAGCTTTCTAGTACCAAACATCTCTGAGCTAAGCCGCGGTCAGACAGACAGACAGACAGACGGACATGGCGAAACTATAAGGGTTGCTTGTTTACTACGGAACCCTAAAAAACTTAAATAAGATGTTAAGAACATTGCGCATAAGTTCAGCTGTTTCGTTGATGTAGATGCAATTAGCGGAGGTATTCCACTCAGAGCACTGACCTCAACAGCACTTGTCCGGATCGCACCTTAGCACTTCCACTAACCGCACTGAAGTTGGTTAAAAATAGGCAACCACAAAATACCAAGTCACAATGCGCTTATTTCTGCACTTATTTAAATAAACAATCGATTTCAAAATTATAGATAGCTTTGTATCCGCAACTACAACCGACGTACAGTCACGAGCATAAATTACTATGAACATCTCGGCAATAATATCTGATTTCATGATTCATCCTTTCATATTTGTCGTCAAGAATAGATGATGGCAAATATATGTGATCATTTTTGGATGGCATATACAAGTGGCAGCACAAATATGTAACATCGAAGGAACACCAAAACTATCTGACGAGACAAGTGACGCTAAAATATAGGCTGCTGCATCGGCTTCAGATATTAATGGTTAAATCATAAAATCACATATTATTGCCGTGCTGTCCATGGTAATATTTTCATGCTCATGACTGTACCTCGTGAACAAATCCGCTTATTACCTACCTCTTACAAGTTACAGAGATAAAGATAAAACAATATTAATAAAAAAAAAACAAGAAGTAATCAATTTTCAAATGACCTGTAAAAAGGTCGAGTCCTTATCGGTCTCCACGTGTAAAAATTGTGTAGGTATGTAAAATGCGTTTTTTTATCTCACCGATATATGGTAAAGCTATAGAATAGGTGATGATACTGCTACATAAAAAATTGGACCGAAATCTGAAATATTTAATTGTAGTAAGGGTTTTATTCTGGCTGACACGATACTAGCCTAGCGCAGATTACTAAAGAATGTTGCTGAAGAAGTGTAACAGATAAAGCTCAAGATTCTCTGTTATGTAAATTTCACATGTGTTAGTGCTAGGTTTGTAACATACATATTCACTATCGACAACGCCATTGTTGTAAGATGTCTAAATCCACGTGAACCTCAGCTTAGCACGTATTTCGTATCGCCATGAATGTCAGAGCATTCATATTTTATGTGAAGACACGTAACATTTTATTGATGATTCAAGAATCAATGATTGAATCTGATAATAATAATAAATGAATAGTTTAAAAAACACGCTTTTATAAATGCACGTAAAAACAAGTGGCCTTTCTCACAAGTGCAAACACGACTATGATACGATATTCCATCATGGAATGCCAGTGCCTATCTTCCGGCTTCATCATCAGACCTTGAAACCTAATCGTGGTCAAAGTTCATTACAAGACTTGTCTAAAAAACCCAAAACAGCTATGATACGATTTTCCATCATGAAGTTCCAGTTCATATCTTCCGGCTCCATCATCAGATCAGTTCGACAGTACCATATTATTGTATTGTCATCAGAACTACATACAGCTGCCAATTTTCATTACGCTACGACCCTTGGAAGATGGTTCAATTGGTTACCATAGATTCCATTACATAGTTATATACAGGTCGACCTAATAAAAGCGTGTTAAAAACTCCTCAATGTGATCAGGCCCACAGAATAACTAATACTAGTAATTCTGCGAACAGTAGACCTCACGAGCACATTTATAACCGGATATTTACCTGGTTTTTTTTTTTTTTTTTGACCAAAACATGGTTTATCCCGTTTTAATAACTTTAGTAGTGAAAATAACAATGTCAGTTTAAAATCGTATAATTAATATACCAATCCAACTTAAGGGGAACAGGAGCTGAGAGAAATTTGAAAAATAGGTAGTTGAAGAAACGATTGCTGTCACCTTACCTCAAGTCTGCCTCCGTAGAGTGCGATAGGGACAACTGCAGCTCAGACCGATTATATCACAAAAGAAATTGACAAGATCGACGTTTCGTATTCCCCTTTTTTCTCCTCGAAAACTGAGCCGAATCAATTATTTTTTATATTAAAATTTTAAGAATGAGTATGTACTAGGTTCCTATTATTTTCTTTTATGTTTAAAACTTTTCGAATTTGTCTGGTACTCCTCTAATCACGGCGGTAAAAATGGGGCATTTTTTTTTATTTTTGGAGGGTCATATTTTCTTTGCCAATAAGTTGCTGAAAAAAAGGAAATAACAGGGACGTGTCTACAGCACCCCCTTGATTTTATGAAAAAAAAAAAAGATTGTTCTACAGGCTTTATTCGGGAAGAAAAAAGGGGAATACATTTGTATGGAAAATCGCAGGCCTCTTAATATTATTTATTAAGAGGGAACAGGGCCTGCGATTCTCTGTTCTACAGGCTTTATTCGGGAAGAAAAAAGGGGAATACATTTGTATGGAAAATCGCAGGCCCTGTTCCCTCTTAATATTATTTATTAAGAGGGAACAGGGCCTGCGATTCTCTGTTCTACAGGCTTTATTCGGGAAGAAAAAAGGGGAATACATTTGTATGGAAAATCGCAGGCCCTGTTCCCTCTTAATATTATTTATTAAGAGGGAACAGGGCCTGCGATTCTCTGTTCTACAGGCTTTATTTGGGAAGAAAAAAGGGGAATACATTTGTATGGAGAATCGCAGGCCCTGTTCCCTCTTAATATTATTTATTAACAGGGAACAGGGCCTGCGATTCTCTGTTCTACAGGCTTTATTCGGGAAGAAAAAAGGGGAATACATTTGTATGGAGAATCGCAGGCCCTGTTCCCTCTTAATAAATAAAACCGGCCAAGTGAGAGTCGGACTCACACATGAAGGATTCCGTACCACCGTACATTATTTAGCAAATAAATGAAAATACTAAACGAAGAATATTATTATTTTACTTAATGAAATCGCAAAGATAAATTTGTATTTCATAATGATACTATGAATTACAAAGGTATTTTGCAGTTGCAGATTACTAATACCCATATTTAAATAAATACCTTAGGTATGAATCGGCGTTTTTAGTATTTTTTGATTATATTTAGTATGTGGTACCTACATGTTATACAGAAGTTTAAAATTCCTAACTTTTTTAGTTGTTGCTCGTAGAAAAAAGTTCTAAAACTGACAACTTTTACGGCCCCCTATTTAATCACTATTAGAGATAAAAAAAAATAAAAAAATTGTTCTCTACTCAATGAGCTCTAGATAATGACAACCCACATGCCAGGGTTAGATGTAATTTTTTTTCAAATTCAAGTTTCTTGTATGAGAGAGACCCTTTAATTTCTAATTTAATTTAATTTTTATTATTTGTTGTTATAGCGGCAATAGAAATGCAAAAACGAAAAAAGAAATGCATTGGACATGGTTTGCATAACAGAACATAATATGAAGGATGGTGACGATGTTCACCTACATATACCTAACTTTAGACTTGCATCCTCCTCAAATAGAAATTCTCGAAATGGGGGGGCGTGTATTCTAATTAATCATAAACATAACTTTAAAACTATAGATTTAAATGAATACTGCTGTCCTAATTATATCGAATGCTGTGGAATTGAAATAATAGAACACAGGCTAAATATTATATGTATTTATAGATCACCAAAGAATAGCATAGATGCTCTAACCATATTTTTCTGTAATTTCGAAGGTATGCTACAAAAAGTCTGCACCAATAACAATAAAAAAATTGTGATAAGTGGTGATTTTAACATAGACACTCTAAAAAAAACACGTGTTGCATCACAATTCGAAAATCTATTATTGAACTATAATTTAAAATTGAGTGTTAAACAACCTACTCGGATAATTAGTGGTACATGTATTGATAATGTTATACATAATATTAGAGGCAGTAAAGGTGAGGTTTTAGAGCTGGCTTTATCTGATCATACAGCACAAATCAAACTCAAACTCAAAGCATTTATTTCAATTAAACCATTTACAGGCACTTTTGAATTGTCAAAGAGTCGGTCAGTTAGTCAGAAAGTTGAAGCTAGTTGCCCATTCCAAAACGTAGATCTCTATGGAGAAGAACGGGCAAGAAACTCCAAGGACACTCTTTTAAATATAGAAATTACAAAATCCTGGGTACAATACTTTTGTTGCTTCTATATGTGAGAACAATGTAAAATAAAATAATAATCAAAAACGATTAAAAATATAAGATTAAAAATAAGCAATGGCAGATAAGAGATGACCAGTCTCAACCGACGGCGCCCGTTCACGAACATGACGCGTGGATCAGCACCATCCAGCTCAACCATTTTGTAGGGAACCGAATGATCCAACACACTCGCCACCATCAGCGAGACATTTAAGTGAGCATGACATACTCTCAACTGCCATGCTCTTTCAAGTCAACATACAACAAAACAACATAGTAAACGGCTCCATGGTACTCACATTTACAAATATTGAAAAAACAAAATGCTTCTAAATTATACAAAACTATAGTTTGCAATGAATTTGTGAAATTAAAAGAATTTTACTACCAAAAGGAAAAAAAAAAAAAAAAACATTATTAACTTTTGGAGTATTCAACAATTAAACCTTGGTTAAGTAAAAATAAAAAGTAAACATTAAGTTCGTAAAGTCAGAAAAAATAAAAAATAAAATAAAAAAGGGGAAGCAACTTTTCCAAAAATAAACATGTTAACTAGTGAGCCCAAGTGGCTGTGGAGCAGGACCAGCATTAAGCCAAGCATTTTTATCTATGATATAATCATCCAACTTATAATATGCTTGTCTACATAGTGTGCGTTTAATGCAAGTTTTAAATTTCTTCTCATTTAGTTGAAGAATATCGAGTGGTATTTTATTATAACATTTAACACAGTACCCCATAAAAGAAGTGTGTACTTTAGACAACCTGAAACGTGGTTGATCTAATTTGTTCCTATTTCTTGTGTTAAAATTATGCCTATCACTTATTTTACTAAAAAGATGTAAATTTTTTCGAACATACATAATGTTTTCATATATATACTGACAAGGTACCGTCATGATGTTAATTTTCTTAAACAATTCCCTTAGAGATTCACGTCTGCGGAGGTTGTAGATGGCTCTGATAGCCCTTTTTTGCAGAATAAAGATAGAATCAATATCTGCGGCCCGTCCCCACAGCAAAATACCGTAAGACATGATGCTATGAAAGTAACTAAAATAGACCAGTCTCGCGGTATCCACGTCTGTTAGTTGGCGGATTTTCCAAACAGCGTAAGCGGCTGAACTCAGCCGCCCTGCAAGTGATGTTAAGTGAGGACCCACTGTAGTTTTGAGTCAAGCGTGATTCCCAGGAAAACTGTTTTTTCGACGAATTCTAGTGTCTCCTTATTCAATACAACGTGACATTCACTACTTCTAACATTCGGTAACGCGAATCTTATGCATTTCGTGAAATGTCCAGTAAAAAAAACATATACAATTACTCATTGGTACTCACTAAAGCGAGATTATAGCTTGGAAAATATAAACAAATTTAAAAATGCTATACATAGCCTAACCTTTAATAACGTTTATGAATGTCTAGACCCTGATGAAGCCTTTAACGAATTTAACAATTTATTTAAACTTTTCTATGATTTATGTTTCCCCATAATTAAAATTAGGATCTCTATTAGAAAGAAACTTAACTGGGTGACAAAAGGTATCAAATTGTGTTGTAAACGCAAGCGAGACATGTTATGGCAATTAAGAAGACATAAAACTCCGGAAAATAAAGAAAAACTAAAGTCATACACTAATCGGCTCAAAAAAATCATCTATCTCACACAAAAATCAAGAAATAACTTTTACATAAATAACTCCAACAATAAAATGAAAGCAACCTGGCAGACCATAAATAAAAATAAATTAAACGGTCCAAAAGAATATATTTCTAAAATAATTATCAATAACAAAGAGATAACGGATCCATTAGAAATTGCAGAAACGTTCAATAATTATTATATTGATTTAGTTCAACCGCTAAGTAATAGTAAAAATCCTGACTTATCATCTATTACCAACACAGCTAAGTCAATGTTTATGCCTGCTACAATACCTATCGATATACACAAAATTATCGGAACCCTAAAAAATACCAATAGTGCAGGTTATGACGAGATTATCACTAAAGTAATAAAAAGTGTAGCTGTGGAAATATCTCCTGTTCTCAGTTTTATTATAAATTTATGCATAGAAAATGGTACATACCCTAAAGAATTAAAGATATCTGTAATAAAACCACTATATAAGAAAGATGACAGACAAAATCCTAAGAATTATAGACCTTTAGCGTTAATTCCAATTTTCTCAATTTTTTTTGAAAAAGTCATTTATAATACCTGTATAAAACAGTATAAAACCTGTATCCTTTTCTTGAAAAACATCAAATATTTGCGGAAGAACAGTACGGCTTTAGAAAATGCAAAAATATTAATATGGCAATATATAGCCCTGTAAATAAAGTGGTAACAAATATGGACAGACGGACACCGACGACTGCCTTGTTCATGGATATGACCAAGGTTTTTGATTTTGTAGATTTTAATATACTTTTGTCTAAATTAGAAAAATATGGAGTAAGGGGCAACGTATTAAAATTAATTGAATCGTATTTAAAAAATAGGTATCAAATAACGAGTACAACAAAGATTTGCCAAAAGACAAAGTTAGAACTAACGTACCATTCAAAACCAAGAAAAACGAACTTTGGTGTACCTCAGGGTAGCGTCCTCGGCCCCCCATTGTTCCTCGTATACATAAACGATATGCCAAGAGTTATTCAACATCCAATGACCTTGTTCGCTGATGATAGTACAATTATTTTCACAGCACAAAATAGGGAGGCACAGTGTCATGAAATGGATATAAATCTAAATCTAAACAGGTTAATAACATGGTTAAATAATAACAATCTTAACGTAAATTTAGATAAAACTCATATTATGTCATTTAAACAAAGAATAAATCAAGATAAACTTAATATAAAATACGCTAACAAAACTATAGAAGAAACAAAGCACACAAAGTTCCTGGGACTCTATATAGACGGGAATATGAAATGGAGTAATCATATTGAACATCTAATAAAAAGACTAAATCAGTTCCAGTACGCTTTGCATAAACTCAGTAAAGTAGCAAGCCGCGAAACCGTACTGACTGCATATCATGCATACGTGTCTTCTACATTACGCTATGGCATAATATTCTGGGAAAATTCATCAGATAGGGAGCTAGTGTTTAAGGCACAAAAAAAGTGTTTGAGAGCTGTGTGCCAAATAAAAACTACTGACAGTTGTAAACCACACTTTATTGACCTAAGAATAATGACTTTTCCAGCCCTATTCGCGTTTGAAGTAGCAATGTTCGTTAAAAAACACTTGTATTTATTTGAAGCCCTGACTAGTAAACGTCACCAGGACAAAATTCACGCTGTGCCTCATAAAACAGCATTATATGCAAAAAGTTTTCTGGGCATGGCTCCAAAAATTTATAATATGATACCCACGACTGTAAGACTTGAGAAGGATGTTAACAAGTTCAAGAGAATGTTAACAGACCGTATGGTTAAAAAAGCGTACTATTCCATTGGTGAATTCTTAACAAATAAGTTAAATAAATAATAATTAGATATGTCAAATGACCGATTTATTTAAGCTTAATTCTATCTAAATGCAATTATATAATGTAATTTGAATGTTTATTTAGTATATATTTTTAATTTCAATAATAATTTTAATATTACAATGCATGTTAAATTATAAATTGGTAAGTTCATTAATTATTTGGACATTATTTATTCTGACATTACTTATAATTTGAATTTGTGACATTATTTACTACTATCTATTAATTTGAATGTATATTATTGCACAGGGTAGGTATTACTATTCTGTCGAATCTATGACATTATATAACCGATTAATTGGATTTTATGAAATTGTCTAACTATAATTTTTAATTTTGCATGCCTGAATTGGTAAATGCAGTGGACTGCGCATTCACTTAACACCTGGAAATGCATATATGTACTGTGTTTTGCAATAAATATTTGAATTTGAATTTGATAAATAAACTAACCCACAACTAACCAACTACTATCAGTTAAACACGAGACCTTTTGAAGCTACTTTAAACCTAACAAAACACAGTCACACGAAATGTTCGACCGGACCTAACCATTTGGCGAGCGACAACGGAAGCCCGATCTAGGATCTAGCGGTGCACAGTAGCGCCACATGGTGACTTATTGTAAAACGTTTTAGAGAATTCAAAAAAATATTTTCATATTTCTCTAGTTTTGTGATGAGAAGGTGGTCCCAGGAGGCCAATTCTCGCGTTAACACTCGTACTTGTCGCATTCGTCATTGCCGCTCGTCTCCGTATGTCACTTATAAAACGGTGACATTATCCAAATTCTTGTATTCTCACTACTTGAAGTCGTTCGTACATCACGAGTCCCAACCATAGATGTACTTCTTAAAGTGTAAATAAAATGTTCATTTAGCGTATTAAAGATTTTGAGCAACATGTGTATTTTATAAAATATTATCATCATTATTGATTTCGGAACTCTTATTTTTAGGGTTCCGTACCTCAAAAGGAAAAAACGGAACCCTTTTTCTATAGAATATCGGAGTTATTAGTAGAATTATTGAATTTTTTAAATAATAAATTACAGTCAGAGATTGCTTGCCGATTAATTAGGGGTAATATATGATACTTTTTACAGAGGTTAAGGTAATCTTCAAACCGGTAGGGCACTTTCTGATTATAACATAAATACTTGATGAACCTTTTCTGGATGCTCTCTATACGATCAATGTACTTGTGATAACATGGATTCCAGATTTCAGATGCGTATTCCAAGTGGCTTCTTACAAAAGTACAATAAATAATTTTTAAAGTTTTGGCTTGAGTGAAGCACCTGGACAGCCGCATTATGAAACCTAATGCTTTAGATTCTTTAGCGACTATGGCATCAACATGAAATTCAAATCTAAGCTTAGAATCGTGATATACCCCCAGATCTCGGATGCAATTCGTTCTTGGTAGTACTTGATCACCTAAGATATACGATGAAGATACAATTGCGCGCTTACGAGAATATGTTAGAACTGAACATTTAGCAGGGTTAAGATCAAGCTTACTCCCACGACAATAAGCTTCCAGACGACGTAAATCATCCTAAAGTGCAATCGCGTCCACATGTGTTGATATTGTGGCATAGATTTTCATATCGTCAGCAAAACACAGCAACCCGGACGAAATCAAGCAAGAGTTGATGTCGTTTATTAAATATAGATAATGAAAAGTAATGGGCCGAGCAATGAACCCTGGGGGACTCCACTAGGGGCAGGCACCCAACCAGACATATAATTGCTTAATACTACTGCTTGGGACCTGTTCTCCAGATAAGAAGAAAACCATCTGAGTAAATCACCTCGTATTCCCATACCATATAACTTTGATAGTAAGATATCTGTACGCATCTAAGCCATCTGATTAATTTAAGCATTAGTACTGGCATATTCCCTGATGCTTTAAAAAAATCAATTGTAAAACCTATATTTAAAAAAGAAAATAGAGAATCCATGGAATTTTACAGGCTTATTTCGATTATTAGTGTTTTCTCCAAAATTTTTGAAAAGTATATATATAAAAATTAAATGCTTATTTAGAAAAACATAATATACTTGTTAACGAACAAAAAGGATTCAGAGAAAACCAAACTATAAATATGACTGTTTACGATTTCCTATATAAGGTTATAGTAAATGTCGATAGAACCAATCCCGTCTGCACCATATTCTGTGATATGACGCAGGCGTTTGATTACGTCAGGCATGATATTTTAATAAATAAGTTGGAAGCATACGGTATAAGAGGCAATGTTCTAAAATTAATAATAACATATCTTGATAACAGAAAACAGGTCACGGAGATATCTAGGATAAACGTTAAAACTAAATGTGAAGAAATATTTCATTCGCACGAACAAGTAGTCAAGTATGGAGTCTCCCAGGGTAGTGTGATGGGTCCCCCACTATTCATTGTATATATAAATGGTTTACCTAAAGACCGACCAGTTACACTCACTTTGCTGATGATAGCACTATCACAATTCAATGTAATACTAAAGATAGATACAATAACGACGTTAATAATTCTCTGACATCAATAATAAATTGGATGAATAATAATAATTTAAAAATTAATCTTAATAAAACTAACGTACACTCTGACTGATCTTAACGTCCAATACAATAATAGAATTATTACAGAAGTTGAGAACACTAAATTCCTTGGAGTGACGATTGACTAAAAGCTAAACTGGAAAGCACACATAGAAGAACTCAGTAAAAACATTAGTAATTCTTGTTACGCGCTGTTCAAACTAGTCCCAGTGTTTAACACTGAATTATTGCTCACGGCTTATCGCGGTTTGGTTTCTTCACATTTAAGATATGGGATCATTTTCTGGGGCAACTCAACTGACAAGGACATACCCTTTAAAGCCCAAAAAAGGTGCATCAGGACTATGTTTAAATTACAGTCAACTGAAAGTTGTAAGCGCTACTTTAAAAAATATAAAACATTAACTCTGCCTTGCCTTTACATTTTAGACATTGTCATGTTCGTAAAATCAAATGGACACTTATTTCCACGTCAATCAGAAGTGGTCGATCGCAACCATAGTAGACGCGATGACAGTATTCTCTGTCTACATAGATCGAAAACAGCATTAATGCACAGAGTGTTTTCTGTATGGCCCCTAAAATATTCAATAAACCCCCAAATAGTTGGAAGAAGCTTAATGTCCATCAATTAAAAAGAAATTAAAGATACTGCTAGAAGGGAAAGCATACTACAGTATTCTAGAATTCCTTAATGACAACATCTAATACCGTGTAATAACCAATATTATCAATACATCTTTGTCATAAAGCAACATATTATTGCTATGATGATCATTTTAATTGACATTTAATAATTGTGACGTAACTATGACCATATATTTAATTTATTTGTTTTCGAAATTGACATGTATTATTTTGTTTTTATTTAATCTAATACTTTATCCAATAATTTTTATTACTGAAATTTAAATATTTGTACGCCACTAAGGCCAAACTTGCATGCTCTGTATGTGTACTCATGTTTCTACAAATAAATAATCTTGAATCTGATAGCTGATAGCTTTACTGTAATCAGTATAAACGACATCAACCTGCTTGTCGTTATCCATTACGTCAGTAATAAAATCATTGAGCAGAATTAAGTTGGTGACGGTAGACCTTCCTTTCAAAAAACTATGTTGAAAGGAACTAAACGAATTTTTAAGAGCACTATACTCCTGGTTATAAATGACCCTTTCGAAGATTTTTGCCACAATGCAGAACTTGGATATCGGCCTATAGTTTACAATTTCGGTTTTCATAAAATGTGACGTTATAATATATTTTTGTCAATATCATGGCATGAATTCGAAAACGTTTGGTTAAAAAGATCGGAGTCCACCTATCCGTCATTTTAACCAAACCATTTCTTATAATGACTTAAATATCAAAATAGGGGCGGGGTGTGCAGCACTGCGCACTTTTACTACTAACTCTCAAAAAAAGACTAAGCGTTTAATAATCAACATCGATCTTTATTCATTTACCTAGGTTATCTGCCTTGTAAGAAAACAATTTTTTTTTATTATTATTATCTATTGTATTTCATGCTGGGGTGGTGCTGCTAAGACCATACTGAAGCCTCTGGAGGTCGCACACAGAGCTATTCTAAAAGTGGCTACGTTCAGACCTATGCTCTCCCCAACTACCGAACTATATCAATCATGTAGCGTACTTAATGTAAGGCAACAATATATTTTACATACAGTCCTTCTGCAGCACCGTCGAACACCATTCAAAAAAATCTCCAAACGCCGCAAAGACCTTATCTGCACAATTCCACCTACACGCTCAGCTTTTATAAAAAAGTTTGCTCTCTATCTTGGCCCATCACTCTACAATAAAATTAACGCAAAAATTCCGATTTACGGCTTAACAAACATAAATTGCAAAAATACTGTTCGCATCTTCCTTCGAAACCTAAACTACGACGAAACTGAAGAGTTCCTAAAAAAGTAATCGCTCTAATACATGCATGCATCACACACTACATAAATTAGCGAACACTCACCACCCTCTAACAATATACACACCACACCAAATCACTGAACATATATTTTTTCTGTCTTTCTGTTTTATTTATAAATTGTCTTTTCCAAAATTGCTATTTTTAGATTCTAAGTTATTTTTTCTTTTTTTGGTTGTTTAATAACCTAATTTTGTCTCTCATTTTATAGCTTGCTGAAATGATTACTATGCACATATTTCTTATATATATTTTTAACACGTGCTGTTATAAGTCAACCATTTATGACGGGGATCGGAACTGTTTCTCCTAAACACAGGTTATTTTGTAACCTATCTAGGAGAGCATTACGGCACCCACTAACTAGATAAAGAACTATGCTTGTGCTTTTTAGTGTTTATTACTTTGTCATGTAATCTAGTCTTAATTGAACAATAAATCTTTATCTTATTTTCTTTTTTTCTTATTAAAGCTAACGGTTTAGGAACTATTCAAAAAAATTGCAGCATCCTTAATGCGCACTTTTGCACAACATATGAGGGCAAGAGTGCGCATCACTCACAAATGTCACATTTGAAGCTTCCACGGCCTACGTATGCTGTGCATTTTTCGTGCCATTCGTTTTTGCAAGAAATACACTCGATCCAGTCTTCTATAATTGGTTCTCTATACACTTCTGAGCAACCTGGACATGCCCAATTTTTCTTCTTTGGTGCAATCGCTGACTTCTTAGGTTTATCAGTCTTAATCTTCTTAGGTAAACATTTTTCATTCTTCTTTTTAATGTCTTCTTTTGTGTAGATCTTGCACACCCCTACCCTAAAGCTAAAAATATATGTGATCAGATTTTGTTTTTAGATGTTTAAACATTTAATAATACAGTAATTATATATTCCTCTCTTTTCTAAATGTGATGTTTGTAAAAGTATCGATTTTTCAGAACATTTTTATTCGGTTAAACGGTAACATTTATTTTAAACACAACTCCAGCCGGCCTAAATTCTGGGCCGAGGCCTTTTGCAACTAATGAATCTGGAGGAATGTCGGAATTAAAATTTATAGTCTTGCTCGACTGCAACGCTCTTTCTTCGGTCCTGATTAGACCTAGGCTCCTTTTCTCTCGGTGTCTGTGGGTCCAACTGGGAAATATGCATGAGGATGGTGAGCACTACAGCTCAAAAATCCTCTCTTGCAGGAGTGATACGGTCTTTCTTGCCTGGAGGAATGTCGGAATTAAAATTTATAGTCTTGCTCGACTGCAACGCTCTTTCTTCGGTCCTGATTAGACCTAGGCTCCTTTTCTCTCGGTGTCTGTGGGTCCAACTGGGAAATATGCATGAGGATGGTGAGCACTACAGCTCAAAAATCCTCTCTTGCAGGAGTGATACGGTCTTTCTTGCCCTCAACCAGCGAGTAAAGAGAATAAGAGCCGTCCTCGTCCATTTGACTGATTTTAGAAGCCGGCGCCTTCCACTGTATCTCAGCTGTGTGTCTCATTAATCGACGCCGCACAATTAGTAAATATTTGACTACTTTGGTGGAGGCGTGAAGTTTTCTCCGTGTGTTTTTCCTTGTTGTGGCGATCGCAGCGTCTTCTGAGATGTATAAGAACACGTAACACGTATTGTAAAAAAAAATATTTATTATTTTCTTCCGCAATTGACACAATCATGAATGATACAACAACTGTTTGACGTTCGTCCGACGGTTGACATGACGTCATGAACGTGTCGACCGGTACGGATCACCCCCTTTTGCCTCTTTTTGGAGGAAGTACCCCTCCAATCAAAAATTCCCGACGTAAATAAAAAAGTTTGTTTCGGTCTTTCTTCTCAGAGTAGTCAGATAGGAAACGCCGAACTCCTATCCTATTTACAGATGAAACAATTTCATTTCATTTCATTCAAGCGATTCAACCCACGACATCCATCGCCATCATCGAAACTTTGTTTTTTTACGAATGAAGCAAGCATAGTTTTGCCATCTTACTGAGATAACATCAACATAACAGAAACACGTTATTCTTTCCACTACGCTACGTACAGCGAACTATACTTGGTACACACGGCTACATATCAAGCTACACATTTCCAGTATAAGCTGACCTCTCATTGTACGGAAATCCTATACAATGCAAGATCAGAGAAATGTATATAGCTTGATATGTAGCCCTAGTGTGTACAGTAGCCCGCACGTCAGTGGTAACTAAACTAAGCTGGCCTCAGACATGGACGTAATATATTACCTCCATGGCCTTGCATTCTATTGAAATTCCGTACTACGTTAGGCCAGCTCAAGGCTCAAAGTTCAACTGTTACCACTGACTTGCGGTCGACTGTACATTGACTTTCGGCATTGCTCTATCAGGTACAAGACTTAGGCTGGCCACATACATACAGAATTCCGAATCGATATTTCGAAACGGAAATGTATGTGGCCGGCCTAAAGAAATTACATTCAACTATCGATCGTGTCAAGTTAATTCAAGCAAGGTTTTACAAGATCGATCGTTCGTGGGAATTGTGTCACCCGATAGCAAGATTAGATAGCATAAAATCCATCCTTTTTTATTGTTTTTTATTTACCAGTAAAATAGCGGATACGTGAAAAAAAATGAAATTTGTTTAGAGAACCTAACTTAGTTTTCCACCACACGGCCACCCTAAACTTAAAGTACAGTTCGCATCAAATAACTTTGCCGCTCTGAAGTTAGGTTGCGCATGCGCACTATTGTTTTCTAGGTAAGATTGACTACTGCGCAGTCATTTGTAGTCTACTTCAGAGCGGCAAAGTTATTTGACGCGAACTGTACATGCAGAAAAAACAATCATGATCATTCATTTTATAAACGCTACAAGGTGCGACTGGCGTGCAAATTCGAAATAACGCCGCCATCTTGAGACACTTTACAGAGATGTTTTGGTAAAATTAGAGCAAAAAGTTCTTCGGATTTTTCAACCTTGTTATGAAAACCATTTTTTTTAAAGGTTATCTTATCATTAAGCTATCTTTATGAAATTTCCCCAGTCGAACTATTAATAATTAAGGTACTTTTTGAAGCTATATGCACGTACTCGGTAGTACATTTATTTTTTAAATCTGGGCTTAGAAAGTTTCGCTAAAGTTTTATAAAAAGTTAGCCACACTGAACGTAAATAAGAACATAATCTTGTGAATAAAATTTCTTGAAAATGATTAATTTAGAGAAATTTTCTGAACTGTGGAGAATATCCCAACTTTTATTTTTTTAATGATAGGTGATCACTTCTACTTTACCCCATTTGCCTTTGGACCACTACGTTTGAGACACCATGTATAGCCTAAGCTTTCGATAAGGTTGGCACGAAAGCATGGAGCTACAGTACGAGTACTCGTACATTAAGCAGAATATATAAATGGTTTGGTAACATCTTTAAATTGCGAAAGCTTTTTTCGTCGAGGCCTTTTCCAAAATTATGAAAATGAATTCAATAACTAAAGGAGTACCTCAAGGGTGTGTTTTAGGTCTGGTCCTGTAATTATTTAACACCCATGATTAACTATCCATAGAAGAACCTTTTTAGTATTTAGAAACTTATAATCTTATTGCATACTTACAAAAGTACTAACAGCTAATTCTGTAGGAAAGCGAAAGTAAAATGATAAGATGGGAGGCACGCGGTCACAGATTAGTATGCGTTCAATAAACATTTTCGGCTTAACATAATCAATTAATAATTATTTCTTATTTATTTTAATAATCAGATTAATATAAACAATCGGCGTATACTTGATTGCATAATCACGTGGCTATAAAAAAAACGTTGTTACCTTGACCATCAAGCATTGACGACACTACAGAAATGAGATGCATTTGATAAGTAGACCCCGCAAAATTGATTGCACGCAAGTTATTAAAGTTTTTTAGGTAAATCAACTATTGATTATTTGATAATCATTTTGGTTTTATTTGAGAGTTTTAATAGAAGTATATATTTTTGTTTAAATACGTTATTTATTGCACAATTCTCCAAATTGCGCTTACTTGTATTTCTTTCTTTTACTTAAAGGTCAACTGATTGCATAATCAGCTTATACTCTTCGCAATGCTGGGTCACAGCCCTCCTCTCCGTGAGAGGGAGAGGTTGGCTGGTAGAAAATGCCTAAGGTAGATAGATAGATAAAATACGAGCATAGATAAACCATTTATTTAGTGCTCGCATAAGTAATAGAAAAGCACAAGGCATTAAGTGCGTCTGTGTACATTTTATGTGCTTGAAGTATAAATGAATAAGGATTCAGAGTAAACAATTTTAATTAATGGTTGTGGTTTGTGGTTTGTTGTATTTTAATTAATTGTCTTTGGTGGTTAGATAACTTTGAATCGTACAATAATTATAAATAGATATACCTACATAAGGAAAAAAAGGGAAAATGAAATTCATAAAATAACATTTGAGTCAGTGTTTTTTTACTTGTTACTTGTTAGGTACCTACCACATAGATAAATATAAATAAGTACCCAACACATACAACACAGAACATAAGACAACAAGAGAGAAAGAACAATCTATGGTAACATGAATGAGTGCAGGTCCCGAAGCCTACATGAATCTTAAATTATGGCAAAGACATTATCAATGAATTGTGCATAATCAAATTTTCTTGATTGATAATGTTGACGCAATCCTTGCGGTTTCCAATACGTTTCATACTCAACGTTGCAGCTATCCCTAAACTCCTAACTATAGGCGTCTCAACACAGCTTTTTTAGAGATAGTTTAGTGATCGAATGATGTACCTGCAATCTATGCAAATAAAATTCACTTTACTTTACTTTACTATGTTATTATTATTTAGCAAGAAAGATGTGCGTACGTGCGCACGAGCACGTTGTGTCGTTTCAATTTATAAATTATTATAAATCGACAAAACTGGGTCAATATCAGGATCGTTACTCGAAGCGATGTCACTGATGTAAGTGACTTCTGTTATTCCGTTGACATTTGACACTAAAGCGCGAGTACAATTTACTTCTATAAATTTCGGGTTTCCTAAAAACTTGGCGCCGTTAAATCATGACGGCCGACTAATAAAGAGCGTTTTTTGGCACCGTAATGTCAAAACACTGGTAAACATTTGGATTGCATGGCAGCCGTCATATTGCGGCCTTTATGTAAAGGTTAGATTTTAAGTTAACCTAAGCTTAAGAGTGTAAAGCGGCATATCCCAGTAGTACCTCAAATGATCAACTTTTCGAGGGAATACAATTTCAGTGTAACTGAGACTTGGTTGAGTTGATGCTACTTGTGTGTCGTCGTGTACCCAGAGATCCAAGAAGAAACAAAATCAAGTTAGAGTAATTGCAACTTCAAAGTTAATACAATTATTTCGTTACTTTATCCAGTATTTTGGACGGAAAGAAGGACCATATTTATTTGAATCAGAGATTTATGACTACATTTCGGGTTTTATCGAAAACAAACGTATCTTCGGGTGAAGAATTACCAAAATCCGTGAAATCAATTTGTAAATATTAACAAAGACACCAAAATTCAACTTAAAACAACCTATTTTAAACTTAACTGCCTCAAGTTGAAATTCAAAATGCACTGTGTTATGTAAAGCTACTGTTGTCAAACTTATATGTTATCGTACGGTCAATGTCGGAAGTCAGATGGTAAGTCATCGCCGGCATTTCAAGCATCTTAAAAAGAGATAAAAAGTTGGAGACAGCTACACGTGGCAATGATTCGCAAGTCGTTGCTATCGCACGCGTACTTTATTATCTTTGAGTTATCGGAGATGAGAAATGTTTTTATGACCCATATATTATTTGTTCCGGGTTAGTGTTTATGTATAATGCAATGGCTACACTAGGAGACATGTTTCAGGGCATAGTTACGGCATAAGCTGAAATAATCAATATGCTAACAAGTACCAAGGATAAAAATTCAGATAGTCCAAAAATTTTGTCACGAATTTCTATTATAACTCCGGACGAGGCTTTAGAAAGATTAGGTAAACAGGAGATATTATTCAAATGCAAAAGTTTATAAATCGCGTGTTAGTGTTTCCATTGTAGAACGATGTAGAAAACCTCATCATTAGGGGAGAGATACGAAATCATTCAGATCATGAACATCTAATCATATTATTATTTCTGAAACTTTTCCTTTCATAAAAATAAATTCCCAAAATTAATAGGTAGTCCGCTATCATTTCATTATCTTCCCAATATTTTGCCAGTGAACGATGCATTGTTTTTCGATTACCGATTGCTCAGACTAATTAAACGCAGCAAAAATATCCCACTGGAGATAACTTGCACTGATAACGTATCGTGGCTCATGACCCGCGATCAGCTGTTGCTATGCGGAAAAGACTAATGTGATTTCGTAGACATGGTAGCTCCAAAAAAAAACCCGAAACCATAATTCTCATTTTTCGTATCATATCTTACTAAAGTTGCTCAAAAAAGTTCGTCTTGCCTCAATAATCAAGCAAATAAAGTCGGAAGGTGGCCGTTGGAGACATCTACATGGTTCTTATCTACAACAAACCCTGAGTTGGAATCATATTGTTCCTTGTAGATAGAGAAAAAATGTTCGCTCTCTCTCTTCTCTTTTTCAATCCAAGATATAAACGCGCACTCCGTTTTTCTGAACTCAATATACTTAAGTTTAATTGAAACTAATGAAGTCAATTTTGCTAACCATTTCCGGCGGAGAATTCTGATCGCATTTCAATGGTGCCCGTAGTCAGTATATGTCTATGTAGTTTGCTGTCTGTCGGTACAAACATGATAACTATGTTCAGCAGCGATCGTCGCATTATGTATTAAGCTAATCGTACTCCTATTAATCTCACTATCACCGCACATATTCAAAGTCAAAGTCAAATCATTTATTTCAAACGTATAAGGCACTTTTGAACGTCAAAAATGTACAAAAAAAATTAATTGATTCTAGTTGCCCCTTCCAAAAGGTAGTTTTCGTATGGAGAAGAATGGGCAAGAAACTCCACCGTTACTCTTTTAAAATGTTTTACAATATTTTGTATAAGTACATTAGTTATATAATTATATGTGAGGACGATGCACCTAGAATAAAATTATTATACCACAATAGGTAAAAAGAATTGCCAATAATAGCTTATCACCAGGTCAGGAGTCGGCTTAATTAAGGTGAATATCGAAATGTGCAGTAATCAGCTATGTGACCTTTGTCACGTGTCTAGCAATATGCACTGGCTCATAGCTTATACGGAGAGCTTCGTGTGGAAAGGCTACGTCAAGGAGTATCTTTGAATCAAACTTGTTTGTGAACTTCATTTATCCCCATTATATAGCCTTTGACTTGTTCAAAGGAACTGTTACCTAAAAGGAGAGTTTCTGACTTTTTACTCTTGGTGTAAGAGTAGATGCTGATGATAGATAGGATCAGTGATGGGCGTAACTAGTTATTTATGTATTCTAATTAATAATTGAATTACATAATAATTTAATTAAAATGTAATCTAATTACATCATATTCAATTACATTGTAATTAGATTACTTTGGATGTGCTATGAAATTCATTACAATGTATTTAATTACAAAATAATTTGATTACAATGTAACCTAATTACTTAGTATTCAATTATATTGTAAATACCTACCTATAATTACTTTGAATATGAAATTTTGAATGCTTGCATTGCATGGGCTTGCGACCCGTACGGCGTCATCGGGAAGTAGTAGGGATAATGTGCGGGGGTGCGGAGAGGTTCTATGCATTATGCTCGTGCGCCGCCGCTCCTAGCCATTCTATACAATACAACATTCTATACGATACAAGTTCGGATTCAGACAACCAGAGCAGTGAGCCACGATCCAAAGCAGAACTTATAGTCACTCATTTTTTGGCAGAAGACAGCAGAGAACTTCTAATATTAAATAATCATAAGGAAATGAAGGAAATATTTTTAAAATTTAATACCCCTCTACCTTCTTCTGCGCCTGTGGAACGTATGACATGTTTTCGTACGCGACAATGATCAATTGTCCGAAAGCAAACCGTCTGTCCGACGAAATTTTTGAAAAAAGAGTGATTTTAAAGGTTAATTTAAATTATAAATCAGAAAACTAATTTTTTATAAACCAAAGGTGAAAATTATAACTAATATATGATTTAAAACTATAATGATTGACAGAAGACTACATTTTTTTTGTATAATTATGTGTTTTATTTTCGTATTTGTCAAAAATGCATTAAATAGGGCATTTTTTGTAAAATGCAGGTGTCCCATTACGGCCATTACGGCATTACTACTTTACTAGTATAAATGTGTAATTACATTTTATCAGATTACTTATTTAATCTGTTATAATGTAATTAGATTAACTTGTAATTAAATTACTTTGTATTTAATTACAGTAAGTACTCATTGCAATTAGTTACATAAGTAATCTGTTTCAAAGTATTTTAATTACTAATTACTATGTAACTGTAATTTGTAATTATTAATCTAATTACTTTTTGCCCATCACTGGATAGGATATATTTAAAAAGGGGCCTTGCCGTGCCATTTGATATAATATATCTATTTAACAACGAGAAAACCTTAGTGCAACCAACCGCCAAAGGAAGGTTATCTTGAAGTTGGACACGTGGTACTGACTCCTGAACATGACGCATCATCAGGATCGTGAACTAGTCAAAGCAGGCAGATACAACATGCTGCGGCTGTTATCATAAGTGATACGAATTCTTTCAATGGTGAGAAGAGAGAAAACGCTGCGTTATTTGTTATAAGATTGGTATTTTTGTTTCGAATTCTCGATTTGTGGGCCCTGTGGATGCACTAGCGCGTGCGTTGCTGTGCTGTTCCTACATAACAGTAACACCTATAAAGCATAGAACGTCATTGACAGGTAGTAGATTTGTTAGGACGGGTATTTCAGTAATTGTCGGTCCCGTTGTTGCAAAATGTACTAATTACATATTTGTGCAACTACTTAGTTGTGCAACTCTCTTGTTGATCAGTGTAATTATATAAAACGCGGGCAAACTCTCCGCCACCGAGAGTAATGGCTTACTTTCAAAATAAGTTCGTAATTAATCATAATTATTAGTTAACGCTTTCCCTGTCCCATGAACCACTTAAGGTTCAGGCTGATTATTTATCTTTGTGTCTACTTTGTGGACAGTGAAAATGCTAATACCACGATTACACCAGTTTAGAAAATAGAAGATCAACTAGCACGTCCTAACGTAGCACGTAGCAGTATCCCGGGTACATAACTATGACTTACCTGTACATCAATATTATCGTTGTTATCATAAAAAGAGGTATCAAACTGCGATAATCTATTCTAAAAAACTCACTCCTAATCACGGTTGAACGACCTGAAATAAATCTTTATGCAGGTAACGTTTTTCTTCAAGGACATTGTACATATGTATATAAAAAGTGTCTAAGGATCAAGTACATTTTTAACTATAAAAAATTATACAATTAATATTTACCAAATCTAGTTTTCCAGACTGGCTTCTTACATTAATTCCTATGTTTAAGTTAACAACTTATCCCAATATTTTTTTTTAAATTAAATTAAAAATTAATGCCGTTTTTCAAATTGTGGGAAATTAGCCTAAGTTAGTGTCGTCAATTAAATGAAAAAAAAAAGGATAAAATGAGGACTTTTTATTTCTTATTTTAAGATTTAAAAAAAAACAGTTTTTCCACCATTGACACGAATCACACAATTACAGCGATGTGGCATGCTTAAAATCAGTTCATCAAAATCTCTTTAAGGAATGACCGCCCACGTTCTTTCTACTAAGTCAAAAAGTTGTTGTGGGATATGCACGGCATCCATACTCGGCAAAGCTCTTCTTTGGAGCATATCCATGCGTGCTCAATTGGGTTGGGGTCTGGCGATTGAGCAGGCCACGGCAGAACGTTGATGCGAGCATCGGCGAGTGAGTGTTACGACTCTAGCAGTGTGTGGACGTGCATTTTCGCGCATTAGTCTAAACGAATCACCCAACCGGCTTCGAAAAAGGATAATCACGTCTGAAACAATCCTCTCCGCATAAATCTGAGCATTGGTTGCCCTTGATCCACATGAGATCGGTTCTTCCACCGATCCAAAGACCGGCCCAAACCATTATTGTTCCCCCTCCATATGAATGAACTTCCTGACAAAATTTTAAACGTTCTTGACGTCCAGAGGTCATCCAAACTCGATTACGTCTTGTATCTCATACCGAAACGAGATTCATCGGAAAATCAAACACAACGCCAGTCTTCTTCCTCCCAATGTCTGTGTTCGCGAGCCTATTGTAAACGGGCCCAACGATTGCGGGGTGCTAATGTGCTATAGGTGGCACTCTCAGCGGCCTCTTCGGGAACGCAGACCCACTTCACGTAAACGATTTCGGATGTTTTGGTCCCTTATCAGCAAGCCTGAAGAGCTGAAGCCTCGTAGCCAGCATCATGGCGGTCATGGTACGATTCCGTCAAGCAAACTCAAACTCAAACTCGAACTCAAAGCATTTATTTCAATTAAACCATTTACAGGCACTTTTGAATTGTCAAGGGGTCAGTCAGTCAGAAATATGAAGCTAGTTGCCCATTCCAAAGCGTAGGTTCCTATGGAGAAGAACGGGCAAGAAACTCCACGGACACTCTTTTAAATCATGATGTTGTTACAAAATATTGGTTACATAATTCATGTTGAAATTATACATGTGAGACCAATGTAGAAAGACGTGCACGTAAAAAGCGTCCGTTATAAAAAGATAAAAACAATTCAAAAATTAAAATAAGCCGTGGCAGATAAGAGATGACCAGTCCCTACTGACGGCGCCCGTTCACGAACATGACGCATGGATCAGCACCGTTTAGCTCAACCATTTTGAAGGGAACTTAACGATCCAACACACACGCCACCACCAGCGAGACATTTGAGTGAGCATGACATACTCTCAGCCGCCAGGGCACATTCAAGTCAATGAAAGACGTACTCAGTAAATGGTAGCTTCATAGAAGGTACATGGTCACAGTGCTCACACATGTGCTATGCAATTATATAATACTACGAGATTGAAGTTATACAATTCAAAGATAATTTATGCAATCTTCAGCAGCTCCGACAATATTTTCGAATGCTAAAATTAAATTAGTTTATGCGCCCTTGTGGAGCTGGACCAGCGTTGAGCCAAGCATTTTTGTCACCTATATAATCCCCCAGCTTATAATATGCTTGGTAGCATAGTGTGCGTTTTATACAAGATTTAAATTTAGTTTCATTTAGTTGTAGTATGTGGGGAGGTATTTTATTATAACATTTTAAACAGTACCCCATGAAAGATGAGTCTACTTTCGCCAGTCTGAAACCCGGTTGAACTAATTGATCCCTATTTCTAGTACTATAATTGTGTCTTTCACCTCTTTTACTGAAAAGATTAAGATTTTTCCTGACGTACATGATGTTTTCATATATATATTGACAAGGTACCGTCATGATGTTAATGTTTTTAAACAGTTCCCTTAGAGAATCGCGCCTGCGGAGGCAATATATTGCTCTAATGGCTCTTTTCTGCAGAATAAAAATAGAGTCGATATCTGCAGCCCGTCCCCATAGTAAAATACCGTAAGACATGATACTATGAAAGTAACCGAAATAAACTAGCCTTGCGGTATCTATATCAGTAAATTGACGGATTTTTCTTACAGCATATGCTGCTGAACTTAGCCGTCCTGCAAGAGATGTTAAATGCGGACCCCATTGCAGCCTTGAGTCGAGCGTGATCCCCAGGAAAACAGTTTTATCAACGAATTCTAGTTTCTCCCTATTCAATACTATATCACAATCACTACTTTTAACATTCGGTAAAGCAAATCTTATGCATTTCGTTTTTTTCCCATTTAATACTAAATTATTTGCAGTAAACCAATTTTGGACCTGCAGTAGGGCGTTATTTACGTCGTCAAGATTTGATGCACGTCTATTTATCTTAAAAATTAGGGAAGTATCGTCAGCAAATAACACCATTTGTGGTTGGTTTTTTAATAAATGGGGTAGATCATTAATATAAACTAAAAAGAGGAAAGGACCCAAAATCGAGCCTTGTGGAACACCCATTTTTACTTTTAGACCCAGTGAATTGACACCATTAATTTGGACTTGCTGTTGTCTATCATTTAAATAAGATTTTACTAAACTGAGCGCAAGTTTACCTAGTCCGTAATGCTCAAGTTTCAAGAGTAAGGTTTCATGATTTACGCAGTCAAATGCCTTCGAGAGGTCGCAAAAGATTCCAATGGCATCTTGAGCCTCCTCCCACGCTGTAAATATGTGTTTTAATAAGGTGACACCGGCGTCAGTCGTACAACGTCCTTTAGTGAAACCATATTGCTGATCGTGTAAGATTTGGTTGGTGTTAAAATGATTAAGCATTTGATTGAGCATTACCTTTTCGAATACTTTGCTGAATACCGGCAGCACGGATACTGGTCTATAATTGTTGGGGTCTTTACTGTCCCCAGATTTAAAAAGTGGTATAACCTTACTGTATTTCATTAAATCCGGGAAGACTCCTTGATCCACACACAAATTAAATATTAAAGCTAAGTATGGTGCTATAGTCTCCATTATGGATGTACAAACTTTGATAGATAATCCCCATAGATCTTCGGTCAATTTGATTTTAATTTGCCGAAAAGCTTTAATAACTATCATAGGATTTATATGTTTAAATTGAAATTCAACCGGACAGCTTGGGACATTCGCTCTTAATAAATGAATTGAGACATCGGGTGAAGAATTTATAGTTTCCGTAGTTTTAGATGGTATATTAGTAAAGAAATGTACAAATTCTTGAGCTACTTCTAAGTTAGAGCTTATTGCACCACGTGAAGTCTCCAATGTGTAATCAGTGTTTCGTACTTTTTTCCTGTTCGTTTCATTATTTATAACTTTCCAAACTGTTTTTATTTTATCTTCTGCTGATTTGATCTTATTGCTAATGTACAAGGCTTTAGCTATCTTGCAGGTATTTCTAAAAATTTTGGAATATGTAGCAACATACTTGTTGAAAGTTTCAGTGTTAATGTAAGGCTTAAGGCCATACAGCTCGAAAAGCCATTCCCTACTTATCCTAATACCTCTAGTTGCCCAGTCACTAAATATAAAATTAGGGCAAATATATTAGGTTGGGGAAAAAGTCTTTTCGCATTATAGTATGTATGAACTTGTAATAAAATCTCTTTGGCTATACTATGTGTATCTGGCTGGTTTTGGTATCATTGAAAGTTTAAATTTTAAAGAACATAATTCCAAATTCAAATTAGGAAAATGTGTGATTTTTATTTGTTTTTCGTACTGTCAAGATGAGTGAATCTAATGAAGAAATTCGATACATTTTAAAATTTTACTACAAAAAAGGTAAAAATGCAACGCAAGCCGCGAAAAAAATTTGCGATGTTTATGGACCTAGTGCAGTGTCTGTGAGAGTAGCACAAATTTGGTTTAAGCGTTTTCAATCCGGAAATTTTGATGTCAAAGATGCACGTCGCTCTGGTCGCCCTATTACGGATAAAATGGATGCCATTTTTGAAAAAGTGGAGCAAGATCGGCATATTAGTAGTTACGACGTAGCTGAAGAACTGGGAATTGACCACAAAACAGTTTTGGCGCATTTGAAAAAAACTGGGTACACAAAAAAGCTCGATATTTGGGTACCTCACGAGCTCACTGAAAGAAACCTAATGAACCGTGTACTCATTTGTGATTCTTTATTACGACGTAATGAAACCGAACCATTTTTGAAGAAGCTGATAACTGGTGATGAAAAGTGGATCACGTACGACAAGAACGTGCGAAAAAGGTCGTGGTCAAAGGCCGGTCAGGCTTCACAGACTGTGGCAAAACCCGGGTTAACTCGCAACAAGGTGATGCTGTGTGTGTGGTGGGATTGGAAGGGCATTATTCATTATGAGCTGTTACCACCAGGCAGGACCATCGATTCTGAACTCTACTGCGAACAACTGATGAGATTAAAGCAAGAAGTTGAGAGAAAGCGGCCGGAATTAATCAACAGAAGGGGTGTGGTTTTTCATCATGATAACGCTAGACCTCACACATCTTTAGCCACTCAGCAAAAATTAAGAGAGTTTGGCTGGGAGGTGTTAATGCATCCGCCGTATAGTCCTGACCTTGCACCTTCAGATTTCCACCTGTTTCGGTCTCTTCAGAATTCTTTAGGCAGTGTCAGGTTAACATCACGGGAGGACTGCCAAAACCACTTGTCGCGGTATTTTGATCAGAAGTCCCAAAATTTCTATAGCAATGGGATCATGTCCCTACCTACAAGATGGCAAAAAGTTATCGAACAAAATGGTACCTACATACTTTAGTTAAATGTAAACATACTATGTTAAAAAATGTTTTGAATTTTCTTAAAAAATACGAAGAAACTTTTTCCCCAACCTATTACTTTGTTTTCTTTTCAAAAGTTTTATTGAATTCAGTGTGCACTACTGAAAAGAAATCCTCATACAATTTATTTGCATCGAGCAGTATTTTAGATGTACCGGTCCTGTCTGAGAGTGGTGATGCGAGATCGTCCTCCATGTTGCTCGGCCACGCTGCCCGTGATAAGATAGCGGGTCCCGAGGCGCCTTCGACGCTCTGTGTAGCGCCAAGAGCGACAGTACGTTGCCTGGAACCAGCTTGCAACATTCCGACGGCTCTCATCATCTCTTCTCGTGTAAATGATGTCGTCGCTCCATATCGATGCAATTTTTTCAGTTCCGATGCAGAAATTGTAATGGTTTCGTAAAAATGCTATTACACACTTTTATAGGAATCCTGATTTACAGTTAATTTTATATTTTTAATCAAAATTTAAAGAAAATTATTTATTCAAATAGTGAAATTCACTAAAAAGAATCAATAACGGCGGCAATAATCCTCAATTGCGGCGATACTCTAAAACGTACTGGATCCCGAGACACTTTTAATGTGTGTATTGTACGTGTAATTTATGTTTGAGTTTAAATAATAATGTGAAAAGATCTTAGAAGTCTTCAATGTTTATAGTATTTAGATTTAGATGAAGCTAAGCAGAATATGTGACGTAAGAATCTGCTGCAAAATGTGTTCAGGCTCATATCGGTGACCAGATGCACCTTTTATTTTTTTTCTGTTTTACGTTTGTTGGTTATAGTGTTGAGTACGAAGGCTTTCTATCCAATAACACATAAAACATCCGCCATCATTCTCTTACGTTTATCCCAATTTATTTGTGGTCGGCGCAGCATGACTTCTTCTTGCATTACTTCTCTATGTCGTCATCTCAATAAGTCTTTCTGACCATACGAGTATCATCTTCCACACAGTCCATCCATCGTTTCTTTGGTCTTCCCCTACTCTTAGAGCCATCCACATTCATAATTAAAACTTCTCCCACGACATTATCCTTATTCCTTCGCATCACATACCATGAGAACTGAATTCCTCACAACTTTTCAGTCATCGGTGCCACTTTCGGACTTACTCTTATAAATTTAATTAAAGGAATGAGTATATATCGTTTGTCCCAAAGTTTACCCCACAGTTAATATTGAAATTCAGAAAAAGTTTTGCTGCGTTGAGTTTGGCAGCCTCTCTCTACAGCTCGATGTGCAGCAGCATATTTACTTCCGAGTACTGTAACTTAACGTTGCGCACTTAAATCTCAATGTTCGTGTCCTTCGGCCCTTGGAAAAACCAAAAGATAATGTAAATTGGGACATGGTCTTCCTACCCAGGGAATAGCAACAATTTGTTCATGTTAGAATAAAACAAAGCCGTGTTCAATGGCTCATTAGTACAGTTAATGATGAACTAAACGAGTTTTGTACGCCGTACGGCCTTGTGTGCACTATCAATAGTGCAGTGTCGACTCGAACATTAAGCGTGGAGTCAGCGTGATTAGTAACGTATCGATGTACTGACAACTTCATACTTATTTTTAACATCACGCTGAAACTACTACAAATGGTGCACACTTTGACTTTCTGAAAAAGTAAAATGGACTTGTAGTTTTTGAACGTCAAGAATTCGTTATTATCTAGGTTCTTATGTAGTGTATGCGTATCTAAGAATACAATATTGTTATTTACATTGCACAAAATATGTCAGTTCTTTCAAATTAATTTACCCCGCGGCGTGATCCGTATCAGTAGGGTGTGGGGAAGTGTATTCGTCCTGTTATCAGCTGTGAAACATGACTCATAGTCGTATTTAATTTCTACGAGTACAGGTAGCGTTGCCTTATCTTCTGAAATCTCGTTCCGAGTACAGACTTATCCCCAAACTTAAACTACTAATCTGTGCTTGAACAATGAGAAACAATTCTATGTGATATTATAAACGCACTTGCCTATGTTCAATAATATGATTAGCAGCAGCCACTGCTGGTAAATCGAGGCAGTATTCACCCACAAACGCCAATGGTAGCTATTTGGGGTATATTTATTAACGTTGAATAAAATTAAGAGACGTAAACGTCAAAAATGTATGGTAGTCGCAAATTATTACATAACTTTATAAATAATCACGAGTTTTTGTGAGGCCTATGTTAAGCAGTAGGCGTTTATAGGGAAATGCCAAAAAAAACTCACTAAAGTTCGAATTACTCGCAGAAGTTTTTTCACCTGAAATGATCCCACGTTCTTATTTCCATATACCTACTTGCACGTGGAAGCTCGCTGGCTTGTTGCTAGTGGGTAGTATCGCAACATTTCTACCCACAAACACGTTGTAGACAGTTGCGTAACGACAGCTTCCAACAGATTTATCTCACAAACGGCAAAAACAATGGACGACCTTACGTAATACACGTGCTAATAATTTGTAAGGACTTAGGTAAGTGCATGTTTAATTAGCAAGTGCAGCTTTATCTCTGAAGCTCTGGCCGTACGGAACGCGGGATGCACCTCAAGCATCGTTTATTTTGATGATCAGGAAGCACTAGCGGAACAAGGGGGGGCGGCAGGTGCCGTCCGCCCGGGGCCCCGATTCTGGGGGCCCAAAGCTCGAGATTTTTTTTAAATCAAATCCCAAACATGACCAAAATATGTCCAGTATAATAAATAATAGACAGTTTGTACTTGGTATGCGTAAGTAGCCCCTACGCATACTCTTAAAATAAGAGTAGCTAAAATTATCGAGCTCACTTCACTTCGCTCTTGCATCCTACATTTTCAAACTTCTCTATATAAGTTGACAAAGTAATTCCTATTTCTGTATAAATGTTCAAAAGAAATAGAGTAATGTTAAAAAGAATAGAGCATTACACTCTAGCTTTTCTGTTGTCGACAAGATATCTGCTATTTCTGTATCAATAGTCAAAAGAAAACCTAACCTTTTCAAGACTAAATATTTCGACGTTCATTCCTGGGCCTCATTTCAAAGTCAAAGTCAAATAATTTATTTCAAATAGGCACAAAAAAGGCACTTTAAAACATCAAAATTTACAAACAAAAAAAATGATTCTAGTTTAGTTTTAGTTTCGCCGCCCCGGGCCTCCGACAGGCTTAGCACGCCACTGTTAGGAAGTCGCGCGACTGTTTGCGCCAATTTGAACACCTCCAACCTACAATCAAAGATAGTTGACTCGCTCGTTGATTCGCTTCAGTTTGCGTAGAGCTTAAGGCTTTCCAAATGGCAACTGCTGTAATTAAGTTGGAAGTCTATCATAGTGTGGAGTAAATCAGTAATCTAATATAAAAAACTGATTTTTCACATGCCTGTTTTAAACTAACATCTCTATAATTGAATAAAAATAACTATATATACAAAAGACTATATAATACAAAAGATCTCACCGTCTTAGTATTGCAACCGATAAGTTAAAGGATAATGTAACCAAAACAGACGTACAATGTTATTTTTACATCGCCCTTAACCGGTGCGCAGCGGTGGTGGCAAAACAACGTATCAAATGGGTCAAATAACAACCTACATAATATCTATTTATAAAATTCCACTATTTCAAGTAAACAAAGGGACTGTTCTACTATTATAAGTAATAGTAGTACAGTCCCTTTGTTTACTTGAAATAGTGGAATTTATCACCTATCAGGTAATTCTATTCTGCCACAGGTTTTCAGGCAAAAAATATTTTAGGTATATGCTTATTTCTACATAATTTTTACCTACCTCCCTACCTACTGCTAGCTACCTCTGGTTTTTTAACCAACTGCGCGACAGCAAAGACAAGGTTTTATTTGACCGAGCGAGCGAAGCGTCTTTGCCTCAAATCTGGCAAAATTGCTTTCGTGTGTCAGTTTGCACGTACTCCTGTACAAGTCGTATTTTACAACCGATCTGGACGAAACTTCGCTTGGCAATATTTTGTTTTTTTTTTTTGTCGTCGTGAGTTTTTGATTAGAGGGGTACTTCCTCCAAAACGCTGCTGGATATCTCCGCCTTATGAGATCCGATTTCGATGTTTCTTTTTTATTTGAAAGGTGGTAATTTTAAGTTGGTCACAAAAAAAATTGGTGATGATCTGATGAGGATCTTCGGCATGTTGAGCAGAATAGCTCCTCAAAATGCAGTAAATTGCTCACTATTTAATAAAACCTATTAATGTTTCTAGTTTTTAGGGTAGTCAACAAGGAACGTGTATAGAACGTGTATAGTTTCGCCATGTCCGTCTGTCTGTCTATCCGCGGCTTAGCTCAGAGAATCTTAGTAGTAGAAAGCTGTAATTTGGCATGGGCCTATACATATATGAATGCCGACAAAGTGGTAAAATGGTAAAATAAAATCGTGATAAATATTTTTTTTGTGTACTGGTCGTGTCGTGTGGGTGTGTGAAAACTGTTTTTTTCTATTCAGGGATCCGTTTGCGAAATATTAGGCTTTAAAGTGCAATTTTTTGTGAGTCTAGTGTGTGTGCCCCCTGCCAGCTAAATGGTTGTTTTTGGGATACGTGAAAAATCACGGCAGTAGAATATATAACGAATTTAAAAGGAAAACTATCACAGCTAAGAACATGTTTTAAAACTACAATGTTAAAGTTTGTTCTTGGGATAAATTCATCCTAACTACAGAACTCTTCATTGTGCGTGGTCCACGCACTTGGCCGGTTAAAAAAAAAAAAAATTGATGTAGGTATTGAACGATGTCATGTTTTTTTATTGTTGTGTGTCATCGTCGTCAAATCATAGAAGAGCGTTGGTAGCATACAATATTTTCAAACGCTAAAACTACAAGCTATCGTTCATGGTTTGTCCCCGTAGGTCTGCTTCCTAAACACGAAATCCGAAGACTCGGCCGAAGTCTACGGAGATAAGATTAGTTTGGGGCCCGATCTAAGAATGAATGGTAGTGTTCAGGGTCTGATAGAGCCGGAAGGTAGCTATAGGAACTCGTCAACCAAACAAGTTAGAACCATCGTTTTTTGACTCACTGGACTATGTATAGACAAGTGCTTTTACACTAGGTGCTGTCCGTAGTCCAGGGCCTCATGATGGATCTGGAAGGTCACTATAGGAACACCTTAACTAGGCAAGATAGCCCCGTTGTGTTTAGGCCATTTCGATTTATTTTGACAAGTTGGTACGTTAGCCCAAGGTGTAGTCTAGAGTCTGATGATAGTGCCGGAAGGTGGCCACAGGAACACCTCAATTTTACACGGTAGTCCTGTTGTGTTGGACTCGTTGGATTTGTCTTGAAAAGTAGGTATCTTACAAGTTAAGGTAATAGAACACATTTTTATCAAATTCTAATGCTAGAATAAAATATAAGTAAAATACTTTGTTAAAACAAGCTTCTATTAAACTAAAACGTACTAAATAAAACTTACGTAAACATAAAACTTTAATATTTTCTAGGCGTGAACGTCGTTCTTTCACTTAAAGATAAGCCTCAAGCTTTTAAGAAAATATTTAATTTCTATGTTTACGTAACTTTTATTTGGTACTTAATAATTCACTAAAAGATGGTTAAAAAAAAATTGTCTATATTTTATTTGAGGTTTGAGATAAATTTATTCGCATAAGAATACAATAATTCACTTACATGAGAATATTAAAACTAAAACATAAGTCAAATACTGTTGGGTGCTTTACAAAAACTAGACATTTTTCAATAAATAATTTGTGGGTAGTTAGAAAAAAATACTAAATTACACGGGCTCAAACATCAAATACAAAAGTTAACAAGATTCCGTTCAACACAGATAAGCGTAGCTAATCATAATCATAATCTTTATTCAAAAAGCCAAATACAATTCGTCCATCTCAACCAAAATATGCAAACGCCACTATAATACTATGAATACAACGCTAAGCATTATTTGAGACAGAGTGAACGTCTGTGTCTGCAAATGGATGTGTCTCGAAATTATGTTAGGCATTTACACAATAGAACTACTATTTTAGACTGTCAATGCTGCTGCCAAACTATACTCGTACCAGAGGAAAAGTCTTGGAGGTCCTTCCCCGCGAAATCTCGGAGATCAGAATTCTATATAAAAATGTAACCCCTGATATTCATAAATCCACTGGTGTTACCCTGCCAACCGACTCCGTCCCGCCCGCCAGCTTTAAACTTCTTAGACTAAGTACTACTTACTTATCTTACTATGTTAAGATGTTGAACTTAAAGTTCCTATATAAAATAAATATTTGCACTTATTTTATGTTTCTTTTTCACAAATAAACTCTGGGGTCCGCACAGACCCCACGTGACTAACAGTCTGATTATTTTGGCGCGACTAACTGAAGTTTAATTGTTGCCAAAAAGTTTATGCTCGCGAGGTTCTACTGTTCGCAGAACTGCTAGTACTAAATGTTTCTTCACATTTGTTTACCATTGTTTGTTATGGGTACATCAAATAAGGGTGGGCCAGGTGAGGCTGTTCACTGATCATTCCAAAGATAATGAGAGTAAAGAGTTGGATAAAAAGGTTTAAAAACCATGAAAGTTGAGAAAAACTCTTGTGAGTTATGACATAAGAATAATTCGATTTCACAACAAACAGACAAATGCCAGGAAAAATTAGAAAGTTTGCAAGAATTAAGAAGAAGTAACTAAATACGTCAACAACCGTAGGTATATGTTCAGTAGTTGATATTATTGTTTTGAAAGGGTATTACGTATGAAATATGTATACAAATACATCATATGTTAATGGCATACACACGCTCAGCAGATATCCAGACAAAAACAGGCGAATCTCGTTAATTGCTCAAACAATAGTTATCTCGGCACGTGCATGGAAAGTATCGAATCATAACAACTTACTTGAAGAATACACGAGCTGCTGTCACTGCCATGTTATCACATGTGCCCTGTTTATTACATGAAATTACTGAACGGGATAAGCGGGATTTTAAGTTTAAGGTAAATGTATAAAAATACTGGAAACACGAAATTACCCTGAAAATATTTATCAGGCTCAAAACGTCGCTGTAATAACTGCTCCATTTCATCATCTTGCAAAAGACCTGTGTATATTTTGTGAATGTTCTATTTATTCATATTCTATTTGATGTCAGTAACTGAATCTATGATTACTGGAGAAGAAAAAGCATAGCCTTCCTCCAGATGGATTCACTTAGCCATCGACTCAGCCTACCCAGCCTACTACTGGACTTAGGCCTCCTCCAAGTTGCAAGTTGCTGTATTACCATTGTGTTGTTGTTCTTCTGTCCTGGCCGCTTTTAGCATTGTTTGTTGCATCTTATTGTAGTCCACATAGGGGGAATGGGCTATACCCAAAAACTTTCGGCCGTCCACCACGTGACAACGTTTCTGAAAAACTGCGGAAGTGAAATGCAACACAATGCAACACCTTTTCACTGCTAATAATAACTTAATTGTTGAAGTAACATCTCTGTCGTCTTGGTCCCGTGATCCCGCAGGGCTGGGTCAGTGTGTATCACGGTTAGCAGCGCCCGCGCAGCTATCAACCGTGACTCGTGGTGCTAATTATAGCGAAGAGGACAAACAAAGTGATCCATTATCAATCAATCATGTTGTGAAATATTATCTGTTGTTGTTTTCTGTTGCCATGCATTCACTAGAGCATAACCTGACTTTTATCCAACTTAGTTGATTGGAATGAAGTTACGATGTAAGTGTAATTTTCTTTCTTTTTTTCGGAAAGAAGTTCCTTATTGCACGTTATACTCTTAGCACTGAGCGAATGAGAGCTAGACCGACAAAAGTGTACCATTTACCGTCACGACACTTTAGTTACGCCAAGTGTGCAAACGCGAAGGAACTAAGTTCCAACCGGGTGTCCCACGAGTGCCCACGACACACCTCTTGTATTTTTTTCATAGTGTTCAGCCACTAACAAAAGAGATCAGAAATGAGAGTAGAGGTGTAATTTTTGGAATTGGAAAAATCCCACTCATTCCCTTCTAGGGACTTTCCTAGGAGACCACCCATATAAATTGTATTAACTTTGCTTGGGTTATTTTTGAATTAGGTTCAATAATACGTATTTTTCCCACCTAGTCTATGTGGATGATGTTATAATAAGTTCCTGTCACTGTATTTTTTTACAGACAATAGTGTGCCTTTTTGTTACTACCTAGTAAATTCTATTTTCGCAATGGGGGATACTTTGCTGAGCTTTTGAAAAGATAGTTCAATCTTGAGCCCAAGAATTGTATTGTGATATTTATTTATAATTTATATTTTACAGATTTTTCTAATTTGTGAAAACCTTCATAATGTAGCGAAATAAAAATGCAAATCCACCACTGTAACATTTATAATAATTGATTATTAAAAAATATAAAAAACTGAATTAAAATAATGATTAAAATAGTCGCGGAACAGTTAATTTGACCTACTGAAATGAAAACTGCTCGTTGCTTGTACCCCGAGCTTTAAATAAAGTACACTGTTTCCGAAAAAAAAGCTTATATAATAAGAGAGAATCTAACCTATCCGAGGCGGGATGCTAAAATTTTCGAGCAGGCTTCATGGACCTGAAGATGCACCTTGCACCAACCAAACTTACCACCATTGCACCTTTAGAGGCATGAAGAACAGGGTGTAGAGTTTACACATCCTCTATAGAAAAGAGAGGATCCTCCGACCAGACGGGTGTCGTGTCTGGCGGGCAACTGCCCAACGATTGATATCGGAAAGTTATATATATGTTGATCGCGCGGTATTTTTGCTTGCACGATGCAGGATTTGTGTGATGTCACACAGGTCTTTTGATGTGTGATCGCATGTGGCGATGTAGATGCCGCCACACACCATTACGCTCAAGAAGCGATCCGTAGATTTCCGGAAAAAAAAAGGAAAAGCTAACATTGGAAGAGTCATTTCGTATCCTGCTTATTCTCTGTCGTATACCTACTCTGGACCTACAACCTGGGATAGCTTTCGTTCCCAAATATCTAAGTTCACCTAGGTCAACGCTAATACTGTTCTGTCCCCTCTCGTATGCTACTAACATGTCTGTTTACCGGTACGTAAGAGTTGGTTTACGACTCGTCGTTTGTAACTCATTATCTACCACTCATCGAGTCAAGTTCAGGGCTGAAAAGTGCCACGTGTATGACCAATCGGGACAGACAGTACTGCCTTCCAATATGTATATCTAGGTATTACAGCAGATGGGGGCACGGTTAACATAACATTTACGTATAACGTAGGTATTAACATACGAGTACATAATATACACGGGGTATAATACTCGTATATACTAGGGGGTTATCTTAGAGACCACTGATTGAATTCCTGAAAACACATTTTGAAAACAACAACTGCTAGTGACCATAACCCATATTTTTTGCAAAATGTAGCACACACTGTAATGGATACAACATTGCTTTTGTTTTTAAACATCATTTAGGTAATTTGGTGGCAGTAATCTTCTCTCGGATCATGCCGTATTAAAAATATAAAGCCTGATTTACACTGTACGATTTAATTGACAGTGGCATTCAATAAGTTAAAGCACCAATAAAAGTTGTATCGTTTGCTGCATAATATGCAAGAAAGCTCAAAATTCAAAAATTCAATTCAAAATTCAAAATATTTTTATTTCATATAAACCTCCATGGGCACTTATGAAACGTCAGAAGCTAGGTGCACGGTTCCAATTGGTCGTTTCCTATGGAGAAGAGCCGGCAAGAAACTCCACGGTTACTCTTTTAAAAATAAAAAGCTGCATCGTGTACCTACATGGGGCTTTAGCTAAGTGGTAAATTGGCTGGCTGCCCACTTGCCCAGACTGCACCGCGGAACATTTACATGAATATCAGCCGACCTATGGTATCACCACTCGTGGAGGCTATTATAAAACGTGCCACAATAAGGAGAGTGAATGTTTAATCTACCGAATGGGAAAGAGCAAAGGTATCCGATACCAGAGCGAATGATACCCGAGCGTATGTTTACTGCTATTTAACCTTTTCACATTGCAGTAGTTACCTACTTCTGACACGCGGCGACCAAGGCTACGTCATTTTAGGTACCTTTAGCGTAACCCTTGTCAATTAGCAATCATTAACGAGCTCATTAGTAGTTAATTACATGATTATTATACGAGTAGGATAGAGCTCAGAGTAAACATTCTGGCTTGAAATCTTTGTGATACTAAATATTGTCAGTGATACAGTGCCAGAGACCCACTGTTTTTTATATATGTACGTGAGACTCCTACGCTGCCTAGTTGCATTTTTGTGAGCACCTAAACTTAGGCAGAGAAATGATTAAAGTAAACCACACTCGAACCGCCATAACACATGAAATGTTGGTGTAGCTGTCGTAATATAAATAGTTTCAGTAATAAAATATCTCATATTCCACCGCAGACCAGACGAAGCCGAATAAATGTGTGCATCAGAATTACGGGTGCATGACTACAAATGGCCATGCTATACAGGGTGACTGGTAATTACCACCAAACCAGAAATCGCGAAAAAAAAATGCTGTTCCCTACAATTTATGTTCGCATAACTCGTCAAAATTTAGGGATCAGCTGTTTTTGTTTCGCGATTTCACGTTTGTTCCCCTAATAAAAGTTGTTCATATTGATGAGTAAAGTCATGTGTTTAGGTATCGGCCACTAATTACCAGTCACCCTGTATATGTCGTGGCCAAATCTTAAAATTGATCATTTCATGAAATGAACATCGTCCACCGCACACTTCATCATGTGGCCTGGCCAGATCATTGAATACTCAACGTTTAATGATATGAACAGTTAAACGCACGACTACTTCATGATGTGACCAAACAGTGATCATATCGTAAAATAGTTAGATAATCCACCGGTAGAGGCGTTGATGTCGCTGTGTATTTGTTGTGCATCATGGCGGCGGCATACAACAAATCAAACAAATCACGCAAAAAAAGTTGATGGACTTTTATTGGGTTTCCAAATATGATATTATGGAAAGTGATCAACTTGGAAGTAGCGCTCGCCGGCCGGTGCCGCGGCGTAACATGCAACATAGCATTTAAAATTAGTTTCTAAAAATTAAAAATTTACGCCGCTTATGTGCTTAGCGCTCACTCCGACCAAATGGGTTAGGTTTGAACTATGACCAACCACGCGCGAGCCGAACGAGCGTAGCGAGCGGTGCCACCGTAGCGGCCGGCGAGTGCTACTTCCAAGTTGGTCGCAGTTACTTGACTATTTTTACTTCAATTTACACAATGGATACCCTCCATTACTGATATGGCCAAACGTCAATTGAAATATCATTAAATTTTGACGTTTAAACGATATGGCCAATGTTAGCTGGCCATTTCATGAAATGGTCAATTATATGATCTGGCCACGACGTATACATGAGACCTTGCTCGTACAATGTAAGAAATATGTATTACCGAAAAAATATAAATATGCAAAAGTCATTCCATAAAATATTGAGCAAAAAGAACATGCTTTGGGCAATGCACAGTGTCATGCTGAAATAAAAATTTTAATCGACGGTCTCACTGATAACATTGCTCATGGTGAAGGTATTAATTGATTTCGATCAAACATTTTTCACAACCTTAAAAGGAATCTCAAATTCACCAGTGAAAAGAAACAAACTGGCTGATGAATTGAAGTATAAGTCGCCGCGCTGCCACGATATTCGGACTTCTTCCTTTACTTGTGCTGTAAGACCTTGCTTCTTGCTAAAGAAGAATGGCAGGACTCCATGTAATTTGGGTGTCGCTCTAAGACTTCGTGTACATGCATACAAACACTTTCAAAAGATAGATCTCGGTCAAATTAAGAAAAAAGGTAATCATAAGCAAGGTATTTTTTTAATATTGGGTTTCCCCAGAAAAACGTTGTTTAAAGAGCAGATAGCTCCTTATAAACAGATCCCGTGACAGTAAACCAAAAAGTATAATATGCAGTAAACAGTATATGACATTCAAAAATGGCGGAAATTAATAGTTCCAATAACGGCTACTGACGGGAAAAGTGGCACTAGTAGCTGACTTTGTATATAAAGACCTCTACACATTGGACATCTAGAAGAGCGTCATGTCCAATTGTGCTACATGCACAGCCATACTAACGTTATGATTTACAAAATCTCTTTTGTTATTACTACTTATGTTAACGTCATATATAAAGATAAATCAAAGAAAACAACGGTTTTGAATGCGACACGATGGAAAAAAATGCGACCTAGGAATACGCCCAACATGAACTATACATGATGGTCGGTTTCCCTGCAACTGCAAATAAACGCACTAACGCTTTACGTCGTGCATCGTAGACAGCCAGAAAGACTTCTACGCATAAAGCTTCCCGCGATACTTGTCCTTAGATATTTCAGGGAAAATCAAGTGACGTCGCATGACATGTCTGGTGACATCGAAAACAAAAAGTTCGCGTCAAATAACTTTGCCGCTCTGAAGTAGGCTACGTAAGAGACTGTGCAGTAGTCAATCTTACTTAAAAAACGGTAGCGCGCATGCGTAACCCAACTTCAGAACGGCAAAGTTCTTTGACGCGAACTGTACTTGTCAGTGGGCTTATTGGGACAGCTGCCAGTCGTGATATCATTTACGAATATTTTTAATATGATTAGTTATTAGGTATACATAAATTTATTTGCATTACTATTTATGCAAGGTTCAAAAGGGAATGAAATGTAGAATTTAAGACGTGGGAAGGCTGGGGACGCTACGCATCCCATCATGTTGTCTTTCTATCTTGGTCGGCTTATTCCTAGCTTTTATGCATTAAGCAAAAATAAAACATTTATTTGGTAGTTGAATAAAGCATTTATATTGTATAATATTATTACATTCCAATCATAAGAACTTCGTCGAATAACTGAGTAGACGGCGCGGGGGTCACGCTTGTCATCGGCATTTCCATACGATGCTCCTCACACCATACTAGCAGCAATGCTAGTTACAGAACTAGCATTGCTTTGGACTCGATCATTTCTGACACCTGAATCATGTCCAATCCTCGTGTTCTATACTTACCACAAAACAAAACTAGTAGGTGAAACTAATTCACAACTGTTTACAACGACACATCAAGACAAGACAGAGTAGTGACATTAAAATGTGTCAATTAAGACATTTCTGTTTTGATACTGACATCAATAGATTTAAATGTCAAACATACCTATCAGCTATAATAAATAAATCAGAGAGCAAATGTTACTATTGGCGAGAGATAATCCCCTGACCGCCACGGACCCTGATCCCTTGCCGGCGAAATCTTGTTTATATCTACACCAAATGGTCGTGTGTTATAAAATATAGATATATGTTGTTTATTAGAAGCTTCCATAACGGACTACATATATGCATCTCTGGATGACTTGAAAATCTGCATACCACTGCATGAGCACTCCTATATTTCGAGCTAATACTAACTAAAATAAACCTATGTCAGGGGAAAGATTAGGGAACTAAATAGAAGCCATGGTTCTACTTTATAAAATCATAAATCCATTCATAGACAATGCACAGCCTAAACCGCTGGGTCTAGAAGCATGAAATGTTGTACAACATTTCCTTATATAACCAAAGTGAGAACACTAAGAAAGGAAATTTGAAAATCATCCCCTACTGAGGTCAAATATGGGATGAAAGTTTGTATGGAAGTTCGTCATTTTTTCCGATGGGAAATACCATCGTGCGTATAGCTTGTATCTTAATACATTGCTACAAATACTGGTAACCATTAAGTAATCAGTATCTAACCATAAGCTTACACACTTTCAAGTTGTGCTAAACCTTACCTTGCTCAATGACTGCGAATACTGCTACGACGGTCTACGAAGTATCGTAGCAATTTCGTAGACCCTTAGAGGTGTGTGGAAGAAAATCTTATCTGAAAAAAGGTTTTAGCAACAGTCCACCAATTTGTTTTTACCTGCTGAAGAATCTTTCGTGTCGCTGTTTATGGTAGAAGCCTTAAATGACTATCCCATTAAAACTTGATTAGAGGATATGTTGACGATCTAAAAGTAAGATAATAACCAGCTAAATAAAAGTCATCCAGTTTGACACTTGTCCTTTCTATAAATTTACGTTTAGAAAAAGTGCATGTGCATTTAAACGCAATCAGTTATTTATGAGATGCAACAATGTCACAATTTCTCCGCACAAGGTCAGTGCACAGTCGGAGAGAGCCGGTTTGCCCAAAATAAATAAGCAGAAACATTATTTTGGTTAATGATAAGGTGAATAATAAGGAAAGTCGATTGTTCTTTCAACGTGTTTGCAATGTCATTGTTGGGACAACAAGTGATAAAGCTTCGTATAAATAACTGCCCTTCATCGTCCTCTCGAGAACATGGATTCCCCCGATTAATAGTTTATCACATTTTACGTTAAGGCTCTATGAGATATCGAAGCTTTTGCGATAACTAAATGATGAAATTATGGCCAAAGAAAACTATCTTTAAAATATTGAATACGACACCGGGGCCTTTTATGACACGGTGCAGTGATATTGTGTTACCAGACCGATTATACGAGGGTGACATGGAAAGTTCTTAGAAAATCAAAAACTGAACAAACTAGCAAGTTATTAGTTTTATTATATCTTTTCATTTACATCAATACATCGCTACATCCGATGGAACCACTGAGAAAAGCACTCGTCCTTAGGGGTCTCTTCGACGGCATTTTTAAACGCAGCCACTGCTTCCTCGGCGTCCATAAAACGTTTTCCTCGAAGTTTTCCTTTTATTTTCGGAAATAAATAAAAATCGCAAGGTGCGAGGTCGGGGCTATAGGTCGGGTGACCCAGTGATTCCACGTCTGACGTCGCCAAGTAGTCGATTGTTTGCTTAGCGGTGTGTGACGAGGCGTTGTCGTGGTGAAGGAGGATCCTACTGCGAAGTCGTTTCTCCCGAACTTTTTCCAAGACAAACAATTGTTAGTGTATCACTCTGCAGTAACTGTATTTCGATCCTTTAAAATAATTGTCGCGTAATGATCTGTCCTTCCGAAGAACGAGGCCACCATCTTTTTTCCCACGCTTCGACCTCTGTTCACTTTAATTGGCAACTCCTCGGAAGGAAACACCCAGACAGCAGACTGTCTCTTAGTTTCAAGATCATAACAATAAATCCAACTTTCGTCACCCGTGAGTATGTATACGTACTACATATACGTACGTATATGTATATATGTACTCAGCATTTGAGTCACCTCCGTTAAATCTTTGAACCATTTCACGACACCAATCAACAAGACGGAGTTTTTGGGCCTCTGTCAAATTATGAGGTATCCACCGGGCATAAAGCTTCCTGGCCGCTAAATGTTCATGGAAGATTTTGTGCACTTGACTCATAACGATGTCTAAGCTTGTCCGAATCTGCTGATAAGTCACTCTTTTGTCAGTCTCTATCATACACCGCACAACACTGATGTTATCTTCAGTCGTCGCCGTAGAAGGCCGTCCCTCACGCAGATCATCGGTGAGATTAGTGCGACCACGTTTAAACTCATTAAACTCAAAATGGGAACGTCTGTTTGCTTTTTTTGCGTAGTTTTTGATGCGTACTAGAAATATATATTATAGCTCCGTCTGAGGTCACTCGAAGATTACTATGGATAATATATCGTCATATATCTTGCTATAATATATGACACGACGGGGTATCTACCCTGTGTGTGCCGTTTCTGACCTGTCTCCGGTGTAATTCTTCGTTGATGGTAGATATAGATAGTTGGTTTTCAATCACACACAACTCTTAACTCAAACTCAAATGCATTTATTTCAATTATAACATTTACAGGCACTTTTGAGTTATCACTTATCAAGGAGTCATTCAGTTTGAGTTATTTTCTGAAGCTAGTCGCCCATTCCAAACGAAGTAGGTTCTCGATGGAGACGAACGGGCAAGAAACTCCATGGACACTCTTTTAAATCAAAACATTATGTTACAGAGGTTATTTGTGCAACAATTACAATCTCAGTCTTTTCCGACACAACTTTTCTTTTCATGTTTATTACCCACACACGCCATTCGGTGCGCGGCGCTGTTCTCAAAGTCGGGCGACATACCCCGTCTTTCAATACAATATCTTATTACCAAGTTTGTTCAATAAAACTTAAAAACAATGCTAAAATGCTTATCAGTTAATTCTTTTATAATTAAAAAATGCTAATATTCACAAATACAAAGGTTATTCAGATTAAAGTTGATTTACAAGCTTCATTACTTTCTACAACTTCAATATTACTATTTTGACAACACTTCCTGTGATTCAAGGAATTTAATCAAACAACAGGTATTCATTAATAAATTGCAGTGTAAAATAATCTTATTACTTTATAGTTGGTTTTCTATTATTGAAACTTATTTAGTTCTCGTATTTAATTATTACATTCAGTTATTGATCTTAATATTCGCAATCCGCGCCATCTCAGGTACCGCTTTCTCATAAACAAATTTACTGTATCAAATGACCACTTGTTAATATGACTAAAAACCCATAACGACTGTGAACTGGCAACCCGTCCTATCTCAATTTTTGTTCTTGTGTTGATTTATATTCTCCTATCTCATTTTTATATTAGAAGGAAGCCTAAAATGCTACTTTTGTTTTTAATAATAAGTGTAATAAAAATGTTAAAAGCCATGTATTTTTATTTAATATACCAGATGCTATATAAATGACGCAAACAAGTTTTTTCTTCAGCCTGTAATGTTGTCAAAATTGAGATAGTATCGGTTGCCATCACAGTCGATAAATCATTAAATAAATGTTCCCTTTTAGTTTTAACTTTAGTTTTTGCCCCAACATCGAAATTAGTTATAGTTTCTCTTTCAGTCGAACTCACAGTATATTGACTGAGTTCACAAGGTGGGCAATAGATGAAGTTTGATCTCAAAGGAATCGATAGCGTTCACAGATGCACGCAAATGGTTCAAAATTCAAAATATTTTATTTCACATAAACCTAAAAAGGCACTTATGAAACGTCAGAAGCTTTTAAACGTCGTAGAAGCTATGAAACGTCGGCACGGTTCCAATTGGTCTTTTCCTATGGAGAAGAGCCGGCAAGAAACTCCATGGTTACTCTTTTAAAAGTAAATGGTATTTACAATTTTTTCAAATTACAGAGTTAACAGGTATGAGAGGACAGTGTAGGCCTATCAACAAGTACCAGGTACTTAGCAAGATAGAAAATGGCCGACAGATCTACAGTCTGTTAAGCCTACAACGTTCTCACATTCACAAAATCTAAAAGAAAAGAATCTATATAAAATAGATCTATATGAAATAGCTTTTATTTATTTATTTATTATTTAATGTAATAAATAATAAATAAATAAATAAAAGCTATTTAGACCAAATAACATGATTGCCACTACAGCTGTATGCAACAAATCTAATTTATTATAAAAAAAATAATACTATTTTAGGTATATAATGTCAAATAACGAAGAGATTATGTCAAGGTAGTATGTAAAAGAGAGAAAAAAAAAAAGTAAAAGGTAAAATAAAATAATCATCTTAATTTGGGAGCCGTTAATAGAAATTTACATAGTTATGCCGTTAATGAGGTACCAGGGAAGCCACATGTGCAGAAGGAATTATTGCCAAACTTCCTTGTCTTCAACGTAGTCTTGTAATATGCATCTTATAATATGCTTTTTTGATAAGGACACGTTTGATGTGGGTTGTGAACTTTCCATCGCTAAGTTCTGTAACCGTCTTTGGCAACTTGTTATAAAATCGATTACTGTTTATTACAAATGACTTACTAGTTTTAGTTAATCTAAATTTGGGTATCACAATTTCATGTTTACTACATGTATTTATATTATGGAAATCGCTTCTTATTTTGAAAAGTCCCAAGTTTTTGCGAACATACAAAATACTTTCCAAGATATAAAGAGAAGGCTGCGTTAGTATATCAATTTCTTTGAATTTATTTCTAAGGGACTCGCGGGGACCCATTTTATAGATAGCGCGAATTGCCCTCTTTTGTAAAATAAAAATTGAATCTACGTCAGCTGCCGATCCCCACAGCAGAACGCCATAAGACATAATACTGTGGAAATAAGCAAAGTATAACAGGTTGTAACAGTATGCCACAGTTACCCGTAGAGGGCAGGATCAAAGACTATGGTGAATAACAATTATTATAAGTAGTTACGCATACGATTATTCTTTACAGATAGACGCTTTCGCGGCGACATATATATTATAGCTACGTCTGTGGTGGGCTATAAAAGAATATTTCCAATAGCTATTCAACTGATCGTAAAATCCCATCCTATCTCATCCTACTCGTAAACTCGTAACTCGCATTCTAAAAGCATTGTGTTGTCGTCAGCGTAGCGGTGAGGCGGCGGCATGGAGGACGACGTGACGTTCCTGTTCCAGCTGGGCGTGGTGCGAGACGCGGTGGCGGCGCCCGCGCATCTGCTCACCCTCGCGCACCTCAAGGACCTCGCCGTCAAGTTCGTGCACGAAAAGGTAACGTTCGATAGTCCTGACTGCAACAAAAGTTATTTGAAGATAAGTTTTTTCAACTAAAGCTCTTTTGTTTAAAAGAAATTAAATTGATTCCTACCCAATATGGCCAAACAGCCATCCAGTAGGTAAGAAACGGTTTCCAGCGAACGCCTGGAGATTAAGTCACCATTGAGATTTTTTTATTTACTAACCAAATCATATCTGGTGTTCTTTTGCAGCGCAATCAAAAGAGCTTTAGTATCTCCGATGGAAACCGTCATGATGCGTGGCACGATGGCCTCAGTGCAAATAAACAATATTTGAACCAATCATTGGCTTCAGACCTAAAAGCCACTACTCCATTTGCTAATCCATCTATTTTCGTAACTGGTAACATGTGCGCAGATCCCGGACAACGGCCTGAACCGTCTGTCGGACCGGATCCTGCTGTTTCGGCACGACTACTGCTCGCCCAACGTGCTGCAGCTGATCAACTCCGCCTCTGACGTCACCGACGAGACGCTCGTCGAGATCGTGCTCACTGCCAACCGTGAGTATGGATGTCAGTAGTGAAGGACTGTTTTACTTCCTTTATATTGAAGCAAATGTAGACTTTAAAACGTGTATAAATGTAATAGATTTAACCCGGCACACGGCTCATATCCGTTCGTAACATAATAACTGTACATGTTGGGTTGAGTTTTCTATTTTTGAGTTGGAGATGACAGAAACGTGGGACTTCTAACATTTTGATTCTGGATGACAAACTACATTGTAAAAAAACATCCTCCTTTAGTGCTCCCTTAAATAATAAAATAATGAGAAACGCACGAGACTCTTTCTGTTTCCGTAAATTCTAATCTTAAGGATTTTTTTACAGCAGGTTTAAATGTAATCTACATTATAATAATATTATTGTTCTAGCGTTGCTATGCGACGGAGGCGCGGAGGTTGCGCCGGCGCCGCGGCCGCACACGCTTGCCGTGCACTCGTACAAGGCGCCCACTTTCTGCGACTTCTGCGGAGAGATGCTGTTCGGACTAGTGAGGCAGGGACTTAAATGTGAAGGTAATACAAGAATTGTAGATATATGACTTGCTCTCCAACATTTCAGTTTTATCTGGGTGAACTCCTATTATTGAACGACAACGGATTGAAACTTACGGATAAATAGAAAATGAAAACTACTTCAACGAAAAAAAAACGGGACTGTATTCTACCTACTTTATCTGCAAAAGAATCAGCCATCACAATTTTTTAAGATGTCAACATCAGTTTAAAGATTCTGGCATGGAGGAATGAGGAAGATTTCTGACTACTTGTACATCTTTATGTGATTATGACCTCTCATGAAATGGTTCCAGGATGCGGCCTAAACTACCACAAACGTTGCGCTGTCAAAGTCCCATCAAACTGCACATCTCCCGTGACGCCGGGCGCGAGCAGCCAGGCCGGCGGCGGCGCGGGCGCACGCCGCGTGTCCGGCGCCGGCGCGCGCAGCCCGTCGCGCGGCTCCACGCACAGCCACGCCTCGCACGACGACGCCACGTCGCTGGTAAGGCGCCTCGCCAGGCTCGTCACTGATAAAGACAACTAGGAAGAGAAGTGGAGGAATTGTGTAGGAAAGGAGGGGGGATCTCTGGTGAACCAATTTCCATAGGAGCATTCCCGTATTTTTAAGGACTTTCGCATTTTAATCAGTCTCAAAATATCAAAATATGTCTAATTTAATCATTTATATTTTTTGACGAATCATTGACGAAGACAGAGAGAGACATGGATTGTCGCTGAAATGAGATTGCGACTTGAATTTGAACGATTTTTAGTTGTCTTTATTTTTGTTTGTATGCGTATTGGCTAGGGATCGATGATATTAAAATCAACATTTTCAAGTTTTTTAAATCATATTTAAATGATATTGGTTTATTTCATACCTAGTTATGTAGGACTAACGGGAGGGAGAATCTCTGTGACAACAATTTCGCATTTATTATTGTTACAACTTAGTGTACTTAATTATTATTCAATTATTGACGGCACGGTTAGCGCAGTGGTTAAGAGGGAACAGGAACCTATTTTTCAAATACCTCGGGATTTGAAAAATAGGTATTTGAAGAAACTATTACCGTCGTCTTACCTCAAGTCTGCCCCCGTAGAGTGCGATAGGGACAGCTACAACTACACCCACCAATTATATCACAAAAAAATTGACGAGATCGACGTTTCGTATTCCCCTTTTTTCCCCTCGAAAACTGAACCGATTCAATTATTTTTTACATTAAAATTTTAAGAAAGAGTAAGTATGTCTAGGTTCCTAACATTTTCTTTTATGTTAAAAACTTTTCGAATTTGTCCACTAATCACGGCGGTAAAAATGGGGCATTTTTGTAATATTTGGAGGGTCATATTTTCTTTACCGATAAGTTGCTAAATAAAAGGAAATAACAGGGACGTGTCTACAGACTGCAGAAAAAAAATGATTACTCTAGCTAGAGGCATTATTCAGGAAGAACAAAAATGGGAATACATATGTATGGAGAATCGTAGGCCCTGTTCCCTCTTAAGCGATTGACTGCTGCTCTGCGTGCCGCGGGTTCGATTCCCGCATGGAACAAATATTTGTATGACCTACAAGTAGTTGTTCCGGATCTGGCTGTTTGTGTATGTGATTTTAAATGTTTGTAAACGCACCCTCAATACAGGAGGAATTCCTAGTGTGGGACAACGCTTTTTAAACAAAAAAATAAATAAACAAATTAGATTTATGTTTCTCATGAATATGACTACAGTACAGATTAAATATTTGCAGTATTAAATACAATAAAATTGCATTTTATAATCAAATTGTATTACAATATACAATGAGTGTCAAATAAATGTGTCAAAAGTATTACATAATTATATTCTTATTATATTATAGTCTTAGGTCATAAGCATAACTTTGCAAAATACTATTTGAAATAAAGCTTATATCCACAAAAGAGTAACATTCGTTTGGTAGATCTGACTTTAGTGTTTAGTAACAATTGAACTTGTCACAGCAACATCACTTGCAGGCGCACACGCGCCTGCAAGTGATCTCACGCGAATCTCTAATGTTTTGATATTACTTTATTAGAAATAAGAATGAGACAGACATTCCAGAAATAAGTAATTATTGTTGTTTTTTAAATCATGAATTCATTTACAATGAAGATGCTGTTTTTAGATCTTATTCATAATATGTTATTGTTATTTTACGACTTATTGTCTTGTGGATTTTTCACACAGTTCAAGCTGTTCTAAAATAAAGAAAATAGAATCAAGTAATTTAATTTGCATTTTTAAATAATTAAACGTTATTACATTAAATGCTGTTACGAATATCCTGTTTGAAATTCGATTATTTTCATGTGTTATGCGGGACACCATTTTCTTTCCTGTTGCTTTCTAAAGGCCTCGTGGCAAATCCTTTATGTTCAAGAAGTTGATTTTATTTTCTCTATGAAGATGATAGAACGTTTACGCAGTTTTAGTTAGTAAGTCACTTATATTGAGTATTTTATATCCGTCCAAAATACTTCAAGTATTTTCTTTACTTTATATTATAATACTAAAAGTATTAAGTTTTTGTACAACAATTGTTTACATTTTACTTTAATTTGTAAAACTAACAAGAATCGGGTGGTGGGTAGCATTTGTGGAAAGATATATATTTGTTTTAAATAAATGACTTATTTTGAATTAATGCGTTTTATTTTCAATTCCCATGTTACCCATCATCCAATTCGAAAATGGCCAAATTATGAACAAGTTTTGGGCAAAAAAGTTTGATCCAAAATACAGAGGCTTTAACATTGTTTGAAGTTAAAAAGTATGACAAATGTTCAATGAGAATAAAAAACTAGAAGTAGAGGCGTGAGGCCCAGCAGTGGGAACATTGTACACTGATTATGAGAGGATATTAGTGGCTAAGGCCGCGCCTCTCGTGCACGAGGTTGTGGGTTCAAATCCGGACAAGTACAAATGTGACTTTTTCCAATTCATATGTACTTCAGTTTTTCTTGGATTACTGACATCAGCTAAGGAAAACGTCGTAAGGAAACCTGGACTTATAGTTCCATGGGTAGATGGACCAGCGTGTTGGCGGCGGTCAGGATACATTCTTCAAGATCCATGCGGTCTGGCATCTTGCAACTCTCTTGAAGAATTATATTACATTGTTAGCCGTGTTCCTTCCGATGCATATGGTCGAGTGTCTCGGGCCAGAAGTCCGCCTCCGTCCGGCGGTGTGTTAGCCGTGCTCGATTCTTCCTTGCACTTATTTTTATATGGAAGTCTAAAATCGACAACCCGTCTTGAGCAAGCGTGGCGAGCAATGTTCGTGCCTTCTGTGTGTGAGAAGAAGGCTTTCCCCTGCAGTGGGACAGTAATAGGCTGCTATTATTATTGTACATTTTAAATTAAAACAAATCTGTGACACAGAAAACTGATACAAAAGTCGTAATTAAAAAATATACTTGATTAAAATTTTCCACCAGAGCATTTCTACACACGGTACATAAAGGCCGCCGCGCATAACATCGATGTGACGTCCTACTGCAATATCGGTCCATGCCACAACGCAATGAAGTTTTAAAGGGGCCCGAATTTTGCAACGTCGCATCGCTTTTATGTCGGCCCTAAATCCCCTACAACGTTCGCCCCGACAGATGGGCAAGCAGTCCCGCTCGCCGTCCCGCGCGGGCTCGCTGGGCGGCTGGAGCGCGGCCAGCGCGGGCTCGCTGGCGGGCGCGGCCATCCCGCACACGTTCGAGGTGCACTCGTACACGCGGCCCACGGTGTGCCGCCACTGCAAGAAGCTGCTGCGCGGCCTGTTCAAGCAGGGCTTCCAGTGCAAGGACTGCCACTATAACGCGCATCGCAAGTGTATACCCTTCATCCCGAAGGACTGTAATGGAGAGATTCGGGATCCACACAGTGAGTACTGCTGCTGTCACTCTGAGCGTACGAACGATCGTTTCGTTGATATTGAAGACTGAACCTAATTTCAAAACATAATTTCTCATAAAGTATGTATGGACATGTTTATTTTGGTAAATTATTTAACTTACGTTGTTATTTATCAGACCTGGCAAAACGCACTGATAGCTGTTTTCAATGTCTTCGCGTTAAAGTAAAGTCGAAAACAAAATAATCGTGTACACTGTACCGTATCCGCTCTGGTGCTGTTTCAGAGTAGTGCAAGTTTCTAAAATCACAAAAACAATAGATTTCCTTACAATATCATTATTTCCACCTTCTGCTACCGTTTCACACCGGCAAACTTGCCATCGCAAATATGATGCACTGATGTTTGGTGATTCCCAGGCGAGTACCAGGACAGCAGCGGCGGCAGCGAGCTGTCGGAGTCGGCGCGCCTGCCCGACGACGAGTCCGACGACGGGCCCGAGGCCGAGGGCGCCGCCGAGGACGACGGCCAGGTAATGCGGGCTTCGGTGACGTTGCCCATACTTAGAATAAAGACGATGAAACCGTCAATAAAGACAACTAAGTAAAGTCAGAAAAAAATATTGTTTATTAATTTGATAAACTATTAATTTCACTAAGAATTCGATAGACAAGTAACGAGTTTAATCTGAAAACGTTCAAAAGTAGTCACCCTTTTAGCAATGTGATAACTTGGTGCACTGGTGCTTAAAATTGATCAAAACTTAATCGATACCTAAGCATTCTCGATACTGATTCTGTTGCGGTCTTTAGTGTTGTCGATATAATCTTAGAATTGACCATTTCAAGAAATGGCCAGCTAAAATTGACCATATCGTTTAAACGTCAACGTTTAATGATATGTCAGTCAACGTTTGGCCATATCATTAATGTAGGGTATTCATGGTGTAAGGTGTAGTAAAAATGTGTGCGTACGCGCAGCGGAATGTTGTTGAATTTAAAGATTATAATTATGCAGATATTTAGTGTATGACGTCGTATAATTGTGTATGGTAAAAAAAAATTTGTGCACGCAACCATTGTGGAGAAATTCACCAAAAACTGATTCCGCTGGGCGAACGTTGTCCTGACGGAACTTTTTTTAATCCATAGACTTAAGAAGAAAAGAGATGTATCCAAAAATTAGTGTGTATTTGTGTGTAATTGTGTATGTATGAATAAAACTAGTGCATGCATAAACTTCGGAGAAATTCAAGTTTCCGCTACGCGAACGTTTGGCCATTAGCTAGTTTTCATATAAAGCGCTTACATAGAGAGCTGTAGATTTTTACATACGTTGTTTTGAATTTGTTTATATTTGTTTAAAAAACAGATTTAGAAAAAATCGTAGGGCTTAAAAGATAAAAATATAAACGTAAAATACGCTTATTAGGTCTTAGTTCTTAAAGTATGCACTTTGGGGTCTAGATTTTCACGTTTATACAAACCTTGTAAGTGTCTGCAACATGTTGCCAAGTATCAATGATGTTCCGTTAGTAATTAAAGAGTTATAGGACAAATTTACCATGAATAGATCACTGTTTACAAAGCAGTCAAATATCACGACGTTCTAAATGAATTGCATGGTAAAATGTATGCCAATAATTAGTGTATTCATTCAACTATTCACATGCAAAATTTCATGTCATTAAATTCAGTAATTAAAGAAAAACAATTATAATACTGACGAAGCATCGAAAACCTACATAACCCGACCAAGTTCGGATGGCTACAAAAAAGCGGCCGTGCCATATATCTAAGAAACGTTCTTAACCTTCCAATATAGTATTTATTAATATGGTACAGTTGCGTACACAAGCGTTAGGAAAAAATAAAACAATTGCATTTCTTGAATGAAAAATATTTTTTTAATAATAACGCCACTATCTACGATAAAAACAAATCTTCAATTAACAAGTACTTCTCTATTTAAATATCCGCGTACAAAAATATTTTTAATTACATATAATACTTAATTATGTAATTATAATAACGTTAACAAACGCTTGCAATGACAGCAATAGACTTAAATGTGTTTTATCTAGTTAGAATCCTGATCCGTGAAATCTTCAATAGAAATTAGCTGTATGAATTTTATTTGTCTTAAATAATATATTTAGATTATATCTCAAGTCTTAAGCGCATACTTAAATAAAGTACCTACGTAAATAGTACCTACTTTCTGTCATAGTCAAATACATTTAAAAAAGTAGGTGTACAAAAATAAATGACCTATAAATTATATCGAAACAACAATTGTGTTATCACCTATACCAATTCAATACCGGTATTATACTGTAAATTTTGGGATGTTACCTAAATATATTGCACGGCCGCTTTTTTGTAGCCATCCGAACTTGGTCGGGTTATGTAGGTTTTCGATGCTTCGTCAGTATTATAATTGTTTTTCTTTAATTACTGAATTTAATGACATGAAATTTTGCATAAGAATAGTTGAATGAATACACTAATTATTGACATACATATTACCATGCAATTCCTTCAGAACGTCGTGATATTTGACTGCTTTGTAAACAGTGATCTGTTCATGGTAAATTTGTCCTATAACTCTTTAGTTACTAACGGAACATCATTGATACTTGGCAACATGTTGCAGACACTTACAAGGTTTGTATAAACGTGAAAATCTAGACCCCAAAGTGCATACTTTAAGAACTAAGACCTAATAAGCGTATTTTACGTTTATATTTTTATCTTTTAAGCCCTACGATTTTTTCTAAATCTGTTTTTTAAACAAATATAAACAAATTCAAAACAACGTATGTAAAAATCTACAGCTCTCTATGTAAGCGCTTTATATGAAAACTAGCTAATGGCCAAACGTTCGCGTAGCGGAAACTTGAATTTCTCCGAAGTTTATGCATGCACTAGTTTTATTTATTTATTTTATTTATTTTATTACTTTTAGGAAAACTTACAGCTAATACATTTCTATAAAACTAGTACAATGTGTAAAAGATGGCCAATTACAAGTTTCCACAACTGATTAATGTGAGTAACATTGACAAATACACGCAAACAGCGACGTAAGAGATACGCAAATGATATAACTCACTCTCAAAAAAGTACAATAATAAAGAGAAGAGAAAAAAATAATAATACATGGTTATACATCAAAAAAACATTCATACATACACAATTACACACAAATACACACTAATTTTTGGACACATCTCTTTTCTTCTAAAGTCTATGGATTAAAAAAAGTTCCGCCAGGACAACGTTCGCCCAGCGGAATCAGTTTTTGGTGAATTTCTCCACAATGGTTGCGTGCACAATTTTTTTTTTACCATACACAATTATACGACGTCATACACTAAATATCTGCATAATTAAAATCTTTAAAATCAACAACATTCCGCTGCGCGTACGCACACAGTAAAAATAGCCAAGTAACTGCGACCAACTTGGAAGTAGCGCTCGCCGACCGCTACCGCTGCATCGCTCGCTTCGCTTGCTCGGCTCGCGCGCGGATGGTTACAGTTCTAACCCATTTGGTCGGGTGCCACATAAGCGGCGTAGTTTTTTAATTTGTTTAAACTAATTTTAAGTGCTATGTTACATTTCACGCCGCGGCAGCGGCCGGCGAGCGCTACTTCCAAGTTGATCGCTTTTCATAATATCTTATTTGGAAACCCAATAAAAGTCCATCGACTTTTTTTTTGCGTGGTTTAACTTTGTTTGTTTGATTTGTTTTATGCCGCCGCCATGATGCACAACAAAAAACAAAGCTATATGAACGCCTCTACCGGTGGATAATCGAACTACTTTACGATATGATCACTAATGTTTGGCCATATCATGAAGTAGTTGTGCGTTTAACTGTTCATATTGTTAAACGTTGAGTATGCAATGATCTGGCCAGGCCACATCATGATGTGACCAGTGGTCGATGTTCATTTCATGAAATAATCAATTTTAAGGTCTGGCCGCGACAGATACATTTTAAACAATATCTTGTTCAGTCAGCCGCACGACAATTTATCATTAAAAGCGAGTTTATTTCGTACCTGTGAGGATGGTTTTTGTTGTTCAAGAGATCCTACTGACGTGTGGTTGACCATACAATCGATTTATCGATACTTTAAATGTCCCAGTGACATCAGTGCTTCACTGAAATTAAACTAATAGGTGAAGCCTATTTGATAAACACTCGTTACTCAGGTATACTACTTTACTTACGATATGAGTGCACGTATCAACAGATTTCTAATCAATTAAAACAACCAGCGGCTGTCTGGAAATCAGCGCTGTGCCTCTGTCCTGTGTCACAACATTATGCTGAGCGATGGCCGTTTTGCGTGACGCTGTGTGTATTATGACGCTGTGTAACTTTTTGCTTTATTTTGTATGCGTCACGGTTAGTGATAATAAATGTATGTTCGTTCTTTTGTTTATCCATGCAATGTTGGCAGCAGGTGGAGCTGCGGCGCCGCGCGGACGAGCCGCAGCGCGACCCGGAGCGCGCGGCGCGCCGCCCCAGCAGGTGAGGCGCTCTGTACTGGCGCATGCACTTGTGCAGGTGAAGCTGTACCCAAAGGAGCTGTGGTTGACTTATAGAAGCATTCTGTTACTCTATCATGTCGCTGCTGTCGCATTCTTGTATAAATTTCGGTCTAAACTTTACAGTTGAAGTTTTTGAAGTCAAAGAATTTATTTCAAAAATTTTAACTTTAGATCGTCAAAATTTACAAAAAATTTAATTGATTCTAGTCGCCCCTTCCAAAAGGTAAGTTTTCCTAATACAAAAACCGAGTCTAGGGCCCACAAATCACTAAAAGAGTTTAACGCCAAATGAATTTAAAACACAATTGAATTTATATCGTGTAGCGCTAAACGTGTTAAGCGATTTGTGGTGCAAGCGGACCTAAGTTGCCAATTTTTTTTCAAGAACTTAGCTTCAGCGGAATAAAGTTCGAAATATAAAAACTGTGTCTCGAAACTGCAAGATTGAAATAACGTAAAATTTAGTTTCGTAATGAGACGGCAAAAGGTCTGTGATGTGCTTCTGTTACTCTGTGATGTTTCTCTATCTCAAAATATGTCACGATGTCTGAATCTGTGCCCGGTCGATGGCAATAGGCTCGCCCCCTATTACTTGGGACTTAAGCATAACTGGCGAAATGTGGATTTATAGGTGGTGTGTACACCCACATTTCGCCAGTTATGCCTGTCTAACCCATCCTCGACCGCAGCCTAGTCGCGCCCTACATTGTGATACTCGTATAGGTGTTAGTATAACTAAGGGATCAATCAATATTCCTTTGTGGAATTTCCTGCTTTGAACTTCGCTGCTTTATGCTTTATTAATTTCCAATAAAGCGCTTGTCTTTTGCCCGTGTTTTAAACTAAAAGTGTTATTTCCGGCTTACCTGTTAGATAAAGAAAGTGACTACAAAATACCGCTTTACTGCCACAGTCTTGACACCTCTAAACGATTTATAAGTACATGTTTCGCTTCTAATGTCGATGTGAGACGGAAACACCTTTTTAATAGGGTTGCTTGCTGGTAGTTTTGCCACGAGGGATTACCAACGAAAAGCGACCAATCAGCGACAAGTCAAAAAACTTCTCACCATCTTACGGTAAAGTTTTCAGCAAGGAACTCTGGCAGCCGGGTTACAGTAAAAACACTATGTATATGTAATAAGTGCGTAACTTAAATTAGCAGCATTACAATGTTCATTACTGACGCCCAAATTTCATGGAACGCACGTTAACGTGCGTAAACGCGCGATATAGCTACGTGAACAGTATGCGACACGTCCATCTCTGACCGTGCGTAGACGCAAGTAGATGTTTGGTTGTGTTAGCCCAGGGATGCGTTTTAAAAGCGTGTTCTTTATTTTTGTCTTTCAGAACGTAGCTACACATTTATCACACAAGTTTTTAAAGAATTACCAAATCCCGGAAGCCTGAAGCCGTCTTCTACAGGCTTGTAGTGATTGATTGTCACCTTGGATTTAACCAGGCAATTGCTAGAAAGAAAAAATCATCATTTATAATAGATAGATAATTTCATTTGAGACTTAAACAATTTCGTTCTATAGGCTGATTAAGTACCATCAAATACCATACTTATGAATGTATGTACACACATACTGATTGAACTTGAGAAACGACAAAACAGAATCCAGAAAGAGATCGTCAGACCAGCACACAAGCCCCGCCCGCCGCCCCGCTCCCCCGCTCTAGTAGATCTGACTCGTCCGCACGTTACAGCTCGTCCTCCTCGCCCAGCGCCAACATCCCGCTCATGCGCATCGTGCAGTCCGTCAAGCACACCAAGAAGAGAGAGGGGCAGTGGCTCAAGGAGGGCTGGCTGGTGCACTTTACGAACAAGGATAAATCTGTAAGTACTGGTAGGCCCAAGGTTTCTAAGACGTAGGTTAAAAGGCTGCCAAGCTAAAATAGGTTTGCGACGGCGCCGCCGAGGCCGGCCCAGGAAGAGGTGGCGAGACGACCTCGACGCGAACCGCAAGGGTTGGATCGGGGAGGATCCGGAAAAGGACTCCGGATTTGGGGAGGCCTTTACTCAGCACTGAGACAATGTAGGATAATAATAAAAAATAAGGAAACGCATACAAACTTGTTTTTCCATTATTGCCCGCGACTTCGTCTGCGATCCAGAATGAAAAGTAGCTTATGTCCTTTTCCAGGTCATGGTCTATTCATGTGTCAAATTTCATCCAAATCCGTTCAGCCGTTTTAGCGTGAAAGCGTAACAAATAAAAATACTCACTTTCGCATCTCTATCTCTAAATATTATAAAACAAAATCGCTTTTCGTGTTTGTCTGTATGTCCGCGTTATTCTTCTAAAATACGCAACGAATTTTGATGTTTTCAACATAATTTAGAGAATGTATTCCGGAAGGTTAATATTATATATTATAAATTAAACGTAGTACTTAAAAAGGTACTATTTTGAGCGCTGACTAAACCGTAACAGTTAGATATAGTTTATGTTTTACTGGATTGTATATCTTTTAATAAAATCAACAGAAAAGTCCTCGATGGCATATGTGTATCTTCTAAGAATGACGCACAGTAACTTGAACTTTTATGTCAGAATTTCTTTTTTTTTAAATCTTATTTTCGAAGCTATTTTAACCAGTATATAATTAATCCTTAACCGATAACATATGTTAAATTTGGCCAATTAATTAAGATTAAAATATGCCTGGACATCACATCATTTAAATGAATACAATAAAAGGTATCACATATTTAAAATTACGCGCAGCAAAATATAATCATTATGGCTGACGGGCGGCGTGGTGCCATGACTGAAAGAGGTCAATGACCTTTCCTCGGCTACTAAGGAACTGCGATTATTTAAATTAATTTATGAATTGAATTAATAGTTTGATGACAGTTTGATTGAGGCTGAAAAACATCAATAACTTAATTTTTGCGACGTCCAAACTCCACAAATTGAGAAGGACTCACATTTTTGTCATAAACCGGGACCATAAACAAATATACCACTTTTGTTTTTTTTTTTTTATGTAAGACCCGTTCAGACGGCGATGATCAGAATGATATTTTGTCTGTATCATTTGCCAGTTTCATACTGCGTTTTGTTTGTAACCGTATGAACATTGGAACGTTGACGTGTGATCCTAACTTTTTACCGTGTATATTATCAGAATGACAGCACCGTGACAGCAATGGCCACCGATGATGTGCGAAAGCGGTTAACTTTATTGATACTTTTTTTGTAGCTTCGATCAATTGAAATACAAATTAAAGTAAAGAAATGAAATGAAAAATTAAATTGTATACGTCAGTTATCTGTCTAATTTTTTTAACAGCATAGGCGGCCGAACAGCCTTCCTGACAATTTTTCTATGTGTGGGCCCCACTGTAATTTACCGTCAAGTGATTCCAAGAAAAACTGTCGACTCAACAGGGTCCAGCTCTATTCCATTAACTTGAACATTGGTAGTTAAAACATTTGGCGTTGAAAATTCAATGAGTTTAGTCTTTTTTTCATTCAGGAGAAGATTATTTACATTAAACCAATGCACAACTTTAGAGAGCGCATCGTTCACTTGTTCAAAGTTGACTAACTGACGTTTGATTTTAAAAGTAAGGGAAGTATCATCTGCGAATAATACGATCTTGTGATTATCCCTTATGTGGTAAGGTAAGTCATTTAATTTATAATTTAAAAAATTCAAAAAAAAATTCAAAATTCAAAATATTTTATTTCACATAAACCTATAAGGGCACTTATGAAACGTCAGAAGCTAGATGCACGGTTCCAATTGGTCGTTTCCTATGGAGAAGAGCCGGCAAGAAACTCCATGGTTACTCTTTTAAAAATAAATGGTATTTACAATGCTTTCAAATTACAGAGTTAATAGGTATGAGAGGACAGTGTAGGCCTATCAACAAGTACCAGGTACTTAGCAAGAAAGGAAAAACAAGAAAGGACCTAGAATTGAACCCTGCGGAACGCCCATGGTGACCGCAGATCCTGCAGATTTCTTGCCATTAACATCGACCCTCTGAATTATGTTGTTCAGATCAGAAGTCAGAAGATCGAGAGCCCTATCCGTCATACCATAGTAGTACAGTTTCCTGATGAATGTATCATGATGTACGCAATTGGAAGCCTTGGACAAGTCGCAGAAAATGCCAAGAGCATCTTGCGACTTCTCTCAGGCCTCGAATATGATCTTCAGTAATTCCACGCCCGCGTCTGTAGTTGAACGACCCTTTGTAAAAACCAAACTGTTTCAGATGTAGTAAATGATGAGCATTGAAATGTTCTAACATTTGTTTCAAAATTATTTTTTCAAAGATTTTGCTCAATGTAGGTAATATCGAAATAGGCCGAAAATTCGTAGGATCAGTTGTGCTGCCAGAATTGAACAGTGGAATCACTTTACTAAGTTTCATCAGATCAGGAAATACACCAGATGCAATACAAGAGTTAAAAACAATAGCTAAAAAGGGTGAAATAACATCAATTATTGAAGACATGGTATGTACTGACAATCCCCAAAGGTCAGCAGTAGCAATTGTAAATTCAAAAAGTTTGTCACATTGTAGTACACATTCTTTTAGTATTAAGTAAGCAAAAGTGGAGAACGACGATAACAGAGTTTTGGTTGTTAAAATGGGAATATTAGTGAAAAAATTTTCAAACTCTGTTCAAACTCAAACTCAAACTCAAAGCATTTATTTCAATTAAACCATTTACAGGCACTTTTGAATTGTCAAGGGGTCAGTCAGTCAGAAATATGAAGCTAGTTGCCCATTCCAAAGCGTAGGTTCCTATGGAGAAGAACGGGCAAGAAACTCCACGGACACTCTTTTAAATCATGATGTTGTTACAAAATATTGGTTACATCATTCATGTTGAAATTATACATGTGAGACCAATGTAGAAAGACGTGCACGTAAAAAGCGTCCGTTATAAAAAGATAAAAACAATTCAAAAATTAAAATAAGCCGTGGCAGATAAGAGATGACCAGTCCCTACTGACGGCGTCCGTTCACGAACATGACGCATGGATCAGCACCGTTTAGCTCAACCATTTTGAAGGGAACTTAACGATCCAACACACACGCCACCACCAGCGAGACATTTGAGTGAGCATGACATACTCTCAGCCGCCAGGGCACATTCAAGTCAATGAAAGACGTACTCAGTAAATGGTAGCTTCATAGAAGGTACATGGTCACAGTGCTCACACATGTGCTATGCAATTATATAATACTACGAGATTGAAGTTATACAATTCAAAGATAATTAAAATTCCACACAATTAAAGTTCCACGTCTGCTTTAATATCTACATCATTGATTTTTAGATGGAAGTCACGATTCCGTACTGTCGTTCTTCCCGTTTCTGAATTAATAATATTCCAAGTTGTTTTCATTTTATTTCCAGAAGATATTATTTTATTTTTAATGTGTATGGCTTTTGCTGAGGAACAGGCTCTTAAAAGTTTTAGAATATTTCTTAACAAATTCTTTAAAAGTTTCATCATGATTATATGTTTTTTCATGATACGATTCAAATAACCTTTGCCTACTTTTGTAAATACCTGATGTTGCCCAATCACTAAATATAACGCGGTCACAAACAGGCAGTTTTTTTGAGGTGAAAACCTTCCTAAACTCACAATTGATGAGGTTAGAATCGAGGTTAAGGATCGAGCTGATAGCTCGATCTGGGTCGTGTGATAAGGCAAACCCGGTACAAAGAACATCAGATATCAATTAAAACAAGCATTCATTATTATTTAGGTAATAATAATTATGTTAATATTGTGACATACATTTTAAAGTGAAAAAAATATTTCGAACATATATTATTTATAAGTTACCTGCGACACTTTCCGGAGTCCTTTCTTTTTTCTATCTTCTCGTTCGATGTACAAAAATATTTTATTTTTCAAGAAAATTTATTTTTATTTTCTAAAGATGTGATACAGAATACAGAATGCCCAGTATATCAGAGATAAGCGAAACCAGAATTAGTTTGGGGGATTGAATGTTAAGTAGGCTATTGTAACTTAGATAAATTACAAACTGACCCACTAAAAACCGAGAAATAAAAACTTTTTTTTAAAAAAAAACCAGCTTCCAAAAAAACACTACATATTAAAAATAACTTACATTTTGGAAGTATTCTTTGGTTTGTATTTTCGTTATTTGCCACCGAGTTCCGAAATTTAAAATATTTTTACTTGTCGTGTTTGTTTATGCGATTTCCACGAAAGAACACAGAAAAATAATTATAATATTCCATGTAATGTTTTAGCTAAAACGTCACTACTGGCGTTTGGACAGCAAGTCCATCACGCTATTCACTTCGGAGCAAGGCAGCAAGTACTATAAGGAGATCCCGCTCAACGAGATCCTAGCCATCGACACCGCGAGGCAGCCGCATGCAGGCACAGGTAGGCAGACATACATAGCTGTAAGTGATAGGGTGTAACTAGATTTCTGTTGACCGATGTCAAGTGGTCGATGTTAATCGCCTCACAATGCGATATATAAAATAAATTAAAAATTATTTGTCCTAATGACTAAAAAGATGAAAGGCTTCAGAAATATGTCGAAACTTGTTTTATGGTTACCGGCAAGGCACTGCCACAAAAACAATCATTGACTTTATATTACTTATGCCAGATGTACGCCGCGAGAAGGCGATTCCTTGCAAAAATTGTAAAGCACAATTTCGAAAAGGTCAAATAAATGAAAGCTGCTGTTACCCTCGACGAGATGGAGACGGTATAGGTATGCGTTTGGGGTAAGAGGTCGTGTGTGCGCTTGTGTGTACGTCTGTTACCGTTTACATCAAAAACTGCTGGACCGATTGATAGTGGTCAGATTGATTTTTCATGCGAAAACGTTCAGTTGAAGTTATTTGTTGTGGAATATTAACAATTTATTACAGTAAATGCGCTTTCTTTTAACGAACTAAAAGATCATTTTATAGGTACTGTGCTTTAAGTTTTGATGCGCGCAAGCAGTCGATGTCGAAGCTATTGCTCGGGCTACAAAGTAAATTTTAATAATAAATCACTACTTTTCGTTTTTCGTGGTTTACTTTTCTACATGTCTTTTGTGTTATGTTTCTCTATTTTTCTTTTTTTTTAAACATTGTATAAGTGTCTTGCGGTGTTGCAGACGTGATGCACTGCTTCGAGGTGCGCACGGCTAACGTGGACTACCTGGTGGGCGTGGAGGAGGCGTGGGCGGGCGGGGCCCCGCCGCCGCCCGACTCCGGCCTCGGCGCCTACCTGGCCAGGTCGTGGGAGACGGCCGTGAGGCAGGCGCTCATGCCGGTCACGCATCACTCGGGTAAGCGACGCGCTACTAGCACGCCTACCTGGCCAGGTCGTGGGAGACGGCCGTGAGGCAGGCGCTCATGCCGGTCACGCATCACTCGGGTAAGCGACGCGCTACTAGCACGCCTACCTGGCCAGGTCGTGGGAGACGGCCGTGAGGCAGGCGCTCATGCCGGTCACGCATCACTCGGGTAAGCGACGCGCTACTAGCACGCCTACCTGGCCAGGTCGTGGGAGACGGCCGTGAGGCAGGCGCTCATGCCGGTCACGCATCACTCGGGTAAGCGACGCGCTACTAGCACGCCTACCTGGCCAGGTCGTGGGAGACGGCCGTGAGGCAGGCGCTCATGCCGGTCACGCATCACTCGGGTAAGCGACGCGCTACTAGCACGCCTACCTGGCCAGGTCGTGGGAGACGGCCGTGAGGCAGGCGCTCATGCCGGTCACGCATCACTCGGGTAAGCGACGCGCTACTAGCACGCCTACCTGGCCAGGTCGTGGGAGACGGCCGTGAGGCAGGCGCTCATGCCGGTCACGCATCACTCGGGTAAGCGACGCGCTACTAGCACGCCTACCTGGCCAGGTCGTGGGAGACGGCCGTGAGGCAGGCGCTCATGCCGGTCACGCATCACTCGGGTAAGCGACGCGCTACTAGCACGCCTACCTGGCCAGGTCGTGGGAGACGGCCGTGAGGCAGGCGCTCATGCCGGTCACGCATCACTCGGGTAAGCGACGCGCTACTAGCACGCCTACCTGGCCAGGTCGTGGGAGACGGCCGTGAGGCAGGCGCTCATGCCGGTCACGCATCACTCGGGTAAGCGACGCGCTACTAGCACGCCTACCTGGCCAGGTCGTGGGAGACGGCCGTGAGGCAGGCGCTCATGCCGGTCACGCATCACTCGGGTAAGCGACGCGCTACTAGCACGCCTACCTGGCCAGGTCGTGGGAGACGGCCGTGAGGCAGGCGCTCATGCCGGTCACGCATCACTCGGGTAAGCGACGCGCTACTAGCACGCCTACCTGGCCAGGTCGTGGGAGACGGCCGTGAGGCAGGCGCTCATGCCGGTCACGCATCACTCGGGTAAGCGACGCGCTACTAGCACGCCTACCTGGCCAGGTCGTGGGAGACGGCCGTGAGGCAGGCGCTCATGCCGGTCACGCATCACTCGGGTAAGCGACGCGCTACTAGCACGCCTACCTGGCCAGGTCGTGGGAGACGGCCGTGAGGCAGGCGCTCATGCCGGTCACGCATCACTCGGGTAAGCGACGCGCTACTAGCACGCCTACCTGGCCAGGTCGTGGGAGACGGCCGTGAGGCAGGCGCTCATGCCGGTCACGCATCACTCGGGTAAGCGACGCGCTACTAGCACGCCTACCTGGCCAGGTCGTGGGAGACGGCCGTGAGGCAGGCGCTCATGCCGGTCACGCATCACTCGGGTAAGCGACGCGCTACTAGCACGCCTACCTGGCCAGGTCGTGGGAGACGGCCGTGAGGCAGGCGCTCATGCCGGTCACGCATCACTCGGGTAAGCGACGCGCTACTAGCACGCCTACCTGGCCAGGTCGTGGGAGACGGCCGTGAGGCAGGCGCTCATGCCGGTCACGCATCACTCGGGTAAGCGACGCGCTACTAGCACGCCTACCTGGCCAGGTCGTGGGAGACGGCCGTGAGGCAGGCGCTCATGCCGGTCACGCATCACTCGGGTAAGCGACGCGCTACTAGCACGCCTACCTGGCCAGGTCGTGGGAGACGGCCGTGAGGCAGGCGCTCATGCCGGTCACGCATCACTCGGGTAAGCGACGCGCTACTAGCACGCCTACCTGGCCAGGTCGTGGGAGACGGCCGTGAGGCAGGCGCTCATGCCGGTCACGCATCACTCGGGTAAGCGACGCGCTACTAGCACGCCTACCTGGCCAGGTCGTGGGAGACGGCCGTGAGGCAGGCGCTCATGCCGGTCACGCATCACTCGGGTAAGCGACGCGCTACTAGCACGCCTACCTGGCCAGGTCGTGGGAGACGGCCGTGAGGCAGGCGCTCATGCCGGTCACGCATCACTCGGGTAAGCGACGCGCTACTAGCACGCCTACCTGGCCAGGTCGTGGGAGACGGCCGTGAGGCAGGCGCTCATGCCGGTCACGCATCACTCGGGTAAGCGACGCGCTACTAGCACGCCTACCTGGCCAGGTCGTGGGAGACGGCCGTGAGGCAGGCGCTCATGCCGGTCACGCATCACTCGGGTAAGCGACGCGCTACTAGCACGCCTACCTGGCCAGGTCGTGGGAGACGGCCGTGAGGCAGGCGCTCATGCCGGTCACGCATCACTCGGGTAAGCGACGCGCTACTAGCACGCCTACCTGGCCAGGTCGTGGGAGACGGCCGTGAGGCAGGCGCTCATGCCGGTCACGCATCACTCGGGTAAGCGACGCGCTACTAGCACGCCTACCTGGCCAGGTCGTGGGAGACGGCCGTGAGGCAGGCGCTCATGCCGGTCACGCATCACTCGGGTAAGCGACGCGCTACTAGCACGCCTACCTGGCCAGGTCGTGGGAGACGGCCGTGAGGCAGGCGCTCATGCCGGTCACGCATCACTCGGGTAAGCGACGCGCTACTAGCACGCCTACCTGGCCAGGTCGTGGGAGACGGCCGTGAGGCAGGCGCTCATGCCGGTCACGCATCACTCGGGTAAGCGACGCGCTACTAGCACGCCTACCTGGCCAGGTCGTGGGAGACGGCCGTGAGGCAGGCGCTCATGCCGGTCACGCATCACTCGGGTAAGCGACGCGCTACTAGCACGCCTACCTGGCCAGGTCGTGGGAGACGGCCGTGAGGCAGGCGCTCATGCCGGTCACGCATCACTCGGGTAAGCGACGCGCTACTAGCACGCCTACCTGGCCAGGTCGTGGGAGACGGCCGTGAGGCAGGCGCTCATGCCGGTCACGCATCACTCGGGTAAGCGACGCGCTACTAGCACGCCTACCTGGCCAGGTCGTTTATCACTCTCACTTACTCACTCTCGTTAATCATTCTAGAGAAGCATGATATGGGCCTTACCAGTTACGAGCGAGGGAACGAAGCTCAAGTTCAAAATCAACCCGTAACTACTGTCAAAGATCCACGAATGACAGCCGGGACCAACTTAATGTGCTTTTGTGAGGCATGGAGAAGTCTCGGTATATAAAGACGTTCACCCATCCACGGAATAACCCCGGCAAGCGTAGTTTAACCTGATGGATCGACCCGTGCGGCTGTTATTACTTAGCCACGAGCTAACTAACAATAACGAATAGTAATTTATTAGTAGTTTTACACAAAAAAAATTATACCGTTTTAAATACGTGGCTTAGTTGAGTATCACGACTTGAAAACATAAATCAATATCATAATGTGGAAAATGTTTACCGCAGCTATTTCACTTTATCTTACCTCCCAATCTTTAGCGGAGGCCCGCGGCTGCGCAGTAGCGGAAGCGGAAGGCGAAGGCAGCACAGAAGAGCGAGTGACAGACATGGCGCAGCTGTACCAGATCTATCCTGATGAGGTGCTGGGCTCGGGCCAGTTCGGCATCGTGTACGGAGGTCTGCACAGAAGGTCCAAGAGACCTGTGGCCATCAAGGTATGTCTTATCTTAGACATGTTACTAGTTTTACACCCGACTGTGGCGAAACCCAAAAGGAGGGTAATGTTATAGAGGTGTAAAGATCAATCATCCTCCATAGAAAAGGCAGAATTTTCCGACCAGATGGGAGTCGTGCCTGGCGGGCAACTACCCGACGATTGATGTCGGGACGTTGTATATATACTCGTCGCGCGGTAAACCCTGCTTGCACGATGCAGGATTTTGCGTGACGTCAGTGTGATGCGTAGTTCGAATATTCATTAGCGTCTGAAATGGTAATGGGCGTTCCTCTAGGTTCGATATTGGGTCCATTCCTCTTTTTAGTTTATATTAATGATTTACCCCAATAACTTCAAAATCAACCGAAGATGGTGTTATTTGCAGATGACACATCATTGATCTTTAAAATAAACCGACGGTCACAAAATCTTGACGACGTGAATAGCTCTATTGTTCAGGTCCAAGATTGGTTTACGAGAAATAATTTAGTACTAAATTAAAAAAAAAAACAAATTCATTACATTTAAATTACCTAATATTAGAGCGAATGTGACATCATATTGAATGGAGAAAAACTGGAATTTATTCATCAAACGGTTTTCCTAGGAATCACGCTAGACAAGAAATTACAATGAGGACCCCATATAACATCTCTCGCGGGTGGCTAAGCTCGGCCGCTTATGCTGTTAGAAAGATAAGACAGTTAACAGATGAAACCGCGCGTTTGGTCTATTTTAGCTACTTCCACAGTATTATGTCGCATGGCATTTGACTGTGGGGTCGGGCGATTCAATGTCAGCCATTGAATCCATCTTTATTTTACAATGTTATAGATTTTTTAAATGAAAAGGACTTTTCTATTCCGACTTCTAATATACATAGTTAAGAATAACAATTTAATAATGTGAATCTTAAATCAATTGGCGTTTGACTGCATAATAATGTATATTCTTGACATCATTTTAACTTACTTTGACTATAATATTTTGACATCAATTATTATCTATTTGTTTTTTATTTTGTGATGAAATTTAGAATGACTGTAATTATGTAAATGCAATTAAATGTATTTTTTTTTTTTAATACCAACAAAATTTGTACGCCTTTATTGGCAAAACATGGACGCACACAACTTCTATTACTTGAATACCTTGCATGTCTGATTAGTCAGTTTATGTAAACGCATGTTTGACAAATAAATGATCTTTTATCTTTTAAAAAAGAGCGCTGTCAGAGCCATTTATAATCTACGTCGTCGCGAATCTCTCTCTTGCCAATTTATTTATGAAAATATTATGTATGTGAGGAAAAATCTAAATCTTTTTAATAAAATAAGTGATATTCATCATTTTAATACTAGAAATAAAGATAAAATAGATCAACCATTTTTCAGACTACCTAAAGTACATACATCTTTTATGTAGTACTGTGTTAAATGTTACAACAGAATACCTTGTGATATATTAGAATTAAATAAGAAAGAAAGAAAGAAAGAAAATACGTTTATTTGCGGTAAATATGACGCAAAGAAAAAAAAAACACGAGAATAACAAATTGGGGGAAAATATGCGTCACATCCACGCAAAACGGCCATCAATCAGCATAATGCTGCGACCCTATGCGAGACAGAGCCCCAGCGCTGGTTTTCAGCGACAGCCGGCGTTGACGTGATGACGTCAACTGGTGCAGCATATAGTGAAATAACAAAATCAGAAATAAAAATAAAATAAATACAATACTTCCTAAATGATATAATATTTAAAATGGCAACATTTTGTTCCGTCGGCGACTCAAGCGCCGCAGATGCAATCTGTGCGCGTAGCTGTCAAAGCTGTGTACTGGTTACGTAATAATTATATCATGGCGCATTATGTAACGAAATGAATGTTAAAATGAATAAATGTAATAAAATTTAAAACTCATATAAAAAGTACACTTTGTAAACAAGCATATTACAAATTAGAGGATTATATCCAAGATAAAAATGCTTGGAAACATGCTGGTCCTGCTCCATAGGACAATTTTTAGTCTAGACAAAATAATTTATCTGTCATTGCTTCATTTTATTCTTTTTACCTATCGTGGTATAGTAATCTTATTCTAGGTGCATCGTCTTCACATATAATTATATAATATGACTGTTTTGCATTAAGACAAAACAGGTATTATGTGTTGGAGAAAACACAGCAATGATATGAAGAAGCAGTCCTTATGATTCTGTGAAAATATGAGAATATCCCCCTAAATCAGTAGGAGTATCGAGCATACCTTCTTTTTTCTGGCACCTGAGGGCGCCGTAAACACTTTACCGCCAACTCACTATAATTAAGACACTTTATGAGGCTAGCGATTCACCTTTCAAAGCTTTTAAATGATATTTTTATAACTGTTAACAACATAAACATTACACAATAATCATGGGTACATGATGGCAGTTGCGCAAATTATTTAGCTAGTTATAATTTACTGATTGCATGTAGGTATGACAAGAAAAAAAATAATTTTAAGTAAATTTACTGATCGCACGGTGCTACGTATGTAATACTAGCAACCGTGAGACCAGGCAATGATCAGTGGGCAGAGCCTCCCTGCCGCCCGCGCACCGGCGTATCTGCCGCCGGGACCGGGGCGGCAGTAAGCCTCTTAGGGGTCAAGCTGCTGGTCGTTCGGACCTCGGGTGGTGGGAACAAAAGGTAGTGATGCGGTAGGCGGTAAGTGCCGTATCTATCGATATATGGTAATTTGTCTAGGGTTGACGAGCATAGATTCGAAATTAGTGGGTTGGTAGTATTAATTTTATTTTTATTATAAAATCTTGATGTTATTTTAATTACGTGATTAAATAATAAGGGAAGTTGAATTTTTTCATGTAATTTCTTAATGTTTGTTTTAAATTTGGTTTTATAGGATATTTTGACTGCTTTATTTTGGACAACTTGCAGAAGTTGGTGGTTAGAAATACATGTGCTACTCCAGACAGGGCAGGCGTACGTTATACACGGACGGACAAGGGTGGTATAAATTCTTAGTTTAGTACTGCTACTTAATTTGCTTTTACGATTCATTATTGGGTTTAAAGCACCAAGGGCTTGGACGCTCTTCGAACGCAAGTCAGCAATATGTTTGGACCAATTTAGACGACTATCCATTTTGATCCCAAGATAGCGCACATAGGTTTTCCAAGGAACTGTATGCCCTGCTATTTTTAAAGTTCTTGAAGGGGGTTGCCTAGCACGGGAGAAAAATATTGCTTCCGTCTTATCCTCATTTATTTTGAGTTTCCATTTCTTAAAGTAGTCCAGAAGCAAATCTATAGAAAATTGTAGGCGACCTATGATCATGTTGACGGCACGGTTGACGCAGTGGTTAAGCGATTGACTGCTGCGCTGCGTGTCGCGGGTTCGATTCCCGCACGGAACAAATATTTGTATGACCTACAATTAGTTGTTCCGGGTCTGGCTGTTTGTGTATGTGAGTTTATATGTTTGTAAACGCACCCACGACACAGGAGAAATTCCTAGTGTGGGGCAACGTTTTATTAAAAAGAAAAAAAAAAAAAGATTAAATCGGTATCATCCGAAGAGGTATAAGAGGCAGTATCATCAGCAAAGCAAGCCAAATTGGTTCGAGGTTGAATGGGAATATCATTTACGAACAGGAGAAATAAATAGGGCCCAACAATCGAGCCCTGAGGAACGCCAGCTGGGACATTTTGAGGTAATGAAGTGGTATTTCCGATGTAAACCTGGAATTTACGATCCGCAAGGTACGATTGAACGAGTTTGATGAGAAGCATAGGCACATCAAGAGTGAGCAACTTGTGGAGCAGGCCTTCGTGCCACACGGTATCAAATGCTTTTTCGATATCCAGCAGAAACATACCTGTGGACTGTTTAAGATTTAGATGATGGGATATGTGCTCTGTCACCCTGGCTAACTGTTGGGTAGTTAAATGAGTGGCACGAAAACCAAACTGCTCTTTGATCAGACACTGCCCAGTGGCTCGCAATAGTCTTGTATAAATTACAGACTCAAAAACTTTACCAGCAGCAGGTAGCAGACTTATGGGGCGGTAACTTATGGGTAAAGTGCTATCTTTTCCAGGTTTTTTAAGAGGTATTGTTTTAGCATTTTTCCGGATGTTTGGGAAATAGCCCAGACCAAAACAGCCATTGAAAATTTTAGTAACGTAGACTATCGCTTTCTGTGGCAAGTTCTTTAAAAGTAAGTTATGGATCCCATCATGACTTATAGATTTACGGGATTTGAGCCTAGTCAAGATTTTACGAATCTCAAATGGCCTCACCGGCTTTATAAAATCAGAAGCGAGATTATAACTATTAATGACAGACATAGAGTTCGATACCTCATCCTTGAGATAGGAGTCACAAGCCCAGCTAGTGGTAAGGCTCATGTTGTCACAAAAGGCATTTGCCAAAGCGTTACATTGTTCAGACGTGCCAGTGGTCAGGGACCCATCCGAAAGTTTAAGGGGAGGAATGTTCGCGGATCTAGGCTTGAGGGATTTTGTCACACGCCAGATATCTTGACTGGGGTTATCAACTTTTGCCAGTTTAGCATTCCAAACATTATCGAGGTAATTTCGGATATTTGTGTTTATGTATGTTTGTAAAATGTTTATATTGCTACGATTGAGCCTTCTAAGGTAACCAATGGGCAGTTTCTGTTCAATACGACGCAAATAGTTTTTGTAGCGGATTAAACTTTTAACGTACCGAGGAAGTTTGGTAGGGGTATCGCAAACACAGCAGCCGAGGATGGTATGGAGGAGTCTCTAGCATCGATAATAGTTTGCTGCAAATGAACAATGGCAGTATCAATGTCTTTTTCGGTTTTAAACGTCTTAGAACTAAGCATAATGTTTTTATTGAGGTGAGAACGATATTCAGTCCAGTTGGCGCAGTTAAATTTAAAGAACCGAGCTTTAGTCTTGCGACACAGTGAACCTCCGATGGTAAAGAAAATGGGGTAGTGGTTAGAAGACAATGCTTTTTTTGTAAATTTTGACGTTCAAAAGTGCCTTTTATATGCCTAATTGAAATAAATTATTTGACTTTGACGTTAAAAATGTTGCCGCCACAATGTTTTCGTGGGGTGGGGTAAAGTCCTAAAACGAATGAATCAACGTGTTGGCGCTGTGCGCATTTGAGAAACGTTTACGCTGGACAACGTTCAAAGTCTAGTCGCAATCTCATCGCAGCGACAATCAACGTCAAGAATTAAAATTAAATGTATTGCTGACGTCTGTCAGCAATACATTTAATTTTAATTCTTTAAGATTAGAATGCGAACGTTCTTAAAAATTCGAGAGTAGCCCCTGACGTGCGGCTGCCTTCATCGAAATGTAAGCAAAGCTAGCGCAGATCTCTCTCTTCCATTTTCACACACTCTCCATACCTCACTACATTTACTAATTGTCATTGTTCCCCTCGCCAGGTGATAGACAAGCTCCGCTTCCCAACCAAACAAGAAGCCCAGCTGAAAAACGAAGTAGCCATCCTTCAGAACCTGTCCCACCCCGGCGTGGTGAACCTCGAGCGGATGTTCGAGACTCCCGAGAGGATCTTCGTCGTGATGGAGAAGCTCAAGGGAGATATGTTGGAGATGATCTTGTCGCATGAGAATGGAAGGCTGACTGAACGGATTACAAAGTTTTTAGTAGCACAGGTATAGCGCAATATTTGTTTTTCAGTTCTCAGTTTCACAATGATACGATGGGTTCAGTAATCAACAGAATGGTGTGTAGGCAAAAATATTGCATCTTATCACTTTCCAGCCTGTATTTATTTTTGTTTTATGTTATAAATTCTTCTATACTTACAAGAATGATATAAAAGGCTTGGCTACTTAATACTCTCAGCGCATTGTTTATAAGTAAGATTGTTAGAATGTACTTTAGAGAGAATTCTTTGTTATTATAAAATGGAACACAGTTTTATCCATTTATTTATTTTTATTCCTGAAGCTTACACTCTAATCCAAAAAAGAGTACCACCACATCTCTTCCATTCTTGTGGCCTTTTACCCTCGAGTATGACGAAATCGAACAGCTTTTGGAGGGCCTTAAGAACGGGTTTTCCACCGGCATTCAGGAGTTCGGCGGTAATTTCGTCATCACATGGTGCACTGAAACTGAAACACGTGAAAATACACAGTGAACGCTGCTACCCATTCTCTCAGGGACTTAAGTCGTATTTTACGACACCCACGGGAAGAAATAAGATGATGCTATTCTTTAAGTCAGGCACCACACGGACAATATAAAACAAACTGTTTTATAAACAATATATCTAGCGGGAGATACAAGCCAAGCATCAGGGGGTCTACTGCCTCAGCGACGTCCGTCGTGTCGGCCGAACTTACGGGCCTTTCGTTCCCCGTCGCACTAACGGTATGTCCGTAAGTGAAAAGGAGCGCCAGGCGCCCGGCATTTCGGCCGAAACTACGTATGTCGCTTAGTCGCCCCCTGGTCATAAACGTGATGTTTCCTATAACGAAGCCCATACTTCTCAGATCCTGGTAGCCCTGAAGCACCTGCACGAGAAGAATATCGTGCACTGCGACCTGAAGCCGGAGAACGTGCTTCTGTCCACGGACGAGGAGTTCCCTCAAGTGAAGCTGTGTGACTTCGGCTTCGCGAGGATCATAGGAGAGAAGTCGTTCAGACGGTCCGTAGTCGGCACGCCCGCGTATCTTGGTAAGTTTTTCACTGGAGTGTTCATTCCGCTGGCGAAGCGTCAGCGCAGCGCATATGCTACGCAACAAATTCAAATTCAAAATATTTTACTTCACATAAACCTACAAGGGCACTTATGAAAAGTCAGAAGCTAGGTGCACGGTTCTAATTGGTCGTTTCCTATGGAGAAAAGCCGACAAGAAACTCCATGGTTACTCTTTTAAAAGCAAATGGTATTTACAATGTTTTCAAATTACAGAGTTAATAGGTATGAGAGGATAGTGTAGGCCTATCAACAAGTACCAGGTACTTAGCAAGATAGAAAATGGTCGACAGATCTACAGTCTGTTAAGCCTACAACGTTCTCACATTCACAAAATCTAAAAGAATAGAATCTATATAAAAGCAAAATCAAATAATAAAAATAAAAAGCTATTTAGACCAAATGACATGATTGTCACTACAGCTGTATGTAACAAATCTAATTTATTATTAAAAAAATATATAATATTTTAGGTATATAATGTCAAATAACGAAGAGATTATGTCAAGGTAGTATGTAAAAGAAAAAAAAAAAGAAAAAGGTAAAATAAAATAATCATCTTAATTTGGGAGCCGTTAATAGAAATTTACATAGTTATGCCGTTAATGAGGTACCAGGGAAGCCACATGTGCAGAAGGAATTATTGCCAAACTTCCTTGTCTTCAACGTAGTCTTTAATCTTATAATATGCTTTTTTGATAAGGACACGTTTGATGTGGGTTTTGAACTTTCCATCGCTAAGTTCTGTAACGCTCGGCGTTGTCATAGCTTGTCGCTTGCGCAACGTATGTACTACGGCAATGATTTCTTATTATCTATTTATTTATTGCGGGCCTCCAGATGTACACGAAAAAACACAGTTTATAGAGATATTAAGTTTTAGTCTAGTCTAGTGCACTTCAATTACAAGAGGCCACACACGCATGCTTTAAATTATCGACTAAATGAACTTAAAACTTAAATGCAAACTACTTTATTAGTACTTAATAAAAATAGACAAATTTGAATTACAAACTCATGACTCATGAGTCAGTCTAATATAGAGTTATGAAAATAAAACTCAAAATCCTTCTTTCAGAGATTTGTTAACTTCTATTTTAGTATTTCGCGTATGTTATATGATCCCGATTATACCCAGTTCATTTTATGATAATTTGTGTAACAACGCCCTTAAACAACGTTTCTCAAATTAACTTTCACAGACAAATCAGTTAGTAGTAGTACACAATCAACAACTATCGATTTATGTAATGCCAAAGTTCTCTAATTGGGATTGTACAACCCAGCCTTTCCTGAATAGACTTGAACATTTTTATCTTGTTCCCTAGCCCCGGAGGTCCTCCGCAACAAAGGGTACAACCGTTCCCTGGACATGTGGTCGGTAGGCGTCATCATCTACGTGTCGCTGTCCGGCACCTTTCCCTTCAACGAGGATGAAGATATCAACGAGCAGATACAGAACGCCGCCTTCATGTACCCGCCCACGCCCTGGAGGGAGATCTCCGCAGAGGGTGAGTGGTGTCAGCCTGGAGGTTTGTCCTCACAAGAGCACAACAACGAACGTTGTCATTCTGAATGTGTTACGTAATAGGGAATACGCATGTCATTTTTTTTCACGTAATCAATTCAAAATCGTAATCATTTATAAACCCAAGAAAAGTATTTAAAGTTCAACTACTGCTTGATGCTCAATTTTTTTTTAAACACCACCAGTTTTCTACTCCAGATCAAATGTTCGTTACTTTCACGTCCATAGTGTGACGCATAATCCACGATACTGCGTTGTTTTTATCCCTTTTTTGTCCTAAATCATACGTATTAAATTCTTTTTTGTACTTTATTCAAGCAGAAATCGCACTTACTTACAACCAGTTTACTAAGAATAGATGTTTATACACATGCTTTTTTTACATCACGTGGGGCGTTGTCGATACGTTTCAAGTTTGCGTTCCGTTCCACCAAAAAACGAATATTAATGAACTGTAAAATAAATACTGCATTTCTTTCTTTTTCCTGTGATTAGTATCGACTAACCTGGGGGGCTATTCCCGTAATGTTTAAGAACGTTCGCTTTCGCATCTCATTCGCAATCTGTTAAAAATACAATCAATTTACCAACATTTTTGACAAGTTTGACAGATGGCGACTTGAATGTGAACGTTTTTTAAGTACGAGAATTGGCCTTCTGCTGTCAGAGTTTTTATGCCGCACATGGGCATTAAAAAATGTAAAATAAAATAGTAATTCTTCGTTTCTCGACTCCTATACAAAGTATATTTACATAATGTTTTGAATTATTTGCATCTTCCCTATTATTGTGTTTGAACTCTTATATTTGTGTGAAGCATTATTGCGTTTTGGGCCCATTTTGCTAGGTCTTTTTTGTTTCTAGGGTTCCGTACGTCCGAATGAAAAACGAAACCCTTATGTCCTATAAGAGTTTCGTTTTTACTCGTGTGTCTGCACAGCCAATTTGCACCGAATGTAATGGACCGATTGAGTTGAGATTTGGTACACATTATGAATTTCTGTGACCCAAATACAGACTGTAACGTAAATAAATGAATTTTGAGTTTAAGTTTATTTTATTTTTTTTATTTTATTTTATTACTTTTAGGAAAACTTACAGCTAATACATTTCTATAAAACTAGTACAATGTGTAAAAGATGGCCAATTACAAGTTTCCACAACTGATTAATGTGAGTAACATTGACAAATACACGCAAACAGCGACGTAAGAGATACGCAAATGATATAACTCACTCTCAAAAAAGTACAATAATAAAGAGAAGAGAAAAAAAAATAATACATGGTTATACATCAAAAAAACAATTGTTCAAACTTTTCTTTACTTTCTTAACGCTACTACAAAACAAATCCAAATCAATGTCGACATTCTGACACACCATATTGAAAGTACGACAAGCTCTTATCACGTACGAGTTCTGTCTGTAAATAGTTCTGACTTGAGGCACATGAAGAAGACGTGGTCTCCGAAGAAACACACTTGGTACACGAAGCCCAATCTTGCCCACCAACTCAGGGACATCAGTAGATCCGTTCATAACGCTAAACAAGAAAGCAAGATCTGCGATTTTCCTTCGCTCGTGTAGAGGAAGAATATGAAATTTTTTACACCGACTCATATAATTCGGGAGATAGGTATTTGAGTGATATTGAGTGTACCTCAAAAATCGCCTTTGTATACCTTCAAGCCGATTAATGTATACATTATAATTAGGATTCCAAACCTGAGAAGCATATTCAAGGTGGCTACGGACAAACGCACAATAAAGAATTTTCATTGTTTTAACATTCTTAAAATCTGAAGAGACCCTAAAAATAAAACCCAAGGCTTTAGAAGCCCGGTTAACTATATTATTAATATGTGCATCAAACAGAAGCTTAGAGTCAAAAATTACTCCAAGATCCCTGATGACACTCACTCTGGCTACCAAAACATTTGAAAGACTATAATTTTATTCTCAACTACGGAACCCTTGATTTGCCCAGTCTGACAAGCAAGCGGTCGGTTTAAAAAAAAAATCTTTGTTTGTCTGTACAGCGATCGACCTAATCAACAACTTGCTACAAGTGAAGCAGCGCAAGCGGCTATCAGTGGACAAGTCGGTGGCGCATGCGTGGCTGCAGACGCGCACCGCCTGGCTCGACCTGCGCGCGCTCGAGGCCCGCGTGGGCCCGCGCTACCTCACGCACGCCAGCGACGACGCGCGCTGGCAACAGCGCTGACTGTGAGTACATAGGGACTACACTAGGTACAACTGTACGCTGGAGGCCCGCGTGGGCCCGCGCTACCTCACGCACGCCAGCGACGACGCGCGCTGGCAACAGCGCTGACTGTGAGTACATAGGGACTACACTAGGTACAACTGTACGCTGGAGGCCCGCGTGGGCCCGCGCTACCTCACGCACGCCAGCGACGACGCGCGCTGGCAACAGCGCTGACTGTGAGTACATAGGGACTACACTAGGTACAACTGTACGCTGGAGGCCCGCGTGGGCCCGCGCTACCTCACGCACGCCAGCGACGACGCGCGCTGGCAACAGCGCTGACTGTGAGTACATAGGGACTACACTAGGTACAACTGTACGCTGGAGGCCCGCGTGGGCCCGCGCTACCTCACGCACGCCAGCGACGACGCGCGCTGGCAACAGCGCTGACTGTGAGTACATAGGGACTACACTAGGTACAACTGTACGCTGGAGGCCCGCGTGGGCCCGCGCTACCTCACGCACGCCAGCGACGACGCGCGCTGGCAACAGCGCTGACTGTGAGTACATAGGGACTACACTAGGTACAACTGTACGCTGGAGGCCCGCGTGGGCCCGCGCTACCTCACGCACGCCAGCGACGACGCGCGCTGGCAACAGCGCTGACTGTGAGTACATAGGGACTACACTAGGTACAACTGTACGCTGGAGGCCCGCGTGGGCCCGCGCTACCTCACGCACGCCAGCGACGACGCGCGCTGGCAACAGCGCTGACTGTGAGTACATAGGGACTACACTAGGTACAACTGTACGCTGGAGGCCCGCGTGGGCCCGCGCTACCTCACGCACGCCAGCGACGACGCGCGCTGGCAACAGCGCTGACTGTGAGTACATAGGGACTACACTAGGTACAACTGTACGCTGGAGGCCCGCGTGGGCCCGCGCTACCTCACGCACGCCAGCGACGACGCGCGCTGGCAACAGCGCTGACTGTGAGTACATAGGGACTACACTAGGTACAACTGTACGCTGGAGGCCCGCGTGGGCCCGCGCTACCTCACGCACGCCAGCGACGACGCGCGCTGGCAACAGCGCTGACTGTGAGTACATAGGGACTACACTAGGTACAACTGTACGCTGGAGGCCCGCGTGGGCCCGCGCTACCTCACGCACGCCAGCGACGACGCGCGCTGGCAACAGCGCTGACTGTGAGTACATAGGGACTACACTAGGTACAACTGTACGCTGGAGGCCCGCGTGGGCCCGCGCTACCTCACGCACGCCAGCGACGACGCGCGCTGGCAACAGCGCTGACTGTGAGTACATAGGGACTACACTAGGTACAACTGTACGCTGGAGGCCCGCGTGGGCCCGCGCTACCTCACGCACGCCAGCGACGACGCGCGCTGGCAACAGCGCTGACTGTGAGTACATAGGGACTACACTAGGTACAACTGTACGCTGGAGGCCCGCGTGGGCCCGCGCTACCTCACGCACGCCAGCGACGACGCGCGCTGGCAACAGCGCTGACTGTGAGTACATAGGGACTACACTAGGTACAACTGTACGCTGGAGGCCCGCGTGGGCCCGCGCTACCTCACGCACGCCAGCGACGACGCGCGCTGGCAACAGCGCTGACTGTGAGTACATAGGGACTACACTAGGTACAACTGTACGCTGGAGGCCCGCGTGGGCCCGCGCTACCTCACGCACGCCAGCGACGACGCGCGCTGGCAACAGCGCTGACTGTGAGTACATAGGGACTACACTAGGTACAACTGTACGCTGGAGGCCCGCGTGGGCCCGCGCTACCTCACGCACGCCAGCGACGACGCGCGCTGGCAACAGCGCTGACTGTGAGTACATAGGGACTACACTAGGTACAACTGTACGCTGGAGGCCCGCGTGGGCCCGCGCTACCTCACGCACGCCAGCGACGACGCGCGCTGGCAACAGCGCTGACTGTGAGTACATAGGGACTACACTAGGTACAACTGTACGCTGGAGGCCCGCGTGGGCCCGCGCTACCTCACGCACGCCAGCGACGACGCGCGCTGGCAACAGCGCTGACTGTGAGTACATAGGGACTACACTAGGTACAACTGTACGCTGGAGGCCCGCGTGGGCCCGCGCTACCTCACGCACGCCAGCGACGACGCGCGCTGGCAACAGCGCTGACTGTGAGTACATAGGGACTACACTAGGTACAACTGTACGCTGGAGGCCCGCGTGGGCCCGCGCTACCTCACGCACGCCAGCGACGACGCGCGCTGGCAACAGCGCTGACTGTGAGTACATAGGGACTACACTAGGTACAACTGTACGCTGGAGGCCCGCGTGGGCCCGCGCTACCTCACGCACGCCAGCGACGACGCGCGCTGGCAACAGCGCTGACTGTGAGTACATAGGGACTACACTAGGTACAACTGTACGCTGGAGGCCCGCGTGGGCCCGCGCTACCTCACGCACGCCAGCGACGACGCGCGCTGGCAACAGCGCTGACTGTGAGTACATAGGGACTACACTAGGTACAACTGTACGCTGGAGGCCCGCGTGGGCCCGCGCTACCTCACGCACGCCAGCGACGACGCGCGCTGGCAACAGCGCTGACTGTGAGTACATAGGGACTACACTAGGTACAACTGTACGCTGGAGGCCCGCGTGGGCCCGCGCTACCTCACGCACGCCAGCGACGACGCGCGCTGGCAACAGCGCTGACTGTGAGTACATAGGGACTACACTAGGTACAACTGTACGCTGGAGGCCCGCGTGGGCCCGCGCTACCTCACGCACGCCAGCGACGACGCGCGCTGGCAACAGCGCTGACTGTGAGTACATAGGGACTACACTAGGTACAACTGTACGCTGGAGGCCCGCGTGGGCCCGCGCTACCTCACGCACGCCAGCGACGACGCGCGCTGGCAACAGCGCTGACTGTGAGTACATAGGGACTACACTAGGTACAACTGTACGCTGGAGGCCCGCGTGGGCCCGCGCTACCTCACGCACGCCAGCGACGACGCGCGCTGGCAACAGCGCTGACTGTGAGTACATAGGGACTACACTAGGTACAACTGTACGCTGGAGGCCCGCGTGGGCCCGCGCTACCTCACGCACGCCAGCGACGACGCGCGCTGGCAACAGCGCTGACTGTGAGTACATAGGGACTACACTAGGTACAACTGTACGCTGGAGGCCCGCGTGGGCCCGCGCTACCTCACGCACGCCAGCGACGACGCGCGCTGGCAACAGCGCTGACTGTGAGTACATAGGGACTACACTAGGTACAACTGTACGCTGGAGGCCCGCGTGGGCCCGCGCTACCTCACGCACGCCAGCGACGACGCGCGCTGGCAACAGCGCTGACTGTGAGTACATAGGGACTACACTAGGTACAACTGTACGCTGGAGGCCCGCGTGGGCCCGCGCTACCTCACGCACGCCAGCGACGACGCGCGCTGGCAACAGCGCTGACTGTGAGTACATAGGGACTACACTAGGTACAACTGTACGCTGGAGGCCCGCGTGGGCCCGCGCTACCTCACGCACGCCAGCGACGACGCGCGCTGGCAACAGCGCTGACTGTGAGTACATAGGGACTACACTAGGTACAACTGTACGCTGGAGGCCCGCGTGGGCCCGCGCTACCTCACGCACGCCAGCGACGACGCGCGCTGGCAACAGCGCTGACTGTGAGTACATAGGGACTACACTAGGTACAACTGTACGCTGGAGGCCCGCGTGGGCCCGCGCTACCTCACGCACGCCAGCGACGACGCGCGCTGGCAACAGCGCTGACTGTGAGTACATAGGGACTACACTAGGTACAACTGTACGCTGGAGGCCCGCGTGGGCCCGCGCTACCTCACGCACGCCAGCGACGACGCGCGCTGGCAACAGCGCTGACTGTGAGTACATAGGGACTACACTAGGTACAACTGTACGCTGGAGGCCCGCGTGGGCCCGCGCTACCTCACGCACGCCAGCGACGACGCGCGCTGGCAACAGCGCTGACTGTGAGTACATAGGGACTACACTAGGTACAACTGTACGCTGGAGGCCCGCGTGGGCCCGCGCTACCTCACGCACGCCAGCGACGACGCGCGCTGGCAACAGCGCTGACTGTGAGTACATAGGGACTACACTAGGTACAACTGTACGCTGGAGGCCCGCGTGGGCCCGCGCTACCTCACGCACGCCAGCGACGACGCGCGCTGGCAACAGCGCTGACTGTGAGTACATAGGGACTACACTAGGTACAACTGTACGCTGGAGGCCCGCGTGGGCCCGCGCTACCTCACGCACGCCAGCGACGACGCGCGCTGGCAACAGCGCTGACTGTGAGTACATAGGGACTACACTAGGTACAACTGTACGCTGGAGGCCCGCGTGGGCCCGCGCTACCTCACGCACGCCAGCGACGACGCGCGCTGGCAACAGCGCTGACTGTGAGTACATAGGGACTACACTAGGTACAACTGTACGCTGGAGGCCCGCGTGGGCCCGCGCTACCTCACGCACGCCAGCGACGACGCGCGCTGGCAACAGCGCTGACTGTGAGTACATAGGGACTACACTAGGTACAACTGTACGCTGGAGGCCCGCATGGGCCCGCGCTACCTCACGCACGCCAGCGACGACGCGCGCTGGCAACAGCGCTGACTGTGAGTACATAGGGACTACACTAGGTACAACTGTACGCTGGAGGCCCGCGTGGGCCCGCGCTACCTCACGCACGCCAGCGACGACGCGCGCTGGCAACAGCGCTGACTGTGAGTACATAGGGACTACACTAGGTACTGTAGGGTATGTTAATGAATGTTGTATGTGGGTATGTGAAAATAAACCAGTTGTCACTCGGAATCGCAGTTTCGCGCTCGGGCGGCCGGCAGTGCGAGCAGCGGCAACTCGTCTACCGAGGGGAGCGCGGCGACATCGCGCTCAACGCGTGCTTGTTGGAGGTGTGGCAGAAACCATCGTCCAGACGTGTGTCGGTTTAAAAATTATTCGTGCGATATATGTGGCCAGAAAGGTCACATTAAAATAATGTGTAAATCGAATAAAAGGCAAGGTGTCGAGTCAAGCCATGACACTTCAACGCGACGTAATAATCATTATCTCGGAAATAGTGATAACGAATCGGAATGTGAATTTTATAATCTAAGCGTGTGCGGCGTTAATGATAAACCGTACATAGTTACGGCGCAAGTGAACGGCAGAAAGATAAGTTTCGAACTGGACACTGGAAGTAAGTTATCAGTTATAAGTTTAGATTATTATAATAGCAACTTTTGTGATTTACCAATAATTAGCAACGATATTTCTTTGTATTCCTACGTCGGTTCAGTTATAGAACCGGTAGGTTTTGTGTCCGTTCATGTTAGTATTGGTGAACATTCAGTCGGAAATCTCAAACTGTATATTGTTAAAAATGGTGGACCACCACTTTTAGGTCGGTCATGGATTACTAAATTAAAAATAAATAAGATTAGTATTGATGAATATTTATTAAATTTAAAAGAAAATAATTTAGTTGAACTATTACAACGTGAATTTCCGACTGTATTTGCTTCTGGGCTTGGAACATGTATAAAAAAAATTACTTTAAAATTGGTGGATACAAACCCCGTATTTATCAAAGCTAGGCCGTTACCGTTGGCGTTACGTAAACCCGTCGAGCGGGAGTTAGAACGACTCGAGGCTGAGGGTACAATTCGAAAAGTTGAGTATTCTGATTATGGCACGCCTATCGTGCCCGTAATTAAAAAAAACGGAGAAATAAGAATTTGTGGTGACTACAAGGTCACAGTTAATCCGAAACTTATGCGCGAACCTTACCCTCTACCACGAATAGAGGAACTGTTCGCGGCGCTGAGTGGGGGTGAACAGTTTTCTAAAATTGATCTCACGCATGCTTATCAACAATTGCTTTTAGAGGAGGAATCTCAGGCATGTACCGCTATAACGACACATATAGGAACATTTGTGTACAATCGCACACCATTTGGACTTACGTGTATTCCAGAAAAGTTTCAGAAATTTATGGAACAAACGGTAAAAGGACTCAAAGGAGTCGCTGTTTTCATCGACGATATAGCATGTACTGGAACGTCCCGTAGTGAACATATTAATAATTTAAAGGCAATGTTGAGTCGCTTGCGTGAGGTTGGTTTGAGGATCAAATTAAATAAGTGCGTATTTATGCAGGATAGTATTACTTATGTTGGGTTTGTTATTGATAAACACGGCTTGCATCCCGATGAGAACAAAATTAAAGCAATCGTGGACGCACCAAGGCCAAATGATATCACGCAGCTCAAGTCATTTTTAGGTATGGTGAACTACTATGCAAAGTTTATTTCCAACTTAAGTTCAATATTATATCCCTTACATAAGTTATTGCGAAAAAATGCAGAGTGGATTTGGTCGCATGATTGTGACGACAGTTTTAACAAAGTTAAAAAGGCTATTTCAGGTAGCAAAGTATTAGTACATTACAACCCGGAACTTCCATTAGTATTAGCAGTGGATAGTAGTTCTTACGGCATAGGTAGTGTGTTGTCGCATAGATACCCCAATGACGAGGAAAACAATAAAATTCGTGTGGTTTATATCATTTAAGTGTGGGACTTCAAGATGCCTATCGGGAAAATTGAAGAATTTGACCTATCAAGCAAAAAGTGGCTGGCGTATATCAGACGCGTGGAACAATTCATAACCTTAAATGGAATTAAACCAGAGTTACAAGTTGCAACGTTGGTGACATTGGTGGGGGCGGCAACGTATGACCTAATGTGTGATTTATGTGCACCTAATCATCCAGAAAGTAAAGCATTTCGTGAATTAGTCAAAATTGTGGGTGATCATCTTGAACCCAAACGTTCCGAAATTGCAGAACGCCATGTTTTTAGACAAAGACGTCAGAACACAGGTGAATCTCTCAGTGAATATCTACAAACACTCAAACACTTGGCCAGTACATGTAATTTCAATACTACACTGGAGGAAAATTTACGCGATCAATTTGTGTCGGGTTTGGCTAGTGATGAAATGAGATCACGCATTTTTGCGGAACCATCGATTACATACAAAAAAGCCGTCGAATTGGCGTTGGCGTTGGAAGCAGCCGAGCGACACTCACAGACCAGCGGTACAAACGCCGCGGGCGCAGCGAACGCGTCGACGGTTGGGACGCGCACGTTTGAGGCGGTGCATCAAGTAGCGACGGCAAAGCGGGCGGGCCGGCCGCCCGAGCGCGAAACTGCGATTCCGAGTGACAACTGGTTTATTTTCACATACCCACATACAACATTCATTAACATACCCTACAGGTACAACTGTACGCTGGAGGCCCGCGTGGGCCCGCGCTACCTCACGCACGCCAGCGACGACGCGCGCTGGCAACAGCGCTGACTGTGAGTACATAGGGACTACACTAGGTACAACTGTACGCTGGAGGCCCGCGTGGGCCCGCGCTACCTCACGCACGCCAGCGACGACGCGCGCTGGCAACAGCGCTGACTGTGAGTACATAGGGACTACACTAGGTACAACTGTACGCTGGAGGCCCGCGTGGGCCCGCGCTACCTCACGCACGCCAGCGACGACGCGCGCTGGCAACAGCGCTGACTGTGAGTACATAGGGACTACACTAGGTACAACTGTACGCTGGAGGCCCGCGTGGGCCCGCGCTACCTCACGCACGCCAGCGACGACGCGCGCTGGCAACAGCGCTGACTGTGAGTACATAGGGACTACACTAGGTACAACTGTACGCTGGAGGCCCGCGTGGGCCCGCGCTACCTCACGCACGCCAGCGACGACGCGCGCTGGCAACAGCGCTGACTGTGAGTACATAGGGACTACACTAGGTACAACTGTACGCTGGAGGCCCGCGTGGGCCCGCGCTACCTCACGCACGCCAGCGACGACGCGCGCTGGCAACAGCGCTGACTGTGAGTACATAGGGACTACACTAGGTACAACTGTACGCTGGAGGCCCGCGTGGGCCCGCGCTACCTCACGCACGCCAGCGACGACGCGCGCTGGCAACAGCGCTGACTGTGAGTACATAGGGACTACACTAGGTACAACTGTACGCTGGAGGCCCGCGTGGGCCCGCGCTACCTCACGCACGCCAGTGACGCCGCGCGCTGTCAACAGCGCTGACTGTGAGTACATAGGGACTACACTAGGTACAACTGTACGCTGGAGGCCCGCGTGGGCCCGCGCTACCTCACGCACGCCAGCGACGACGCGCGCTGGCAACAGCGCTGACTGTGAGTACATAGGGACTACACTAGGTACAACTGTACGCTGGAGGCCCGCGTGGGCCCGCGCTACCTCACGCACGCCAGCGACGACGCGCGCTGGCAACAGCGCTGACTGTGAGTACATAGGGACTACACTAGGTACAACTGTACGCTGGAGGCCCGCGTGGGCCCGCGCTACCTCACGCACGCCAGCGACGACGCGCGCTGGCAACAGCGCTGACTGTGAGTACATAGGGACTACACTAGGTACAACTGTACGCTGGAGGCCCGCGTGGGCCCGCGCTACCTCACGCACGCCAGCGACGACGCGCGCTGGCAACAGCGCTGACTGTGAGTACATAGGGACTACACTAGGTACAACTGTACGCTGGAGGCCCGCATGGGCCCGCGATACTTCACGCACGCCAGCGACGACGCGCGCTGGCAACAGCGCTGACTGTGAGTACATAGGGACTACACTAGGTACAACTGTACGCTGGAGGCCCGCGTGGGCCCGCGCTACCTCACGCACGCCAGCGACGACGCGCGCTGGCAACAGCGCTGACTGTGAGTACATAGGGACTACACTAGGTACAACTGTACGCTGGAGGCCCGCGTGGGCCCGCGCTACCTCACGCACGCCAGCGACGACGCGCGCTGGCAACAGCGCTGACTGTGAGTACATAGGGACTACACTAGGTACAACTGTACGCTGGAGGCCCGCGTGGGCCCGCGCTACCTCACGCACGCCAGCGACGACGCGCGCTGGCAACAGCGCTGACTGTGAGTACATAGGGACTACACTAGGTACAACTGTACGCTGGAAGCCCGCGTGGGCCCGCGCTACCTCACGCACGCCAGCGACGACGCGCGCTGGCAACAGCGCTGACTGTGAGTACATAGGGACTACACTAGGTACAACTGTACGCTGGAGGCCCGCGTGGGCCCGCGCTACCTCACGCACGCCAGCGACGACGCGCGCTGGCAACAGCGCTGACTGTGAGTACATAGGGACTACACTAGGTACAACTGTACGCTGGAGGCCCGCGTGGGCCCGCGCTACCTCACGCACGCCAGCGACGACGCGCGCTGGCAACAGCGCTGACTGTGAGTACATAGGGACTACACTAGGTACAACTGTACGCTGGAGGCCCGCGTGGGCCCGCGCTACCTCACGCACGCCAGCGACGACGCGCGCTGGCAACAGCGCTGACTGTGAGTACATAGGGACTACACTAGGTACAACTGTACGCTGGAGGCCCGCGTGGGCCCGCGCTACCTCACGCACGCCAGCGACGACGCGCGCTGGCAACAGCGCTGACTGTGAGTACATAGGGACTACACTAGGTACAACTGTACGCTGGAGGCCCGCGTGGGCCCGCGCTACCTCACGCACGCCAGCGACGACGCGCGCTGGCAACAGCGCTGACTGTGAGTACATAGGGACTACACTAGGTACAACTGTACGCTGGAGGCCCGCGTGGGCCCGCGCTACCTCACGCACGCCAGCGACGACGCGCGCTGGCAACAGCGCTGACTGTGAGTACATAGGGACTACACTAGGTACAACTGTACGCTGGAGGCCCGCGTGGGCCCGCGCTACCTCACGCACGCCAGCGACGACGCGCGCTGGCAACAGCGCTGACTGTGAGTACATAGGGACTACACTAGGTACAACTGTACGCTGGAGGCCCGCGTGGGCCCGCGCTACCTCACGCACGCCAGCGACGACGCGCGCTGGCAACAGCGCTGACTGTGAGTACATAGGGACTACACTAGGTACAACTGTACGCTGGAGGCCCGCGTGGGCCCGCGCTACCTCACGCACGCCAGCGACGACGTGCGCTGGCATCAGCGCTGACTGTGAGTACATAGGGACTACACTAGGTACAACTGTACGCTGGAGGCCCGCGTGGGCCCGCGCTACCTCACGCACGCCAGCGACGACGCGCGCTGGCATCAGCGCTGACTGTGAGTACATAGGGACTACACTAGGTACAACTGTACGCTGGAGGCCCGCGTGGGCCCGCGCTACCTCACGCACGCCAGCGACGACGCGCGCTGGCAACAGCGCTGACTGTGAGTACATAGGGACTACACTAGGTACAACTGTACGCTGGAGGCCCGCGTGGGCCCGCGCTACCTCACGCACGCCAGCGACGACGCGCGCTGGCAACAGCGCTGACTGTGAGTACATAGGGACTACACTAGGTACAACTGTACGCTGGAGGCCCGCGTGGGCCCGCGCTACCTCACGCACGCCAGCGACGACGCGCGCTGGCAACAGCGCTGACTGTGAGTACATAGGGACTACACTAGGTACAACTGTACGCTGGAGGCCCGCGTGGGCCCGCGCTACCTCACGCACGCCAGCGACGACGCGCGCTGGCAACAGCGCTGACTGTGAGTACATAGGGACTACACTAGGTACAACTGTACGCTGGAGGCCCGCGTGGGCCCGCGCTACCTCACGCACGCCAGCGACGACGCGCGCTGGCAACAGCGCTGACTGTGAGTACATAGGGACTACACTAGGTACAACTGTACGCTGGAGGCCCGCGTGGGCCCGCGCTACCTCACGCACGCCAGCGACGACGCGCGCTGGCAACAGCGCTGACTGTGAGTACATAGGGACTACACTAGGTACAACTGTACGCTGGAGGCCCGCGTGGGCCCGCGCTACCTCACGCACGCCAGCGACGACGCGCGCTGGCAACAGCGCTGACTGTGAGTACATAGGGACTACACTAGGTACAACTGTACGCTGGAGGCCCGCGTGGGCCCGCGCTACCTCACGCACGCCAGCGACGACGCGCGCTGGCAACAGCGCTGACTGTGAGTACATAGGGACTACACTAGGTACAACTGTACGCTGGAGGCCCGCGTGGGCCCGCGCTACCTCACGCACGCCAGCGACGACGCGCGCTGGCAACAGCGCTGACTGTGAGTACATAGGGACTACACTAGGTACAACTGTACGCTGGAGGCCCGCGTGGGCCCGCGCTACCTCACGCACGCCAGCGACGACGCGCGCTGGCAACAGCGCTGACTGTGAGTACATAGGGACTACACTAGGTATAACTGTACGCTGGAGGCCCGCGTGGGCCCGCGCTACCTCACGCACGGTAGACACTGATCTTCTAAACTTGTTGAGTGATGACAAGTGTAAATGTAACAATTTGCGATCACGGTTTCTGACGATATACATTTTTTTTTGTAATTTCTGCACATTCGGATCAAGGGAGCGTTCAGACCAAGATTGGATTTGCGGAAAGGGATATGAAACAACCTGGTAATGGGATGTCTGGGGGCTTTGAAGGGACTGAATAAAGGATACTCTCAACCAGATCGCTACATTTTCCAAATCCGTTTGCGACTTTGTGGAGGAAAATTAGATCACGCGAACGGCGACGGTCTCGCAGTGTCTTTATATTGAAAAAGTGTAAGCGCTGCTCATACGGACAGCGATGGCTAATTTTCCTGGATATAAACCCTAGATGTTTAATGAATACTCTTTGTATTCCCTCAACTCTTTGCGAGTGAACTGCATAGAATGGATTCCAGGCAACACTAGCGTATTCCAACCGACTGCACACCAGGGTATTGAACAAGACTATTCTGGTTTTTGTTAGTTGGAAGCCCCGGGTGTTTCGTTTTACAAAACCCAACACCTGTGCCGACTTCTTAACAATGTCGTTGATGTGTGGCTTAAAATTTTGTTCACCGTCGACCAGAACTCCTAGATCCCGTATTTCACATACCTTAGACAACGTGGTGTTGTACAGTGTGTAGGTAGCAGAAAAGCATGACTTTTTTTTTTAAAGTCGAATAACGAAACATGTTAGTGTGTTTAGGGTCATATTATTAGCTATGCACCAATTTTCAATATTTTTAAGTCGCTTTGAACGAGTTTAGTATCTGCAGGCCCCGTGATCTTCTATTGTATATTTAAAAATATATTTATTTATTTTTATCCCTGTAATATTCCTTAGTACACATTGTGGAATGCAACAAATGATTGAGTATTGATTAAGCGCGTTCTTCCTGTACCAGATCGTCTCCCAAGCCTCCCGCGGAGGCGCCACGTACGGGGCGGCTGCGCGCGCGCTGCGCTCGCCTGCGATGGAAGAAGCTATTCATCCGCGTCAGGTAGACCTTCACACCCTCATACCGTGACACGTAACTCCTCGACAACGCAACTTGGTGATATCATCAGACTTCATTCAAATTCTATCATCATGACAGAATCGAACGCTTGTGACAGACTTTAAATTAAACCTGATAAAGTGTCATGGCCGCTTACAATTTATAGATAAAAAGTGTTCCAGCGACCCTTACCTACATTCAGTGAGTGACGTGGATTTTGGAACATTTCCGCATTTTACAATAACGTCTTGCCGGTTGAAGAAAATAAGAATCGAATAAATAAGACTATAATAATTCACAAAGATGTATTTTTTTATCATAATAGCGATAATTATGTTTTTATACAGAAGCTTTTTCTGTATTGACAATCAAATAGACCTGACGATAGGTAGCGTGTTGTAGTTAAGATGTATTGTATATTTTTAAGATGTTTAATTCGAGATTTGTACAATAAGAGATTAACGTTATTTCTGTATGTTCGACAAACTTAGTTCTGTCACTAAATGTACCATGTTATGGTACCACAATGGTTGTCTAATAACTGCATTCCTACATATTAAATTTTTTTTTAACCTATTTTTATTGTTTTTAGAATTTTTTTTAATTTATTAGTGCGGAGGGTTTTTTACGTAACGTAGTTTAAATTTAAAATATTAACATTTTGCGTTTATATGTTATGAACAAATATTATTTTAAGTTAATTATTTTTAAGTGTTACGTGGAGAGGGTTTTTGCCCAATATTTTTGTCACAAATAGATATGCTAGAGAACGATCGATTAGTGTCCTGCGGTAAGAATGTTAATACTTGTGTAATACTACGTAAGTCACCAATCAATAAGTAAATGTTACGAAAGCAGCCTTTATTATACATATATTAACACATACAAGACGTTATCTTATTTACGCAAATTGTGTTTCCATTCAGTCTGTTACTTAAAAATCATCAAATTCGTAATAATTTAATATATATTTGTTTTGTATTAAAGTAGCTATAATACATTTCTAATAGACGTGACTCATGCTGACCTCACAGCTAACTACAACGTAACTCATGCTGACCTCACAGCTAACTACAATGAGTTCTACTAACTGTTTCTAACTCACTTCTTAATCTTAAGCGAACTCCTAGTCTATAAGAAATTGAACTCTATCTTCTAAGTTATAAACTAATGTACTATTAGAACATTGATTTTGTAGAATTTAAATAAAAAATCGCTATCTGACCGCTACATTTTATCTGTAACTGTATTATTGACGATAACCAAGTTAAAAACGTATAGAAACCTTTTTTTTCTTCTTCAACAAACCCTGCATTGACCGGAACTTTTTATAATAAACGATAAAAATACAATCCGTGCAAGAATATTCGCAATACATCACAATAATGTAACTTTCAAATTCAAAAATTCAAATTCATTTATTTCGTGTTACTTTATCGCGGTCTCACAAATCCCGTCTAGTGAGTGTATGAGCCTACGACATGGCGGCCTAAATCTTATACTCTACTTTAAATTAATACATATATACCGTAGATATGAAATGGTCACGCAAGGGCGTCTTGTAGAGACTTTAATTTTGTTAATATTAGGAAACCCCCGTACGGCGCGGTCGATAAAGAAATGGATACACGTATAAATATTAATTCGATGCTATAAACCCGAGTGACAAAACTACAGAAGTGCCAACATTTTACATTTTTACCACACACATAAACATTTTGTAGATATATACCATTTTGTATGAGATATGTAAGGAATGTTACACAAATATTGTAATATAACTCATAAATGTATTTTAATATTCAAATGGCAGTCTTCCCCATTTTGTTACTTAATTTACAGATTATATTGTTAATAAGTACAATCAATGCAAAATACAAGGTCCCATTAAAATAGATGGACAAATTTTAACATAGCGTTCAGTACGTCTAAACAAAGATATCCAAGCAAAAAAAACACTGATTAAAGTGATTTTATTTTGACCTAAAATAATAAATGGCATTGGGTAACCAAGATTTTTAGTGTATTTTCGTTAGCTGATTTATTTTTCTTGTAAGTATCTAAAGCGTTTTTCATATTATTTTTTTACCGTTGTCCTGATTTTGGTGGTTTGAATGATTTCTAAAAGTTTGTCCATCTATTTTAATGGGATCTTATATATTTTAAAATAATAACGCTGATATCACTCCAGTCTTAAATTCTGCATTTTTTCGGAATTTAATCCCAATAGTATTTTATCGACACGATATCGATACTGTTAACGCTCTCATCACATCTCTATTTTAAGAATATTTAATCGTAACAAAAATGTATCGAAATATTTAGAATTGGATGGATTGGAGCGATGATCAGCATTATGCGCAGTACATAAATTGAGTCTTAATTATCCTGAAGACTCAAAGTGACAAGACATGTGTCACACAGTAACATTTTGTCAAGTTAGACAACAGATTCCATGACATGCGTCTTGCCGCGGCGGTGCGTGGTACTGTGGTAGATGCGGCAGAGGGCGGGAGGTAAATGCTAGAGATACGTGACAAGAAGGGACCTAAGTTAAGCGTATACGTCGTGACGTGTGTGTGTATGTCACAATTATTGTACTGTTGTTGTCTCGAGCCGTCATTCCAAGAGAGAAGCGAAACCGGGAGATCGGAGTGGGTTTAGGCTTTAGTGTTCTGTTGAACTTCTTTTTATTATAAGTTCTAAAAAAATATGTGAGCCCTGAGATTGTCTTAAATGCATATTATATCATAGTGATGGACTTACAGTAATTACAACAACATACCTAATAATAACTATCGATAAAATTAACAGGACTCGTTCTGTCTCATTTGACATTGTATGGTTTATTTTTAAACTACATTCCCAGGGTGACACTTCGTATAGCAGATATTTTAAAATACACAATAACTAGGAATAAAATGGCCTAATAACCCTCATGACTTGTCCCCGGTCGCATATTAAAATGAAGCTGTGATTTTATACATTTATTTTTATTTTTTATACACTTTACATTTTGAAATACAAGCTTCCATTTTCTGTGATCTCTTTACCGCGTTACGTTACTCGCAGCTAACTCATGAAATATTATTTATAATAATTAATTATACATTATAGTATCTAGGTGTATGTATATGTTGTCTGTGAAATGTTTAATGTGCTAATCTTTGTCGTTCATCTATATTAATACTTTTAATTATGCAAACTTGCGAATTTCCAGGCGTATTAGAAAAATGATGCCAGCTACTGGGTATTCACAAATATTTAAATTACTTAATATATACCTTGATATACGTACGACTCCTTATACGCAAGTTTGTATAGTAATCTATACATTTCTTTCGTCAATTCTGACCTGTTACTAAGTAGGTGCTGGTTGTTTTACTCAAGCGTTTCATTGTGAATGTAATTACAAACGTTTACTGTATTAGTATTATTATTGTCGTCTTTCATTTATTTGGGTGTCCGTTATTTTGAACTGGTTAAATTGGTACAATTATTGTTACCACAGCAGACAATAATGTTTATAAAATATGTTCTTATGGATACTTTAGTTTGTTATTAAAAATGTATAATATTTAAAAAATATATTCACTGCATCTTAAGTTCTTCTCCAAAATAACGGGCAAAATAAATAAATACTTACTGATTATTTTATTTTATATTCTGAACTCAACTGTTATGTTATAAATGGTGAATTTTGGACCAAACCCAAGTTTTTAACCGTATAGTGTACAGTTGTAACATATTAATATATCATCCAAATATGTGTAGCGTCCAAATGTGTTAGGTAGGACCAACTGTAATAGAGGTAAAGACAGAAGAAAAGATTCACTCCTAACAAGAAAAGTATATATTCTGTCAATTTTGTGCCAAGTAAAAAATATCAGAACTGATTTTTAAATATCACCCAGACCACCTTATCACACACAGTATCACCTTATTCATAAAAATGCTTCGTTATTACCAGTCATTTCAGAGCCGCTTTCATGTCGGTTGAATCGAGAGGACAACAATAGTTATGTCGCAGTCTATCGGATATAAGCTATAGCCCACTCTATGAGTCGACAGAAGGACAGTGTAGGGCTTCAGAAAATGATAGTGATCTAGCTAATTATCTAACTTGGAAATTTATTATTCAAAAACTACGTGAAAATTAAGAATCCTTTGGAACACTTATTTTATTATAAGTTCAACTAACACATTTGGTGGAATCGGTCGCAAATGTAACTTTAGTACCTAACAAGTGTCAAAGTGAATGATGGTCGATGTTTGTACTGGTTTAAGTACACAATGAACTTTGTTGGCCTCACCTTGACTTGCATCCCAAAATCTCACAGAGTCACAAGGGATTTAGCTGAATTCTACCTTTTAAAGTACTTACCTTGTTTGTGGTATCCTATTTACAAAATAAACAATTTCATTTCATTTCGTTCCCACAAAGACAGGCGAGTTAATTCAATTTGGTCCTTGGGTGACTGGCACTAAATTCAAAATAACTTAAGCTGTCATGAATTGGAAAAACTGAATTGGTCTAGCTAGATTATCACGCCATTAATGCGCACTCTCGAATGAACTTAATGTTTGAATACGGCGGCGGCTACCAGCAGCCGGTGTGGCGGTGGCGATGGGAAAAGTTCTTAAAAATAATGTTACAAAATGAATCTGCAATGTTATTACAAGCGGATATAAGCATAATATTACTGATACCTATAACGTAACTTAAAATATTGTTCTACAAAAATGATATTCTATAACGTTTTTTTTTTTGTAACATTTTTGAAATTTTTTGTTCTAGTATCGTTACTAACTTTGGAACGTTATAAGATAACATTTAGTGTAACGGAGCGAAATTAATTTTGTTTTTAAGTCCTTGCTTCAAAATATCCTACGAAGTTCTTGTTTTGAAGCGTACGAAAACAGCTTTTGGTCGGCCTATTCTGGTAGACCTAAGTCCACGTGACAGTAACTAACCAAGGATACAGCCACGATCAGATGTTGAATTTAAATTATTGTAAGTTGAATGCGCTTCGTCGCTGCTCTATACAAAATAATGTTGTGATGTGAACATGTATGTTGTATATTTGAAAGTTTTTGTACTTGGAGTAGTGACGAAATGCATTTTGGAAAACGTATTTTACCTGAAACATTCAAATGCGGCGAGCACAGCCCACTGGCTCCGATATGTTAATGTTGTAGCATAAGAGATTAATATTGTGACAGATTGATTTACAAATTGTGTTATTATTAATTATTTAAATAATAAATGCCGTTTTAAATAAAATTATTTACTTTTTATTAACTTTACTTTTCGGTAGATCTTTTACAAATATTTATATTACTCGTACAGACCAGAATTGTATGTACCTATAAGCTGTGTGCTAGCCTTCGGCTTTAAATAGGTTCAAGTTCAAACCTACCTAAATAAAATATCATTAAGGTCCATTCAAAAATAGGATGCAAGTAGCATGGAAAAAATTACGATAATCACGGTTTAAAATATCATTTATTTCTCTAAGATTTACATAATCACTTAATGAGAAACAAAGTTTTAATAAGTAGGTAATAATTAGATAGTCCAGAGCGCTCGTCGTGCAGTTAGCTAGTAATAAAATTAGTTGTTTTAATAAATCTGGGGAGTGGGTACATCAAAATAAGTTACTCAGAACGCGCGTCTTGTCTTTATCTTGTCTTTAATTGCATACAATTTCCTGTATAAATAAAACCAGCATATAAATCTGACACCCAGTAACACAGAATCAGCCACGTGTGACAAAACGCCTTGCAGCAAGTTCAAATGTTCTCAACTTAATGACGATGAGGTAGACAAACTTCACGGCTCGGTTGATGGGTACTCGCACAAAAAGCGCGTAGAGCGGATAATAGCTGCGTTTAGTGCGAATATTACAAACATTTTGTAGGCGTGTGCAAGAATTTTAATGTTAATCTCAGAAATACAGAAAGTTTTTAAGATATTCAGGTTCCTTATACCTGTTTTGTGTGTGTAATCTAAGCGTACCAGCTGTTTATAGAAATTATTACAACAACAAAAAAATATTATCTTAAAAGTTTTCCCGTAGAGCACCCCTGACCTAACAGTACCACACGAAGCGAAGCGCGTCACACGTTACACGACACTTCACAAACAGACACACATTTCAACAGTCACACACGACAATGACACGCCTGCTAACACTGCTCCTCATCGCCCAAGTAAAAGCAGAGTGGGTCGAGATCTCACAGCAGCACTATAGGAAGCCCATCAGAACACACAGCCGCTTCACCGCACCAGACAGAGTCATAGACCTCGAGGACACCACAAAACCCTGGACCTACAACAACCGTAGTGTAACTGAGTACAACTGGAACAAAAACCTTGCCAGACCACCAAACATCGGGAATGTGAAACGTGTGCAACACATTGGCAGTACTGTAAAAACAACTGAAACAGTTCAACTAGAAGAAGATAATCTTGATTTACATGTTGATTTTAGAGATTCTGATCTTAGACCGAACTACGGCCCGACGAGAGCAACAATAGAATTACAGAAAGGTACGATCGGAAGGTTTCCAAACGTAAGCAATATTAAACGTGTTCAGTTGAATCATAGCCTCGTAAAATCACCCACTAATTATAGGGGAGAAAGAGAGGAATATTCAAACAATCGACATGAGAATATACCACATGCTGACGACAATGAAGAAGCAAATAACTTTAAACATAAAAAGAATACAGAATCATTCAGACGAATTTACATAAATAAAGTGAAAAATCCTCATGGAACTGAAAGAACGGCCACATTTCCACCAGATAATGATGAAGATTCATCATTTACCGAAGAAATAACTTTTAATTCACAAAGGTCTAAACAGGAATACAATAATCATACTACTGTAAGAGATTTTTACTCGACGAAACCAACTTTTTTGACTGAATCTGTAGATTTCACCAATTACGAAACTCAGCAGAATAGATTATTTATGATCACTAATAGTAAATCTTCCGAAGTGACTGACACAATCAACGTCTTTACTACAGAACTTATTGAAACTGATGAAGACATAGTTACTAAAACCCCTAAACTTACAAAATCTACAACAGCAAAAGCTAATAGAAGCAATGTTCATAAAAATTTCAAAGCGGAATCACATGAAAATAAGGTTCAAGTGTCCAGAAACGACGAAAAACCAGCAAATCCAATGGTCAATGACCATAACGCGAAACAAAAAGAAAATAAGGGCCAACCAACGCAAGATCACGCGTACGAAAAAGAAAACAAGAATAAAAACGATGAAGTACCACCCGTCACCAAGGCGGAGCAGAATAAAGTGAACACAATGGAGAATGTGATGAAATTCATGAAAGTAGTCGCAGACACCATATCCAAGAACTCTCGCAGGAGTTTTGGCGGCAAGATTCAGTATTTACACGAGCTGAAAGAGTCCATCCTGGCAAATATCGGTAAGTGAAATCAGTAATTAATTAACTACTGGGATGATACTGTTGATGAACGTAGACCCATTGACACCTTGCTTGGCGTATTTTCTTTTATTGCGGTGGGTTATAAAGGGCGGAAATTATGCATCTGTCCTTGATTTAGAAAATTGTAATTTGTATTTTTCATGCAATTGCACCAGGGCCACTGCCAAGACTCTAGTTTACGTCTCCACGTACGCAAAAAATCTGTTACGATTACAAATTATTATTTATTCCCCAAAAACCATTACCTACGTAATGTAACTAAAGGTGATAATATTTATAGTGCCAAGGGTGATATTTATTGTTACCACTGATGTGCGATTGATGACAGAAGATTGACAAGTATATTAGAATGTACTCTGTGGATTGACTATTCGTTACATTTGTTTACATGCATGACTGTCATTCCAGAGGACCGCATAGATACAACATGGCCGGACGACGACAGCGCCGGCGCGCGGCGTCGCTCGCGGTCTGCGCACGCGTCGCCCCGCGGTCACGGTCATGTGCAGTTCCCCTCATCAGAGAGCGCGCTCATGACTATATCCTTCCTTACCTTCGCCGTTTTCCTCATCAAATTGGTGCTGGTAAGTGTGGCTATGATAAACTTTAGGTTGTTAGAGCCCATTTTTAATAATGCTTGACTGTTCAGTAAAGACATCTCTAGCCTCGTCTTTTTATCTTCATCCAATTCATTCTGAACCTGAAATTGTTTGCACGGTCTTTCCGTGCAAATAATTTCAGGTTCGAAATCAAAATAAATTTAGTTTTTAGTTGATTCTTAAGGATAATCACGGGATACCTCAAATCTCAAATCGTTTATTGCAATCCATAATATACAATTAAAGGGGCCCTATTATGAAGTATTAATGCCATCATTATTCCACTGCGATAAAAGGATGGTGCGAGTGGCCTTGTATAGCTCCGTCTCTCACTCACACTGGAATAATAGTGGCATTAATACGTCATAATACGGCCCCAGGTTGTAAATAAAAGAAATAATAATATAAATAATTACGGACACAGCAAATTTTAAATACCTACCGATATCACGTGGAAGGGACGTCTCTACTTAATGAGCTCAGAGTCTAACGATGTCTATTTTTTGAGAGAATTAATTACGTATTATTTGCAGCAAGTGATCCAGACCTACAAGCAAAAAGCGATGATGGTGGCTCCGCTGATGGTTTCCTCCGGACGTAACGTGTTCACACATCATGGACATCATTGATGAAAATAATACTTTGTTTTTTATTAAATCTGTCTATCTATCTATATATAAATCAATTGCCATGCATTAGTCTCGCAAAAACTCTTAAATGGCTCGACCGATTTGAATTTTGTTTTTTTTGTTTTGTTCGCTTGAATCATGGGGTGGTTTAGGAAAAAAGAAAATTAGGCAAAACCCAAAGGAACAGCCCCAAAAATTGAAATAGAAATTATGACAACACTACTTGGTCTGTGGGACAACGTCTGACGGGTCAGCTAGTGTTTTATAAAATATTGACCTTTCTTTTATTATATTCCTAATTCTCCAGATGGACCTGAATATTATGTACCTAGATAATACTCACATAATCTTGTTTGTTGTATCAAATTAACGCGGAAGAAATAAAACAAAACATCAAGTTCTTTTTGTAAATTCCCGCTTTTGCAAATAGTGAATGTGTGAGAGTGAGTGCAGTTCGCTTAGAAAGGAAGTACCTATTATTTTATGATCCATAGATGTTCCCTTATAAATTATAATATATTGCACCATAATAGATCTTTCTTATTCTTTGTTTAATAAATCGCAATAACATAGGGGTGTATTCAAAAACGTTGCTTAAAGTTAAGTGACGTTCAAACGTCAAAAATGTATGGTTAACAGTCAAGTGTCATGAAGAGATGGGTTGTAACAGGTATCTGTTACCATTACACGAAAATAACAGATCTAAATATCTGTTATTAAATAACAGCCTGTTATTTTTTTACGCACAATAAATACGTATTTAAATCTCAAATGAATATCTTCTTTAGCTTATTTCGTTTAAAGTCGAAAATCGAATCCGAAGTTTTGACTAGGAATGACGGGATAATGTGAAATTATAGAATTACGTTTATTTATAAATTTTTTAGTCATCCGGTTACACTGGAAATCGACCCCAACATAGTTGTAAAAGACTAGGCAGATAGTTTCGCTTTAGATAACACAGATTTTTTTTCGAAAAAAATAAAATTACAATTCACCAGTTCTCTTCCGTTAGAAAGCAGTGAAAGCAATGAAATTTCAAATGTTCAAAATTTTAAAAATCACAACAAACTAACCAGCCAAATTGCTTTCAATTGAGTATCATCTTTATTCCTATTAAAATAAAGTCGTACATGCGTGGAACATTTTGCGACCAATCCCGTCAATCGATAAACCAAAGCTAAGGCCTCCACTGAATTTTTTTGGTTGCGTCGCAAATTTCCATAAAGATATAAAATTAAAGTAAATTAGATAAGTAAAAAAGTATTTTTATGTCAAACAATCAATCTGTCTAGCCTTTTCCTGTCTATATTGGGGTCGGCTTCCAGTCTAATCGGATGCAGCTGAATACCAGTATTTTACATGGAGCGACTGCCTATCTGACCGCCACAACCCAGTAACTGGGTAATACGATACCCCTTGGTAAGACTAGTTATCAGATTTTCGGGCTTAAAATAACAAACAAACCAAACAAATTACTCTCTATAAAATTGAATGATATTGACTTATCAAAAAAATCGTAAATACCTTGAAAATTTTGCGATAAATTCCGTTAAACCAAAGATAATAATAGGCATTAGGATACGATCGCAATTTTTTTTTTGGTTGCCGTAAAGAAAAATATAATAAAACACAGCCAACAGTCTGTGTGGGATTGTTGTTATTTATATCTGTTACGATATGTACGCCTCACCCCTAGTGTCATGCTTGAAGTTTCTGATGTCAAACAAAAAAGCAAGCACGAACAAAACTTTAAAAAATATAGGAAAAACAAAATATTGAAATTAGTTGCTTAAAATAACTTAAATCTATCAATTAAAAATATCTGTAAAATCTTTACATACCGAATTATGCATTCATATTGCACAACTAGAAAGAAAATTTCAGTTTTCATTAGGCAGTAATTTTCTTTAAAATATTTCAAAGGAGATAGTTTTTGTGTTCGTGTATATTAGGCCCACCTGTGCGCGCGCCCACATGTGTAGGTATTAGGCCCACCAAAAATTCTGGCGTCTATTAATGAAAAGCTTGTTGATTTATTCCTTGAGTTCTCTAGATTACAGTGGTGGTAATAATTATAATTCGTCTAACGAGAATACTGAGAAATACGATCACAAACTAAAAATGCACTAAAAGAACTATTGTTTAGAGATTTGGTTGACCTCATCGGTATATAATTAAGTAAAATAGTGCCCTGTTCAGTCATAAAGCCTTCTCTCTTCAGCGCAAACCTAGGGATGAAGTCTACGCGCATGCTCAGACAGGCTTTAATGTTGTGGTGAACATTACTATGTTCTCACACTAAACGAGGACAAAACAAAGTATATTGCCTTTTCCCTAATGTCCTACACACACATAACTCAAGCGACCCCGTTGTGTTCTATAATTGCCCACTCCTGCTCTAACCAAAATGACAACACATGTGGCTGTACCCGCCTACAATAAACATGCACTGTAAAGTACCTAGGTGTTATAATAGACTGCAACCTGAGATCTAATGAACACATCAACACCCTCAGCAATAGGTTGCGTAAACTGATATTTGTATTTAAGACCCTAAGATATGTGGCTGACGTCAGGCTGATGAAATCGATATATTTTGCCGTCGCCCAGTCCCTACTCAAACTCAAACTCAAAGCATTTATTTCAATTAAACCATTTACAGACACTTTTGAACTGTCAAAGAGTCGGTCTCTTTGACAGTTCAAAAGTGTCTGTAAATGGTTAGTCAGAAAGTTGAAGCTAGTTGCCCATTCCAACACGTAGATCTCTATGGAGAAGAACGGGCAAGATACTCCAAGGACACTCTTTTAAATATAGAAATTACAAAATTCTAGGTACATGACTCTTGTTGCTTCTATATGTGAGAACAATGTAATAAAATAATAATCAAAAACGATTAAAAATAAGCCCTGGCAGATAAGAGATGACCAGTCTCAACCGACGGCGCCCGTTCACGAACATGACGCGTGGATCAGCACCATCCAGCTCAACCATTTTGTAGGGAACCGAATGATCCAACACACTCGCCACCATCAGAGAGACATTTAAGTGACCATGGCATACTTCTCACTGCCATGCTCTTTCAAGTCAACATAATAACATAGTAAGCGGCTCCATGGTACTCACATTTACAAAAATTTAAAATAGTTTGCAATGTATTTGTGAGATTAAAGGAATTTTACTACCAAAAAAAAGAAAATCATAATTATTTATTGGAGTATTCAACAATTAAAACTTGCTTAAATAAAAATAAAATATAAACATTAAGTTCGTAACGTCAGACAAAATAAAAAGGGGAAGCAACTCTTCCAAAAGTATGTTTTTTTTAACTAGTGAGCCCAAGTGGCTGTGGAGCAGGACCAGCATTAAATCAAGCATTTTTATCTACGATATAATCATCAAACTTATAGTATGCTTGTCTACATAGTGTGCGTTTAATGCGAGTTTTAAATTTCTTCTCATTTAGTTTAAAAATATTGAGTGGTAGGTATTTTATTATAACATTTTACACAGTACCCCATAAAAGAAGTGTGTACTTTAGACAATCTGAAACGTGGTTGATCTAATTTGTTCCTATTTCTTGTGTTAAATTATGCCTGTCACTTATCTTACTAAAAATATGTAGCTTTACTAACCTACTGTATAAGGTCTAGGGGCGGTGCACCTAAGTACACGATCATACAATTAGAAAGAGCGCAGAGAGTAATTCTAAAGGTATCTTCCTTTCTACCCTTTCGATATCCCACAGCAGTCTTACTTATACATATAAAGAGTCTAAAGTCCTAACTGTTCGTCAGCTGTTTGTTCTACGAACGGCCCTAAAATAGCATGGACTCCTTACAAAAATTCAAAATTCAAAAGTCATTTATTCAAACTAGGCTGAGAATCAGCACTTTTCGAACGTCAAAATTACATAAGACAGTCCCCCAAAACGCCCACCCTTCACCACTTCCTAGTGCTTTAGCTGGGAAGAAGAAGTGGCGCAACAAACTCCCCAGCAGCACAGCTGTCTGTTCATTAAAAAAGATTCTATATAATAGTATGCAAAATGATATTTACATTACGCAACACAAAACATAATTTAAATTATAAAATTAATAGCCATATGACAGCTAGCACACGCCAATATACCAACCAAAAACATCGAGAACTATACTCAAGCAGAAATAAAAATAACTTAACGAAAACAATATCTAAATAAAAGCCTCCAGACATAAAGGGCGTGCCCGCTTACATATAGCTGTAACTAGAAGTTATAATTGATAAACTAGGACCATTGAGGTAAAGTAAAAAATTATCGAGGTCGCTAGCTAACCACATATTGCAATACAACTCATAAAAAAAAACATTGTAAAGAGTAGATTATGTCAACAATAAATAAAGTAAAATTAGTAAAATTATAAACAATTATATAAACTCATATAACCTGTCAGTAAGTAAGCTAATTCTGGAGAAAGAACATTTAAACATTGTCTTGAGTTAATCACAGCGACCAACTATTCTTATCATTTAAGTAGTCGTTGATAGAATAGTATGCCTTTGAAGAGAGGTTGGATTTTACTTTAGTTTTGAACGCATTAAAAGGCAAATCTAGCAAAGAAGAAGGTAGCTTGTTATAAAAGGTTATACCAAGCCCAACAAATGAGTTATGAACCTTATGAAGCCGGTGAAAGGGAGTACGTAGTTTGTCCTTATTTCTAGTGTTAACATTGTGAATATCACTGTTTTTAGTATATAAGTGTATATTTTGCCTAATATATAATATGTTGGCGAAAATGAATTGTGATGCCACTGTGAGGATACCGATATCTTTGAAAAAATCTCTCAGAGAAACTCTGGCACCGAGCTGGTAAATTGCTCGAACAGCTCGTTTTTGAAGGACAAATATATTTTGAATATCCTTCAACTCCTCGCTGTTTCGAAGTAAAATACGTTTTGACCCAGAAGATCGCCTTGGTAAACAACTTCCTACTATGTTCTCCAAACGTTTCTTTTGTTACCTTGGTCGCTTTCTCTACAAGAAAATAAACAGAACGCTCTCGATTTATGATCTTACCAAAACTAAGTGTAAAATGATGGTTAGGAACTGGCTCCAGGAGTTAAGTTATGAAGCTACGGAAAAACTTCTAGCTACGACAGTATAACTTGCTGCTTTGAAAACTAATAAAATAATAAACAATACAATAAAGGTATTTATATATATAAGGTCCCATTAAAATAGATGGACAAACTTTTAGAAATAATTCAGACCACTAAAATAAGGACAATGGTAAAAAAACTAAGTAAGTATAAGAAAAACGCATTAGATACTTACAAGAAAAATAAATCAGGTAACGAAAATACACTAAAAATGTTGGTTACCCAATGCCATTTATTATTTTAGGTCAAAATAAAATCACTTTAATCAGTGTTTTTTTTGCTTGGATATCTTTGGTTAGATCAGTCTTTCCCAACGTGGGCGATAACGCCCCCTTGTGGGCGCTGCAGGCCTAAAGGGGGGCGGTAAGAGACCCAGAAAAAAAAGGGGGCATTGTGTAGGGCAGTGATGTCAAACCCCCGTCCCATGGGGCCCTTAGGGCCCCTCGTGAGATATTTCTTGGCCCCACTTATCAGTTAAGAATCCCCACTTTTTTGTGTAAAAGGCCCCACCAGTCGTTTGAAATTCCCTCTTTTTTGTGTAAAGGGGCCCCACCAGTCAGTTTAAAATTCCTATTTTCCAGTAAAAATGCCCCACCTTCCCCTCGAACTCTGACATCACTGGTGTAGGGCTTTGGGGTCGATTTATAATTTCATCTACCTAGCTAGGAAGACTCTTAGACACCGACTGAGCTCTCGACTCTCGACTACATCTTGTGAACATCAACTAATATTAATTAAGATATAGCTCAAACTCGGTTCGATATAAAAGACCGCGGGCAATCATGTTTTAACAAGTTTTTGTTAAATAATCCGAATTGTACATTCCTATACCAATCGGCTGGTTCTATAATACTTGTTCTTGCTTGTCGAGTACGATTGGGCGTCGAATGAGATAAACGAGTTTATGCACGTTTGTCTTATTCCTGTTGGTGCGTGCTGCTTATGCAATCCTATATAAACGACGTAAATTAATTTTATTTTCATTTGCGGTTTCGCGCATAATAGATAAGCAGTACTTGATTTCAACACTTACGTATTTCTTAAAACAAAACAATGTCGGAAGTAAAAAAGAAGAGACGGCAATACTCTGCGGAATATATTAAATTCGGATTTATTGAAAATCCCACAAACCCGTCGTCGCCTTTGTGTCTTCTATGTCTAAAAACATTTTCGAACGAAGCAATGAAGCCTTCAAGACTGCAAGATCATTTGAATAAAATGCATCCAGATAAGACAGAAAAGAATGTAGCATATTTTCAAGACCTAGAGAAGAAGCATAATACTCAGCCAAGTGTATCAAAACTATTTTCGGCGGCTGCTAAGCAAGATGACGACGGACTTCGAGCTTCGTACAATATCTCTTTGTTAATTGCTCAAAAAGGCAAACCACACAACATCGGAGAAGAGTTAATTTTGCCAGCAATAAAGGAAGTAATAACTACTGTGCTTCATAAACCGGCCGCAGATATTATCCGAAAAATTCCTTTGAGTAATAATTCTGTGCAAAGACGAATTGACGAAATGGCTGAAAACATTGAAGAATCATTGTGCAATCATCTGAGGACTAGTCAATTCTCAATTCAGCTCGATGAGTCCACTTTACCAACTAATGAAGCGTTGTTGCTATCTTACGTGAGGTTTATTAAAGATGAGAAAATACGTGATGAACTATTGTTTGCCAGAAATTTGGAGACAGATACAAAAGGCGAAACCATATTCAATACATTGGAAAAGTTTTGTGAAGAGAAAGAGATTCCTTTGAAAAATATTATATCAGTTGCTACGGATGGCGCTCCGGCTATGACAGGGCAAAAAAAAAAAGCATAAAGGCATAAAGGCATAAAGGCTTCATAGCATACTTAAAGAATAAAATTCCAGATGTCCTTGCTATACATTGCGTTATTCATAGACAACATTTGGTTGCTAGAAACTTAAGTGAACGACTATTTCAATCACTGCAATATGTCATCAAAGCAGTCAATAAAATCCGTAGCAGCTCTTTGAATGATAGATTATTTCATCAGCTTTGTGTTACTAATGACGAAGATTTCAACCGTTTGTTGCTTCATACTGAAGTTCGTTGGCTGTCAAGAGGTAATTGTCTGATTCGATTTTACAACCTGTTTGACTCTATGATAGAGTTCTTGGAAACTAACGATACAGAACTGCGCAACAAGCTCATAACATCAAAGAATGATATAGCTTACATGACAGACCTGTATAAAATGTTCAACGACATGAACCTCCAACTGCAAGGCGATGAACTAAATTTAATTAAAACAAAAAATGTCGTTGCTGCTTTCGCAGCCAAACTGCTTCTGCACAAAAAGAATATGGGCAGACGTGAGTTTCACAATTTTCCGAATTTATCAGTATACTGCAGTAACGACGACTTGTTTGCCTACTGCCAACATTTGGAAAACCTCCACATTGACTTCACCGAACGATACCAGGACATTTTAAACTTGGAAATACCAGACTGGGTGTTGGATCCGTTTTCAAATGTCAACACAGCAATGTCACCTCAGCTGGAAGAAGAACTTATAGAATTGACAACAAACGAAGAAATAAAAATCAAGTTCAAAAATGGATATCAAGAATTTTGGCTACAAAAACCGATCCCGCAATTGTACCCTGGATTGTGGTCAATTGTTCAACGATTTTTGATAGCATTCCCATCGTCATATTTGTGTGAACGTGGATTTAGTGCTGTGGCAACGCTGCTTACTAAAAAGAGAAATCGTTTGCGTGTTACCGAACGTGGCGACTTGCGGCTGTTTTTGAGTAAATTGGAACCTGATATCAACAAACTTATTGAACAGCATCAGATTCAACCTTCACATTAGTTTTTATATAAGAATTGATTATGTTTGTTTTATTTTCAATAAAAGATACTCTGTCCGAATACTATAAATTTGCGTTTCAATAATTAGTTATAAGTACTTAGCGGTTTTTAAGTATGTTTAAAAAGGGGGGCGTTAAAAAATAATTTATTCAGCAAATCGATTCCGCTACATGGCTGCGTCGGGCTAGTAAGTCGTCAATATGTAGCTAGTACAGTTACTGGAATGGTCTGTAACTTTCCAGTATGTACCTTGCTTCAACATAACTTTTGGACAAAAGTCTGTTTAAGTGGGCAGTAGACAAAAAAAGGTTGGGAACCCCTGGGTTAGATGTACTGAACGCTGTTCCATGTATTTTAATGGGACCTTATACAGGATGTTTGGTGCATCGTGTGCCAAATTGAAATGGTTGACTGAAGGGGTCATCTGCTAGCCTTACAGACCCCTTAACACCCCTCATGCCCTGTGGATTTTTTTTTATCGACTTTTTATTGTTTTACTAAAAAAATACCCAAATTTTACATTCAAAAACAATTTTTTTTTAAATATAAGGAGTAGACTGAATTTTAATTTTATTTCGATGTGTATTGTTTTTAAGAGTACCTACTTTTAAATACAAAATTAGTGACATTAGTCTCCTAGTTTTTTTTTAATTTACTCGCAAAGGTAAAACTGTACATGTTACAGCTGTTTATATGGCTACAAAAAAAAAACAATAGCGACCGGGATTTTCCAACTCCCTCATTAATACTCCAGTCTATCCTCTTGCTAATGATGTGCCACATGCCATAAAAATCTTTTAACAACTTTGTGAATTCGCTAGAATTGTGAATCGAGTCACCTAAGGCTAATATTCAAAATTATGATTTAAAAAAATATTTTTGCTTAAATGATACCTAACAAACCTATAAATTGTTATCTCATTCTTATAAGGTAAAATCTGTCTCGTATCTCTATCTTTTCGTGGGATTTACTTGAAATAAAAAAACAAAATTGCATTTTAACATTTATTTCATATTTGTTACAAATCCTGCTCAAATTGTTGGCCTCTGTTGCGAATGCAGGTCCGACATCTGTTTCGTATTTCGACAGTTGTTGTACGAAGTCGTATTTCCTCCTTAATGGTATTGAATGCCGCTGCTATGCGTTGGACTAGTACCTCCCTAGTTGAAACCTCCGTGGCGTATACCAGCTCTTTGGCACGTCCCCAGACATAAAAGTGTAACGGAGTTAGATCTGGGGAACGTGGCGGCCATGGAATAGGGCCATCGCGTCCAATCCACGCATTGGGGAACAGGTAATTGGACCGCATCACCTGCCCTATAATCTCAATGGCGAAGACTACCTGGAATTCCTACAAAATGACCTGCCCGAACTAGTGACCGATGTGCCCGTATTTAATGAACAAGTGCCCATAGTATTTCAAAATGACGGCTGTCCCGCGCATTGGCGTTTGACTGTGAGGGAATATCTTGACAATGTGTTCCCCAATGCGTGGATTGGACGCGATGGCCCTATTCCATGGCCGCCACGTTCCCCAGATCTAACTCCGTTACACTTTTATGTCTGGGGACGTGCCAAAGAGCTGGTATACGCCACGGAGGTTCCAACTAGGGAGGTACTAGTCCAACGCATAGAAGCGGCATTCAATACCATTAAGGAGGAAATACGACTTCGTACAACAACTACAACAGCGTTCGACAAAGTCTGGCACAACGGCTTATTATATAAGCTCCACAAACTCGGTGTGCCAGATCGTCTCGTGCTCATCTTACGGGACTTTTTGTCAAACCACACTTTCCGCTATCGCATCGAAGGAGCGATATCCTCCCCCCTATCCTATCCGCGCAGGAGTCCCTCAGGGCTCTGTGCTCTCCCCCCTAATCTTTACGCTATTCACCAGCGATATCCCAAAGAGTTGAAAGGCGCTGGCTCTGTTCGCAGACGATAACGCCATCTACTACAAGGGTTCCGGCTCTGTCTCGACATCCCGCACTTTCCAAACCTCCGTCGACAAGCTCGGCGCCTGGTTTAGAAAGTGGAGGATCGAAGTTAACCCAGACAAAAGCCAAGCGGTTCTCTTTTCGAGACCGAAAAATTCTTGGGAACCCCCCGCCCCCGACCAATCACCATGTTCGGCAAGCCCCTGGAAGAAGCGAGCTTAAGAGTTGTCCTCGACCAGCATCTCTCCTTCAGCGAGCACATAAAACAGGGTCGCTTGCGAGCCGCTTTCGCTCTAGGTATACTCCACTCCATCCTGAATGCACGTAGCAAACTGCGTACGTACACGGCGTCCATTCGTCGCATCATGACTTATGCGGGAGCCGTTTTTTTTTTTTAAGAATAAGTTTAATTTATTGTTAAAAAAATTACATTCAAGTGCGTTGATTCCTGGAACTCACACTAGGATTCCCTGTGTCGTGAGATCCAGGCTCTTTCGTTCCATTAACATTTTGTTGGTATGCATGTATTAAGTATATTATATACGTTACAATAAATTTCTTAATTTCATATAATCTACTAGAAAAGGAATATACGATTTGACGAATATGTTGTGTGTAATTGTAATGGTGTGTGTATGTGTGATATGGTGTGTTTGTGGGGGTGTATGAATTAAGATAGTTGTGTTAGTGTTGATAGTGTGTCTGAATGTTATACAGAAGCATGTATATAATTATGTGGATGTTTGTGAAATAGAATAATAAATAAATAGATAGAGATAATTACGATGGGTGCGGCCGGAGGATCCAAAAAAATGCAAATTTATTTTAATAAACTAATTTATTACTGTATTATAAAGTATTGAAATTACGACTAATTATACTAAAGTGTCAATTGATCGATGTCAGATGCAAAAGTGCCGCTCCACGTTTCTAAGTTTCTATGGAAAGGTTCGATTGACGTCAATTGGTCACGCCATGCTGAGCTTGCGTTTCGTGCCCGTAGGTGCCGTGTGCAATGTGTATGCATGTATGCCGATGCAGCGATCTATTAAGGTTGGCCTTGCGTAACACCTCCCCCCGTAGAACAGCGAGTATCGATGGACTTGTTCAAGATGGTCGCTGGTAGACATCCAGGGTCAATCCTTATTTGGCTTGGGTTGATAGTGCGTGGTGATGGGATTGCATAGGCGACTTCGGGGTTGCTGTTGAGGTTTTCTGTGATTTCTCTGGATGCTTTTCTTATGCGTAGCCGACGATAGATTAGAGTGGCGATAAGTGCGCATGTACCGGATAGCGCGAGGTACATGGGTATAGTAGTGTGGTAAATGACGGGATCGGTGACGTCATCTATGTGTACAGGCAGTTGCGTCGCTATCTCGTTGCTAAGGGTGTGAAGTTTTTGTAGATTTGGCGAATTTAGGATGAGCTTCGGATAATTTTCAGGCTTCGTCTCGTTGTATAGGGGCATCTCAATGATTTTCACAACATGTCCTTTGATGTGGTCGTCAGTGTTGGAGATAGTGAAGGCGGGTGTTCTCAGGTTACAATTGAGGGGAATAATTGCCAAATAGCTGCCTCGTAGGGTCCGATATTGTTCTTGACCGCAAGACATCTTCACTTTTGTTGGTACAGGAAAACTTAAGGTATAATGCTTGTCGTCCAGGGTTTCCAGGGCTTCGGTGGTGAGAGCTACGGGTGTCAGCTTGCAGCTGGGTTGAAGTTCTTGATGGACTATGAGATGCTGGATACAATCTGGTTTGCTCTGGATTTGTAGGTTGGCTGTTGACTCACAGAGATATATGGAGTTTACCTTCGGACATTCTGTCTCTATGTACCTAGAGTCTGAGCTAGAGAGTGCTACGAAAGGTGAAGGTGGTATAAGAGTTTCGTGGTTTCTGTTAGGAACAAGGGAAAGTTTATACAAATCGTATGTGGAGGAAACAACTATCGGGACTTTTATAACTACCACTATCTGCTTATTAGAATAGAAGTAACCTAGTTTAATTATTTCATAAAAATGCCTAATTTCTACGTCAAGGATTTCGTCATTAGCATATAAAATCCTTAATTTACCTAACATATACTTAATTTCATCTGAATTAAATAGGGAGTACGGGGTACTCAACGCACGAATAAATGTTAGGGTGTTCTCTAAACTTCGTAATTCTTCGTAAAGATCTTCTACATTATCTCCTAGGATTAACAGATGTTGGGCCAGATGGGCGTATTTAATTAAATCTGTATCCCTATTAGCGTTACTTTCCAAAATTAAGTTTAGTGCCTTGTTCATCTTATCTTGATTTGAAATTATACTGTCTATTATTTGAGAGCTACGTGAAATAAATTTACTGTTTAAACTAACATGGTTATTAATTTCTAATTCTAATTTATGCTCATTATTACGTAAGGTGTTTATGGCGTTTTCGTATTTAAGTGCATCGGTGTAGTCTAAATTACCAGAAATTGATTTTATTACAGAACCCAAACCGTCGATAAGGCCTCTTTTACTACGCGTTGATTCAAACATACTAATTTTACTAATAATTAAATTGATTTTACTATTGAGATGTTTCAGATGAGGGTCGAATAGGGATAAGGTTTTATTGTTAACTAGGGGACTTAATTCAGCCATCTGTGTTTTTACCACTTCAATTTGAAGGTGGACATTCTCTAAGTCTATATGACTTAGGAAAGAGTGGTAATGGGAAACGATCTTTGCCGCTCCTAATTTGAAGGGAAGTAGTCCTGGTCCATTGTCAAGTGATTCAACTGTTATCTCCTGTCCTTGGGCCGGATGTAGGGTCATCAGCCATAGTATTATCCTGTAACAAAGTGGGATCCTTAGGACTTCGCTTAAGGCGAGATTTTGCTACTGGACCGCGTTTCTTCTTCGTATAGATGTGGATTGGAAGATCTGCGAGTACAGTATCTTGCGTATAACGCGGGGCTAACTTCTGTCGAGACGCCATGGGATTGCGTACAAAGATTTGCTGGTCAGGGGTATAGTCCTTCCCGGGTTCTCTATCCTTGTTACGGGTTTCAGTCAGTTGTGTCCTGTCATGTAAGGATGTCTGGTTAATAAGGTCGTATACTTGACTCATTCGTTTCCTATGGTCTTGTGAGTACTGTTGCAGTAGATGTTCAGATAGGTCAATATCTATTGGGTCTCGAGGGTCAAAGTGTCCAGTTATCAAGTCCAAAGGTCTACATTTTGTGAAGCTATGGATCGAACTATTGTACGCTAAGATGGCATAGGGCATAAGATTAACGACTGGTTCATTTCGTCTCTCTAATTTCAATAACCTAAGATGTTCTAGAATGGTAGAATGAAACCTTTCTACTATGCCATTGTCGTTGGGGGAATGCGCTAATATCTTATGGTGAATAATTTTATGAGTTCGGCTGAATTCTAAGAAAATCTGATTTGTGAATTCAGGGCCTCCGTCCGTGACAATAGTCAATGGGACCCCATGGTGGGTGCAGAATACAAGTAGAGCTTGTACTACACTTAAAGCGGTGCTATCTCTAAGGTGATAAGCTTGTGCATACTTAGAGAAAGCGTCTACAATGGTAAGGAATTTCTCTGTTTGAGCTGTGAACAGATCTAGATGGATAATTTCAAAAGGTTTACTAGGGGGTGGTACAATGTTGAATCTTTGCTTGATGGGATGACGGTCGTACTTAGCCTGACCACAGATGGTACACTCATTTATGTACTTGGAGATGTGTTCTTTCATCTTAGGCCAGTAGAATTTAGAAGATAAGGCTAGGTAACATTCAGTGATACCGCGATGGTTTGTTTTACCTTCGTGGTATTTCTTTATGATGTCCTGTTGACGCAGGTAGTCTTTAACATTCTCTAATTCAACTTTAGTTAGAACCATGTTCATTGAAGAGCTTTTGAAGTTGTCTTGAATTATGGGGATTATTTTATACATGGCCAGAGGAGGATGGATGATTAAACCGGTTTTGACTTTAGGGTTCACATATTCTTTGACTGCATCAATAACGTCGTTAGTCAGGTTAGACTCGGATAGTTGAATGGTAGTTCGGGTATGCGTTTCAAATGGCTTACTCACTGTCGGTCGTTTTTTGATATCGCCTACAAGTACAAAACAGATTTGTCTACTGAATTTATTTAAGGGTTCGTCTGATATTGGCACTTCTAGAATAGGGGCTTCGTTACTAGTGTGAACAGTTGCTGTGTCAGAGTTGTCGAGTATGTCAAGGTTGTTTGTAGGGGCTGTCAGTGTCTCAGAGCCTACTGTTGAGTGAGGCTTTTCAGATACATTTACCGCTATAGACATGGCGTCCTCGTTGTTGATTTCAATGCGGGACAATGCGTCGGCGTTAGTGTTCTTTTTGCCTTGCTTGTATACTGTAGTAAAATTGTATTCACTCAACTTAAGTCTCCAACGTGTGAGTCTGGAGCCTGGTTCTTTAAGGATCATAACCCATTGTAAGGGTTTATGGTCTGTAACTATCTTAAACTTTCTCCCAAACAAGTATGGACGAAAGTATTTAGTAGCCCAGACTATGGCTAATAACTCCTTCTCGATTACACTATAGTTAATCTCACTGGAGTTTAATGTTCTAGACGCGTATGCTAAGGGCTTATCTTGCCCTATAGGCCCTTGAGAAAGGACAGCTCCTATGGCAAAGTTAGACGCGTCGGTCGTAAGCACAAATTCCTTAGAAAAGTCAGGGTACTGCAGTATAGGGTCGTTAGTCAATAGTAACTTGCATTTTTCAAAACAATCGATGTAGTTAGGGTCATTGAAAGTGATCTTAGAACCTTTCTTGAGACATTGCGTCATGGGTTTCGTAATGCGCGCAAAGTCAGGAATAAACTTCCTATAGTATCCTAACAAGCCTAAAAAGCGTTTGATCTCGGTAGCTGTCTTAGGAATAGGAAATTTCTGGATGGCAATGATCTTATCGGGGTTAGGCTTAATACCGTCTTTACTTATTACATGACCTAAGTATGAAGTTTCAAGCTTTAGAAACTCCGACTTATCCATCTGGATCTTAAAGTTCGATTCCCTTAATCTCTTGAATACTTTTTCTAAATTTATCATGTGTTCCTGTAAGGAGACACTAAAAACGACTATGTCATCAAGGTATACGAGACATATAACATTTTGGAGGTCCCTGAGGACATTATCCATCACGCGTTGAAACGTGGATGGAGAATTTTTGAGACCCATGGGCATGCGTAAAAATTCAAAGTGCCCATGTTCTACATTGAAGGCCGTTTTGTGAATATCGGCTGGGTCCATTTCTACTTGGTAAAATCCACTTGCAAGGTCTAAAGTTGTGAAGTAATGACAGTTACCAAGTTTATCTAAGATGTCATTAATATTGGGGATTGGGTACTTGTCATCGAGGGTTTTCTCATTGACTTTGCGAAAATCAATGACTATGCGCCATTTAGTCCTTCCGGACGCATCAGATTTTTTTGGAACTACCCAGATGGGTGAGCTCCAGGCTGACTGCGAGGGACGGATTATCCCTTGGTCTAGCATTTTGCTAATCTGATCCTGAACTTCCTGTCTGTGAACAAAGGGATATCTATAGGTCTTAGTATAGACAGGTAATTCGTCGGTGGTATGAATACTGTGCTTTATCTTATTGGTGAAAGTTAGAGGTTCACCGTCGATATAGAAAACGTCGGCATATTGTGCACAAAGAGATTCTAAGTTAGCTCGTTCTTCAGGATTCAGATGGTCAGTGCGTAGTTTTGATAATACCTCGGATACGCGATCGCTAGGCTGATAGATAGTCGCGCTTTGCTCGTTAAAAAGTTCCGCGGTAACTGGCCTATCCATTGAGAAAACTACATCATGTTTAGTTGGATTAATTATTTCTATGATGCCACGGTTATTTTTAACAGAAGTAACACAGCCGCGAATAGTGCAATTGGAAATAGTCTGCTCTGATATTATTACGTCACCATCATGAAGATTAATGGGGACTCTAGCTAATTTTGATGAATTAGCGGGTACTATGTCCTCGTAAAGATTACAATTTCGTGAATCATACATTCGCAGGGGGTTAGATGAATTACGTGTGACAAGAACCTTATTCTTTAAATCTATATTAGACTCTAACTTTTCTAGTAAATCTAAGCCTATTAAGCCGTCAAAATAATTGTGGAACTTGTAAATGTATAGGGTAATGTCACAGGTTTCTTTAAATTCCGGGAAGCACGGTATAGTAATGGAATAATTATTACGAGTTGTCGCGTGGATGTTAGTGACTTCGAAAGGCTCATAATTACACTGGATATGATGATAAAATCTTTCTACAACGTCCGGGCTAATAAAAGATAGGTTCGCACCGGTATCTACTAATAGTTTAATGGGTGGATTAGCAATCTGAATGAATGGAAGTTGTCTCTGGGTTTGCAAGTTAATTTCTATTTTGGTTTGTCTGATTTCGGGGTTGTATGAAAATCCTGGCCTTCAGCGGGCGTTCCTTGGGCAGATGTTCCTTCAGGCACATTCTGATGTTCCTCTACGTGCACAGGAACATAATCACTATGAGCTAGTGGCTCATACACAGGTTCGTAATTGTAAGGTACGGGGTAGAACTGGTCGTAATAGTCATTATAGGCGTAGTCAGGGTACTCATAATAGTCGTAAAAGTCTACTTCGTTAACATTCGTCTCACGAGTCTTAAAGTAGTTACTGGGAGGTGGATTTCCTTGTTGAGTCCAGTCATGTCCTGTCGAAGGTCTCGGCATAGGTTTGGGAACAAAGTGGCTTACACCACTCATGGGCTTGGGACCATTATTAATGGGCGTGTAACCAGGCCTTTGTTGAGGCAATCGGAACACGTTGCTCTGGGGCCTATAGTTAGGCGGGGGTGCGCTTAACATTTGTTGGGTTCGCGTGGGACCGCGATTGAAAGGCATTTGAGGTCTCCAAACTTGCATTGGCCTTGGCGGTTGTGGCTGATAAAAACTTCTAGAGGGACCGGGCTGATTAAACGGCGCTGGAAAAGTGACTGGCTGTGGAGTATGCAAATTAAATGGCTTAATTTGATACGTACTGGGATTAAATGAAGACGCAGGCTGCACAGGTCTCCGCTCCGGCAAATGGTCGTTACGCTGCTGTAAGTATATGGTGTTAATTTCCTCGTGCACAAACTCGAGAGCCTTTTCAATTGTGTCGGGTCGCATGCACCTAATGCGCGAGCCTAAAGGTTCTTTTAGGCCACGAACGAATGCCTGTAGGGTTAATTTTTTATATAGTGCCCGTTTGGCTTCGATGGTAGTAGATATGGACTCATGTAGGGTCACATAGGTCATAATTGTGCTAAATAAAGTTTGACACTTTTCGTAAAATTCCGGTGGTGATAAATTCTTTTGTGTTAACAGGGCCAGATCGTTGTATAAGGCGGTCTCGTCCCGCTGGTCCGAGAAGTTATTAATCAGGGCGTTTCTAATACCCTGCCATGTTTCGGGGATGCCGTTTGAATTTATAGTGCGAGCGGCATTCCCGGTAACTTTATTAAGTATGCCGTTCAACAAGGATAAATTACTTAGTTCGTAACCTGGCTCTGCCCTAACAAATTGCGCGACAAGTTGGTCACATAAACGTACAAACCGCGTGAGCACGTTCGGGTTCCCGTCGAATTCGGGAACGAGGCGTAAGGCCTTGTAAACTTGATCTACCGAATCGGTACTCATTTTGTTAGTTAAATTATTCTCTATAATTAAGTAAGATTCTACACTTTCACTATCTTCTAATATAGTATCTAAATCCCTATTCGCATCGATTTGCGAGTTCCTATTAGAAATACTCGATTTAGGAGTCCGTGATATACGTGGGTGAAAAATTTTGAAAGTTTAATAGAAACACTTGAGGAAATTAACACAAAGGAAACACAGGAAAAAAAAAAGGAAATTACACAAAGGATACTAAAACATAGGAAGGCGAGCAACTCTAGTAGATCTAGGTACTTACCAAATCTGCATCTCTCCGTGGTATCGATATTCGGATACTCCCCCGTAGCCGCACACCCGTAGGTTCGAATAGCCCGTTGTCGGTGATCGATTCACTGAATTTACTGGACTATCCTACCGACTGCGCCAATTACGATGGGTGCGGCCGGAGGATCCAAAAAAATGCAAATTTATTTTAATAAACTAATTTATTACTGTATTACAAAGTATTGAAATTACGACTAATTATACTAAAGTGTCAATTGATCGATGTCAGATGCAAAAGTGCCGCTCCACGTTTCTAAGTTTCTATGGAAAGGTTCGATTGACGTCAATTGGTCACGCCATGCTGAGCTTGCGTTTCGTGCCCGTAGGTGCCGTGTGCAATGTGTATGCATGTATGCCGATGCAGCGATCTATTAAGGTTGGCCTTGCGTAACAAGATATGTATCAGTACTTTTATATTTTATTTTATTTTTTTAGATTAAGACGTTTTCAGTCATTTCATAGTCTTTGCACAAGCAAAGCCCCATCATATCCATAGGATGCAAACGATCCAAAATAGATTCCTCCGTAAAATCACCGGTGCCCCCTGGTACGTTAGGAACGAGATCCTCCATCTCGACCTAAAGATCCCCAAAATCCACCAGTTTCTAAACCGCAATTCCAAGCGTTTCTTTGAGTCCGCAACCCTCTGGTTGTCGAGGCCGCCAATTATGTCCCTAGTAGGATTAGTCAGATCCGCCGCCAGAGGCAACCCAGACCGACCCAGACGACCCCATACACCTCCTCCAGGAGAGCAATAGGGCCACAAGTACAGTGCACAAACACTGACACCGACCCGCATTCCGACCTCGCCGCCGAGGTCCTCCGCGATCGCTACCCTCCCGAGTAAATAATACTTCCCCCCGACCCTTTTTTTTTTTTTGGGTGGGAAATTATCAAATAACTTCTCCCGCTCTGGGTGGAGCGGGAGGGCGTGTCAGACTCTTACTGACTAAAACCCACCCGTGTTCCTTCCGTTGCCTTTACGTTGCCAGGGGCCACGGTATCCCTTTCGGACTTTCCCGCAACCCCGGCAGGCATCGGTCCTATCGGACCCCTTCCGTTGTGCTGACATCTCTTTGAGGCGCGCGTGGAACACAACGCGCCGTCGACCCGGGCCTGGTCCTTATCGGACGGCGAGCTACCCATTGCTCACCGTCCGCAAGCCCGCGCCTACGGTGGCCGGGAATCGGCCTGCGATTCCCGACGCCCTCCCCCCCGACCCTTGCTCGACGATGAGCCAGCCCGCGTCGATGCTGAGCCAGTAGCTTTAAATTCTCCAATTAATAATCATGAAATATCTTTGATCCAGCCTGTCCCATCTTGCTGTCCTCGCCCCAGCGACGCCCTAAGCCGAGGTTCGTACCCTACAGGGGGGTGCCCTTAGCGAGCGCTCGCCTAGTTTTAATTTGAATAATTTTTGCCCCTGGCTGGAGGCTTTGAGTGTAATAACTTAAGCCAGCCACAGGAAAGCCCGGGAGTAGTCATGACCTCAGAGGTCAGCTACGAGATGCCCTATATAAAAATAAATTAAACAGTCTACTATTTATTATATTCTGCGAGGTGACGACGCAAAAAAAAAAAAAACGTCACAATGATAGGTTGCAGATCGTATGTATAGCGATTTTTCTACTATGGGAGATTACCGTCTGATATGTAGTATCATTACATGCTCTGTGGTAGTATCTCTATGTTAGTATCTCTATGTAGTCTGTGCTCTTGCTCTATGTAGTCTGTGCTCTGCTCTATGTAGTCTGTGCTACGCAGCACCGAAGGGTCATGGAAATGTTTATAATTTTGTGTTGATCAAATAAATAAGAATGAATAATGAAACCGAACCACTATTATTACTAAATTCTGCCCCGAGTCAGTCTTCGGCCCCCTCGCAGATTATGGGCGCCCTGGCACCGTCGCTCAACTCGCAGAGTAACTTAGATAGTGAGTAACACAAAACTTCTGTTCTTCAATTGCTTGTTTTCTTATAGAACTGCGTAAGAATCATTAAGTTATTCGTTAATAAACATTGAAACGCGTTTGTTTCCCGTATCCACAAAAGTGAACCAACAACAGATTTATACAAAACTAGCTCCTACATGCGACTTCGTTTAACATAAAATACTTTATCTTATGAGACTAGGCTATAAGAATAATTTTCGAAATAGGATCAGTGGTTCAGAAGATTACACCCTTCATAAACAATGTCACACATTTTACCTGTTTATAATATTAGTATAGACTAGTCAGTGTCATGCGAGCCTCGGGTCAGAAGGCCATCTTAGGGGCCAACTTATCCTCAATAGAAAATGGATTGTTTTGTTGTCAATCTACAACTCATAGTTTATCAAGAGTATGTCCTAACAAGCTGTTCTTTGCTACAAAGTAGGATACAAGTAGGAATAGGATTTTTGAGTGTAACAATGTCAAAGTGCTATTACTAATTAAGTAGTGAAATCTAATCCATTTCTTGAATAGTAATTACTTGTAACAATATTTGCAGATGTCCGAGACTTCTCAAATGTGTGTCGGACATGCGCCACCATCACAGAGTTTGTTATGCCCATATTCTCTGGAGACGGGCTGCAGAACAACTTAGCTGAGAAAATAAAGAGACATTTACCAATACAGGTGATTATTACCTAATTTGTATAATGAATGTTAGGCCTCTATTATAGAACCTCGTATATTCCGAATGTACTAAGAATGTGAGCTAAGTATGTGATTCTTGTATTTTGTGGTGACCACAAAACTCAAACTTAAAGCATTCATTTCAATTAAACCATATACAGGCACTTGAATTGTCAAACAAACAAACAAACAACATAATGTGGTAATTCAAAAGATCTGACTAATAAAAGGTTGTATCCAGTAGGTGTACTGGATAAAAATGAGATGAAGAAGCTAGATACCTTTATCATTTGCATGCCAAAGATGCAGACAGACTGCATCAATATAAATCCATAGTATTTTGCTCATAATGAGTGCAAGTTCAGTAAAAGCCTTGCTAAGTCTGAACATCAATTATACATTATTATAATTTGTGTACTTTTTACTGCACTTTATATTCCAATTCTTTGCCCCATACCTTTATCATTTGCATGCCAAAGATGCAGACAGACTGCATCAATATAAATCCATAGTATTTTGCTCATAATGAGTGCAAGTTCAGTAAAAGCCTTGCTAAGTCTGAACATCAATTATACATTATTATAATTTGTGTACTTTTTACTGCACTTTATATTCCAATTCTTTGCCCCAACAGTGCCATTATCATAGCGAATTGTGTAAATTGTACGTAAACGAAAGAGTAAATAAAAAAAAACTAAAACCCAAATCTTGTGTCAAATTAAAAAAAATACAGTTCGCTATTTCGCATTCTGGTTTATTTTTTGAACTTACTATTATTTTTGAACTTACTTATTATATTTAACACTTTTTAATTTAAATTAAATTTAATCATTTAATTGAAGCAATAAGACTCATATTGTTAGTAACAAATAAACTTACATAATATGTTAGTAAAACATTAACAGAAAAAAAAAAAAATTAGGATTTTATTTTACTCATTTCTCATTCCAAAGTACTTTTTAACATATAATTTGTCTCTATTTTTGTAACCACATTTTAAAACCCTACTCAATAGGTATGAAAGTTTTTTAAATATTTTTAAACACCTTTTTTGTCCAAAAATTCGGCAATTTGTTTTTTTTTTAATTTTATTATAGGTTTTTTTATTATAGTGACACTCGCGTAATAAAACTCTTCATTTTGATTTCTACTCGCGTAATAAAGACGAATCTAACGACATATCATTGATCAAAATCGATTCAGCCGTTTAGTAGTAATGAGGGAACATAGAGACGGACGGACGGCTTCGCCGCAGTCGGGTAATGACACTTAGCCACTGTGAAAGTGTACAAATTAGCTGTAAGTTGTAATATTTTCGTTTGTGTGTGCAATAAAGAGTTTTTATTTTAGTCTATCTATCTGTTTCTTATGCATTCAATCCATATATATTATCATCCCAGGTACGGGAGAGCGACGAGCTACCGCTGGTGGTGTGCTACCAGTGTGCAAGCACGCTGCTGGCATGGCATGAGCTGGTGAAGTGTTCCATTCAGGCCGACGCAGCCCTGCGTGCGAAGATCTGCTCCAACCAACGGGTATCTGTTGTTCCTCAGATATTTATTTATAAAATTGGTCATAAATGACACTTATATGACAAAAGAATTTGTAACCTAACCTAGATGAGATTAATGCTTCTTATCCATCTATCTACAGAAACGTAGAGCAACAGTGCTTTTTACCAATCAGCGGTTTGTGATGATTTTTAAACTTATGAGTCTGCTGTTCATACAGTAAAAGTACTGCTTCAGACTCGCAATGCTAAGAATATGTTCCTTATCACAGTCACAACGTGCAGCTGTCGACTATAACTGTTCTGTGCGCGTGATTAGATCTATTTTGCTTTTTTAGGGTTCCGTACGTCCAAATGAAAAACGGAACCCTTATAGGATCACTCCTGTGTCTGTCTGTCTGTCACAGGCAATTTGGATCCGATAAAGTTGATATTTGGTACATATACATTTCTGTGTCCCAAACACGGACGTGTAACGTAGTAACGCAGATGAATTTTGAAAATGGGGGTCATTTTTGGAGGGCAAATAAGAAAATTTAAAAAAAAGTTTTGCAAACTATACCGTATGACATATCAAATGAAAGGGCTTACTTTGAGGTTTACACATATTTCTTCCTAATTTAAAAATAAATAGTTTTATAGTTATTAAAAAAATTTACTATTGCCTTCCCAATATCTCTGATGAATATCTCTGATGACTACTGAGCCTAAAATTTTGAAGAAAATACGGACAATAGTTCTATACTTATAGATTAAGCAGTAGTGTGCACTCCATACATGCAAATAAGCTCTGCATACCCTGTAGTTCCATACGTACATGTCCATCTAAATGATAAATACATATAAGTAGTTCAAAAAAATCATGGTATTCAATTAATCTAACTTATTTGCCATCTCACCGCATAGCACTTTGACTTTCCGGGTTTATACCGCGATTTACGCGCCAACTATTACTTTTTTTGGAACTAACTTGTTGGAGCGGCGAAATCACCGCGCGGGCAGCGCTCCCGTGAGCAAAAGCTGTACTACGCCTTGCTTATTCTTCATACAACGCATCTCGTGTAGTTTTTTTTTTTTTTTTTTTTTTTTTTTTTATTGTTTATTAATCATTAACAGTTTACATACATGTTTAACTTTTAATTATGCGTGTTTGAGTTTTGGAAACACAGCTTACATTACAACCCGTCCAAATTGAGAAGTTGTAAAAGCACCGCTTAATTTTTGATTGCAGAGGGTCGACTTTTTTAGTCGGATTGACGACTAATTCATTCGTTCGTATTAGTTAGTAATTGCAAAGTATTTTCGCCATAATATTTCTATTGTTTTTCTTAGCGCAAGTGAGGGACTGTCTAAGTAATTGTTTAGTAAGTTTATTGTAAAAAAAATAAAATTATACCTGTGAGACCTGTGATGGCGAAGTGTTTAAATAAAGTTTTTTTTATTTTAGTCGTGCATACCCTGTCTGAAATCTCTGTGCACGCCACTGAGATTAAGTACAGGAAAATCACCTATAAGTAATCTATGGTTTTAAAACAGATAACGTGGCAAATCTTTCAATATTGTGCGTACAAAACTACAAACTTACATTTGCAGTTGGAATGTATGGGAAAACATGTTTTTCAACTACAACGTTAAGTTTGTTCTGGGGATAAATTCATCCCAACTACGGAACCCTACATTGTGCGTGATCGACTTGGTCGTTTTTTTAAAACTATTCGAGTTATTTTTTAGTATGCACGTGTTTTTGACACTCATGTCAAATAAATGAACCAATTTTCCTTTATTTCTTATAATTGCCATATTTATATATTTTGCATAAAATAATACTGTTGCTTACTTGTATAGTCTAGGCTGGCTACATGACATAGATTCCATGGAGGTTGCATTCTCTGAATACTTCACTTGTAAAGGTGTTGTCGGCTTAGTGCCGGCAGGTGTAGACACGTAAACTTATTATTAGAATCTTTATTGCATCTGCTAATGCACAGTCGGTAACAAAAACTTATGAAGACTTAAGTTTAAAATCTCAATTATTGAAATGAATATTTAATTAAAGTCGGAACAGAAGTAAAATTAAAAGAATATTATCTCTTAGATTAATAATTATCTACATATTATATGAAATACTGAAATACAATGTTGTACGATCGAACATTTATTTAGTATGCTAGCAGCATTTTTACCTAATGTAAATTGATGTACTTATTACTAATATTATTGAGTACCTACTTACACTTTTGCTCGTCAATAGGTTAGTTGACAGTTTTTAAGAAAGCGATTAAAAATGTTCCTTGTGGTCTATTTTCCTTAAAACATGAATATTCCATCAAAAAATTAAGATTTCCAATACATTTTTTTTATAACTTTAGTTAATTTCCACTCTCAAAACGGGGCATACTGTAATGGCGGCTCGAGTGACGTCATCATCTTTAGTCGTCAAATCTGTCTGTTTCTACCCTCTGCTCTTGGATTTCCCCTGTGATGTTTGATATCGATCCAAATAATCGATTATTTGTAAGTTTTCTACCAATCTATGAATCTAAAAAAAAATTAAATAATTGATGTCATCGATTAATAGCGACTTTAAAATAAAGGAGCGATTACAGTGATCTAAATATCTGAAGCGGAAGTGGAACGGACACTCAACAGCTCGTTTTTCAAAACTCATAAATGACGTTTTCATATTTGTTAAAATCTATTTTTATTTTATTTCAATTGTATTTTTCTGACTATTCCATTAATAAACATGCGAATGCTATTTACTTTAACAAAAAAAATTGGTTGCCTGTAAAGTCGGTATATACGGGCGAAAGTTTTACGTGACAACGACTTTGCGTGCCTTTCACTTTTTATGTCTGTCTCTCTCGCTCTTAGGCGGGCTAACCATGCCCGAGTGGAAGGGACGCGTGCCTCTCACTCGCTCTCATTGTGAGCGCATAACGTGAGCGGAGCGTAACGCAGTTTCTTGAAGTGTCACCCGGCAAACCAATTTATAAGACGTTGTCACGTCAAAAAATCCCCTAACTTTAAGGGAAAATATCATAAAAAAATGTTTTTTTGTCAAAGTGACATTATGACTATATTGACTAAACATCGCCCTTTGATTCGCGTTCAATGTCACATGACCAATGGCTATTTTTTTACGTAATTACTGCTCAAAAATATTGTCTAATTAATCATTTACAAAACTTAGTTGAACTTTGATACTTTTAGTTCACAACCATTCTACATGGTACTTTTCTTACTGTCAACTAGCCTTCTTGTAAAAACGTAGTTACAAATAATTCAAATTCAAAATTAATTTATTCATTTGGATGATATGTCAAAGTAGCAGTGTGAATCGACTTAGTCACTGACCGTTCTTGTAACTGAAGTAGGTATCTACAATATTATATTTTTGTTTTTCAGAATACAAATCCACCTAACGTTACCATTAAATCAGGTTCAAGCGTAGAAGATGAAGCACAGAGCAAGTAAGTATATGACATTACCTCAGTCTTGTTGATTTTGCAGGATTTGCCATTTTGCCATGTTGCCGGTTTTGTTATTTTTAAATGAAATTATTGACGTTTGAAGTTTAAGCAACGACGAATTTAGATTAATATTTAAAAAACCGTAAAACAGACGGCTCCTCGGATCCGTCATTTTAGTATGTTCAATCGTCTGCCTAACACCCTGTATATTCTCGACAGTTTATAATCTAACGGAAATAATACTATGGGTGTCTGCGTTGAATCCGCCTTTTCATTGCCATATACTAACAAATGCGGCTGCACTACAAACCGCAGTGTTGCAGCTGGGTTACCGGGGTTCGGGCGGACTATTACTGCTTTAAGGCATTCGCAAGATAATGCAGCACAGACTATGGGTGTATGTGTTGCATTCGCCTTTGTATTTACGCTGCCGGGTGCTCCAATTTTTCGAGCTCGTTCGCTCGCTGTATAATAAAACCGGATCTGAGTCAGGGTGATCCAATTTTCCAACTCGCTTCGCTCACTGTTGCATTATCTTATTAAGATAATAATGACAGCTTTATCTTTCAAGTCAGCCTCCTTTAGACTAAAGCTTCGTCGCGGTATAAAGGGTCCCCAACGAATTTTGATACAGGGCACCTGTAGGACTAGCTACGCCACTGCATATTATTATGTGGCAGACTGAAACCTGAACTATTATTTAAATGATGAACTTGAGTATTAATAAGGCAAGTGGTCATAGCGTAGGTAAGCTATGTTATGGATTTGAGTGAAGGTGAATTGGCAATCCGAGCTTCACGAGAGTAAAGTGTAAAGAGAAATATGAATCCACTGTAAGACGCTCATATTGATCTGTATTACGATGCTGAACAAAGACATAGATTATTAGAGAAGGCAAGCAGCTGCGACAAGCGGAGATATTATATGATGCAAATTTATAAAGTTTATCATAGTTGAAGATGCAAAAGGCTGAAAGGCAGAACCCTCGAAACAACAGAATCATCAAAAGGTATATTTTCAAAACAATCCCCTTAACTTTGAAAATATAGTTCATTTTAGTTCTACTGGCATATTCACAAGCGATAATAGACCACTTTGTTGCAGGTTCATGCCCGAGTTCTCTCGTCCGCAGCCGCAGCACTACCGCGCATGCGTGTACTGCGCGAGCACGCACCCTCTCTCCTCTTACCGGGAGCACCTCGTCGTCGCGCACTCCGACCTGCTATTCCACTGCGAGGAGTGCGACACCTTCGTGGACAAGAAGGACTTCATCCTGCACATGTCCTTCCACGCCCTACAGTACACCTCAAAGGGCATTAGACGAAAGAAATTTAAGAAGAAGAAGGAAGAAATTGTCAGTCAGGATCAAAGTCCAGTGCCTCCAGCCCCTGCTCCACAGTGCTCACTGAAAACCGAAAGTAAGCCACTCACTGAAACCAAAGATATAAAGCCCCCCGTGTTGGTTAAAACCAAAACGAGTGTCCAAGAGAATGAGTTCTCAGACCACAGCGATATGGACGGCTTCGAACCTCTACCTGAGTCGGTGTTCGAAGCTATCGAGGACTCGCAGGACAGCCAACATTTAGAAGATAATACCACTCGCACGTCTGAGAATCAGCCACACAGTGACGAGTCCGACCAATCCCCACAAGCCGAAAACAATAATTTAAGTAATCCTGACTCGTGTCTGGAAAAAAAATATAAATTTAATAATTGTTCAGTAGTTATAAAACCTATCAATATAAATGACCGTGCCCAAATGAATACCGCAATTAAAAATAGTAATGTAAACAACAATCTTGCTCTGCCAGCCAATAAAACTCTCCCAAAAACTACTGACGCTAGTAGTGATGATAGTCACCCGACTGACGAAAGGGGGAAAAGGAACCAGAAGACACGAAAGTGTCCCTTCTGTCCTAAAGAATGCAGAGCATCGTCCAGCTACTTCTACCACCTGAAATACGTCCACAGAGGAATCAAGGAGCACGAATGCGAAGTGTGCGGCAGAAAATTCAACACCAGATCCTGCTTGACGCAACACATGGCCATACACGCCGCACACTACGAGTTCGAATGCCAAAAGTGTCAGAAACAGTTCAAGACTAAAGCGAGCCTCTATATCCACGAGCAAACGCACAGCGGTAAGAAGTCGTGGTCGTGCAGCCAGTGCCAGACGTCGTTCAGATGGAAGACGCACTTGCTGAGGCACATAAAGAGGCACGCGGCGGAGAAGGGGCACGTCTGCGACACGTGCGGGCGCGGGTTCAGCGTGCGGAGCGACCTGCTGCGGCACGTGCGCACGCACACCGCAGGGAACTTCACCTGTGATAAATGTGGACAGAAATTCGCTCAGCTGCGGTATTTGAAAGTGCACACTACGAACCAGCACTCGACCAGTGTTACGAAGGCATCTAAGTAAAGGCTGCTACACACTAGCAGCGTCGCCCCACACATTGTGTAAACTCCGCGGAAAATCAATTCCACACCTGTATGTTATTTATTTACAAACAAACATAATATAACAACTAGAGTATGTAAGGATTCAAAAACCGTTCCGGTCGCTCAAGTGTAAATATCGGTCATAGTGTCTGTGATAATCGGTAGAAAATAAATAGAAAAAGTGATCATTGGTCGTACACTTGCGAATTAAAACAAAAATTAAGTGACACTGTGCACACCAAACTAATAACTGGTGCGAAAAATATTATAAATTCATCTTAATCGTAAGAAGCAACATCGAAATATTTTCAAGGTTACGTAGAATAAACTAACAAGATGAATTTTAGTGTGCAGTATCGACAAAGATTTTTTTAACCGCGTTACGTTCCACTTCAAGCAACTAAGTGTCATCAGAAAAACGCTTTATACGCAATTATTTCACGCTGTCAATAAAATCACGCTCACTCAACGAAATTTGTAAACAAATATCTTAGACAAACTGTTTGAGAAAATAAACCGAAATGCAGATCCAAAAGAAAGAAATATCTGAAAACCTTATGATTAAAATGGAAGAAAAACTGCAGCCGCTTGTTAAAGAAAACTGTATATTGAAACAAAAGGTTGAGCAACTGGAAAATAAAGTGGAGATTTGAGAAAAGGAAAAAATTAAAACAAGAAGAAAAAAAGACTAATTGTGACCTACTAAAAGACTAAATGTGATCTACTAAAAGATATAAAAAAGTAATCATATATAAATATTTTGGATGTGTTACTTTACGTACAGTCCTTCAAAAGTAGGATAGATGGACCGGCGGACAGTACTTTACTATTAGCTTCATTCGTTTAGGTACCGGAATAGTTCTGTGACCAGAAAAAAATACAACTGTGCTTCACGCAAAGCAACCTGCGAGTAGGTAGGAAGGAGGACATTTTGGTTGTGAACCGTGAAATGTTTTTAAATTTTCATCGGCGAGGCCTATTATTCGTCAGAGAATTTTAACACCGCGGTGTAGAATATTGCAGTTTTAGGTCAGCGCCATCTCTTGACCAATAGTGGGACTAATGTAATTTTAGTTGACATCAGATTATGAGACATCATCTTATTTGCAAGTTAGTTGGGCAAACGTCATCTAAAACCATTCTTAATTTCTTAACTGTGACAGACAGACAGACAGACAGACTGAATCGCACCATAAGGGTTCCTTTTTACCATTTTGGTACGGAACCCTAAAAATAAATCCAAAGTTGATATTTACATTATGGAGTAATTCTAAAACTACGTTTTAGAAATAAGATTCCCTACAAGATAAACTAAAAGAAGAGAGAAATAAAGATAATTACGCATTTAAATAAAAGATACGACACTGATAGTTAAAGAAAGTAAACAAACCGAAATACGGAAAAGATCGCTAACTCGTAAAGTAACCAGCAGGGCTAACATGACAAGCGCGAGAACGCTCTTTTTCTCGTTTTGTCGAAATTTGTCTACGATTCTGACGTCATTCTAATCCCTAACATGACCGTAAACGACGAGTAAACTCGAAAAAAGCATTTTGACACTTCTATATCTCGCGACGAGAAACCGATGTTGCAAGTTATTAAAAACAAATTATTTTTATGATAGCAACATCGGCTTGAGATTCCGTTTCATTCATTCAATGGTGCCGATTTCCTTGTCACAAATACCTCTAAACTAGACTAAAAATTACCAAAATTTAGATTATTCCTGTCAACCGACGATTTCCCATTCTGAAATAGACTAAAGTGACACAACTTAACTATATTTTAGTAATTATTAATTTCTAAAATCATATAAATCTAAAATTCTGATTGTCCAAGTATTTAATCGCGATTAAAAAGGTGTGGAAATTAATTTTCATGAACTAAAATTCGTGTGTTCCTCTGTGGCCGGACCACAGTTTAGTACTCAGATGCTATAGTTCGAAATAATACCTACCTAAAGCCTACTTTCATCGGAATATATATATATATTTAGTACCTCAACAGATATCTTTTTAATCAACAATTTATGTGGTCCGGCCGCCAGGTAGTGCTCTCTGGCCGCGCCACCTCAAATTAAATAGAGTATAATGAACTATTAATAAATCAATATTCCGAAAAAAAACTACCTAAAGAGTACCTAGCATACGACAAATATGGTCCAATAAACCCCTTTAGTTAAGGAGTTATTAGTCATAGGGAGTGGTCCGGCTGGAAGGTATACTCTGCAGCAAGTCGATTTTGCAATATTTAATATTAACTATCCATAAATCAATTTATATAATAGTACCCTTTCTCTACTCTTCGTTGATACTTTTTTCTCTCAAGAAACTATTCATTTTGATTATTTAATCTTTAAAGTATGTGGCGCGGCTAGGGAGGATTACTTTCAGCAAATATAACGAAATATGCTTTTTTTCTTTATGCCAACGAAAGCTGCATAATAAGTACTTTATAAAAAGACCTGGACTTCATCTATGAACTTTTATTTTTATTACCAACAATGATTTTGAAAAAGGTGCACTTTTTGGTTTTTGTTTACCTATCTACCTAAGAATAGGTAGTTAATTTGACGAAGTAAGTGAAAATTTTGGTTTAAAATAAACAATAAGTACTTATACAAATAACAAATATATTTTCATAATCTAATATTAACAATTGTTAATAAAAGGTATTGTAAATGACGGAAAAGTGTTTTATATAACAAACTAAAGTCAATAGATTCTTGATTTAAGCATTTAACCCTTTAAACAAGAAATAACAATGAAAAAAAGAGTGTACCAAAACCACGTATTAAAAATATAGTTAATCAGTATTACAAAGGAGTTTTGAAGTTATTTTCCAACTTTAAAATGCAAGGCCTAAATTAAAAATAAACATTTTGATAAAAATAAGTTATAATTTACAATTTTGCGTATAAAATACAATGAACATTCATTTGCTGGTTTTTAGTCCTAGTAACTTTAGTACTTAAATCATCATATGTTTCCCAAGTATCATCCAGACGCTTGCAGTGAGCGACGTAATGGCGAATATTTGGTAAATACTCAATCACTGACAATAGTGTAAATAATTTTCCTTGTAATGTCATAGTGTCTGGAATGTCATTTAAATCAACTCCTAAATCAATTTCAAATATTAATAAGTCATTCAATGTGTAGTTAATAATTTGTTTACCGGTACATTTTACACCGTCGTCATTACTTTTAACACATAGCACACCTGAATCAATCTCTAACATTGTTTGAGCCGATTCTTCAAGGGCTGAAATGCCCTTATCAGACAAAATTAGTTCATTCAGTGGCATGTACGAACATACTCGTTGAGATGTGGAGTTGTTCTGACTGCATTGTGTATTTGTGCATCGTTTTTCCGATATAACTATAGGAATATCTTTTAATAAAATTTTGTCTAAAACAAAAGTAATATTCGACATACAATTTATGATCGTCAAGACATTTGTGATTGTTTTATCAAAATAATATTTGTTTATAATATTGGCTCGTATGCTGTATAAATTTATGGGATCTTTATTAGCAAGAGACTTAATAAGCGTCATAAAACCGGAGGTTTTTGTTTCTATTAGTTTGCGGATGTTCATTCTATCTATATAAGCAACTGCTAAAGATTGCACCAGACAGTCGAAGGCGCAAGTATTTTCTACAACTACGCCTTTAATACCAGTTGAACTACTACTTCCATTTACCAAAAAATCGACCGACTTATTTTTGGACCGCATCTTTCGCTTTTGTTTTTCCTGTTTTCCTATAGTCAGACCTCGCCAGTTCTCTAGAAGGATGGGTTCATCAGACATGACAGATTCTTGCGAAAAGTCACTTGACTCAACTTTAGCTTTTTCAGTAGCCTTTGTTTTCTGTTCACTAATATCATCACTGAATTTGTTCTTTAAATCCCCAGATATATATTCATGGTGCTTCATTAGGAATTCGTCCACCCGTAATCTGTCGTTGGGACTTTTCAAAAGTGTTTTAATATTTTTGAAATAACTTTCCACGTCTGAACTGGTTGATGTCACATTTTCTGTATAAACAAATGACAACATCACATTTGACCAAATTGGCAATCTAGACATTAGCCTCTTAAAGGTATTAATAAAATCAGGTAAGTAATATAAATTTTCATATATCGTTTTTATCTCAGATAACTGCAATTCAAGTGAAACTTTGTCAACTTTCATGGTAAATTCTTTCATAAAGTCTGAGGTAACATTTTCAATTTCTTCTGAGTTGAGTAGGTCGTTAATAATTGTATTCACTTCCTCATTCACCCTGACCTCATCATCATCTTCGTGTTCTCTATTTGTATTATCTGTGTCTGTCTGTAGCAACTCCTGTAAGCTTTGGTTACATAACGTAGGATGGCCGTTAGAATCTTTTCCTGTGTATCTATTAAGTGCAATAACAATAAGATTTTCCATTATCAATTTGATTTCACCGAACGATGAAGAATCTTTGATTTTGCAAATATATTTTATATAAAATTTCATAACCCTTTCGTCAACGTATTTGAAACATTGGTAATTATAAAGTGTTTTCACAAAATGCGATGTGTCCAAGCGAATAAGGCAATGATTTGTTTTTATTTTTTCTTTTTTCATTAGGACATCAAAGCAATATTCAATATAATCCTTGGTAGATTCAAAATCAGTAAAAGCTTTAATGATTGCTCCAACTAATGCTGCTGAATCATCGCAAACTACTTCATCAGGAGTTTTCTTGGTGCCTATCCATTGTTTAAGCCATTTGTATATATTTTCTAACGTATGCAAATCAGTTATCATTTGAGTTACCGGTACACAAGAATTTCCTGTTTGTAATACAGCCACGTAAAGAAAAATGTGCTTAGCCACATATATTTGTGCGGGATCTCTAGGAGGTATAATTTTTTTAAATATTGACCCTGTAGCGTCAATACTGAGCTTTATTCTTTTATTACAATTGACAAGATGACAATAATAGTTTTCTTGTAGATCCGTCCAATAATATAAAATGAAAGGCAAAACACAAAACAATCGAATCACATTCTTGTATAAAGTACTACCCATAATCCATAATGAAAGTACAACATTCTTGTCCAAATAAGCTTCTTGTTTAGATCGTTGCCTGATATTCTGCAATGCCTTTAATGATGGTACAAATGGTGGCTCATAGGTGTCATTTTCGTTCATGACTTTGTTTATTATTTTGTTCCGAATTACGATCGCATGTTCCTTAATCAGTTTTTCAGACAGCTCGACTTTTTTCTTTTTAGTCAATTTATTTTTAATCTTTGGATCATGCACAATATTTAAATCACCTACCTCAATAATACATTTCATTTTAGCATGAGTTTCTGACGCTTCTGTTGACTCTGCTCTAATTTTAGCTCCACATTGCTTACAATATCCACTGAATCGAATATTGTAATCAACAGCTGAACTGCGTTTAAATATCCAAGTACATTCTCGCCTTGTTTCCTTCCATAAAATCTCACTCATAACGTTTGTCCACTTATGTTGAGGTAAAACTGTCTTCTTGTGCCGCGTTACTGATGGTCTATCTTTATCTGTTCGCGAACAATAGGTAGTGACTGGTCTTATATTTTGCCAATCGGATAATGAAATTTCAAAATTCTCAACGGCATAGTTATCTTGTGCAGAAGACTTTGGTGAATCTAAGTCTTCAGATGTCAAATTATTATCATATTCTGGAGAAGAACTCCGTTTCATTGTTTTATTGAAAAAATAATCAAAATTCTTTTTTAAAGAAAGATAAATAGCTTTCACGCTCATTCGACATGATAGGTTTTTGCGAATATCAAGAAAAATCTTACTTGATGGTGGTGGCAGCAAATCTTTATCTTTAAGTTTGTCTTCATATTTCACGAACTCAAATTTTTGTTCATCAAGGGAAACTGATAGCACTTTTCCGCGTTTTTTCTTGTTTTCACTCATTTTCGCTGTTATAATGGCCGATACAAAATAGTAGGAACAAACTACTGAAGTAAAAATATATTCAAGCTATGATAATAAAATAATAACAAACTACCCCCGTACGTAAACTATTGTAATAACGCCTGCACATTCTGCTAACATTGTAACGCTTATTCTATTAACTTCTAATACAGATTGTTTACAAAATATTGGAAGGCGTTTAAATTTATACTAAGTTCTGCAATTTATAAAACCTATTCTATTAACATTTTTTATTGTTTATATTTGATTATGAAAATATATTTGTTATTTGTATAAGTACTTATTGTTTATTTTAAACCAAAATTTTCACTTACTTCGTCAAATTAACTACCTATTCTTAGGTAGATAGGTAAACAAAACCCAAAAAGTGCACCTTTTTCAAAATCATTGTTGGTAATAAAAATAAAAGTTCATAGATGAAGTCCAGGTCTTTTTATAAAGTACTTATTATACAGCTTTCGTTGGCATAAAGAAAAAAAGCATATTTCGTTATATTTGCTGAAAGTAATCCTCCCTAGCCGCGCCACATACTTTAAAGATTAAATAATCAAAATGAATAGTTTCTTGAGAGAAAAAAGTATCAACGAAGAGTAGAGAAAAGGTACTATTATATAAATTGATTTATGGATAGTTAATATTAAATATTGCAAAATCGACTTGCTGCAGAGTATACCTTCCAGCCGGACCACTCCCTATGACTAATAACTCCTTAACTAAAGGGGTTTATTGGACCATATTTGTCGTATGCTAGGTACTCTTTAGGTAGTTTTTTTTCGGAATATTGATTTATTAATAGTTCATTATACTCTATTTAATTTGAGGTGGCGCGGCCAGAGAGCACTACCTGGCGGCCGGACCACATAAATTGTTGATTAAAAAGATATCTCTTGAGGTACTAAATATATATATATATTCCGATGAAAGTAGGCTTTAGGTAGGTATTATTTCGAACTATAGCATCTGAGTACTAAACTGTGGTCCGGCCACAGAGGAACACACCTAAAATTCACACCAACACCTCGACTTTTTTTTCTTTTCTTTTGCTTATATCTCGAAAATGGTGTGTCCTATCGCAAAAATAATGAAAATTTGAACCCCCTTTATCAAACCCCCAAACCCCTAATACCCAACATGTAGGTAATAATTTTTCATATTTTCAATACAAAAAACGAAAAAATTCATATAAAACACGTCGTTCCAATATAAATAGTAGTTTAAAACTAAGTATTTTCATTATTAATATATTGTAAAATAAAATGATGACTAAAATAATTACAATTATGAAACTGCCATGTTATTTTGGAGATATTTTTTGTATAATTATTTTTGTCTACTCTTCTCGTCGTTCTCGTCGTCAAAATCGAGAACGAGTAAATACGACTTAATGACAGAAGAATCGGAGATTATCTCGTGTTGAATTGTCAAAAATCGAGATAACTAAGGTGCCATGTTAGGGTTTGTCGACAAAACATAAAGTTTGACAGAAGGAGTCGACTATTTTGTATGGAGGCGCTGTCAGAAAACGAGAAAAGAGACAAAATAGACAAAAATTACTCACGCGAGAACGAGTAATTGTCGCGTGCGTCATGTTAGGCCTGCAGAACAGATCTTTTAAGACGGAAATGACAATGCTAGCCTTGAAAATAACCAAGGTACAGTACAACTATTTTCTTAAATTTCCCTCGGCGTCGTATTTCGTCAGTGTGTGTCATGTGTTGCAGACTGCACCAAGTGTAAAGGAAATTGATAGAAATCCGACGACTGACGACACGATGAACACGATGTTTGCCGAGGGACAATAAAAAAATAGTTTTACCGTAAATGTCTATGACGTGTGAGACAGCGATCGAACTTGGCTACTACTGGCAACAGTAAATAACAGCCAACCACCCACTGTAACCGAAACGGCATACATAATAACAATAATAGCAGAACAAACCGTTTTGGTTTTTATAATAAATAATAATAAATAAAGTTTATTGTTCTTCTCTCACATAGAATTTTACAAACAATATAAAACAAACAAACAAAACATTAGCGATACTTAATTGTTATGATCTATGCGAGAGACTGGTTTCTGTACTAGGAGACCTGTATGACAGATTACCAGCCTCTCCAGACTCCGGACAATAGGTGACAGCTGTATACAACATCAGTGAGAAGTAATAATTAAGAGGGAATAAGCTATGTGCAGTGAGATTGTTGAAGTTATGGGGGTACAAAGTGGGTGAGAGGAACTAAATTGCATGAGTGAGTAATTGAGTATGTGTGCGAGAGTATGTGTGCGCGAGTGTGAGTGCGAGTGTGCGGGAGCGTGTATGTGTCTGTGTGAGTGTGTGCGGGAGAGAGTGAGTGTTTGTGTGAGTGAGTGTGTGCTGGGTGAAGGAGGTGACAGCATACGCAGTTGGTAAGGATGGTACAACAAGCAGATTTTCAGTGTCATCGTAGTTGAGGGACTTAAGCAAAAATATTTTATTTTTCTACATAATCTTCCTCCAATGCAATGCATTTAGAATAACGTTTTTCTAACAACCTAATCCTTGTGAAAAAAAAAATGTTTTTCTTGACTCTCGAAAAACTCCTCTACGGCAACCATAACCGCTCACTTGGGGCTAAGTCCGGAGAATATGGTGGGTGGTCAAGGAGATTGAAGCCGGCACAGCGGATTGCGTTGAGCGCAACTTCCGATCGATGAGCAGGAGCGTTATCTTGAAGAAACAACACGCCCAACGATAGTTTTCCACGACGTTTTTCTTTAATCGCTTTACGCACTTTCGGGATTAAATTTGCATAATAAGGTCCAGTAATCGTCTGGCCTTTTGGCATGTAATCAATAAAAAGGATTCCTTCACTATCCCAGAACACTGAGGCCATGACTTTGCCAGCGGTAGGCGCAACTCGACATTTCTTAATGGATGGAGAGGATGGTCGTTTCCAAGACATGCTTTGTCTCTTAGTTTCAGGATCGAAATGGTGGACCCACGTTTCATCCATGGTGACAAGGCGACGGCAAAAATTATCCGAATCACGCTGTAACATTTCGAGATTACGCTTAGAAATTTCCAAACGTCGCTTTTTGTTTTCGTCGGTTAACATTCGTGGCACCCATCTTACCGACACTTTTTTAAACCCCAGTGAATCAATTAAAATATATTGAACGCTACCAAATGATATCTTTAGGGTCTCAGCTATATGTTTTATAGTTATTATTCTGTCTTCCAAAACCAGATTCTCATCCTTTTTGACATTATCTCTACAGCTTGATCTACCTCTTTTAAATTCAGCCACCCAGTACGCAACCGTAGAATAAGGTACAGCATAATCCCCTAATGGCTGCTGAATGTCCGAAAAAAATTCCTTCGTAGACACATTTTTTTCAAACTGAGATATTTTATCACCGCAATTTTTTGGGTTTTTAGCAACTCGTTGCACAAAACAATTTATTACGTGCGAACAAACTGACAAAAACAAGTGACAGTGCATAAATATTGTGTGATTGACACTCTTTAATTTGAATATATTTTTTGATATTTGGAAATTTCTTGGAACTCTTGGTATCGGCAAACCGCGACATTTAGACCTTCCTAATGCAATTGACTTAGACGATCTCAACCGTCATTTCTCCACTGTTTCTACCATGGATCGTCTAACCAAACAATTAACTCTGGCTCTAAGTTCTGGTCTAACGCGTCCCCATATTATCCATCCTTTCAGTTTCATTCCAGATGAACCGGGAGAGATAAAAAAAATCATCACATCAATTAAATCAAAAGCGGTGGGATGTGACAATATCACCCGTGGTATGATCATTACAATTCTGGATCATCTCCTACCCGCGATCACACACATTATAACGCCTAACATTAGGGACTGCCAAACTGTTGCAGTTTTTAAAAGAAGAGTGAAAGAACACTATCTTTCCACTTCGTCATAGTTGCATATTTTGTATTTATTATTATATTATATACCTACTAAATTATAATTATTAGTATATATATATTTAAGAGATATTTATTTTAGAAGTATGTTTGTAATATATATATTCTCATATTGAAGGCCATATTTTATATTAGTGAATGGTTAAATGTTTTTATTTTATGTATTTTATTTTCTCTTCTACTCTTACACACGTTGTCTACATCTCTTTTTATCCACTCTCCTATCGCAGGTATGCTGGAAGAGATTTCTTTAGAAATAAGCATCACCTTTGTACGTATTTTTCTGTTCCTTTTTCTTGTCTCTTTATATGTGTGTACATAAACTGTTAAATAAAATAAAATAAATAAATATAAATTTTTCCCTATACACCGGCGTATTCCCTTCCCTGTGGCGTAAAGCCTAGGTTCGTCCGCTACCTAAGGTTTCTAATCCCTGTCTTCCTACCCATTTCTATCCTTCCCTTCCTATCCAAAGTGCTCGAGGCCTGCGTCCACAAACAATTTTCAAGTTTTGTTCATCGTAACTTTTTCATTAGCCCTCTTCAATCTGGGTTGAGGCCCGGGCACAGCACTGTTTCCGCCCTCCTTAAAGTGAGTGGCGATATAAGGGCAGGACTGGAAGACACCAAAGTTACTGCACTAGTAGTGGTTGATTTTTCGAATGCCTTTAATACCGTCAGTCACGACATCCTGTTAGCCATTCTGTCCTATGTAATGGTCTCTCCCGAGGCACTGGAATGGTTCTCCTCTTACCTTCAGGAACGTCAGCAGTCCGTTCATGTTGGAGATTCTACATCATGCTGGTGTGATTTGGAAATGGCGTTCCACAAGGCGGTATTATTTCTCCTCTTCTGTTTTCTATATTTATCAGTCTTATAACTTCCGAGCTTCAGTGTGCGTATCATCTGTATGCAGATGACTTGCAGTTGTACTGCAAACGGAGGGTTGAAAAAAATTCTGACGCTATCGACAAATTAAACAGGGATTTGATAGCCATAAAAACCTGGTCTGATAGATTTGGCGTAGCAGTAAACCCAAACAAGTGTCAGGCGATCATCATCGGAAGTTCTCGGAGTATGAGTAAGGTAGATGGTACAACCTTGCCACCAGTTCTCTTCAATGGTACGGTCGTCCCATTCAGTACTGATGTGAAGGACCTTGGTTTGCACATTGATAGTACTCTGAACTGGCGTACTAAAGTCGCGAGGGTCAGCAAGAAGGTAACTGGAACGCTGCGGGCTCTGAACCGACTGAAAAATTTACTAGCTACAAGTAAGAAGACAATGCTTGTGCAGTCCTTAATTTTTCCCTATCATCGATTATGGTGATGTGTGCTACTATGACCTGAATGCAGATCTCCTCGACAAACTTGACCGCCTTCTGAATAACTGCATTCGATTCGTTTTCAATCTGCGTAAATATGATCATGTTGCTGCGCATAGGTCGCTTCTAACATGGTTACCCATACGCCAACGCGCCAAAGGGCGCTAACCACCTTGTTTTCATTTCTTGACTCACCCACTTTCCCTAGTTATCTAGCCCCCCACTTTCAGTACATTTGTGACAACCACAGTTAAAATCTACGGTCATCAAATAATCGCGTTCTTCAATGTCCCACTCACCGCACAGACTACATTCATTCTTCCTTCTTCGTTCAGTCTATCTCTCTATGCGCTACGGAATGCGCTCCCCCAGGAAATCAGGATGGCAACCAACCGATTATCCTTTAAAGTTAAAGTTCGCGAGCACATTCGGAAGAAGCTGGCAGTATCATCACAACGTTAATGTTTTCCCATTGTTTGTCTTATTTGTTCTAGTATATTTATATATATTTATTTGTGCTTATATTTATATATAATTAGTAATTAGGCATATATATTATATTAATAGTTTGTAATAGGTATATGTGTATCTTTATAGTTACTTTAAAATTATATTCCTCTGACTGGTAGAAAATGTCTATTGCATTAAGTTTGCCTCTGTACATTTCTGTGCTTGAAGTATTAAAAATAAATAAATATCGAACTTCTCCCAAAAAGATTTTATATATATGCAATTCTCAGGGTAATTCTCAGGACAAAATAAGAGAAAAATGGCCTCATTTTTTTTCAATGGGAATTGTTGCCGGTTTATTACATGGGGCGCGGGAGGCCATCGTTTAGCGGATGTCTATAAGTCATAACTTATGATGACCCCTAAAAATTTGCTAATATTTAATGGATTTTGGGTAATTTTGGTCCTAAGAATATGAATTTTAAAAAGCAATAACATTTTTATTTAAAATAAAAAAAAAAAATTGGTATGGTCAAAAAACTAAAAAAAAACTGTCCGATCCGAAAGGGGCACAAAGGTACTGCAGTATCTTTGTGCCCCTTTCGGATCGGACAGTTTTTTTTACATATTGTATAGGTGTCATAGTGAGGATTACGCGGTGAGCCTTTCTTGCCACAATCCTCACCTGATCACCGCGGAAAGCCACCGTTATTTAATTTGAATTTGGTATCAAAATATAGTCAAGAAATGTATTTACTTCCATGTAAACTTCTAGATACAACTTGGCAGAAAAGAGTTAGGAAAAAACGAGGGCGCCACTATCGCACTTAGGTCACTTTAAATTAAATTAAAAAAGAACGTAAATACAGAAAGTTCTCGTATGAGGCCAAAAGGCTTCTATCTCAGCATTGATGCTGCGACATTTCAAAAGAATGGAAAATGAGTAAAATAATTTAAACAAAATGATAAAAACGCTGCTTGTGGTTGAAAACCTACCAGCACTCGAGTAATTCAATAAAGTAGTGCCATTATCAAAGATCTGCATTACTTAATTAAAATATTTAGTTCCAAATGTTACCACGTCAAACTCTTTTATGTCGACCTGTATATTTTCTAGTCGAGTACAGTCGAGCATAAATTCAGAATCAGCACTTTTCGAACGTCAGTTACATAAGACAGTCCCCCAAACCGTCCACCCTTCACCACTTCCTAGTGTTTTAGCTGGGAAGAAGAAGTGGCGCAAGGAGTTTGTTGCGCCGCGCAACAAACTCCCCAGCAGCACAGATGACTGTTCAGTAAGAAAAAAAATATGATTCTGTATAATAGTATGCAAAATAATTTACATTACGCAACACAGAACATAATTTAAATTATAACTTAATAGCCATAATGTCAGCTAGCACACGCCAATATACCAACCAAAAATATCAAGAACTGTACTCGAGCAGAAAAAAAATAAAATAAAGATTAAACGTAAACAATATCGAAATAAAAGCCTCCAGGCATAAAGGACGAGCCCGCTTACATATAGCTATATATATATCTGTAACTGGAAGTTAAAAATGATAAACTAGGACCATCGAGGTAAAATAAATAAACAGTTAATTGCTAAAAAAAATAACAAAGCCATGATCAGCAAGCCTCAAAGAGATGTCAGCAAGTGAAGGGGTCCGATAGGACCGATGCCTGCCGGGGTTGCGGGAAAGTCCGAAAGGGATACCGTGGCCCTGGCAACGTACAGGCAACTGAAGGAACAAGGGTGGGTTTTAGTCAGTAAGAGTCTGACACGCCCTCCTGCTCCACCAAGAGCGGGAGAAGTTATTTGATAATTTCAAACATTCGAACATTATTTACAATATATTAGCTTACTTTGGAGGAAATTAAAAACCCAACACGTTTTGTTTGTAGTTTTATTTTTATTCCTTTAAAAATTAAGATACGTATTCACGTGTGCGTTACCCCCGCAAGAAAATCACTTCTTAGAGCGTAATCTGCTGTAAATGTGCGCCAAACAAAAAAGTGTGAGTGCTGTCGTTTTAAAAAACAGAAAAACGAATCGTGCTGGAGTAACGTTGTTGCAGCAGAAAGATTTTAACCCTTTAACCGCCATCGCCGTAATATTACGTGTTGTAACAATAATACCTCAGTCGCCACGTCGGAATATTGCGTAAAAGTCCTGTCATTTAAAAAATGTTCAATAGATGTTGAATTTGCTTACTAAATCTTAGTATATTTCGTGTTATTACTTTATTTTTAACAGTACTAGAAACATATTTTTGCTAATTAAATGAAATAATTAATAGTTCTCAATTCGTGATACGTCTAAATATCAACCTACTTCGCCGAACCCGTGATTTCACGCAGACTAGTGTTGTACCACATATGAAACTCCTGATGCTAAATTAATAAAAAACATCGTGTTTTTTATCAAACTATCAACTAAACATTCATTCAAATTTCATAGTTTATTAACGATTTAATTATTTATTCAAAACCCAATAAGCTTAAGTGATATAATATGTAGAAATCAACAAAGAAGTATAAATTACCGACTTATGCCAGTACGTCACTAGTGCAGACGATCCGCGAACGCCGTCGCCGTAATTTTACGTGCGGCTCAAGGTCAACTAAAGTCTTATTTTGAATAAACGTCAGTTGCGCTAGCGCCATCGCCGTGATAACACGTGCTTCTTTATTATTATTTCTGAGCTAGTGTCGAGAAGTTGTCGATAATGATAAACGATGACGAAGGCCTATTAATTATATTACAGCAATCAATTAATGATATTAGCAGTAGTGGCAGTTCAACGGCGGATAGTAATAATGAATCGGTAAATCACTTTTTGATTTTTCTAGTCTGTTTATTTATCCTACAGTCAAAAAGACAGCTAGATAATAATAATATGTGTATTTACCTATTTATTCTGTTTTAAAGAAAAAATAAAGTTGATTTAGTTATTTTATTTGTTGTTAATATTATTTGTGTCCCAATATTTTAACACTCGACACATTAATCGTAATAAACAGATCAAATTTTGACATTATGTCATTTTTAAATGTTATGCTGTCATTTTTAACGTAAGATATTTGAAGACTGATTAACGTATGTTTGAAACAAGAAAAGAAATAAACCTTTGATTAAAAATGAGTAAGTTTTATTTATTTCATTAGTTTGTTTATCGATAACTATATTTTACAACATTATGCCAATTGTACCTAAAGGTTGCTGGCGCTACATGCACTTCACGCGAATTATGACATGGCGGTTAAAGGGTTAAACGATTGGCTGGAGAGAAGATGAAGTACCACTTTGAAAACAAAATCCCGTGCATACGATCCTTTTCTTTCATAGGTAAGCGTTACTATAGCGGCCGAGCGCTGCAAGCAGGAGTAGTCCTTACGGTGTTCAGATATGCGTGTCCGCGATAGTACAGACGCCAGCAGGTCAACCTACCCGAAACTGTAAAGTTTTCCCAATCAACTTTGAACCTTAAGCCTTAGTGATAAAGTTGAAAATCTATTCAAGAAATTTGACAGATTGTAGTAGGTTGATGTGCTGGTGTCTTTTCGTATCTTACACCGCAATCAATATCGATAATCGAAGTTAAGGCAGCTAATTCCCAAATAACGGCAGGGGTTCACATCGGCGTCGAGTCGACGATGAAGTACTTAGGACTCGTCCTCGACAGCCGGTGGAATTTCGTGGAGCATTTCCGACGCTTGGCTCCCAGACTGGAGCTGGCCGGGGCTGCTTTGAAGCGGCTCCTGCCCAATCTAGGGGGTCAAAACGCCTCCTGCCAGGGGCTCTACGCGAGGGTCGTGCGGTCCACGGCCCTTTACGGGGCACCGATGTGGGCGCGTTCATTAAGGTGGCGGCCAGCCCGCCGGTTGAACGCGTCCCAGAGGGTCATAGCCACCCGGCTGGTCCGGGGATGCGGCACGGTCTCCGGTGAGGCGGCGAGCCTCCTTGCCGGATTGCCGCAATGTGACCTGGAGGCAAAAGTCCTCGCGCACATTTGGGAGTGGCGCGAAGAGGCGAAACGCCGGGGCGTAACTCCGCAGTCACGAGAAATCGCGGCACAGCGGTTAGAGCTCCGGAGGGATCTCATGGCGTCATGGAGAGTGCGATTGTCGCAACCCAGTGCTGGGCACGCCACTATTGCGGCGATAAGTCTCCTCTTTGAGGAGTGGCTAGAGAGGCGCCACGGCGTCCTCACCTTCCGCCTGACACAGTTCCTCACCGGACATGGTTGTTTCGGGAGGTTCCTGTTTCGTATCAGGCGGGAGGAAACGCCCGGGTGTCATCACTGAGTGGATCGCCCGGAGGACATGGTAGAGCATACGGTGGAGGTCTGCCCGGCTTGGGCAGAGCATCGCCGTGTCCTCGTGGAGGCGATCGGTGGCGGGGACCTCTCGCGTCCGGCCCTGGTCCAGGCCATGGTACGGAGCGAGAGGGCATGGGAGGCCGTCACCTCCTTCTGTGAAGCAGTAATGCGAAGGAGGAGGCAGAACGCGTGAGGGAGAGGCAAATTTCGCGCCTACACGCCCCTAGCCGCCGCAGGAGACGCCCTGGGCAACCGTAGGCGCGGGCTTGCGGATGATGAGCAATGGGTAGCTCGCCGTCCGATAAGGACCAGGCCCGGATCGACCGCGCGTTGTGTTCCACGCCCGCCTCAAAGAGATGTCAGTAAATGAAGGAGTCCGACAGGACCGATGCCTGCCGGGGTTGCGGGAAAGTCCGAAAGGGATACCGTGGCCCCTGGCAACGTACAGGTAAGAGTCTGACACGCCCTCCCGCTCCGCCCTGAGCGGGAGAAGTTATTTGATAATTTCCCAGCGAAAAAAAAAAAGGCAGGTTATGAGCACACACTATTTGTTTCGTACACATGTACATCACACGCACTGGTGTAATTTGTTTTTGGTCTCGACCTAATCACCAAATTGCCTATCCTAATCAACAAACGCTAGTATATACTAAATCTATAGTTTTTGGTCATACCAATGGAATTGATTCTCGGCGGGGTTTACATAATGTGCCGGCCGAAGCTCGCGGGCAGGGCTGGGGCGGAACTCTGAAGTTTCTGCTGCACACTTCGCATTCGTGCTCCTTTCTTCCATTGAGGACGTATTTCAGGTGGTGGAAGTAGCTGGACGATGCTCTGCATTCTTTAGGACAGAAGCCACGAAACTGTCCCTTTCGTGTCTTCTGGTTGCTCTTCCCCCTTTCGTCAGTCGGGTGATTATCATCACTACTAGCGTCAGTAGTTTTTGTGAGAGTTTTATTGGCTGGCAGAGCAAGATTGTTGTTTACATTACTATTTTTAATTGCGATATTCATTTGGGGACAGTTATTTATATTGATAGGTTTTATAACTACTGAACAATTATTTAATTTATATTTTTTTTTCGAACACGGGGCAGGATTAGTTAAATTATTATTTTCAGCCTGTGAAGATTGGTCAGACTCGTCACTGTGTGTCTGATTCTCAGACGTGCGAGTGGTAATATCTTCTAAATGTTGGCTGTCCTGCGAGTCCTCGATAGCTTCGAACACCGACTCAGGTAGAGGTTCGAAGCCGTCCATATCGCTGTGGTCTGAGAACTCATTCTCTTGGACACTCGTTTTGGTTTTAGCCAACACGGGGGGCTTTATATCTTTGGTTTCAATGAGTGGCTTACTTTCGGTTTTCAGTGAGCACTGTGGAGCAGGGGCTGGAGGCACTGGGCTTTGATCCTGACTGACAATTTCTTCCTTCTTCTTCTTAAATTTCTTTCGTCTAATGCCCTTTGAGGTGTACTGTAGGGCGTGGAAGGACATATGCAGGATGAAGTCCTTCTTGTCCACGAAGGTGTCGCACTCCTCGCAGTGGAACAGCAGGTCGGAGTGCGCGACGACGAGGTGCTCCCGGTAAGAGGAGAGGGGGTGCGTGCTCGCGCAGTACACGCATGCGCGGTAGTGCTGCGGCTGCGGACGAGAGAACTCGGGCATGAACCTGCAACAAAGTGGTCTATTATGGCTTGTGGATATGCCAGTAGAACTAAAATGAACTATATTTTCAAAGTTAAGGGGTTTGTTTTGAAAATATACCTTTTGATGATTCTGTTGTTTCGAGGGTTCTGCCTTTCTGCCTTTTGCATCTTCAACTATGATAAACTTTATAAATTTGCATCATATAATATCTCCGCTTGTCGCAGCTGCTTGCCTTCTCTAGTAATCTATGTCTTTGTTCGGCATCGTAATACAGATCAATATGAGCGTCTTACAGTGGATTCATATTTCTCTTTACACTTTACTCTCGTGAAGCTCGGATTGCCAATTCACCTTCACTCAAATCCATAACATAGCTTACCTACGCTATGACCACTTTCCTTATTAATACTCAAGTTCATCATTTAAATAATAGTTCAGGTTTCAGTCGCTAGGCGTAGCTAGTCTTAAAGGGGGCCTTTTTACCTGACTGCGGCGAAGCTCTAAAGGAGGGTATTTTTTTTACAAAATAAATAAAATAGCATACTGACTTGAAAGTTAAAGCTGTCTCAACTGCTCAACTAAGAGAATGCAATAGCAAGCGAAGCGAGTTGGAAAATCGGAGCACCTTGATTCGGATCCGGATTCATCATGCAGAGAGCGAACGAACTCGACAATTTGAGCATTCTGAAGCATTTGAGTTGTGATGTTACTAAGAGAATGCAAGACCGAGCGAAGTGAGTTGGAAAATTGGAGCATCCTACCTCGGATACCAGGTTATGCTGGCGTTGTGATTTTACTAAGGGATGCAAAAGCGAGCGAAGGCAAAATTTGAGCACCCTGGCTTAGACAAGGTTAGATTGTCAGTGTCTTTTACTGAATGAATGCGTGAGGTAGAGAAGTGGACCGAGCCTGTAGCTTGAAGCCTTTGTAAGCCGTGAATAAATAACGTTATATTCATTTTATTACTAATTACAGGGCTTTTATTGATGAATACGAATTTGATGTATTGGATATTATTTTCCGAGTTTTTGCTAACAAACGTCGCGTGCCCCGTATCACTGATCCGCTTGATACGCCGGTAGCTACGCCCCTGATAATATGGCGTGTCCGTTTAATTGAACGACTAATTCACTACCAATTATAATACGAAAATTATTGAATTTCGTCTTCGCATAACCCTAGTGTATTGCTAGCATTGGTTAGATCTTCAATGTCCTGTTCCCGTGTTTTTTGGTGCACTTTAGTATGTGCTGTCAGCTGGCTTCGCAAGCGGAAAGTTTTCCCGCAGTGGCAGACATGTGCCTTCTCCCCGGTGTGCACGGACACGTGCGCGGTCAGCTCGCCGCGCCGCTTGAACCGTGCGCCGCACTGCACGCACGGGAACCGGCACACGTCGTGCGTGCGCGCGTGCATGCGTAATGCTGCGCTTGATTTGGATCCCTTCCCGCATATATCACACACGAAAGTTCTACTCTCTGAATGAGACTTTACGTGGTCTTCTAGGTGAGATTTCCGTGAGAATGTTTTGGGGCAGGTGGGGCAGGCGTGCGGTCGTTGCTTGGAGTGTATGGCCCGCGTGTGGCGCGCCAGGTTGCCGCCGTCGTTGAAGGCGAGCCCGCACGTGTGGCAGCTGTGGCGCCTCTCCCCGCGGTGCGCGCGCACGTGCCGCGTCCACCCCCCCACGGGCACACTCTTCTGACACACGCCACACTTCGCGTATCGCCTGCCATTCTCGCTTATTATAAACTCCGGTTTCTCGATAATTTCGACTTTCGTTTTATCGTCTTCTTGGACGCTTCCTTCCGGCATTATCATTCTGGAAAGGGAGAGGACGGGATCGGTGTAATTATATTGTCTTATAAGTTCTTAACGTATATTATGATAACATCTAGTAGTGCGTGACGTCGTAGACGATGTCGGGAGGTTCCGCGTCGTGCACGCGCCGCACGTGGTGCCGCAGCGCGCGCCGCTGGCGGAAGGCGCGCGGGCACGCGGCGCAGGCGTGCGGCGCGGCGCCGCTGTGCGCGAGGCTGTGCGTCGTGAGCTCGTGCCGCTGCCGGAACGCCTTGCCGCACGTCGCGCACACGTGCGGCCGCTCGCCCGTGTGCTTCAGTCTGTGCCGCACCAGCCCCGACCGCAGTCTGAACTTAGCCCCGCACTCCGCGCACTCATAAGGAAACTGTTCACTGTGTGTCTTCAGATGCACGTGTAACGAGCCGCTCTGAGTGAACCTCTTCCCGCAGTGAGGACACACGAAAGGCTTCTCTCCGGTGTGTATCCGTAAGTGTTGCTTGAGATTCTGCGAGTTGGCAAAGTTCTTGGGACAGACCGAGCAGTTGTACCGGCGCACGCGCTCGTGCGTCTCCGTGAGGTGCCGCTGCAGTCCGCTGGGCGCGCGGAACTGCTTGCCGCACACGTGGCACACGCACGGCCGCTCACCCGTGTGGATGCGCTTGTGGAACAGGTACGTGTGCGTAGAGCTCAGGTTCTTACTGCAGATCTTACACGTGTAGTATGTCTTGTTGTCGATTTTGTTCTGCACTTCTCTAAGCTCTAGCCTGGTCTCCTCGTCTAGTCTGTCTCGCCTCATGTTGCACTGCGTCAAGTCGTCGAACCTGTCCACGTCGTTCTCTTCAGCGTCAGACACACTCGAGTCGGTGAAGTCAGGATAATCCTCATGATGTTGATCATTAACAAAATGATCTCTAAAGTTCACGAGTGCTCTGTAGAAGTTTGTATAGAGTTTCGCGGGCTTTTTGGTAGCGAACGTAGCCAGCGGCTCGTCATCGGACAGCTCGGACAGGTCAGAAGGGGCACTGCGGAGATCCTCGGGCAAGTCGCAGGGGCTCCTGCAACAAATAATGCCCGTTGTTACTTCATGTGCGTCTTTACGTGGTAGTCCAGGTGGCTTTTCTTCCGGAACTTTTTGGAGCAGATCTCGCACTTGTATTTGCGTATGTCTGCGTGTATCTCAAGGTGTTTTGTGAGCGTGTTCTTGGCGCGGTACGACTTGCCGCAGTGCGGGCACTTGTAGGGCGTCTCTCCCGAGTGTAAGCGCGCGTGTATGTCGCGCTCCGACCGACTGGGGAACGCCTCCCCGCACTCGACGCATATGAAGTTGAGTATTCCCTGGTGCGCAAGCCTGTTGTGATGAGTAAGGTTTCCCTGGTTGCGGTAGGTCCGGGTGCACTTATCGCACGGGTAGACCGCGGTGTGCGTGTGACTGCGCATGTGCGCGAACATGTTGTACTTATTGGAGAACGTCTTGTTGCAGTCGGGGCACACCGCTGGGATGTACTTCTGGTTGTTTGGACTCTCAACTTTTTTCTCTTTCGCACTTTTCACATCGTTGTGCGCGTCTTTATAATGCTGTCTCATTTCTTCGGCATGGTCTGCGGTGAAGCCACAGCTGACGCACACTGGCACTGGCTCGTCGGCTGTCCGGTCGACGTGTGCCTCTTGCAAGTGTTGCACGAATTGTTTCTTGTCGCTGTAGAGGAAGTCGCAGCACATGGGGCCGGCCGCCATGCTCACCTCCACGTGTTTGTTGAGATGGTGCACGAGCCGCGTGGCCGAAGAGAACACACTCGCGCAGAACGGACAATGCAGACTCGGTAGAACTATCTGGGACTTCTCATTAGAGTCAGATAGTGTTTCTCTGTCAGAATCTTCCGCTAGCACTTGTTCGAAAGTTATGTAGTTGGTGATGAATGATTTAACAGTGTTCTTCAGTGTGTCAGGAGAGTGGTCGTGTCGGATATGTTCAGCGAGGCTGTGCACAGTGGTCAGCGCTGGCTTCTTCACACACTTTTGGCAAACGAACTCTACATCAGTATCATCTTCATCCAGATCAATATGAAAGTCAATGAGGGTATTTCTGACACTCGTGTAAAACAACCTGAAATACGAATTTGTGTGGAACAATTCTGCAGAATCAACAAGACTTAGGTAATGTCATATACTCACTTGCTCTGTGCTTCCTCTTCTACACTTGAACTTGATTTAATGGTAACGTTAGGTGGATTTGTTTTCTGAAAAATAACAAACCTTAAATTATTGTATAGTTTATGAAATATTGTAGATACCTACTTCAGTTTCGGGAACGGTCAGCGATAAAGTCGCAAAATAACGCAAAATAATTAAATACATTTGTATGAGCACTTGCTTACTAATAATACATGTGTTAAGTTGAGATGGAAAAAAACTAATCATGCTGACTTCTTGGTAAGTTATTTATTAATTGTAACAACGCAAAAGTGGACCCAATAATATTAGTAATACATCAATTTACATTAGGTAAAAATGCTTATGCTAGCGCACTAAATAAACGTGCGATGTAATCGTACAAGTTTGTATTTCAGTATTTCATATAAAAGTTAAAAGGTAAATAATTACGATTTAAAAAACTAAAGTATTTATCATGTTCTGCTGCGGACTGTACATTAGCAGATGCAACAAATATTCTCATTCTAGTAATAAGTTATTAAGGTGTCTACACAACAAAGAAGCGGCGGCGACTCATAGAAAAATAAAATCATGAATTTAAAAAAAAAATGTTTTTTCTCGGTTTAACCCTTTACGTGATATTAATGTATGGATGGTATTAGTAGCCACGCGTGATAATAAGAAGGTTTATGTTTTTTTCTATGGGAGAAAACAGTTAAAGTACTTTTTTTTTAATTGAATGGAACTGAAGGGCTGGTTCTCACACGAACGGTGATCAAGATGACATTCAATTGATGCACCTTTAGGTGCCGCTTTACGGGTAGCAAATTTTTGAAGTTTTTTAATTTTCGATATGCGATTTTTCAAATCTTTGACGGGGTTAAATGAAGTTGCCGATCAATTTACTTATACTATAGTTAGTTTATAGCCTGCACCACATAATGACCTTTATGATGACAATAATTAAAAACGAAATTGATTATTTATATATTTTTTCAAAACCAAAGACACCGAAACGAAAATAAAAATCTTAGTGTTTTCTTTTTTTGAAGTCGGTTTTTATTTTGTGAAAAGTTTTTATTTTTCTCTTTTTAGTTGTGGTACCTACCACACACAAATTCGAATACCACTACCTGCTCAGCAAAACTGAAAAACAGCCTCAAGCTGATCTCTAAATGGCTTAAAGATTGGAAGATAAAAGCCAACGAAACAAAGTCAGCCCAGGTGACTTTCACTACACGCAAAGAAACAAGCTCACCTGTGACCTTAAATGGCATAAAGTACCCCAAGCAGAGGTCACACGATACCTTGGAATATACCTTGACAGACGCCTTACGTGGAGACACCACATATTTACCAAACGAAAAGCCCTAGGGCAAAAACTCCGTAGCTTACACTGGATGCTCAACAAAAAGTTCCAAATGTCTCTGGAAAGCAAACTGCTACTATACAAATGCATTCTCAAGCCTATCTGGTGCTATGGTATCCAGCTTTGGGGAACTGTAGCGAAGTCCAACATCGAAATCCTTCAAAGGTTTCAATCAAAAACACTGCGACAGATAGTAAATTCTCCCTGGTACGTCACAAACTAGAGAACTCACAAGGATTTTTAAGATCAAAACTGTCAAAGAGGAAATCAAAGCTTATATTACCACATGTACTCCACCATATTAAAAGTTCACCCAAATCAATTGGCAATGAAACTAATGACGAACCCAGTTACCTTCACAAGACTGAAAGGAAGGGCACCCCAAGACATACTTACAACCAGCGTGAATGAGCTGTAGTATGGATCGGATGAGGCAGTGGCTTCATACCATGCAAGATCAGGAACCATCATCTACCTATTGCTGAATAACCCAGGACAGATTGCAGTAAAAAGGAGAAAAAAAAAATCATCCACATAGACTAAGTGGGGAAAATCTGTATTATTGAAGACAACTCAAAAACTACCCAAGCGAAGTTAATAAAATTTATATGGGACCACCTCCGAAGTACCTATGACCTACCAAACAAAAAGAATCATGAAAATCAATTCATATAATAGGCGGAGATATCACGTTACAATCATACAAAAAAACAATTGAGAACCTCCTCCTTTTTGAAGTCGGTTAAAAATACAGTCAACAATAAAGTCAAAGTCATAGTCAAATCATTTATTTCAAGTAGGCCCGTATAAGGCACTTTTGAACGTCAAAAATTTACAAAAAAAAATAATTGATTCTAGTTGCCCCTTCCAAAAGGTAGTTTTCGTATGGAGAAGAATGGGCAAGAAACTCCACAATATTATAAATAAGTCTTAATAAGTCGGGTAAGAAAATCACTAGATGGCGCTGCGTCTAGCCGTCTAAATAAAAGCAAACGCTGTGTTATAAAATATCTTTAAAAAATACTATCACAGTCAGTTGTCGAAACGAACTTTAACTTTTAAAGCTGTCATTAAATACTAATTTCCAATAAATTTCGATTTGAATGAAAATGGTTCTTTGATTAAATTAATGAAATCATTAGCGTTAATGGGGCATTAATGTTTGTCTTTGTGCAACTGGGTGTTAGTGCGTATAACTAATAAAAACTAAGTGCACCAGTTAGACCATCAACTAATAACTACGTAAAAGTGTTATCTACGAGTTTAATAATTGCGCAGTTAAAACAAAATCAAGAACTGTTAATCCACAAACCACCAACAACATCAGTGACAATACGCACAAAAACAACCAACAATAAAGAATGACTGTAGTGCAAAGAAACCACCTGTATGTTCATTGTTCATGTGGCAATAAACAATATTAAAATCCAAGTTAGTTAATAAATTGAATAGTGAATCAAGAAAATTTTGGACAGCTGTTGTACTATTTCAAAAACCCACCTTACCCTATATCCATAAACTCTATCAATACGAAAGATTACAGTCATATTCGCTTGAACAATACAAGACCAATTCGCCCTATGGTTGTGTGACGAGATTGTAATATCAGTGACCCAAGTTCGAACCACGATCACACATAAAACCTTTTTGAGATTGTTTCTGCAAAACTTTACTATTCCAACTTCACCACATCTAAACTAAAATTAGCCGAGCTAAGTTGAACACCACATAAAAGATTTACGAAAGATTAAAAATAAACGACTATAATATTTATATAAAATTAATTGCAAAGCATGTAAACAGCAAATAGCACGCGGACAATTACTACGTTGCGTTTAAAACTATGGTTCGGGTATTAGGACAAGCTTTTAATTGGTTTAAATCATATTTACAAGACAGAGTACTATTTGTAGAAATAGAATATTTCGATAGCGTTGACCAGCCCATACGCAAAATACGTGCTTTGACGTGGAGTTGCGGAAACCAGCCCGTATTACCTACCTAGCGTTGACCAGGAAATGCACAGTATAGGATCATACATGGCTACCATGAATACTTCAATACCCCAAGGAAGTGTTTTAGGATGTACCGGTTACAAATTCTTTGGTCACTTAAGTGTCATTTATGACCCAAGTTTATAAATAAATATTTTAGGAACAACAGATACCCGTTGGTTGGAGCAGATCTTCGCACGCAGGGCTGCATCGGCTTGAATGGAACACTTCACTAGCTCATGCCATGCCAGCAGCGTGCTTGCACACTGGTAGCACACCACCAGCGGCAGTTCGTCGCTCTCACATACCTGGGGTGATATATATGAATTGAATACATAAGAAACAGATAGATAGAATACTTTGTAATGCACACACAAACGAAAATATTACACAATAAGGGTCTGGTAAAAACTGACATCTAATTTGTACTTTCACAGTCGCTTAGCCTTCTTTTATGCACAATTCACACAATTCGCTACAGAAATGGCACTGGTGGGGCAAAGGGTTGGGAAGTATAGTATAGTAAGTGTAATAAAAGGTACAATAAAAAACATTGGCGTTCAGACTTAGCAAAAGTGCATGCAGTTTTCCTGAACTTGCGCTAATTATGAGAGAAATACTATGGCTTCATATTGACGCAGTCTGTCTGCATCTTTGACATTCAAATGACAAAGGTAGGCTTCTTCATCTCATTTATTAGTCAGACTTTTGAATTACCAACCAAAGAAAAAAGAAAGAAAAGAACCACAATATTTTGTTTTAGTGATCACAAAATACAAGAATTGTACACTTAGCTTCTTATTGCATTAGGAGTATACAAGGTTCTGTAATGCAGGCTTAAGATTCATTACACATATTATAGGTAATAATCACCTGTATTGGTAAGTGTCTCTTTATTTTCTCAGCTAAGTTGTTCTGCAGACCGTCTCCAGAGAATATGGGCATAACAAACTCTGTGATGGTGGCGCATGTCCGACACACATTTGAGAAGTCTTGGACATCTGCAAATAATGTTACAATTAATTGGTATTAAGGGAATGGATCAGATCTCCTGCCTTCTTTGTAATAGCTATATAGTTTGTCATTTTACACACAAAAATCAAATTCCTACTTCAAACTTGTATCCTAGTTTGTGGCAAAGAACAGCTTGTTAGGACCGTGCCAATTGGCCAAGTATGGGCGATTGAGCATGCTTTTGATAAGGGTCAAAGTCAAAGTCAAAGTCAAAGTCAAAGTCAAATAATTTATTTCAATTAGGCACAAAAAAGGCACTTTTGAACGTCAACATTTAAATAATAATTGATTCTAGTTGCCCCTTCCAAAAGGTAGTTTTCGTATGGAGAAGAATGGGCAAGAAACTCCACCGTTACTCTTTTAAAATGTTTTCACAATATCTTGTATACATCAATTATATAATTATATGTGAAGACGATGCACCTAGAATAAGATTACTATACCACGTTAGGTAAAAATAATGAAAAATTAAGGAATGACAGATAAATTAATCATGTGATAGATGCATGGTGCTCACATATTTACAAACATTGTAAAATTATACGATATTCCTAACATTTTTACAAGTAATACTAATAATTCAGTGTGTGAGTTCAAGTAATCACAGAATGTAAAATCAATGTTATAAAAAAATATATTATACAATTAAATTAGCAACCAGTTAGATTTTGTCTAGATTCTAAATTGTCCTATGGAGCAGGACCAGCATGTTTCCAAGCATTTTTATCTTGGATATAATCCTCTAATTTGTAATATGCTTGTTTGCAAAGTGTATTTTTTATATGAGTTTTAAATTTTCTTTCATTTAATTCTAATATATCACAAGGTATTCTGTTGTAACATTTAACACAGTACCCCATAAAAGATGTATGTACTTTAGATAGTCTGAAAAATGGTTGATTTATTTTATCTTTATTTCTAGTATTAAAATTATGTCTATCACTTATTTTGTTAAAAAGATGTAGATTTTTTCTCACATACATAATATTTTCATAAATGAATTGGCAAGGTACCGTCATAATATTAATCTTTTTAAATAGTTCCCTGAGAGATTCGCGACGACGTAGATTATAAATGGCTCTGACAGCTCTCTTTTGTAAAATAAAGATAGATTCAATGTCAGCAGCCCGACCCCACAGTAAAATGCCATACGACATAATACTGTGGAAGTAACTAAAATAGACCAAACGCGCGGTTTCTACATCTGTTAACTGTCTTATCTTTCTAACAGCATAAGCGGCTGAACTTAGCCGCCCCGCGAGCGATGTTATATGGGGTCCCCATTGTAACTTCTCGTCTAGCGTGATTCCTAGGAAAACTGTTTGATTAATAAATTCCAGTTTTTCTCCATTCAATATGATGTCACATTCGCTACTTCTAACATTTGGTAATTTAAATCTAATGCATTTGGTTTTTTTTTTATTTAGTACCAGATTATTTACCGTAAACCAATCTTGGACCTGAACAATAAAGCTATTCACGTCGTCAAGATTTTGTGACCGTCGGTTTATTTTAAAGATCAATGATGTGTCATCAGCAAATAACACCATCTTCGGTTGATTTTGAAATAATTGGGGTAAATCATTAATATAAACTAAAAAGAGGAATGGACCCAATATCGAACCTTGAGGAACGCCCATTACCATTTCAGACCCTAATGAGTTTGTGCCGTTGACTTGAACTTTAACCTTTCTATCTTTCAGGTATGATCTAAGCAAATCAAGAGCTGTATTCCTAATCCCATAATGCTCCAGTTTCAGCAGAAGTGTCTCATGGTCTACGCAATCGAACGCCTTCGAGAGGTCACAAAAGATTCCAATGGCATCTTGTGCTTCTTCCCAGGCGTTAAAAATGTTCTTTATTAGGGTGACACCAGCGTCAGTGGTACAACGCCCTTTGGTGAAACCGTACTGATGTTCATGAAAGATGGAATTTTTATTAAAGTGACGTAACATTTGATTGAGTATCAACTTTTCAAACACCTTACTGAGAACTGGCAGAATTGACACAGGCCTATAATTGTTGGGTTCCTTACTATCACCGGATTTGAACAAAGGAACTACTTTACTGTGTTTCATGAGATCCGGAAAGACTCCTTGGTCTACACTGGTATTAAATATACAAGCTAAATAAGGCGCAATGGTTTCGATGATAGATCTACAGACTTTTACAGACATTCCCCATAGATCTTCTGTTGATTTAATTTTAAGATCTTTAAAAGCTTTTATGACAGCCTGGGGGTTTGTATGCTGAAACCTAAACTCCAAAGGGCATGCCTTTACATTCTTTCTAAGTAAGGCAGCAGAAAGCGCGGGTGAGGAATTTAAAGAATCAGTAGTTTTATGGGGAATATTAGCAAAAAAGTTTTCAAATTCCTGAGCTATTTCCACATCTGAGTTGATGGGGCCATGTGCAGTCTCTAAATTAAATTCAGTATTACGTTGTTTTTTCCTACCGGTTTCATTATTTATTATTTGCCAGGTAGTTTTTATTTTATCATCAGCTGATTTTATTTTATTGCTAATGTGAAGAGCTTTAGCCATTTTGCACACAATTTTAAAAGTTTTAGAATATTTTGCAACATACTGATGAAATCTTGTATTATTCATATGTTGCTTTAGGCCATAAAGTTCAAAAAGTTTTTCCCTGCTTTTACGAATACCTGGAGTCGCCCAATCACTAAATAAGAACTTTGTGTAAATAGTTTTAGTCTTTAGTGGAAAAGTGTCAATAAATTGCTTGTTTATTAGTGAAAAGAACTCGGCGTAGAACTCATTTGGGTCACATATATTATTAAAACTCTGAATACATAATCTACTTGCCAAAGCATTATTTAATTTCTCTAGATTTTTACATGTAATTGGCCTAAACCTTATTTGAATTTTTTGTAAAGGCATGTAGGAGCAAAATGTTATTGATTGTCCACTGTGATCAGATGGCAACTTATTTACAATTTGTTTATGTAAGTAATCACAATTACAGAAAATATTATCTATACAAGTGGCAGAAGAAGCTGTCACTCGGGTTGGTTCAATAAAAACATTTGACAAATCAAATGACTTGAAAAGACTTAGTAGTCTGACAGTATTAGAGTTATTTTCTAATAGATTAATATTAAAATCACCACATATGATTATTGACTTACTACTAGCATTTAATTTCTTTAGCACATCTTCCATTACAGAATCAAACATAGATAGATTCTGGTAACTTGGAGGTCTGTATACACATACTATAACATGCTTATCGAGCTCAACACAGGACAATTCAACGGTGTGTTCAACAGAGAGTCCGATTATGTCTTTTCGTTCTTTCGATTGAATAGAATTTTTTACTAATATTAATGATCCGCCATGTATCATACGTTTTCGGCTGAAATGGCTAACTACACAATAATTTTCAAAGTTAATTGACATTACTTGATGATCTTTTAACCAATGTTCAGTAATACAAACAACATCAAACTTAGTATTTTCTAAAAACAATTCTATTTCCAGTAATTTGGAAGAGCAACCTTGAATATTTTGATTGAATAATTTTAAAGTATGTTGCCCCCCCTTTGGATTTTTATTATGTGTAATATTGCCAGAAGATACCATTTTATTATTCACTAATAATAATTGGTTATTTGAAGGGGTAACTTCTGTTGTCTTACTAACTAGTTTAAAAAGTTATCCGGAGTGACCTCCACAACTACAATGGAAGAGTCTAGAAAGTCTGTATGAATTCTAGCAGGAAGAGAATTCCCTATCTGGCTGGTAGTGGCCTCCAAAGATGTTGGTATTATAGGTGGATTCTCCTTCGTACAACATGATGACTTATAATTAATCACTATGTTGTTAGTATAACTAGACAACACAGACTTGTCACTAACACTACAATTTGTTATATTAGCTATAACCTCATTAATATTATATGCTATTAACATAGCAATCATATGTCTACATTCCCAAGACAGAGATAAAGTTCTCTGAGTCAACTTAAAACCACTAACAAACTTGTTAGTGTCAAAATACAATAATTTGTCACTATGACAACATGTCAGCCTGTGAATAGTACTATTCAACTTATAAATATAATTATTTTCATAAACTGATAAAGTATCAGAGTAAGGTAAAGCACACAACATTAGCTTTCCTATATTTAACTTTAATAAGGTGTCCACACCATCCACTATGTCCTTTCTGGTAATACCAGTACTATTTCCTAATAGCAAAACCATTGTAGAATAATTATCTAGGTTTGTGTTTGCAATTCTTTTAATTATTTGTTTGAAAGTTATGTTATGATAACTATGATTGGTAAAACTATGGCTAAGGTAATTTAGTAAAATTTTTCCAAATCCTGAACCTAATTCGTCACAGAAAAATATTGATTTATTGTTATTCTGTGTATTAACACAGGTCTCTGCTGGAAGAGCCAACACCGGCGGAGGCAACATTGAGTTGTAGCTTGACAACAAAACATCAACTTTCCATTGAGAATTAGTTGATAAGGTTAGGTTCACTTTTGTGGGTACGGGAATCTTCTTATAAAACCGCAAACGTGTATGTCTTCAATAGTGTTTATTAGCGACTAACTTAATGTTTCTTACGCAGCTACATAAACACAAGAAATGAAACTAATAACTCAACACTGTCCTTCTCCCGAAATATTCTAAAAATAATACAAACAACTGAAGAACAACTTTTATGTTACTCACTATCTAGGTTACTCTGCGAGTTGAGCGATGGTGCTAGGGCGCCCATAATCTGCGAGGGGGCCGAAAACCTCGGTGCAGAATTTTGTAAAAATATTTTTTCGGGTTCAATATTCATTCTTATCTAATATTTATTTGATCCAGTTTTGGTCAACACAAAAATACAAAACATTACACTTCTTTTTGGGCATACAGTAATTTTTACTGTATAAACATTTCGTCGCGCGATCGCGTCGTTGGTCCCACAGAGCCTATATAAAAATAATGTACTCTGTGCCACAGAGCATGTAATTTAATTGGTCCAAGTTACATGCTCTGTGGTCAGTCCAATGAATGAATAAATTGATTGATTATGATCATAATTATGAAAGGACATTGACCGAGTGACTAAGGAACCTAGTATCGGTATGAAACATGCAGTGACTCAAAGATTTATGGTTTAATTTAAATGTAATTTACCATTTTACCATAATTCTCGGCATTAAACGGCAATTAGGTCTCAAAATCTAGGTTTAGAATCGAATCTCTCGATTTTTAGTCACACTGTATGCTGGTAAATTCAAAAAACGAATTAGTCAAAATGACGTTTGAGAATTTTCAGTAGTCGTCAATTCCGACAGATAAAGGTTGTTATAGAGAGTTTAGAGGTAAATAAAAACTCGAGAATTCCCATGTAACAGATCATTAACATTTAGCAATTTGTACATCTTGAACCTGATACCTGTGAACGGAACATCTAACTAAAGTATCAAAGCATGGCTTCCACGAAAATGTAGTCTGATACGAAATAAGTCGCTTTTCACGATGCTTACCTTCCGTTGTGTTCTAATTAATTTGTAAACTATTGAACAATTACATATATTCATATAACTTTCACGTAAATGGTACCTATACACAATGGTTACAACGATAAGATAAAATGACTGAACATTTTTGAACTAAGGAATATTTAGAAAACCAAAAGGTAGTAAAGGTAGTATTTCATTGAAAACTCGTTAGGTACCAATAACCCTTTTTTTAAGATGGAAATGTCCCAGGTTTTTTGAGGCTTCTTTTGAGTTATTGTTATAGGTACTTAATAAGAGAAAGGCTGAACCAAGAAAGGGTAATGCAGGTTACAAAATATTGGTTATAATATTATTCATATTTAAATTATACATGTGAGAACGATGCAAAACGTCTCCGTCGACGACGTCGTCGTCGTCATTTGATGTAAAAGCGTCCGTAATTAAAAAAAAAATGCAATTCAAAAATAAAACTAAACCATGGCAGCTAAGAGATGACAGTCCGTTCACGAACACGACGGATGAATCGGCACCATTCAGCTCAACCATTTTGAAGGGAACTTAATGATCCACCACACACGCCACCATCAGCGAGACTTTTGAGTGAGCATGACATAGGTACTCTCATGCCGTCAGGGCACATTCTAGTCAATGAAAGACGTACCCGGTAAATGGTAGCTTTTAGTAGGTAGGTACTTACATAGTATGCACACGTGTGCTATAAGCTAAGTGTACCGATATTATGAAGATATCTACAAAAAAAAAATACAAGCGGTACTCGAACCCGCGACCTCTGGCAAATCATGCCCATGCCGTGCCTAGGCTGAGCTGTAACATTAACAAAATAAAAATAAACTCAATAGTTCTTTAATTCAAAAGTCATAAAAGAAATAACAAGTCTATCAGTCTTAACAAATGAATTAAGATGCATACTAAGTGAGGAGATATCAAACTAAGAATCATATTCCTTTCTTCACCATATTTTGAAAGCACTCACGTACGCGTAGTATAGATTTTCCACATGCAAAGCATACACTTCGATGGCCAAATGAAGGAGCTGATGCTGGCCCAGCTTGGAGAGCATCATTTAAACAAGCAAAGCACTCAGTGCAAACTATTTCATCACGTGAAATCTATTAACCCTATGCAGGGCCACACGGCTAGTGCGGGGATACCGCACGGTCTCCGCTGAGGAGGCGAGCCTCCTTGCCAGATTGTCGCCATGGGATCTGGAGGCAAAAGTCCTAGCGAACATTTGGGAGTGGCGCGAGGAGGCGAAACGCCGGGGCTTAACTCCGCTGCCGCGAGAAATCGCGGCATAGCGGACAGAGCTCCGACGGGATCTCATGGCGTCATGGATAGTGCGATTGTCGCAACCCAGTGCTGGGCACGCCACTATTGCGGCGATAAGTCCCCTATTTGAGGAGTGGCTAGAGAGGCTCCGCGGCGTCCTCTCCTTCCGCCTGACGCAGGTCCTCACCGGACACGGTTGTTTCGGGAGGTTCCTGTTTCGTATCAGGCGGGAGGAAACGCCCGGGTGTCACTACTGCGTGGATCGCTCGGAGGACACGGTGGAGCATACAGTGGAGGTCTGCCGGGTTTGGGCAGAGCATCGCCGTGTCCTCGTGGAGGCGATCGCTGGCCGGGACCTCTCGCGTCCGGCCCTGGTCCAGGCCATGGTACGGAGCGAGAGGGCATGGGAGGCTCTTACCTCCTACTGCGAAGCAGTAATGCTCGCGCACTAAAGGCAAACTTCGTGCCCTCACGCCCCTAGCCGCTGCAGGAGACGCCCTGGGCGTCAGGAATCGCAGGCTGATTCCCGGCCACCGTAGGCGCGGGCTTGCAGACGGTGAGCAACGGGTCTCTCGCCGTCCGATAATATCCAGGCCCGGGTCGACAGCGCGCTGTGTTCAGATGTCAGCACAACGAAAGGGGTCCTACAGGACCGATGCCTGCCGGGGTTGCGGGGAAGTCCGAAAGGGATACCGTGGCCCCTGGCAACGTACAGGCAACTGAAGGAACACGGGTGGGTTTTAGTCAGTAAGAGTCTGACACGCCCTCTCGCTCCACCCAGAGCGGGAGAAGTTATTTGATAATTTCCCATCCAAAAAAAAGAAAAGGGCCATAGATGAACCACGAGCAAGTGAAGAATTCTAACGACTGAATAACGATCGTAGAGAGCGACGCTCGTGATTCAAGTTTTAGAATCCTGAGCGACGCGAGTGATTCATGGCCCTCGATATAAATCCGTTTTATTCGAGAATTGCATACTATACTTTATACCATGACAACGAGTAAAAGAAAGATTTAAGCGAAAAACGACACTTATTGAAGAAAAAAGGAAGGTTAAATTAATTAAAATGCACATTAAAATTGGAACAATTTGTGTTCAAAAAATTTCAAAAAACTAAAATATTTACAAAAAACAACAAAAACACAATCGGTGGAAAGAATACAAGAAGTCGCAGCAGCAACCCGCGCATCCACGCATAAAAGTTGGCGCATGTACAGTCGCTTAAAACGCAACGGTCTGGTCTACCACATATTCGTTTCTGCCCGCGGATTCACTCGCACCTAATTTATTTTTATTGGTATAGGTACCTACCAACTTGTTCACGGTTATGAGGTACAAATTTTTTCGTTTTTGTCACATAATTTTTGTCGTTTCATCATACTTCGGAGGAGGGTTGGAAATTATCGTACGTTTGGGTACGATAATACATAATTGTATCGTACATCTTATCGGAGTCAAAATTATCGTACATGTACGATAATTATCGTATGTACGTATGGCATCCCTGGTGCAGGCGCTCAATCTTAGTACAAAGAACTGAGGACAACGATGGGTACAATGATACAAAATCACGAAGTTTATAATATAACTTCCCTGAACAAAATACGTTTAAATGTTTTTTATAATTTTGTTGGATTATAATCGTAGAAATTTTCACCAACTAAAGATAAGAGATGGCAGCTCTGAAGCAATGTTCACTATAATTCGCCTTGGTGGTTTTATTTACAATAAACTGGTAGTCTCAATGCAAATGTCTGCTAATATCTGATGTTTGCGATATTTTGTTATTTTTGTGATCTTTCTGTCTTATGTTGTGTGTTTGTCGTCAAGTTGAGCGAAAGTTCGTCCGACTAATCCATATTTGTGACCAGAAAGTGATTTTGTGAGTGGTTGTGTCAAAACTGAGATAGGACTCCAGTGTTGTGTTTAAGACAGGATTCTTCTATATAGTTAATTATTTTGGTACATAGTTATAAAAAGATGATTACCTACTAAATTGTATTTCATTTATCAATCCTTGAAATGAACACTAAAATACTACTGAATCTATACCCATACTACCACTATATCAATACACATCCTATACACAGCTATAGCTATAGCATACCGGTGTCCTATCCAAAGGTGTAGTTCTATCGATGAATATCAGATGGCGCTAGTTTCTTTACGAACACAAATGACCCCGTTCCACCGAACAAGATTAGTCTCTATTTCAGTATATTACAAAGTACTCTGTCGGTGTAATGGAGTCAGTGTCCGCTACCAGACCGCGGGGCAGGGTCTCGCGGGGGGGCGCACATGCAGTGGCGCTATCTGCCCGACATGGGGCCAGGCAGAAGCGTCGGCACGCTCGAACATACCCTACGCGAGGCGCCGCACAAAATCATCCAGGCTCTCAATCCCGAGATCCCGGTGGAGGACATCGTTCTTCACAAAACGAGGAGCGTCAACAATGATCCGCAGCGCAGGGTTTTGTTGCGCGCGGAGCAGCTTGCGGTTCGACTCGTTCGTGAGGGCGAACCACGCTGGGGTGGCGTACGTCAAGATTAGGTGTACATTTTGTACAGGCCCAAATTGATGCGCGACGCGATGCGGGCCGAGAGCAGAGGTTGCGGGCGACCCTACCCTGCGCGGCGTGTTTTAAGTACCTACTTATAACTTGTCCACTTTGAAAGTACGCGCCCTAGCGCATGACCGTGTGCGCATCTGTGCGTGTGCGTAAAAAATTCCAAAGTGGACAAGGTATAGTAAGCATATTGAAATAAACTGTATAATTTTAGCTTTAGAATTTTATAATTTTAGCGTTAGATTCCAAGACAGAATAAAAACGATAATATATTTTGATTCCTTTATTTGTTTTAATCGTATCTTAGCAGTACATATAAAACTATTTAGTAGGTACGATAACATTACACAAATCAACAATAACTTACTGAGATGGACGAATACATTAGCAATGTAGACAATCATGGGTTTTTTTTTTAAGTTTCTTTCATTCATTTACATTCAGATGTGGGACGAGTTTTTGTAAAGGTTAAAAACACATTTGCAATTGCAATAAATTCCATCATTGTGTTGCTAATCTGTATCTCAAAATGTAATTATGTATCTGAAAATAAATGACAACGAAAACTTTCCATAGATAATAAAAGACATGGTTATTATTTGAATGATAAATCTTATGCCAATTCTTATTTATTAAAAAATGAATCATTTCATATTTTGTGAACATGTCTAAAAGCATTAGTTTGTACAAAATAACTGAAAACTAAGTTACTATCACATAGTTAATTATAACGATAATTATCTTTCAATACTTCGTCTTCAGCCCGGCCTCCCCAACGTTGGTGGGTGGCTATCAATTAGGTTCCTATAAATAAAATGTTATATACTAAAGTGTCATTAGGCATTAGTATTACATGAAAACATGAGTCTGTCTGATAGTTTTGAGTAAAGACTTTGAGCTCTGACTTCCAATTTATCGAATGCGTATTCGTTATCACTGAAATTAACAATTTAAAATTAAGTATTTAAAAAAAAAGTATTTTTTAATATTTAATCGAATCGATTTAATCAAAATTTAATTAAGTCAAAACCACTTCTCCTCTAGTTAATAATTTTGTAACTAAGGAATGGAATGTCAACTATTTAACTTTTTGCCCTGCCTCTTCCACATAACAATTTAACACCAATCTTACTCAACTAAAGGCAAGTAATATTACCTCATTTCTAATACATAACAATCAGTTCATTTTCATCAGCCTCTGACTTTAATCCTGGTTTAAATGCAGGTCAGATAAGAGGCTTAACCCGGCGTCGGAATTTGAAGTTGTGAACGTGTCAAATTCTACTTTTAAACAAAACATTTTTTACGTTTACTGCAAAGAAACTTTGAATTTCGCGGGGTATATAAAATATATCACCTTAAAATATAACGCTAAAGAAGAGTTTGACGAATTTTCAACTTCAAATTCTCAATTCATAAACCGGGTGTTATTCCTTTTTACACAGGTTGAATTTTGAGATGGGGCAGTAGGAGACTGTCCTTAACTTTTCAAGATATTTTGATCTGCGTTCACAGATTTTGAAAAAAATGTACCTACAGACAGCAAGCAAATGGTCAATTTTCACAAACACTTTTTTTGATGCTAATCGATCCTGTAAGAAACAGGATCGATTAGCATCAAAAAAGTCTACTGGACCAACTGAGGTTTGAGTACTAGAAAAGTTAAGCAAAAATTATTCCCATATATTTTGTACGAAAACTTGGCCAAATAATCTCGCGTAGCTTATCTGACGGTCAAATAAATAGCCAGTTAATTTAGTTCCATAGATTTTAGTCACCTGGTAGCAACAAGGTAACAGTTGGGCTTCGACAGCGCCCTTATGTCGTAGTAGTAAAGCCGGTTTTCGTGTAACTACTGACGTGCGGTCGACATACGTTATACAATGCTAGATAAATGACACCTCCCTAACATATAACTTAGCCAATTTCTTCATACATACTCTTGTGAATTGGTGATAGTGGTATTAATGTGCGATGTCGATGGGTGGCGTGGAGCGTCCGTCCTGCGTGGTGGGCGAGCCGCTCTCGTTCACCAGCCGCTGGCGCTCGCGGTACATCGAGACCTGGATGTTCTCCAGCTGGTGGTAGCGGCACACCTTGATGGTCGAGAAGACCGCCAGGCCGACCCACGTTGCGAACGCAGCCCATGTTCCGAACTGGACGAAAACATATCATTAACAAGCCTAAAAATACATATGCATGGTTGGTTCCAAAAGTATCTGATGAAAATGTCAACAAATGGATCAGAAAACGTACACGTGGATACCGATTGCTTTATTTGATTATTTAAATACTTAAACCTGAAATTCTAATTTTAAATCACTTTATAGATGTTTTTCATTTGACAAATTGAAGTTAATTTTATAATCTCAATTTTCGATGATGTTATTCAAACAATATTTTGTAGGAAACAGTGGTGAGATATAAAGTTGAAAACTTTTAAATATACGGATGAATATTTCATAACAAGGTCGAAAAATCCGAAAAACTTTTTGCTCAATTTTACCAAAACATCTGTGAAAAGCATTGAGTATTTAAATTTAACACATGTAGACGTGACCTATACATGTTTCATTTTTAATTATTTTTTTTTACTTTCGCGAAAGTGAGTTTGTTTGTTACTATACGCTTTCACGCTAAAACGGCTGAGCGGGTTAGGACATAGGATACTTTTTATGCCGATATTCCCAGGGGATCGAGACTTATGCAGGTGAAACCGCGGGGCGCAACTAGTTAAATATAAAACACGTACCGATGGTCACATCTACATGTGTTAAATTTAAATACTAAACGAATGTTTTGGTAAAATTAGAGCAAAAAAAAATTCTGATTTCTCGACCTTTTTTTTTTTAAACCAGTTTTTTTTAAAGGTTCGCATTAAGCTATCTTTATTAAACTTCCCCAGTCTAACTATCAATAATTAAGGTGCTTTTTAAAGCTATGTGTAGTATGTACATTTTTTTAAATCTGCGCATTGAAAGTTTCGCTAAAGTTTAATTAAACGTTATAAAAGACAAGTAAAAATTAAATTTGAAGCATTGCAGAGCCACACTGAACGTAAATAAGAACATAATCTTGTACCTAAACTATCAAGGCATCTTTCAGCCAGATATGAACTCGCTTCGTCGTAAATTTTGTTCACAGGGTCGAAAAATAAAAAAACGGAACAGGGTGTAAAGTTCACTCATCCTCTATTCAAAAGGGAGGACCCTCCGACCAGAGGGGTGTCGTGTCTGGCGGGCAACTGCGCAACGATTGATGTCGGAAAGTTATATATATGTTGATCGCGCGGTAAACTTTGCTTGCGCGATGCAGGATTTGTGTGACGTCAGGATTATGTGTGACGTCAGGTCATTAATGCATAGTTCACATGTGTCGATGTAGATGCCGCCACAGTAGCAGACAAAGTGACCTCTACATTTCCACCGATAACGCCGTTGAAGTGGCGAAGTTTTGGGACAAGAGGATCCGCAACACAGTCGTGCCAGAGACACGAACACCGTGCAGTCACACGAAGGAGATAAAGCCCGCCATATTTGAAATTTTTCTGACGGTTTTTGTAATTAGCAGGTCGGTACTAGGTTGTATGTTGATCAAAATATGATTCGCGACCGTAACAAAGTATGTATTTACGAAATTTTAATTCCGCGGGCTACCTTAGCGCATCCCCCCTTTTTTTTTTTTTTTTTTTTTTGGGTGGGAAATTATCAAATAACTTCTCCCGCTCTGGGTGGAGCGGGAGGGCGTGTCAGACTCTTACTGACTAAAACCCACCCGTATTCCTTCCGTTGCCTTTACGTTGCCAGGGGCCACGGTATCCCTTTCGGACTTTCCCGCAACCCCGGCAGGCATCGGTCCTATCGGACCCCTTCCGTTGTGCTGACATCTCTTTGAGGCGCGCGTGGAACACAACGCGCCGTCGACCCGAGCCTGGTCCTTATCGGACGGCGAGCTACCCATTGCTCACCGTCCGCAAGCCCGCGCCTACGGTGGCCGGGAATCGGCCTGCGATTCCCGACGCCCAGGGCGTCTCCTGCGGCGGCTAGGGGCGTGAGGGCGCGAAATTTGCCTCTCCCTCACGCGTTCTGCCTCCTCCTTCGCGAGCATTACTGCTTCGCAGAAGGAGGTGACGGCCTCCCATGCCCTCTCGCTCCGTACCATGGCCAGCGCCATCATATAGCGCCATCATAGCGCATCCCCCCTAAAGTTACATTATTCTATCTGAGTTAAGCAGATATGGATTATGTTCTTACCTGTGATGTGCCGATTTCCATGTAGAAGCCGCTAGTGGTGATGTTGTCACTCTTGTCTATATTCTGACCGGCCGCGTCTTCACAACTGAAAATAAAACAATAATATATTTACTATTAAACTTAACATCACTCCTGTATTCCCCGAAGGGTTGGGCAGAGGTGTACCTTTAGTACACCCACATTTCACCAGTTATGTTTAAGTCCCTTATACACCTCCTTATACTCCTTATACCCCTCCTTGTACAACATGTTAGTTAAGTACTTACTTTTTATTCTCGATTTTGGATGCTGAGTCTAAACCCGGCAAAACATGTTTGTACTATTTTAAACTGTAAGACCTGTTATACCATGTTTTGAGCAAATAAATACTTATATTATCATTATCATTATTATAACCGGCCACAAACCAGACTCCGGGCTGCTACTGAGAAATTCCAGATGGAAAAACCTAATAACACTTTGCCGGATCCGGGAATCGAACTCTTCCGACCACTAGACCAACGAGGCAGTTTAATTAGGTATCTTACTTAACTTCAAGGAATTAAGCAAAAGGAGTGAATAATTTCTCTCTCTAAAGTCCCGGAATGATAGTCGTGTCGTTTTCAATACTTTGAATATTCGCACGATATTAGGGTTTCGTAAAAAAACGACCTACCTATTCTGATCTCTGGTGACGATACATCAAAGTACTGTCATACTGGGTTTTTTTTAGGTGCTCACCTGGGGAACCTCTGGACGATGTTCTGGCACCAGGTCATGAATCCGAGGGTGACAATGATGGCGGCGGACACTGCCAGCCCGCACAGCATCATGCAGCCCACGGCTTCCAGGAACGCAGACAGGAACGAGCTGTCCAGACCCTTATACATGAACATCGACAGCCTGGGGACAAATTAACATCAAACTCAAAGCATTTATTTCAATTAAATTGTTAAACCAATTTACAGGCACTTTCAAATTGTCAAGGAGTCGCTCAGTCAGAAAGATGAAGCTAGTTGCCCATTCCAAAGCGTAGTAGGTTCCCATGGAGAAGAACGGGCAAGAAACTCCACGGACACTCTCAAATCAAAAATATTATTACATGAAATGATTGTGTTGTTGCCAGGAAAAGTCATGGAGGAAAACGAACACACCAAACGTTTAATAAATGCTTTTGATAGTAAAAAAACTGGCCATTCCCGCATATTTCGCACATCGGCAAGAAGAGAGTCACAACACATAAAAATACGAAATTGAGATAAGTATGCCATAAGAAAGGCAATCACAAGCTTTATCTGCTAAAAAAACGTCATAATTATAGTGCGATTCTTCGCCGAGAGATGGCATATAATACCCTTTTTCACCGAGCCACTTTTCTACCTTTTGTAGCGTAAACAGTGTCATATCACAGTTGATACAGAACGGACGTGCATCTAGTGTGTGTAGCACTGGCATAACCTGCGTAATGACCCTATTACGGTAAGTAATTTTCATATATTTGCTTTGATTTGGGCAAAAAGATAGTCACATCATGTGAAATGACACTGTCCTTGCTTTAGTGTTGGTTGATACCGAGTTATTATATGGGTCGAAGTGTTATAACATGTGATATAACTGTACTACCGAATAAGACAAGTATTTAATTGGGTATTATTTAATATTATGTCTCTCATTCTGCTTTAAATAGTGTTTTTAATTATCTTAGGACGCATTACAACTGTTACAACTATGCTTATTTTTTACTTAACTAGGACAAAATGAAGAGCGGAGTTCATGATTGATTTAGTTTTACGCGATGGCATTGGCTCGGATGAATCTGAAAATTCTCAAGAAAATATCAACAATACCAACACACTATCTGATATTGACGATGGTAAATGACAGTATTTTTTTTTCAAATACCGACTTATGTACTTACAAAGTTTTACTTTAAAAAATAAAAATGTTTATTTCAATTACAAAGGGCTTACTTATGATCTCTTCACATCAATTTCAGCACCTGCATCTACAAGTTAAAAAAATAGTTTACAAAATTATAATTTAGATGACACAGAACCCGAATATGAATATTCAATTAATGAGGATGGTGTGTGTAAGTATAAATTGTTTATTTTACTTTTGTAATTTTTATTATGTACAACTATTAAGAATTCTAATGCAACTAATACTTACATTTTTTAGTTTTACTCCTTGAAATGAAGATGATTTCATCGAGGATAGTGATGATAGCGTCAAAGATCCCGTTTTTGTTATTAGTCGTGGTATGCTCAGAAAAAGATTTTTGTGTAATAGCCTGACTATTACACAAAAATCTTTTTCCGTCCATTCTACAATTGAAAAACAGGTACAGAGAAGGTTAAATTCTGGACCTATTTACATGCCAAGCCAGTATGTTGAAGTGATCAGGTCAGCGAAGAAAAAAGGGAGACCGTACAACTTGAGTGAAATGAGTTCCTGCGATATTATGTCGTTAAAAACTTTAGCACAGGATATGGGCATCCATACACAATCCTTTAAAATATTAGACGTAAAAATATTGAAGATAGTGAAAGATTCACCTACAACAATAGTTTATAAAACTTCGTTTAATCAAACAGAGTTCCTGAAAGCTGAGGTATGTCGAAAAAAAAAAGGTTAAATAAATGAAGATTGGCTTATTTGAAGACTGTTGATTCTATGTTCCTATTAATTATAAGGGAGTAACTATTTAATTTTTATAGAAATAATTTAATTAGTGGTTTCCATTTTAATTTTCATAAATGTTTGATTTTTATAATTTTATTATTACACCAACGGTGTTTTTTCTAATATATTACTATTTAGAATGTTTTAGTTATATACTAAGTACCAGAGTATATAGAGCTATTTTTGTTATTTTTCACTTCTAGGCTAGGTTAAGTTCACACAAATTATGCCATACAATTTTATTTTGTATGTGTAAACTATTTTCTAATAATTGTGATAATAGTTTTCTAGTGGAACGATTATCTATTGTCTGAAAATGTGCTATTTTGTTTTTATATGAAAAGTTTTGATACCTTTTCGTTTCTAATGTAACTAATAGTAACTACCTACAAAGATATTTAATATTACCTGATTAATTTTAAAAAACAATACATATAATTAACTAATAAAAGTGTTTCATTTCATGAAAACTTTCATAATTTTGTCGACAAAAGAGACACATTAGAGGTATTTAAAAGTAAAAAATTAATATAAAATGGAAAAAATATCTTTAGATTTTAATTTCTATAAAAATATAATAGAGCATTAAGTAGTCTTCTTAAATATATCTTAGGTTCTCCGATATGCTCTCTCAGAAAATGTTTAATGGAATTATAAGTTCTAAAAAAAAGAAAATCGTGATTTCCCAAAAACTAAGTTTTATGTGTTGTGACACTCTCATTGCTGATGTGCGATTTGTGACGTATCAGGCTGCTATGCTACGTTGCTATGGATGCCTTTGATATCCGCCAATCATAATATTCGTTGGGCCACATAGCACAGCACTGGTGGAAACGGATTCAACTAAGTTATATTTTTTATATGGAAAGATGCGTGCTAAGGATGGCAGCTATGCATCTGCGAGTGGTGTAGCAGGTGTGCAGAGCAGATTGCCTTCCCTACTGCATGCATCGCATAGCTCGAGCTGCGCATCTTCCTCGCACAGCTACCTCGCGGCGGCGCATTACCACAGCACATCTTACTCGCTCCGCTACACAGCTTAGCATTCATCGGAAACGGTCACATAGTTTCGTAGCTTAGCTTTCACATCCTCGCAGCATATAGCTGCATAGCACATCTCGGGTGGAAAAGCAGCCTTATGTGGTTTACCTGCACCCGTCGGTGTCATATCGGCGCGGTCGGAAGCGCATTATGAAGTAAACTACTACCGTGATTTTGAGTGTTCTATTCCTATAGATACACCCAGCTCCATCAGCTCGACTGTCTGAATATACGCGCATTTTCGCACCATTTGCGGCAACATGCTCCGTCAGTCGTGAATTATTCTTATTTTTGCATTTAACATCGTAGTACAGACGCTAGCAGGTCAACCTACCCGAAACTGTAAAATTTTCCCAATCAACTTTGAACCTTAAGCTTTAGTGATAAAGTTGAAAATCTATTAAAGAAATTTGACAGATTGTAGTGGGTTGATGTGCTGGCGTCTGTACAACTAATAATGTTTTTTAACCGAGTTTCAAAAAGGAGGAGGTTATGTACTGTTTTTTTTACGTCTGTCCCTCGTTATTTTCGTCAATAAAATTGTGGACCGATTTTGAAAATTATTTTTCCATTTGGTAGAGAAAGCTTGCGCAGTGGTCCCATACAAACTTTATTAACTTTGCTTGGGTAGTTATAATAAGTGGATGAAGTTATAATAAGTTCCTGTCGCTGTTATTTACATAGCAGGTAGTGGTATTCCAATTTGTGTGGGGTAGGTAGGTACCACAAATGAAAAGAGAAAAATAAAAACGTTTTACAAACCAAACCAACCGATTAAAAAAAAACACTACAAAGTGAAAAATAACTTTAATTTCGGAAGTCGGTGGCTAAAAAAGAAAAATTCAAAACCAACCCGACTGACTTTCGAAGTTTTTTGAAGTCGGTTGTTTTTGTTTAGTAGAAAGTTTTATTGTATGAAATTACCAAATGAATATCATAAATTACTTGCATCATATACCTATATGCTGTTGCTGTTCTTTATTAAATAAGTAAATAAGTATGATAGATAACTTGTGACTCACACTAGCGATAACTTTGCACAGACAGACAGGGGACAATGTCAACAATATTGAGTGTGACTCATAATAACAACAAAATGAAACAGTCGTTCATAGCTTATATTGTAAGACCCCAAATTTTTAAGTAGTTATCTATACAATGTTGGTAATGATTAGAATGTGCCAAGGAATTTTGGCTATTAATAGAGTAGAGAATACATGTCCAAAATGCGACTAGCGACTTGTACGTCGTAGGTTCAAACCGTGACAGGCGCTTTACTTTGAGTAAATTGTTTTATTACCACTGCTCTCAAACTGCAGGAAAACATCGTGAGGAAACCGGCATGTCCTAGAACAAAAAAATCGAAGACATGTGACATCTACCAACCCGCACTGGGCCCGCGTGGTGGATTACGGCCCACTGCCTCTCACAGGGAGGAGGCCTGTGTTCCAGCAGTGGTAATATTATAGCCTGATCACATCCTTATCCTTACATCCTTATACATACATACATATACATATATAAAACAAAGTCCCCCGCCGCGTCTGTCTGTTAGTCTGAACGCGATAAACTCAAACGGTTTTCCAATGGACGGAGTGATTCATGACGAAGCTTTTGGTGTATAATTCGTTAAGGTTTTGTGTAAATTGGCTGAAATATAACGATTATTGTAGAAGATGTCGGAAAAAACCATGCCGACTGGGAGCTTTGCTGGCTTGTAAACCGTTAGAGATACATAAAATTTATTGTCTACAGGTTTGTACGTTCAACAAAAAAGTCCGCGATGGCATATATAATGATGTCTATCTTCTAATGATGACCTACAGTAACCATTATTATCTTTCAGATATTGATAAATATTTCATTGTTATTTCCGAAGCAATTTTGACCGGTATCATATTAATCCTTATCCAATAAAATATGTTATTTAAATTGGGCAATTAATTTAGATTGAAAATATGCCTTCCATCATATTATTTAAATCAGTCTTTCCCAACGTGGGCGATAACGCCCCCTTGTGGGCGCTGCAGGCCTAAAGGGGGGCGGTAAGAGACCCAGAAAAAAAAGGGGGCATTGTGTAGGGCAGTGATGTCAAACCCCCGTCCCATGGGGCCCTTAGGGCCCCACGTGAGATATTTCTTGGCCCCACTTATCAGTTAAGAATCCCCACTTTTCAACCTTCACATTAGTTTTTATATAAGAATTGATTATGTTTGTTTTATTTTCAATAAAAGATACTCTGTCCGAATACTATAAATTTGCGTTTCAATAATCAGTTATAAGTACTTAGCGGTTTTTAAGTACCTATGTTTAAAAAGGGGGGCGTTAAAAAATAATCAAAAAAAGGTTGGGAACCCCTGATTTAAATGAATAGTTTAAAAGATATCACAGATTCAAAATTACGCGTACAACAAAATAAATATGGTTGACGGCAACACGGGCGTAGCGGTAGGAGTCAATGACCTTTTCCTCGGCTATTAGTTATGTAATCCGTACATTCCCGTGGTATATTTTACGACATCCACCGCGGCGATGCCGCCGGCAAAAGCTAGTAAGTACCCTGATAAAACAATCTATAGTAGTTAACAATGGGCTTTTCTTGAGTGCATATAAAGAGCCTCCACAAATACCCAGGGCAGTCAGAAACTTGACAACCCCTTTTTTATTTTATTTGATTGTTGTTGATTTTTTGGAATTGACCTTCAGGTCTCTTTTATGGAACCATACCACCTTACATATTGAGACAAAGCCTCTCAACAGTTCAAAACCTTAGGTACTAGAATAAAAGCTTTCAATAAAAGCAGTTAACACCTGACCTGTACTGTACCTGTAGATCTGAATGCTGCATGCCAAGAACATGAGTACTCCAACCACAATGACATAGTCGCAGTAGGCCCGGTATGCCCATTGGACGGAGAGCTGACCATCCTGCCCCCATGTGCCATGAGAGAAAAGCAAGCAGTGACCCCTGAAAAAAACGATACTTCAAGAAAACTACTAACATTTGAAAGTAACATTAATTTAAGAGATGCTGGTTTGTTTATGAATATTATTAAGAGTAACTGATAAATACAGTTTGTTACATCTCTACCATAAAATTAAAATATTATGTGCTTAGAATGTGTACTCTATACAAACAAGGTGTTTTTTTTTAAATTTTTTTTTCAATGGTTTCTTTATTCAGATTTGATCAATTTCTAAAATCTGTCAGAAAACAACTATATAGATAGAAGGATAAAGAAAAAAAAGCCTGAGAGTATACTGGTGTGAGCCGTGTAAACCAATAGAGTTACATGAAAACAATATGTATCAATTCTTTAATTTTTCAAATATTTTCAGGATTGGAAATAAAATACTCCAAGTAGGATGAATATCAGTTACATGTTAATCTAACCCTCATGCTCGATGCAACAGGCTGATACAACAGTATCACAGAAAAAAAAGTAGGCATATTATATGCTCTGCTACCGGCCTACTCGGCTAGCCGGGGCAGATTGCTAGTTAATAATAATAATAAATTTATTATTGTGGTCAAACACGAGCCCTACAGCCCTACCAAAATACCTAGAATTTATAGCAGAAATGCAATGCATGAAGTTAAAACCTAGTAATTTGCTGTTAAAATAATAAACCACAAAGGAGGATAAACACAATATTATTGTTGGATATATTGTTAACTCAGAAAATAATAAATGATTTAAAATCTGATTAACACCATCATGATGATGATATGGAAAAAATCAAGATAAAATAACATTCTTGTATTGTATGTATAACAATATTTAGTGATTCATGACAAATTCAGCCCAAAACAGATCTTTTTAACTAAATCAGTATAGAACTTGAGCTATGTTCGTTTTTTAAATAATAAAGAAGTTCAGTTTATTAAGCAGCCTTTTGAATTCAGCTTACATAAATTCATCCAGATGCATGCTCATCGGCACTATCATACATAGCGACAGTATCAGACCGATCACATAGCCTGCTATTTGACTCAGGAGCAGCACGTTCGTCAGAGCCATCACGCTAATGCACTCACAGATTTTACACAGTAGGATAATTACGACTTATTTTCAGGAAGTCTGGATTTGACTGTATTTGAGGAAAACACAAAACAAAGGTGACGTTCGAGACCTTCGCACAAAATTTGACAAATTGAAGTGACATTTCAATTATTGTAGTGATGGATGTGTATTTTATGCTTTGTGACTTCTGTGAGTGATGTGATGTGATCCCAATTCGATTAAAAAACCATGTAGCAAATCTACATGTTGAACCGTCGAAGTGGCGCTAAGTGGCGATGCCTATGTCCAGCAGTGTACATTTATCGGCTGAAATTATAAAGATGATGAATCGGATCTTGGTCTAACTGCATATTGAATCGAAATCTCAGAAAACCTTGCAATATTTCAGCTTATGAATTATTGACCAAATATGCTGACGAGTGTAACAAATATTACACTAAAATGAACACGTTTTTGTTTATTTCATTTAACACACGTAGATGTAACTTTATGATTTTTACTTTATATATTGTAGTTTTCTTTTTAAATTCAAATGATATATGTTTTATTAATCAGTTTATATAAAACAAGAGATTGTCATATTTATAAACTTAATTTAAAGTATGAATTTTGAAAACTCATCTCAAGTCGTAAAGAAACGTAAAAACAGAATCCTGTCACGGCTGTCAAAATGAAATGTCATATTGCGACAGATTGGACGTTGGTGATGTGTTTCAATCAGTGGAATCAGAAACAAATCGTGATAATTGAACAATTTACTATGTCATTGCCTTCCTATTAGACTGATAGTAAACTAAAATAATGAATTTCAACGCTTCCAGAAACGGTTAGAGCTTTTTTCACTTAAACAACATTGTCCTCTGTCACCAACATGCTCGGGCTGTATTTAACAATTGCTCGTAAAGTTCTCATTACATTCAAGTGAACTGATCACACTATGTCTTTCGTAACCTTCTACACACTAATCTTCTCAAGCGACCTGAATCTTATGGATATATTCTATATTTACCGCTGCATCACAAGCCTCGTTATAAACTGTTGCTGAGTAACAGCAGTCGTTATTTAATCAATTAGCTCCAACTATGTACACAGTTGTAGTTCTTGTAACTTATTAACTAACATCTCAGCATTAATCTTTCCCTGAGCCAGAAAATAAATAAATAAAAATACTTAATATTAATTTCACAATGTTTATTTCCAGTGGGTCAGGCAGGTGGAATTCGCAAGGCGAAGCGCGTGAGTGATGTAGCAGCGATGGGGGTGCCCTCGCCGAGCCCCGCATTTAGCCCGGCACCTCCAGCATATACACCTGGGTTCCAACCCGCAGGTCCCCCACCTCCGTACCAAGAAGGAATCCAATTAGATACCTCACAGGACTTTGGTGCACCCGCTGCACCAACTGGAAGTAAGTTTGTTTGGGTACTTTACTACTTATTATAAACCAACAACATTAAAAATGTTGAAATTGCTGTGGCTGAATGTCTTGCAAATAAACTTACTGCATAAATAGTGCTTTTGATTGCCAACAGTGTTAATTATTAAAAAAAGAGGGTTCAGTCTGTAAATTCTACCTCTGGAATTACAGAAAGTTTTAGTTAATTTACCATATTTTCAGTCATTAACGTTTACAAATGTTAAGCCTGCAACTCCATATTTTCAGTCATTAACTGCTGGACATGTGTTCCTAAGATGTTTTTAGTGAACAAAACAAAACAAAATAAGTGATAGACATAATTTTAATACTAGAAATAAAGATAAAATAAATCAACCATTTTTCAGACTATCTAAAGTACATACATATTTTATGGGGTACTGTGTTAAATGTTACAACAGAATACCTTGCGATGTATTAGAATTAAATGAATGAAAATTTAAAACTCATATAAAAAATACACTTTGTAAACAAGCATATTACAAATTAGAGGATTATATCCAAGATAAAAATGCTTGGAAACATTCTCGTCCTGCTCCATAGGACAATTTAGAATCTAGACAAAATCTAACTGGTTGCAAATTTAATTGTATAATATTTTAATTTTTTTAAAATATTGATTTTACATTCTGTGATTACTTGAACTCACACACCGACTTATTAGTACCTATTACTTGTACAAATGTTAGGAATATCGTATAATTTTACTATGTTTGTAAATATGTGAGCACCATGCATCTATGACATAATTAATTTATCTGTCATTCCTTAATCTTTCATTATTTTTACCTATCGTGGTATAGTAATCTTATTCTAGGTGCATCGTCTTCACATATAATTATATAATTGATGTATGCAAGATACTGTAAAACATTTTAAAAGAGTAACGGTGGAGTTTATGGCCCATTCTTCTCCAAACGAAAACTACCTTTTGGAAGGGGCGACTAGAATCAATTATTATTTTTCTGTAAATGTTGACATTCAAAAGTGCCTTTTTTGTGCCTAATTGAAATAAATTATTTGACTTTGACTTTGAACAAACATTTCTGTAAAGAGCATAGATAGTGTTATAAGGTCAAAAATATTTTGTGTTTCAGATTTTGGTTACATGGGTGGATACCCGCAGTCCCCAATGCCAAACCCAGCACAACTAGGTTCAATGCTGCATCAGCCTATTGTACAGGTAATGTGCATGTTTTAACAAAAGTAGAACTAACTTGTGATTAGCAGAAATTCTAAAAGAATAAAGTCAGGTTATGACATAAGCCTGTTCTATGTCATAACTTGACTTTATTCTTTTATAAGTGATATGTTTTTGAGAAAAGTGTGTTGTCAATATATGGTCGGATATTATGTACCCCTATATTGACAACACACTTTTTTCAAATACATTTCCTCAAAATTGCAGTATTATTTAACTGCTGTTGGCTGACCTCGCTTTCAATGAAAATAAGATATCATTGTAACACAGTGGTTTAATAAAGTTATTTACATTTAATTCGAACAAAAATTAACTTCATCTGAAAAACACAGGATGACAGAACAGAACATAACAGTTGCTAGGCAACAACTAAAGAAGACTACTCTTAAATACATAGTGCATATTTTATGACCTTTGTGGTACAACAACTGTGGCTGGTAATGTCTTATTGTTTACATGGTTGCTCTATTCAGAGACAACTTGGGAGTTTGGTATCGGTCATTTTGATAATGGTTATAAAGATTTAGGTGATTTTTCTTTTGATCCTTTGGGCAGTGGTCATTATTATGGCAACCTATTTTCAAACAGCTTATGGTATGATGATCTATACAAATAAATGAAACCGAAGTGTCTGTTTGTAATTTAAAAATAACAGCTTTTGACTAAATGCATATGAAAGTTTATACGGTACACATAACATTTTTTTTTTTTTTGAAAATTTTCTCTGTCTGTCTGTCTGTTTATTCCGGCTAATCTCCGAAACAGCTGGACCGATTTTGACGGGACTTTCACTGGCAGTTAGCTGATGTAATAATGTACTCCTTATAACATCAGCTAGCCTTATGACTATACTTTTATTTAGAAAAAAGGTCCACGCGAGCGAACCCGCCGGCAGCAGCTAGTAATTAATAATATTACATTTGAATTGTCTTATATACTTAGAAGTTAATCGTTATTTTCATATAGGTGGAAAAAGTTAATATTGATTTGTTTTTTGTTGAAATGATTTATGTTTATAAAAGCTGTAAAGTATAACCGCCTTAAAACCCGTGGCGTAGCTTAGAAGATCAACTCACACAGACACGCCAAGCGACTTCCATTTATAATATGTATAGGTACAATACTCCCTAACCCTGTCCCCTCCACTAGTGTATTAGCCTCCCACTGCCCCGCAGGACATGGCGCTGCAGTACGGCAACCAGCTGGCGGCGCAGGGCCGCGAGGTGGTGCAGCGCGAGATAAACAAGTACGTGCCCGTGTCGCGCCTACGGTACTACTTCGCGGTAGACACGAGATACGTGCTGAGAAAGTTGCTCCTCATAATGTTCCCTTATACACATAAGGTTTGTACTAGATTGGTACTAGTTTAAGCCCCATTTTCATTGGATAAAATGTTTCACAATACAATACAACACGGAACTATTCTAATAAAAATATTGAAAAGTTGCCAGGAACATTGGTGCATGAGAAGTTTTGTATGAATTATTGAAATTTGGACAGGACAATGTCTGTCTGGGTCAGCTAGTAATATATAAAATTTGATGTTGCGAGATGTTCTTCTGTGAATACAGACAGTAGCATATTGCCAGCATCGCTGCAAAATGCCATGTTGCCAGCAACATGTGGTTGAAAGAATGTGCCGCAACTTTGTTTCCTAAGCATGCAACTTTGAGATAAGATCTATTACATAATAAGGTGGGTTCCAATAATCTTTGCAACAACATAAAATTATTACAATCAGTAGAAGAAAATCACTTTAAAATGTTGCTTATTGAATACATATTAGTTCTCATGACTGTACTTATGACCTCGAAGCTGATTTACCGCTACATTCCTCAAATACATAACATTAAATAACATCACGCCTGTATTCACCGAAGGGTTGGGCAGAGGTTTATCTATTAGTACAACCACATTTCGCCAGTTATGTTCAAGTCCCACATAATACAGGGTGAGACTATTGCCATCAACCGGCCACAAATCAAGACTCCTGAAATAATTGCTAACATAAACTGTTTATTTCCAGGAGTGGATGGTCAAATACGACCAGGACACGCCGGTGCAGCCTCGGTACGACATCAACGCGCCGGACCTCTACATACCTTCCATGGGCTACGTCACTTATGTGCTGCTATGTGGCTTCATGCTAGGTAAGTTAAGGTGACCGCCATAGCCCATAGAACTGCCGAACGTAAGTGGCAGTGAGCAGAGCACATTGCTCACAGAACAGATGGCTGATGGGGTCATAAGATACTAGAGTGTGGACCCCGTACCGAAAGATCAAGGTGGACTAATCAAACTCAAACTCAAAGCATTTATTTCAATTAAACCATTTACAGGCACTTTTGAATTGTCAAAGAGTCGGTCAGTTAGTCAGAAAGTTGAAGCTAGTTGCCCATTCCAAAACGTAGATCTCTATGGAGAAGAATGGGCAAGAAACTCCAATGACCTTGTGAAGGCCGCAGGTATCCTCTAGTTGCAACCCAGTGCTGGTCCTGAGATCCATGTTATCAGTACTTCTGGGCTATAAATAATCTGTATTTCACAATAATATGCCTGAAATTGTTAATTAATTAATATCGTTATTTTACTAAAATTGTTATCACCACAGGAAATATCATGCCTCGGTTTTTAATAGATAAAGTCAAAAGTTCACAATACAATCAATTTTATTATTTAAGTGCAGTAAGTTATGTGGCTGGGAAGTGGTAGCTCAGTATTCAGAGCAATAGTATGGTACGCCAGAGGTCGCGGGGTTCGAGACCCGCTCGTGTCTTGTTATTGAAATCTCTTACAAATAAACAGAAAGAAAAATACAGAAGCAATGTATATGTAATGTATGAAGTTATTTTGATAACTAAGTGATCAGACTTTACATAACAGACATAAAAGGCACAGCCAAGCTATTCACAACAGGCACGCCATGTACGTGCTGTGCACATCTTTAAGTGACAAGTTCGCTGTAGTCATGATATAATAAGACTATGTCCTTCTTTAATGTTTATGTTAATTAATCTTTGGTGTGCCATAATAAATAAATAACATTATCTTCACACGTAACATTTTTGATGCCTGCTACATATTGTAACGGGTGTAACAACGTCACATTGCGCGCTACCGCTGTTTACCACCGATATTATGTTATTTGGCGCAGCCGTGAGGCACATCCTGCTTTACACTTTTGATTCTACATTCCAGGTCTCCAACACCGCTTCTCCCCCGAACAGATAGGCATGCAGGCCTCTTCAGCCCTCGCCTACATCATCTTTGAGATGATAATGTACCTGGTGACGCTGTACGTGACCAACACGAGCACTCATCTGAAGACCTTGGACCTGTTGGCCTTCTCGGGGTATAAGTACATTATCATGATTGGCAGCCTCTTATCCGGGCTGATGCTGGGCAAGACAGGGTACTACTGCAGTCTTGTTTATACTAGCTTCGCGTTGTCTTATTTTTTGGTGAGTTGGTTTTTTATTATGGTTTAGCATAAGCATTTCATCATAAATGTAGGTAGAAATAGATCACAATGAAGAAACGTACTCGACCAGGCGAAAGCCCACCCGCGGCTGTAAAGCCTTAGAAGATGATGATGATAACCATCACGTCTCTGTTCTCCTAAGGGATAGGCAGTGGTGTACCTATAGTACACCCACACTTCGCCAGTTATGTTATAAGTCCTATGTAACATGTTAATTGGGCAAACATCCAGACTCCGGACTGCTACTGAGAATTTCAAAACACTGCCCCGACCGGGGATCGAACCGAAGACCCCATGATCAACAGTATTGCGCAGAGATGATACACTATTCTGCCGTATTGTCACCACTAGGCCAACGAGGACGTCATTACGTTGTTGTATTTATGATTAAAATATTGTCGAGATTTCAATAATCTACTTTCAATAAGTTTTAAAAACTGCAACCTGACTACTGGAAAATAAAAGTGATCTAAAAAAATATTTCAAACAGAAATCAAGACATAGGTACTAAAATGGTCAGGGTAAAGACGTGGTCGAAAACCATTTGGGCGCCGGGAGCACCTACAAAATTATAATGGTATGCGACGACGCGGACGGCTATACATACATGCTTGTAAACATGCTGGTCCTGCTCCATAGGACAATATTTAAAGTCTAGACGATATCTAACTGGTTGCTATTTTCATTGTATAATATTATTTTTTATAACATTGATTTTACATTCTGTGATTACTTGAACTCACACACTGACTTATTAGTATTACTTGTTAAAATGTTAGGAATATCGTATAATTTTACAATGGTTGTAAATATGTGAGCACCATGCATCTATCACATAATTAATTTATTTGTCATTGTTTATTTTTTTTTTTACCTATCGTAGTATAGTAATCTTATTCTAGGTGCATCGTCTTCACATATAATTATATAATTAATGTATACAAGATATTGTGCAAACATTTTAAAATAGTAACGGTGGACTTTCTTGCCCATTCTTCTCCATACGAAAACTACCTTTTGGAAGGGGCGACTAGAATCAATTCTTTTTTTTTACCTTCAAAAGTGCCGATGATGTGCCTAATTGAAATAAATTATTTGACTGACTCTGACTTTACATAGACTGCTAAAATCATAACCCTTCCTTTTGGCTTTGCCGTAGTCCGGTAAAATTGATAACTAGATAACAGAACAAAACACAAGAGCACAGTTATATGAAATACACTAAATATAAATGAAAAATACATAAAGTGCTACAAGGTAATTTTGTCGCGTGGCCAAAATTGGAACTAACACCTCCATCTTGTTTTTTTATTAGAGTCTGGCCGCCTTACGAATTTGTGTTTAGCGAATTTGGTCGAGTACTGTAATGTACTGTTTGTGTTGTGGATTTTTATGTGAGTTACTAGAAATTGTCCAACTGACCGGTGTCAGGATCAAGAACGCATTCTCTCGACGCCCAGACTGCACAATTAACAAAAAAATTGCACAAATGTTACAAAAAAATGTTTACCAACAGCGCGCCCGTCGACGTTAGTCGAGCGCCAAAAGAGCCTTGTACCAATGTACACAATTTGTCGAGACTAAATCTACTTTGACATAATTATTGACTATGTCCACCAATCTTTTCCAGGTCAAGACTCTCCGACTACAGCTCCTGTCGGGCTCGCACGCGCCGGAACAACAGCCAGCCGCGTACGGCTACACGCCGGGCTACTCCCCCAACCCTTACGCGGAGAACTGGAACAAGCCAACCGCCGGCGGCACCAAGCGCAGGGTGTACTTCCTGCTGTTCGTGGCCGTGACGCAGCCGCTGCTGTCGTGCTGGCTCACGTACCACCTCGTGCCGGCCGCGCAGCCGCCCGCCTAGCGCGGCCTCTAGGACACGTACATACTTATCCGACGGCGCGGGCTCTCACTGTTCTTTGTAAATAGTTCAATAAAATTATGTTTACTGTAATTTTTGTTCGGGATACTTGAGCTTAGGTGGAATGGCTCATTGGCTTTTATGGTAATTTTTGTGTATGTGGGCACAAATAAATTATTATTTATTTTATTTTGGACAATAACAATACTAGTAGTATCCCAGTGTTACCTTAATTTAACTAAAAATCATGTCTCATACTCAGTTTGTTTTTTAATTAATATAATGGAAGTTGGAAAACTAATTAAGATTTATAATTAATTACGGAACAGTTGGAACCCACTGCTGTGTAAGCTAATGCTGATACATCGTGTTACAATCGTAATGCATTATTTACTTCCATTCTCTCGACTCGGGAACGATCCTGTGACCCCATGTGTCAGCATCTAGTCTGAAACAAATTGTGAGAGTTATGTAAATACGAATATTATATTAATTTTATAACTGCTTCACTTTCAAATTGTGATTGTAACGTTTTCTGCCTCTCAACTATATGAAAAGGTTTCGTGACGTTAACGATGTGATCACGATGTTAAATTAATGTATTTTACTAAGCATGTACAGACGCCAGCACATTAACCTACTACAATCTGTCAAATTTCTTTAATAGATTTTCAACTTTATCACTAAAGTATAAGGTTCAAAGTTGATTGGGAAAATTTGTCAGTTTCGGATAGGTTGACCTGCTGGCGTCTGTACATAGAACAACGTTAGGTAAGGTTAAAAAGTAACCAACATCCAAACATACTCAAAATTGAACCTATTTGTATGAAGATAAGATTAAAGTTGCATAACAAAAGATGCATATTAAGTTTACATAAAAAAAATGATTCTTATGTCTTCTGCAATAAGAATCATTTTAGGAATCTCTAGGTAGTATATTTACGAGGGATAGAGAATGTTACAATAAATCAACCTTCGTTTTGACGGAATTCAATACATACGAATTGACCAGAATAACTTTATGTTTCACTGTGACTTGTAAATGAAATTGCCAAATCATCATTTAGTTCCCTGTTCCACCGTATCTCAAGATATACTGGTCAATCCGTAACATACATATTACCACGGTGTTATAATATACCTATAAAGCCATCTCCAGGCGTGTGTAATGTAATGCGAATAGTATGGATGGCATACAAACTCAAAGCGAATCTTGTGTGTCTTGCTGAGAGAGCCTTTGTGTTCGCGCTAAAACCGAGAGCCGATGGATCAGCGCTAGCGTTACATGTAATGCTCGTAGTCTCGTCCACACGCAGTATTCGCGTTACACGACCTGATGCCACCATCTCCCATTCACTACCGGACTACCAGACGTACTGCAGGGTACTATCCGCACTTAGTCGATATACCGACTAGTCGTACTCAGCGCTTCTCCACATTTATTATGCGCACGGCCAAAGTGTGGAACTCTCTGCCAGCGTCTGTGTTCCCATCCACGTATAACCCGTCAGCCTTCAAAGCAAGTGTAAACAGACATCTTCTGGGCACACTCGTTCTATCATAGACCTCATCTTTCCGCCAGGCCAGATCGAGGTCAAGAGCTGACACTTTTGACAAAAAACAAAAATTACATTACACGCGTCTGTATACGGCTTTACTGTACGGCCCAAAATACGCACATCGAGTATTAGAAAGAGTTCGGCATTGTATGCCGTCGTCAGTGGCACTCACAGCTGCGTGGCAGTCTTCTAGAGTTCGATGTGTCTTATTTATAACCTGGGTTGGTACCGAGATGTTCTGTAAGTAAACAAGAGACGTAGCTGCCTGCTTACCTAGTGCCTTGCGTAAGGGATCAAGATATTTGTACTGTTGAGCATTACATCTACACTAATATTATTAACAGAAAAGGTTTGTATTTTTGTTTGTCATGAATAAACTCCAAAAATACTGGACCGGTTTTAAACATTCTTTCACCTGTGGAATGCTATATTATCACTGAGTAACATAGGTTAGTATTTATAAAGATATCACGCGGGTGAAGCCACTGGCAGAAGTTAGTTTATTAATATAGCCATAGAGCATGGAGACGCTGCTGCTTGCAGGTGGCATTGTCTGCAGTCCATACGAACCTAGCGTGTCACCGTGTACTCGCACTACAACACAAATGACGTATAGAAACTGACGCGTTTGAAGTGCGGCGTGACAGATTACATCCAAGCATATTTTTAAAATTAAAGATCGCATAGTCAATTCAAACAGTTTTTTATAAAAATATATTTAAGCTATTGGCACGTAGGTAAGCAGCAAGCTACGTTAAATACTTAGAAACATCCCTAACTACTGGTTTATCTCCTAAGACTATGAAAGTTCTTATAATTATCGATTTAATACAAGGTGTTAGATTAAACGAGGGACATATTTTAAAGGAATGTGGAACTCATGAAAAATAACAACATTAACTATGGTAACAACCCTGACATATGAAGTAAAAATGTAGCTGCTCCCTACGTGATCAAAATGGGGCAGCAGATTTCTATTTCTTATATTTTCAGGGTTGGTCCTGTAGTAAAAATTGCTCATTTTCATGAGTACTACACTCCCTTAAAGTAAGTCCCTCGTTTAACCGAATACCCTGTGTAAATGTGTTTACATAGGCGACCGAGAACTATTCCTTACAGCTGAGCTGTATGCGTGCAATGACCGTGTATTTTGTACTAATTCAATGCAATATTAAAGGCTAGTTTTTTATTGAACGTGCTTTTATTATCGATATCTGGAGATATGTCTTCACTCTATATTTGTTCAAGTGTCGCCACCTATGCCCCACTCTTGAAACTCACACAAAAACAAAAGAAATATGTACACACGATGCTTTTTTCGCACGCACACAAGAAAATATGCGTAACACTTGTGCTATCTTATTGCACACATGCTCAAAAGGGGCGGGCACTAGTGAGTATCGATATAGTCACTGAACGCACACATACAACTGTAGCTGTAGACTAGGGAAGAGGAACCCCTCTTCCCTAGTCGAGGCTAGAGTTGCATGAGAGTCGGTTTTCATCGATATTTTTATCGATTGAATATTTATACCAACCGGTATAAATATTCAATCGATAAAAATGACCGACTGCAGAAAAGAGAAGTGTGTTTGGGCGTATTTTGTATTGTTTATTATAATATCGCTATATAGATACTTCCAAAGACGACATCAATGTTAAAGAAGAAAGAAAGAAAGAAAAAGTATTTATTGGGACAAGCACAGGATATCCTAATTAAACTAAACACACATTCACTAAAAATAAAAAAAAATAAAAAACAAACAGAGTAAAAATTAAAATAAAGTGGAAAGTTTTGTGCGAGGCCAAAAGACTCCTATCTCAGCATGATGCTGCGACATTTAATAATAAATGTCGCAGCGCTGATATTCTGATAGGGCCTGCTTAGGCCTGTTCAGGATCATTCATATTATTTGCATATAAATTTCAATTCAGCATCTGAGATGATTATCAAGTTTTGAAACGACAAGCTCAATATTCATCACAACATTCCAATTCTATTACAACCATTTTTTTACAAATGGTCCATCAAAAATCATATTAGAATACCTACATAACTCTAAAGAAGATAAATAAATAAATTAAATGAGATAGTTGAGTAAATATATAAATTATCTGAGATAAGAATTCAAGTATAATAAAATCCGAATATCCTTGAATCGAGAATCCTTGTGAAATTGTTTCTGTAGAAAGTATTAAAAAAGTACCAATCAATCTGCCTAGCTTTTTCCCAACTATGTTGGGGTCGGCTTCCAGTTTCCAGTCTAACCGGATGCAGCTGAATACCAGTATTTTACATGGACTGACTGCCTATCTGATCTCCACAACCCAGTTACTGGGTAACACAATCAATACCCCTTGGTATGACGGGTATTAAAAGAGTAGATAGGTATCGAAAGTATTAAATTAAAATATGAGTACCGTCTACCGCCAAGCAGCATTCGGAGGTCACGTTGAAATAACCGACACATGGGACTAACTTTGTCTCTGAGTAATTATAATGCAGACACGTAGACAATAGACGTTAGTAGTACACGTCCTCTGATGGACGTATTGGGCAAAGATAAAAGGCACTTAACTAACAGCAGGTGGGCTGAGACGTTCATTCTCAAAATACTCATCCACCTTTTTTGGCAGTATGGACAGATGTGGCCACCTAAAGATTGTAAATGCGTGAACAAACGATCTGCAAACAAAAACGCCAGGTATCATTATTTAATATATTATTTGCCCATCGCACACTCATAAAAGCAGGTAGTTTTGTATACCTACCTAATTAGCACGTAGTTACTACATTTATTAGAAAAAGCAGCTATAAGCCCAAGCTCGCATGTACGTATTTTTATCGCGGCGATTTTTTTTCGCGTATTGCGTTTTCGACGCTCAGCTTAGCACCGAGAGTTGAATATCCAACAGTGTGTTTCCTTGATGCGTTGGATGCGCTCTGTTGGATTCTCAATGCTCCGCTAAATACTGAGACTTGAAAATCCAGTGTATCAAAAAAATAATCGCCGCCATAAAAATACGTCCGTGCGAACCTGGGCTAAAAATGTGTACATATACATTACATTACACACTACTAGTAGAAAGATGTGGTCTGTGGACATTGAGCTGGTTTTGTTAGTAATGATGAGACCTTACCTCCGGACTTGATGGAGTGACCTGAAGGTCTACTTCGGTGACCGCTACTGGAACTCCTCGACGAGTAGAACTAGGTGTGCCGAGTTTGGGCTCCAGTAGCAGTCACCGAAGCACACCGTCAGGTCAAAGTCCGGAGTTAAGGTCTCATCACAACTAACAAGACGAGCCGAACCATGCATCCAAACCCACTAGTCACGGAACTGTTAAACCCGACAGCGGTGGTAAAAACGGCTGAAGAGGAACCAACAATCTTTGGGAACCAACCACCTTCTATAAGTGGGAGGCGCAGCGCTGGCTGCTCCACCACAACGCCATTTGACATGGAAAGAATTCGTTTATGGTCTGACGTCCGGTTGCAAATAGAAATACTTAACAGGAAAAAAAAAGAAGCTATTTATAATTAACATTAAAATAAATTATGTGAACAGCAATGTAATAGCTACCGGTTAACAAATTTTATGGAAATATTTTTTGTAATTTAATAACGAGGATGCTTATATAATGAGATCTTATGATCCATTGGCCATTATCTATTATAATTCATAACTTACTTATTCATTCATAATTCTAATGTCCTATTACTGAGATAATTAGATCTCATTTAACTAACTACCCCCCTACTAGTGGCATTATGTGAGTCAGTCATTCACATTTTATTCAAAGTCAAAGTCAAATAATTTATTTCAATTAGGCACAAAAAAGGCACTTTTGAACGTCAACATTTATAGAAAAATAATAATTGATTCTATTCGCCCCTTCCAAAAGGTAGTTTTCCTATGGAGAAGAATGGGCAAGAAACTCCACCGTTACTCTTTTAAAATGTTTTCACAATATTTTGTATACATCAATTATATAATTATATGTGAAGACGATGCACCTAGAAAAAGATTACTATACCACGTTAGGTAAAAATAATGAAAGATTAAGGAATAACAGATAAATTTAATCATGTGATAGATGCATGGTGCTCACATATTTACAAACATTGTAAAATTATACGATATTCCTAACATTTTTACAAGTAATAGGTACTAATAAGTCAGTGTCTATTTATTTTAGTCTATTTTATTTTAATGCATGTTTTATAAAACAATACAGGGAAGGGTATCATAATAGGGAGTAATATTAGATACTGAGGGCATTAGATCTCATTATCCAAATACTCTCACTAAATTACAAAAATCTTTAGATAATTACCATGTACCTTGTTATTAGTCGTTATGTTGAATTGATTGTTATTCCATTTATGTACGTAGATTTTTTTATAATCCTTTTATAATCATATACTTACATTTTATTTTTTTTCTTCCAAAATGTAACGCGTGAGCGCATTGTGTGATAAGTCAAAAAATTAGAAAAATAAGGGTTAATCATGCCAAAAGAAATTAGGGGCACTTGTACGAAAGTCGAAATATATTTTTTTTTACATACCTATATTTTTTTCAATCAAGTGCTATAAAGTAAAAGAAAAACGTTTATTGAAAAACTGAAATAGCATTAAGATGATCAAATATACTATACTTAAACCCATTTCTGTCCAAAAAAGAAAAAAAATACTGAGTTGATCCTTAAGTCTACCTATGAAGATCGATTTTCAGCCCAGTCGGGTGGGGCGGTACCCTAAAAATTTTTTTATTCCTGCCACTTTTTACCACTTTGTCGGCGTGGTTCAAAATTCAAAATATTTTATTTCACATAAACCTACAAGGGCACTTTGAAACGTCAGAAGCTAGGTGCACGGTTCCAATTGGTCGTTTCCTATGGAGAAGAGCCGGCAAGAAACTCCACGGTTACTCTTTTAAAAGTAAATGATAATTACAATGTTTTCAAATTACAGTGTTAGTAGGTATGAGAGCACAGTGTAGGCCTATCAACAAGTACCAGGTACTTAGCAAGATAGAAAATGGTCGACAGATCTACAGTCTGTTAAGTTCTCACATTCACAAAATCTAAAAGAAAAGAATCTATATAAAAGCAAAATCAAATAATAAAAATAAAAAAGCTATTTAGACCAAATGACATGATTGTATATCCATACCAAATTACAACTTTCTAGTACTAAGAGTCTCTGAGCTAAGCCGCGGACAGACGGACAGACAGACAGACGGACATGGCGAAACTATAAGGGTTCCTTGTTGACTACGGAACCCTAAAAAAAGTAACCGCAGACGAAGTCGCGGGCAAGAGCTAGTGCCTAGCAGTTTAATAAAATACCTTATTTTATCGTTGGTGGTACAATGGTAAAAAGCACGGCTCCCGAGAGGTCCGCGGTTGAAATCTTGACTCAATCCATTACTATACTCTATGCTTGACTCGAAACGTCTTTGCTAGGCCCCTTTACAACGCCTAGTAGGTAAAGTGAAACTGATAGCACAGTGTGTATATTTGATAGTAACACACAACGCGCTCGTTACATACGCTGGGGGGTCAGCACAATGAGGTCGCGCAAGAAACGCGTTATTGTGAAACTGTATTTGGCGCACACTTGCGATTTGTACGATATAAGAAGTTATTATATTTTTTTGGAAATTCAGGCTGTCACATTCAATACTTTACCAGCTGATAGCCTTGCCGCTTGCAATGGTGCTTATGTATCTTCTCCTAAATAAATATAATTACGATGCCTGAAAATGGTCAGAAGAAATGTACCTAAGATGGCCGATGGCCCACACGCAACCTACCTACTAAAGCATTTTAAGTACCTACTTTCATGAGTATCTCTATTTAGTCTGTGCTTAGATGTATGTAGTTTTTAAAACGATAATATTAACTAAGTCGTTAGGTGAAAGGTCAAAGTAACATAAATCCTATGTAAAGTCATTCAATGATATCGTGTTATCAAGATTTAGCTAAATAATCCTCAGAACACAACCATTAACCGAAATTGGTTTGATTGCGACAATTTGGCAACTCAGCCCACGGCATGGTTCGTGACTCGTTCAAACTCGGCTGACAGGACACGCACCACGCTGCGTGCCACTCCAGACGGAGGTGGAGGCGTGGCGGCTGCCGGCAATCACTATCACGAGGCTACCATTGAAATGCTCACACAATGAAGTCATGTTGAGGTTTTATTACTTTACCTAGATTTCTTTGAGGCTCCTGTTTTAGACCGTTCGTTAAAGTTTTCTTGTTATCCAGGTACTTCTACACTTCGTCAAACTGTGAAATATATATAATCTACATACGTAGATATTTCACCCTACCTACAGATTAGTGACCGTAGCACCGGGTTAAATAATTGTTCAACACACAGTAGGTAGCAATGGCTTTCATTTTGACATTTCCACAACGTCATTGTGTTATTTCGGTACGTCATTGAGCTGACGAATTTTTCGAACTTATGAAGCAATGGATTAGCAATATCCTACAAAATCATTCAGATTGTGATTGAAAGTGTGTTACGCAATTAGGGTGCACAGGTATGGTCACTTACGTGAACCCTACGGTGAAGAATTAAACCGCGAAGAAAAAGCTTAATAGTTACTGCTCATTCATTCCTGTTTCTTATCAACTCATAATAATTATGAGTTTCAGTGGGATAGAACAGACCGATGATATTTATTTTGAAAGTCGTTATCGTGAAGCGAACTTATTTAACGCGTAATTACGTTAGGTATTGTTTGTTCATTTGTAAAATAACTTTGATCGCATTGCTAACCGCTCTAAATACTAATTGCTATTAATTACAGCCATTTACAAATGTATGATAACTTTGTTTCGTGCTTGATAAAAACTTTCACTTTTTGTAGAAGACGAAAATATTTGTATAATTTAGGAAAGTACAGAGGAATAGTCAACAGAGTTCTGTTGAGTCGTGTCTAACATCGAAATAATCATATATACAACAAAATCCTAGTCAGTGGGCATTTAATTTAAACGTGCATGACGGGGGTTAAAAATTCGATTTAAGCAGGTAGGTGAGTACCTACGCATACCTACATACATACACTCACGCCTATTTCCCATGGCGGTGGCCAGAAACTACAGAAAGACGTTAGGCTTCTGTTATTATAGTTCAGTAACATGAATATCGCTTGAAGATCTGCTTAGTCTGTAGATACAAAGCTTGAGCGTAAAATTTATGAAGACAGGTACCATCCCATCCATCACAGGTACTCCCATCTTTATGAAGTTATTTTTTTCTACATTGTTAGCAAACATTAGAATTTATTTGCTTTCCTGCTAGAGTAAACAGAGAAACAATTAACTTTAGTTCATGATTTTAGATAAAAGATGGCGCTAGGTTTACCCGCAATGCGCTACCTAGGAGCGATGCGGCAAAAAATGATATAAGACTAGGGATTTTCGAACTCAAAATAAAATATCATCACGTTAACTACCTATGCGTGGCAATAAGTTCGCAATATTACGATAAAAATAATAATAATTACAAAAATATAAAGTTAATGATGTAATTTCCGAGGATCCGCAGACTTTTATAGACGAATTTTCAAAAAAAGTTGCTATTTGTGGGTTAATCCAGGTTCTGAAAGTTTCCCATTCCTATATGACCTAAAATTCTCTTGATCTAGTTGCATTGCAGAAATGAGACAGAAACCTTGGTCCTTGACCTAGTTTTGAGCTATTTTGCTAGGTCTATAAAAAGCGCCACATTTGAAATTGAAGGAGAGTGAGATGTTAAAGAGAAGTTAAAAGGTAAAAACGAATGCAAATAAAAATATAACTGAAATGGAATGCAATTAGTTTCACTTGAACTATAAATTATTATAGGTTATCTTAGTGCAAAACAATGAAATACTAAACCACCTCAATGAGCGGATTACAAAAAAATTGTAAAAGTTTTACAAGAGCTTGTGTAACATAGACTTTTTAAAAGGAAACAGAAAAGAAACGATATTTTACTTACTTTTCGTATTCCTTTTGAAAGTCGCGCACCTCTTTTCGACTTCTAACAGTAATGAAGTTCATAACGAATGCTGATTGGTTCCTGAACGACCTTGGCGCATTACGTATATCTAGTGTTGTGCAGCTTGAATAAATAAATGTATCGCTAAAAATGACACACCTTACGATCTATACGCACAAAGAAATTAACAGAAATATAAACATGATAGTAAGGTTAGTTATTTCTAGTAACGTAATTTACAATAATGAAAATAAATAAACAGTAAATAACTCTTTCATAAAATTTTACAGTCACAATTTTGTTTTAAAGTGGTTTTGAAAAATTTACTATCTAGTCAAATGACTCCAACTTCAATAAAATATGTCATTATGATACAGGACAGTTTTGCATAAAATTTAGCCTTAAAAGTATTTTCACATAATAGGTGACCCATAGCACACTTCGATAAATACCTGCGCACAGCACTAACACAATCAGCTGGTTACTGTCATAATACAGTGCGGCCAACATAACGGCGTAATACTCGCGGCTAGCTTCAAGTTGGCCGTGCGCCACAAACAGCCGCAGTATCGACAAACGTTCACAAAACGTTTAGACGTAACAACCATAGTGTCACTTCTCTTCTTATTTCATTAACTACACCATTCAAAACTTCAATTTTCCTTCGTTTATAGTTGTATAAGTGTTAAGTGTTACCATTATTATGTTTAAATAATGCATAGTGCCGCATAATCGTACATATTTTGAAGCAATTACGTAATGGGAATTATGCTAGACAAGTTTAAAGTTTTGCCCTGAAATTCAACATGGCCGCTGACACAGGGATGGATACTTGCCCCAGTCCGGAAATCACGGACTCGAGGAAACGGCCGCTCGACGGCGATTCGGAGAATGGAGACGTAAAGAGATCACACTTTAGTTCGGGTGAGTAGCGCATTATTTACCTGCACACTATACATAGTTATGTAGTTGTCTTTACTTCATTGCGTATTTGGCAAGGCGGGCATAACATTGACACAGAGAACTTGTGGTCGATTCAGCCGCACGCAGCTGGACTCGCAACTAGATTCTTATCAGTACACTGTTGTTATCATTTTGACCTATTTTTCTGTGATTGTGAGGTCATAATGTATCGAATTATTAAATTTTAAAAAAGTATAGTGAGATAAAATGTACTGTGTAGTTAATGCCACTTTATTGCTGTAATATAACAAGTATAATTCCGTTGATAAGTTGAAGAATTATAGGCACAAATTATCTGAGTAATTTCGCCGTACGTTTGATAAGACAGGGGGACGGCCGGGCCCGCCGCCTCATGTGTAGTATGAATTTATGCAATGTTAAAAGATAGTCGTTGTTTTTTAGTGCAAGACTTGGTGACCGCGTTGCCTCTGGCCAACGGCCATGGCAATATAACGTCTCATTTCGGTGAGTCGACAGTCAACGCATATGTTCCCTCATCGGCTTTGTGGTTGTTGCGGCGCGCATGCCTCACGCGCGCACTCTCTCGCGCTCATCACCTCTGCTGATGTCCACCGCCTTCATGTACACAATCACTTCACATCACCTATAATAGATTTCCTAACCATTCATATAAGATTCTTACTAGTCACCAATAAAACCAACCGATTGACCTATTCTGTAGCTACTCTCACTAGATTTTTAATAGATAGTTATAAAGGCCACACCAATTTGATTAGACCTCGAACGATAAAGTAGACCCTAGAGGCCATATAAACTGTAGTTACAATGTTGAGCAATGCAGGTCATTGCCTAATCAACTAATAATGTGTTAATATTTTTTGCATAGAGAGAGATGCAAAAATAATTAATATTAATAAATCATGCTTGTAATATTGTGCAAAATCATTAACATTAAGGATATAATAATGATAATATAAAAAAAAATTAAAATATATAATAATCTAAGCTTCTCAATTTTCATAGATATTGGCTTCTCATCAATTGAAATTGCTCATAAATGTGGATTATAAAGTAATAATGTGTGCTAAATAGTACAACACATCAGCAGAGTGTGAGCGGGCAGCGTAGGTGTTAGCATTTATCGTTAAATCGTCCATCGTGCACTGTATACATTGCCTCGTTGTCGTGAGCCATGTCGTACTTAGCCTCACACCGACCCACCCATGGCTTAGTCTTTGCATCGTTGGTGTGAACATACACTTCAATGTAAAGAAATTGTACCATTTATTATTTTGGTGTATTCTCTTCATTCTTCTTCTTCTTTGACAAAAAGTGTTTATTTTTTCGCTTTGATTTTTATTGGCTTAAATGAAAACTAACAATTGGAATAATTAACATTATTTATTTTGCATTATCAGATCATTAAGAATTGATATACACAAGTAATATAGAGTCACTGGATCACCATCATTAAAAAAATCTAATTAGCTTAAGTTTATGATTATGAGTACACTTGTTATCTGGTACAGCAAGGCTGTCAATTGTTTATCACTGACTTGATCACTGCAGTAATTGTGATCTACTGCTACCTTGAGCATCTGTTATCTATTGGATGGTAGAATGTCGTCGTATTAATTATTATAAGCATAGCATATTTTATTTTGTATTTTGGGAACTGTGTTCTGCTGGGATGCAGAATAGCATCAGAGATGAAATGTCGAAGAAATATCCCTCTCTCGTTATCGCAAGGTATTCCGTCTTTAGGCAGATTTTCAGAACATTCCACGGACACTGAGGGACGCAAAAACATTCTGCTTTTCCATTCCACGGTACTAGTTGTTAACGAGTTTGTAGGAAGGGGTGACATTTGTGCCCTTGTTCTTTAATTACGAGCGGCGGTATTGCCCCTGGTCAGTAAATCCGGCCCATTGTGCCACACCACGAGTTTTCAAGAGCTGTTTAACCCATGAATCCGTCCTATAGGATTATATTGAAAATCTTCCGTACTTTAAACTACGCGGAAATGCGACTCAACGCGATATGGGAAAATTACGATAGCATGCACTTACTGATAAAATATCTGTCGTGTTGTCAAGCACTATTTTCTAGGATATTATGTTCTTTATAAAACACCTTGATAAAACAGGCATCAATATTGGCTTCATATTTGTGGGAAAATATTACGGAACTTTCCCCAAATTTTTGCCAAATTAGTTCTGGCAACCTCATCAGTAACTTTCGATAGCCAATCTTATTCGGCCTTCGTTACACACTAGATTTTACAAAGGAAATCTTTATGAATTATACAAAGAATTACGTAATATGAATCTTAGAGAACCTTATTGCTACAAACGTAAATTAAAAGCGATAAGTTTAGTAACTATGTGAAGGTCTCGCTGACACCAGATTGATGACAGGCAAGGTCATTACCGGTACTGACTGCACATTCTGCCTCGCTGTGTGATTCTAAGTTGAATGGCTCTGCGTTAGAGTCTATTGTCTATCGTGGGGCGCTTGATTGGCCTGAAGGTTGGGAGTAATTTGTCAAGTGTTGTCTCTTGGGTTACGTGTCGAATGTTTACGCAGTGTAACGTGTTGGGTTAGATCGTGTGGACCGGTTACTTGAACTAAATGCTTCTCTAGGACGATGTTGTGGTTTCATACACTCCATTTGATTGGTTCGGCAGAGAGTGATAGAGAAGGTTTGGCTAGTCTTTTGAACACTATTTTTCTACCTCTTTTAGTTTTATAGCAAGTTGAATGTGCAGTGCAAAATGCCATTTGCCTGATAAATTCGTTTTTTAAAAGTAACCGATGAGCTAAAATTGAGTGCACAGTCCATCCAGTACACAAGCACCTTTAATTAGCACGCTTTTAATGTGCGGTAATGATACTCCATTAATTAATTTTATGAAACTAATGCGCTCGCCACAACGCACATAATTACCGCACTTCCCGCGGACGGATCGTCGACAGCGGCCGAGGTAACCACACATACTAAATGTCAAGGGAATTGTAACCTTTTTGGTTGCACAATTAATCACTACGCGGTTAGATAGCTGTAGACGTAATGATTTGACATGAAATTGTAATTATTTATTAGGCGTGCGTAAAATAAATAAAATGACATTCAGAGCCGACCAGAATAAATAACGATTAGCCGGGCGTATTAAATATCCAAATGTTGTCAGAATTTGTTTACATATTTTTTCAATGATGACGGAACCATTGGTCTGATTTACCGAAACATTCATAATTTATTTAAACGATCTATTTCCGGTATTTATAACTACATTCCTGTAATTTTCCACGTCAGCTCTCCGCGCGGTGTCCAAAATCGGATTCCGTACCCTAGGGACGCCCTTACATTTAACCTAAATCAAAGCAGTCCTTAAAAACGTTTTGTATATCCATAGAGAGAAAAGTTAAGTTAGTTTAAAATGAAAATGTTAATTAATTGAAGTTTTGTGTTGGTGGTTTTCCCTCGGCCCTCCAAATACCCTTAAGTTTTCTTACTAAAAACCTACGTTAAGTTTTTGCTTAGTTGTCTTGAAGAATTTTTGAGCCTCGTTAAATTCGTACGTACTTACAGAAACGCAGAATTTTCTTTTATCATTAACCGCAGTTTGGTTTGCGTGTTATTTATCCCTTCGCAAAAATTAACCATGTCGTGATGTGCTTAAACTTTGACTAAAGTATACTTTCAAGTTTTTATTATTCATTTTATCGCGCTTTTTATGATACGCCCGCAAACTTTGTGAAGGACATCAATGGCGAACCCATCATTATGTAGTCCAAAAAGTTATATTTAAATCCAAACGCACAAACCATCCGTATTTCCGGATTGTGAACTTCGACATCCGGATCGGGTCCGGCACAGTAAAACCACACGTATCCGAATTTTGAACGGTTGTGGCTAAAGTCGGGTTCCGGAAACCGAAAACCGATCCCATTTCCTAGATCCAGGATGCACCCAACAACTTGAAGATCTCGAATGTTCAGCGTATCTTTTAACCGAGAGGGCTTGTTGGTAACAAAGCAGCGTCAACACAAACCTAACTGCCAATTAACATTAAACCGGGCGCTTAACGACGTATGATAAACACAAGAGCCCGTATCATAAGTTCGTAACTACGTGTAAACAGGCCGCTGTAAAGAGGTATTGTGTCGAAATAAATATTTGTTTTGGCTCGCAATTTGTGCGGTGGTCCTTCAGTAAATGTCACGGGGGAGTCGTGGGCGAAGCCCTTAGAAAAGAAAGGTTCATTTTGTAATGCCACCTTCAGATGCTGAATTGTTCCTTAGTTTTTGGTCTTTCAAAGAATATTTAATGGGCGTAGACCTAAAATGATGATTAGCTTGAAAGTCATTGCTGTTGTGTGATGTTTTAGATAAAATACTTGTTTGATTCGTCTTTTTCGTTCGAAACTAGTTAAGTGCATTTTGCCACATCTGAGACTTCCTTCTGTTGAGAAAATGGTTTACACTTCTGATTTCAGCAGCCAGACACCAACTTGTAACTCCACACTCCTTGAGCCACCCTATTTAAATAGTTTCAATAATGTTTGTGTTTGCACAGGTTTCTCCTCGAATTGAGCCAAATCAATATTCTCATCTTTCTGATCGAATGGTATCTCCGATCACAGCGGAAATACCTCCAGCTATACATAGGTATTTGAGGGCTATGTATGATTTATTTTACTTAGAATGTTTTGCGCAGATGATTTTTGGCCTGAGGCTCCGAGCTCGTCTCCAGACCAACAGAATTCTTGTTGATCCAATCATAAATATTTAAATGAAGGAATAAGATATCATCTTGTTATTCTCCTGGCCATGTTTCTCCTCGTATTTTCTTTATGTTGACATGTACTGCCCAATTATCTTATGGACAATGTGGTTTTCAAACAGCACCTGGGGAGGAATTTAGACAAGAGCATTTTCAGAAATATGTGGCCAAATTATAGTATTTGGTTCTCTTCAATACTGCCCAATAACCAATTTCGAGGTACTTTTATCCAACAAATTCAATAAATCCGAAACCGTTTACGATATATTTGCTAGATTTTCCCAAAGTACGAAAACTCCTATGTATTTCTATTTCGGAGTGAGTATAATAATTTATTCACGTACTAAATGTCTTGCTCTAAGCTGGATAAAGGAATAGTTTCGCTAAACAAATACAGCATGTATTCTCAAAGGAACGCGCCCGGGGATCACAAAAAGACTGTGTCTGTGATATGTTCAAAACCAAAGCGTCCTTTGTATTTTATTTTTATTAAAAATAACTAAGTAAAAGCTAGTGTTGCTTTGTGAGTTTAAATATTCAACGTAGCTATTTAATTAATTTTACAAAACAAGCTAAGGAAAGTTTACGGGAGAAAATCTGAAATAATTTTGAAAACTATATAAATTACTCAACTTATCAGTAAAAATATAACGTTGACGAAACCAACAGCTTATATCTAAAAAGTAAAAATTAAGCATTACATAAGCCCACATAGACGCTTCCTAAAGATAACAGTTTCATTATTTATCAATACGATCCAAACTGTGATAGCGAGCTCTCATATTATTCTACAATTTGCTGATATGCTTACTGATAACACTATCTTATCAGCGACCAAGTATATCTTAAAGACCTGTAAATTGATAGGTAATTACAATCGCCTAGTTTGAAGTGCATTCTAAAACGATAATTTTATTTTGAATTTATCCTTTCGCCCATTTCAAGTCCGTCTCGTTGGTCGGAAAATCGTAAGCGCCTCAAGATTTCGGTCCTAGGCCTATTAGATTTTTTTTGTTTAGAAAATCGCCATTATAATTGCCCCTCTAAGAAAGGGTTAGCCCCTTATCATGAGAGTGAGAATAGCATTGTATCCATAACCTTTCGTCGAGAGACAAGGGCGAATAGCCCGTTTCGCTTTTAAAATCCACCTACCTTTTAGATGAGTAAGGTGCAATTTTGTGCGTGTCTGAATCTGAATACTTATTATATTTTAAAATGGTCCTTTGCTACGCAAAAGGTTTCAAATCGATCTCGACCGGCTGTTTAGCATTCTGAACGTCGGTTGTTGTTAGTATTCATGCTATTAAAGCTGAGAGCAGGTATACTTCGACGGATTTGTGTTTTGTGTCTAGAAACTTCGAATATGAAACAAAATATTGTTGTTCTGGGTTCTGAATTTTGTGGGGCTATTGGTCGATTGGATTTGGTTTAGCTGTTGGAGGTTAGGTATGTATTAAACTAATATTTTACGTAGGAAAAAATCAAGACGCTTTAATCCAATTCATGGATTGTATATACTTTATAAAATAAATCTCAATTTTGAGCTCGAATCACTAGAGCGATAGTTTCTCATTACAGTCGTCGTATAAGCTAGTTGTATTTATACAAGTAAAAATACATTCAACAATTACATTCCGTAGTACAAATACACATCTAATAAAGCAATAATCGTAACATTCAGTTTGTTTATCATAACAACGTTTTATCTCTACCCACACAATCAATCGAAACTCAACCGAGTGTTAATGTTTTTAGAACTCACTTTTCGACGTAAGAATAATAATCTAATGTTTTTATTTTATCGAGAGCGTTTATCCGTGGTAATCGATGCGCATTACCAATGGAATTGTCACAATAGCCATGCGCAGGCGCAATCGCCAACTGAATGACAATAAGCGACCATTTTGATTTGTTTCCATTAGTTGTTAGTACTGATTTATTGCAATTGAAACAGTCATGTACTATCGTGATATGTATTGAATCTGATTGTGTTTATATTGCAATTTTGCTGTCACAAGGAACTTCGGCACGCCAATCGCTACACACGTTCTTAGAAAAACGACACGTTCCTAGGATTTCAAGCGTAGTCGTGTAAATTCTACCAAATTACAAGAGGCTTTCAAGTTGACGATAGCTAACTTTGATTACTTTTTATAGTCCTATGGCTATCAATAAAGTCATAAAATTAAATACTTTATAATCTTTCATGTAAGCTGTTAAAAGCTATAATTGGTGGCAGATTTTACAGTCTTCTACCTCAAGTCTAATTGAAAAAAAAAAACAATACATAGTCTGAAAACGTGAATAGAAAACGAATGTAAAAACTTTGTCAACTCATCAAGCCAGTCATACTATTTAAATAGTTTCGACTGACATTCGGAAACAAAAAGTAACAAATTACCCCCACGCGTCCTGTACTCAATTGTGACTCTCATTGACCTATTAATACAAGCAACAGAAATAGCACACGACAGCTGGCAAAGTGTTACGTGTAGCTGTTGACAGGTCTTCGAGACCCACGACATTGAACGGTCACAGGTCACCATGGCAAGCAAGGTTTCTTCTCCTAACTTATGTTTTGTGTACAATGAAAGTGTTTGGCACTCTCTAGAAAACACTTTCAGTCACACCCGACCATCTGAAGCTACCATAACAGTTTTGCTAAAGCAACTAAATGCCATTTCAGTACTTTACGACTGTTATGGGAGTTAATATTAATGTTAGTGATACGCTCAGCTGCGCAGCGGTTACTCATTCCAATGTCACCGGTCCAAAGGTGTTCGAGCGGCAACACAACCTATGCGGTAATATTCTACCGGCTTCGGCATGACATTGTAACGAGTTTCTCAGCTCGAATCTCCGGCTCCCACGTGTTGAGACCCTTGTAACGTTTTGAAGTGTAAGAAATATTCTTCAAAGAGTTCATGTCAATCGGACATCTTTATTTTGTACACAAAGTCGAACGGGTCGGCGATAGGACTCGGCACCTGTCACGATGCTTGTAAATAGGGATACAGTGGTCATAAACATTTACCGCTACGATATAGTCCCCGGCCAAGAATGTATACTTCGTTCTTTCCGGTGAGCGTCGTGTGCGGTGACTAGGGGTTTATATCAAGCAAAATCTCACAGTACTTATAATACAACGAATAAGCGAAAATCGAATGTATCTTTGAGATTGAAAGTTAGAGGAAACGCTCTTTAGCTTGTAACTGTCTCGTCATCATTGTTGAATGATCTTCAGCTTTCTAAAACTTATTTGTACGACACAAATTTCTCTTACCGAATACAAAATTATATGCCAAATAGCTTCTTTTATGAACTCTGCTCACGTTTCCAGTACAGTAGTTCTGATTATCGGGTTGATAAATCAACCCGTAACTGTGATGTAGCTATAAAAGTTGTACGGCAGTTGTAATCGTCCGTAACTTGTGGACTAGTGTCTGGCAACTTTTCTATTTCGATATTGGGAGTGCGTACGTTCTTTTCCTTATGAGAGAGCAATATTACGTCTGAGTCTTCAACTTTCTTGTACTAGGGTGGCGCATAAGTTCACCGGTTGGGAAGATGGTCTCATTTTTGAAAATTGAATGTTTAGTCATTGCGACTTTGATATTAGTGAAGTAAGTAAAATAGACATTTTAAAACAAAATAAGAAGTGGTGAATCGATCGCTAGAAGTACTGAGAAAAGTAATGCAAAATGCTCTAATACGCGCCCAAATGTGCGTCGATTCTGGCGGCGGCATCAGATATTATATTTTCGACTTAAACCGAACGATTTTTATTATTTACAAGAAAAGTTATAGCCAATAGGAAATCAGGTGATTACTTATGGGTACTATCTGCCAGGACTCTCGGCCAGGGACACGTGTCCCAAATCTATCGACGTGTATATTTCTCAGATCGCCAATCATCTTGTCGAACGCCTGAGGACACTTGTATTTGCGTCACACCCACGTTTATCCTTAACGACATAACTAAAAATAGGCAGTGTCGCAAAATGTGTCGCGTTGACCCAAGAGCAAGTAACCTATTTGATATACTTTATCTTATCAATCGCCACTGTAATTGCGCTCACTGGCCGAAAATATGTATTTGTTTTGCGATATTATGTTCGCTTACATCCTATTCATTGCTGATGAATAAATGCTTGTGTATGTGTACTTAACGATTTTGGTCCTAATTCCCGTATGAGGAAAGAAAGACCAATTTCTACGCTAAAGGAAATAATTAGGGTCCACGAGGAAAAGCTATTTAATTTACTTCGTGGGGTTTAGAAAACTAATATCGTCTTCATAATAAAATAGAAATGATATTTAAATAAAATAAATGAAATGCTGGCATGGCAGTTGAGAGTAGGTATGTCATGCTCACTTAAAAGTCTCGCTGATGGTGGCGAGTGTGTTGGATCATTCGGTTCCCTACAAAATGGTTGAGCTGGATGGTGCTGATCCACGCGTCATGTTCGTGAACGGGCGCCGTCGGTTGAGACTGGTCATCTGTTATCTGCCATTGCTTATTTTTAATCGTTTTTGATTATTATTTTATTTTACATTGTTCTCACATATAGAAGCAACAAAAGTAATGTACCCAGGATTTTGTAATTTCTATATTTAAAAGAGTGTCCTTGGAGTTTCTTGCTCGTTCTTCTCCATAGAGATCTACGTTTTGGAATGGGCAACTAGCTTCAACTTTCTGACTAACTGACCGACTCTTTGACAATTCAAAAGTGCCTGTAAATGGTTTAATTGAAATAAATGCTTTGAGTTTGAGCTGGAAAATAAATTTGTTCCATCTCTGTTATTTAATAATTGCCAGTTCACATTCATATAATTGTTTGATCTTCAGTTACATAGATTCCGCGAATATTCCAAAATAACACTTAATACTTTTACTCTTAGAAACAGAGATAATAATCTTTTTATGATGGAAAATGTACAACAATAAAACTCTCGTTCTCCACTTAAAACAAGTATCAGAAACAAGTACACAATCACTAGCAAGATGTATTTTTATCGAACACAATAAGTGTTTATTAGAGCCATTTGGATGCGCAGGCGCGCTAGGCACTTTCGTTTTTATCCGTACACTTGGATACTCGCACCGTACGCTCCACAATCCGTACACGCTTACGCAACTCTTACACTATGACTTAGAAGCCTACATTCTTTTTTGGGAGACTTTCACTGACAGACGGTGTAAAGTTTCTAATTGAAGAGTTAAAACGGAGGCTTCGTTTAAAGTTTAAAGGGCGGACTGAAATCGGATGCTCTGTTGTTTTGTTTCAAATTTATTCAGTTATTTTAGCAAGTTGGCAGAACTTCTCCTGGGCACTTCAGGCTTGCCATTCTCACTTTTCGAATATTTTGTAAATAGATCTTACTATTGCCAGATGTTTTTCTCAGTTTTGGGCAGCTCCGCCCTTTGTAGATAAATGGGACACACGTACTTACGTAAAGCAAACAAATAAAAAGCAAATAGTCGTTTTGCACGCTTGGGTTTATTCGAAGATCATCGAACGTTTGAATTTGTTGGATCATCCTCGCAAACATTTGCTTTGATCTTGCTGATCAAACTGTCTGCGGATAACATTCATCATAGGCTGTAATGTCTCTATTGCGCTATGATTTTAATCAATATCGTGCATAGTCCAATTATATTGTCAGTCTGAAACTCCCTCCACGGTCACAATGGCCTTGCGTATCAATAATTGAACGGTTAGTGCAGCACACATCGATTGCACGCCATTGTGTCGCGTGCGAGCTGCCCCGCGCCACACTTTTTGTTGTGAAATCCTGAACTATCACGGAAAGTGCATTAACTCGCCCGTGTCACGAAACTGTACTGATTCCGATCAGCTATGTGACTCAGATTCGGGCCAAAGATTTGGGACAGCTATGCGGACGATTCAAGACAAAGTTACGTCACGGAAATCGATGAAGATGCTTCCACTGCCCGGTACTGGCACCTCTCCATGTTTTTCGTAGTTTTGACAGCCTAGTTCAGCTTCCGACGAAATCTATCCAGGAAAGTTTACCCCCAATTCACCCCATTGCGCACATGCTACGTAGTTTGCAAAAAGGTTGAAACTCGTCCAGCAAAAAGGTTGTCATCCAGCAAATATTTCTTAGTAGATATCGTTCATCCTATATCTTAAGTTCAAACAACTCTTCAGATATTATAATAAAAACACTCATTCATGCATGATATACACAGTTTATCTATTTTTACATAATCATGACCTAAATACTAAACTTATATTATTTGTGGACAGTAACATAAATTCGTTATACGCTACAATTAGAATGGGAATTAGGACGTGAATTGCAATTTATTACAATTGTGTTAGAATAACTTTACTACAGACGGTACAAAGAATATTTAAGATTTTGCGCCTAATGACCATGACCAAATGACGTGAAATATGGCTGAATAAAAAAGTAGTCAAACATTTAGTGGTTTTAAAGTGATGTTATAAAAGGCACGTCCAGGGCTGTTGACGCTATTGTGCTGACGGTTCACTTGTGTACCAAGTTTGAGCTCACTTTGTTGAAGTTCTACTGTTTCGAAATGAATGTTCCTGAAAATATTGTTTGTACGGAGAGAATTTGTGATGGATCTGAAAGTTTAGATACCTGCCATTCGCAGCGATGGCTTAAAAGAGCAATTTTTGTTTCGCAATGTTGAAACCGTGCGCGATCACATCTCACAAATGAAACAAGCCCCAAAAAATCTTTGACACACCATGACACGAGTGTGATCCTCTCACACATTTCAACTGGCGTCCGATGTGCACTTTACCACGGAATCAAACTGTGAGCCTTTGCCAAGCACTAAAGTAGGTCACAGCTAGTGGATTGAAGCACCCACTAGAGGCACACCGCTATTTTGTGACCGGTTTATTGCGAGGAAATTCAATAAAAATACAATATTTTCTACAACTACGAGTGCCTCACTATGTGCTCCTTAGAGCCAACTGGTTTTACGGCCGCTGTACTTCACACGTGGATAAGATTCAAGGTTTGAGACCCAACACGTGGTTTAAATAGAAACGAGGCGTTCAAATTCGTTTACATAACTCGTCACGGTATAAAATTCGTAGTTAGGCGAGGTACTGGTGGAGTAGTCAGTTGTTGAATCACGATCCCTACTCGCTCTCATGTTTGAAAAATGAGGTAATCGCCACTTATCAAACTAAATTAGACGCTAATAACCAATAGTTACAATACGCGTATCTACAAGAAAGACCTAAATGACCGACGGTGCTCGCTAAAACCTGGCCTTTGAAGCTTTTATTGATTTAGAAACCAAGTCGAAAAATAACTCTGTGATAGAAGTTGATACTTCGGGATAATCGCTAGCTAAACCGCCATATTTGAATGCCAACGAGCGAGCATCTGTGAAAAGCGTTGATGAAGCTAAAGAGGTTGTCAAGAGCTTCTGGAGTGCGACTTTTTATCTGGCACAAGCGCCAAAGGAAGTGCGCCCTCGCCAACGGATAAATGTACAAGCATTTCTCTATAAAAATACCCTGGGTCTCGCCAACCGTAAAGTGTAATTGAATATGTAATGACTGACATAAAAGAGAAATGAAATACACGAAATGAATTATTTTAACAGCGTAAAGTTAGATGTTTTATGGGAGAACTCTTTGGGAGTCAGACCGCAATAACGTCTATAAAATACGAGTTGCGATTCCTTGTGGGAAGCTTTTAAATTGTGTCTTAGGTGTTCCTAATCTAAGTTTAACAAAGTTTTATGGATAGTGTTTATTTGGAACGTAGATAAATTGTTAGGTTGATTAAGTTTATTGGCACAATGTGGGATATCGCGAGGAGCTTCCGTGTTTGGCGCCAGTCCTATCATAGTCCAATTTGGTTGAGTGCTATCCTAATCAGAAGTGAGATTGGCTATTTGTACACAATATTCACCGATATGGGCGTAGACCTTAACGAGGTTAACATTTGATCTGACGTCATTCCTGAACCCTTCGAGTCTGAAAGCGATTAAGGCGTCTTAATTCCGAAAACGATTTCCATTTTCATATCGGGTATTTTTGGAATCACAATTCTTTAAGATGTCAATCTCTCAAGGGGGAAGCGCTAAGGTAGCCCGCGAAATTAAAATTGTATTACGTTTTTTGCAATTAGCAGGTCAGTGTCAGGTTGTATCTTGATTAAACAAATATGGCTTTACAGAATTATAATCATTAGAATCAGCAATACAACTCCTTATGTTAGAATAATCGTTAAATGTCATGATTACATGAAATAGTCATTCAATAGGATTATATGTACTTGGGAGTTGTATTGATTTGATACCGCGAATATATTTAGATCAACATACAACTGACCTGTAAATAGCAAAAAACGTAAGAAAATAGAATTTATGGGCTACCCTGACGCTTTCGCCTTAAGTTAAAATTATTTCATTTCTTATCGGCGGATCCGAATGTTTCTTTGTTTTTTTTTATCGATGCCGCTTCGTCGCTCGTTATCTGGTTTATTAATTAAAAGGTAACCATATTATTTGAAGGACGGGTATATTTATACTAAGTTTTTCGAAAATCGAAACTCATTCGGATGTCCGCAGATTAGAATTAATGATCGAAATGAATTCCTCTAATAACGTTAAACTATCATCATTAATCATGTAGTCACGTTCATTAAAGTCTGCCAGCATACCTCTATTACATTCAGTTTCTTGCTAAGGCTGCTCAAGTCGTAAATTTCGATGTCAATTCATACAACATGTCTTGTGAGTATAACAGGTTATTGTAAATTGTTTCGTCTTTACGACGCTGTGACAAATGCTGGGTGCTCCACACGTACACACGGCTACACATCAAGCTATACGTTTTCAGTATAAGCTGACCTCACATTTTATGTAAATCCTATACAACGCGAGATCAGCATAAACTGGAAATGTATAGCTTGATGTGTAGCCGTGTGTACGTGCATTGCATTGGCTGTGCAATCATGTCCAATCATGTTTTACGATATTGCTATTAGTTATTTGTTTTCATTTCACTATGTATTTGGCTACACATCACAATAATCATCTGAATCGTTTGATTTATTCATCTTCTTGATCTACGGTCTTGTGAGCTGTTCAGATGGTAATTTTAGCATTTCTGTCATATTGTAAAGTTCTCGGGAAATATTATACCGTAGTAGCATTCTTAGAAACTCAGGTCAGCCCACTCCTCCATTGACCGTTATTTTGTTTAGAGAGAATTTAAATAAATTTGTATAAAATTACCACACTAACATTTTGTACAAATATTTCAACACTCCTTGCGGGTGGAAGGTCCTGAAACTCCTGAAAGCTCTATACAGTCGAGCTCATCGATAAACAGGGGAAAAGAATGGGTCGATCGAAAAGATCTTGCGCAAAAAATATGGAATGTACAGAAAGGAACACTTAATGTATCCTAATTTATTATAATAGACATTTAATTTAAGTCCCCCGCCCTCCAACATCTTTAGTTCGATCAATAAAATATTTGGGACATCTCAAATGTATTCCTATTTTTACATCTAGTTGCTAGATTACTAACGAGACAATTATCAGGGTGAATGATTTATTACTGGCGCACACAGTATCTTCAAAAGAAATATTAAAACAATGATAACCTTGTGAGGTTGTGCTTGCTGTCACAAACACGATATCAATTCAGACGTGAGTTCGAATCCAAACATGCTCTGCATAAGTCTATAGGAAAAATGAACGGAAGAAAATAAAATCAGGGTTACGTCACTTAACGATGAACATGAATTTCACGAGCTACGTGTTATACATTTACATGTAGATGTTTCAGTTTTCCGAAACGGTGGGTGTAACTTTGATTAGAAAATTGGGCACAAAATTACGACATTTCTAACAAATTTTAGTCTTCAAGTCCATATATAATATGGCTTCATTCATATAATTTACATAATAGAAAGTTAACGACCGTAAAAAGTCCTCCAGTCCCATTTCTATGAATTTGCGGCAGACGCCGATAAGTTTTATAAATGAGGCATAATGGTTTTCCAATTTTACATTTTTCGAGTTAGAGGGACTGTTTTTCAAAGCTGCCTTTATACAGCACGTCTGCGTTATTGACAGCTGTATCCGAGCCGGGACCCCCTCCTTCTTGCGTCATTTCCGTTCGTATTCTACCTTCGGTATTTGCATTACTTCGGTTAGTGTCCTGAATTTGGCCGGCCATTCCAGCATTGTGCCAAATAGCTGCTGTTCTAACGCAAAGGGTTTGTTTAGACAACCCGAAACTTCGCATAATTCCACCGAGTTCTGAAATAGCTGTTGTCCTGTTTACATTGTGTCATTTAGCGTATCAGATTGTTCATGTACTAAAGTATTTAAGAGCTTGTTACGAGGAAATGTCAACTAAAGTAAGTTCGGATGAACAATGTGTAAAAACCCAAATATTTTCAATAGATTACTGTAACCTCAATATGCCCATATTTTTTTTGTTGTGGTAAATAGGTTGGATAAATTTCATGCATAATGCATGCTTGATGCGCAAACGGGCTATCGTTGTGTCGTCATGGGCCTTTTTTAGATAGCCGCAGATAACTTCAGAGCCAGAGCCCCACGGGACGGACACAACCGAGTGATCGGATCACGCGTGATTTATTAGAGCCATGCGCGGCCATTTTGCTAAAATGTGGTAAAAATAAATACCGCCCGTATGTACCTACCGCTTTAGACAAACTTTAACGGAAGATTAAAACGTTTGGGGAAGTTGTGCAGCGAAGTTGATCCGGGATTTTATAAAGCTTATTTATTTGTTGCTGATTATTACGCTAAGAGATGCCGCAAATGGCCGGAATGTCTTAAAAGCTTTAAAAAATTTTTGTCGGAAACATTCTCCTCGTAAAAATCACAAATTCCTTGGATGTTGAGAAAAGTTTGCAGCTATATGCTGTGTGGAGGTATGACGAGAGAGACAAAGTCGCCATTAATCCCGGCAGCAGCTCCAGATCAAAGCACAAAGATGAAACGCCAGCAACTTTGTGCACACCGAGTAGTACCTTCTGGAATGGGAACACGTCGAGAACCATATTTATATAATGTAGGTGCTCGAATCTTGAGCCAGTTATGTGCAACAATATGCGAATTTTTATGATTTCCTTTAATATTTTTGATTGTTCACTCATAGTATATGACTCTCAATAGTCTCCGTATAGAGTGCATTCTAGAAACCTAGCTACATAGCTGCATTTACGGGATGGATTCTATATATCAATTTTACACTTGACCATACAAATACCGTCCTATCATCATACATAGAACACATCAGTATCCATATAACCTAATATTATAATAGAAAGCTACTCCTTCGAAGCCGTCAAAATTTGTGCAAAGCGCTTCAGAAGAGTAGGAGGAACAAAATTTGAATATACAGCAAATTCGATCTTGGCTAGCGACCTGACAAAAGATTCCTATCTATTCGGCCTACATTCACCCACTGGTGGGTAAAGGCCTCTCGTGCCTTCCGCCCTCTTTAGGCCTTGTGTCCGGTCTTTAAAAAGAACAAAAAAAAAACCGGGACGCCATCGCCACTGACACAGATTTCGTTGCAGAGTTTAGAATATTAAAGCGGCAGTTACCAGACGACGAAATGCAGCTTGACGTCTAAGTGGATTGTTACTTGTTAGTATCGATTGGTCGTCAATGTCGTCGGGTGCTCGGTTAGAACAATCGGTTCATGACAGCAATGCTCTTCTGTTGCAAGTCGACTGAAGCTAATTGATTGACGAGATGTGATTGCTAGCTTTCCATGCAGTAAATTGACGGGTTTATATGCTGCTTTGTAACGTGATTTCCCTTAAACGCTTTTATATGGATAACCATAGTCATAGTACGTGATCTGTTGTATGATTCTGCATGTATTTTGCTACAGTAGCTTTAGCTACTTTGTTAACGCTGATCTTAGTTATAAATGTAGAGAACGATAAAATACTATGTATAATTTTTACGTACTTTGGCGAACATAACTACTAATTTTCAGTTTCTGTGACGTTAAGAACCTTGGCTTTTTAAATAATGAGTAATTTGAAAACAAAGCAGAGAATATGACCTGTCAGAACTTAGAGATATCTAAATACTATGTTGTGTCTAACTATTGTGGTCAGTGGCTCGCAACAAATTCTCATTACGTATTAATGCTGAACAAATGAATGCACTTTGCTCAGTCTTAACAAGGACACAAAGCTAATACAATGCGTCGAAATAATGAGAGAATAACCGTTTCATCGTTATCTTTATGCAAACAACTACGTGATATCAGACAAAAAGTTTTCATGGGCCCTTGTCATATGTGATGAGTGATGAGTAGTGATGACCCTTTCGCAGTTTGATTTAGCAATTGAGAAAATGTAAATACTGTCATTCGTGGTGCTGCTAGGTCAATTAAGAACTCTGCCCGTCGGATTTCGTTAGACGTAACATCGGTTACATGATCATGTGTAGCGAAAGCAATATATTGACGCGACACACGACATAATGTGTCGAAAAGCTTGCAACGCCAATTTTTTAAAGGTTTAGCATCGCCAAGTGCGGCGCTTGCCAACGGGTGTCCGTAAGGTCGCGACCTAGAACACGGCAGAGGTGCGGCAGCGGTGCGGCAAACTCACCTATTTATAATCCTCTGATTTCTATGACGACCGACACGAACAACTTTCTAAGGAAGACATCAGCTATTAAAAAATAATTGATGCGAAAAATGAGACCACGAACGAACACGAGCGTGCCATTAAATAAACTCCTTTGTCAAAGAGCGACCTGACTGCCGAATTCGAGCTTATTATTATTTCTAAACAGAAAAAATCTTTTGTTATAAAAGTCCCAAAAGCTATGGCTTGTAATCTTTGATAAGTCGACCTTATTGGAATGAAGAGAATGCCAAATTGAGTGCGAAATTAATCTTCGCGTAACCCTGTAATAATTCGTCAGTGGTCAGCCCGGTCTAGATTATCAGCTTCCGAGCCATTCAGATAAGCCTCAGATCTCCATTGTTAATGTGGGGTAGGAAGAATAGGCCTTTTTGCCTGGCCTCTCCTCCGCTATCCAGATACCGACGAGATTGTACATAGAAATCTTTTCCTCGGAAAAATTCTTTGCCATTGTCCATGTCTCTTTATTTTGACGTGAATGGGTGCAGCTCGTAGATGAAAAATATTCAAGTTTTGTTTTAATTTAAATTATGAGAAATTATAATGGCCCACTCCCATCTCTGGTATCGCAATTTTTCCTCGAGTTAATTAATGAAGCTTTTCCTGTCGTGCACAAATTAAATAAAGCAATTTGTTCTACAGTCAAGTTGGAGTTCCCTAAAATTAATTGGAGTTTTTGGTTAGACTAGTTCTATATTAATGTATGTCACACCACAAATCATTGCTTGTAGCAGTGACGTTATTAAATAATAGACAATTATCACCCATGATAATAACGATGACGCAGAGAAAGCACTAAGTATAATAAATTCATCACAGCGGCGTTTGGCTACGTCATGAAGATATCTATAAATCAATTACAACCCTTTTTTAGCGCACAATGTTTGAAAAGAATATGATTTGCACCGCTTGCGTTCTAAATCGTTTTAGAATTTTTTTTTCTAGAAAAATATTATTTTCATTGTTCTTGTCGTTGAGACGTCTTTTCTATAATATTTTCTCCTTTAAAAGAATATTGGATCGCAGACACTATTATCTTTCCATCTCAGATTCTTACCGTCCTCCGTAACGTTATTTTTATTGCGACAGTTTTTCTTAGACACTTCTTACTTTTCTTTTGGAGATACTTTTGATATTTAGGATATTTGCAAAGAATTTCCCTTATTTTGGTTAAGCGATTTGTAAAATCTATGTACTAATTTTACAGGCACTATTTTTTTTGTATTTCTGTTTAAATGAAGAAGTATAATTATGCAATTTAGATAAAACACGGATGTAACAATATTTAATGCACAGAATACCTCTAACCGACCACGCTCCCGCAAAGTTGTGAAAATTTTACTCGAATTTATTTAACTGCCAGTTTTCCTGGGACTCTGTAAAAAATAACTTGTGTTTTTACTGGCGTCAAAACTTGAAACATGATGGACTGACTAGCTAATAGATTGTAGGAAAAGTAGTTGCTGGAATATTGTCGCTCATATCTTGCGGTGCTAGATGTGGCAGGTGAACTGCCATGCTCCATTTGAAATGAGGTCAAATGAGACGCGCCGTTAGACGGTGGGATGCCACTCAATTGAAACATATTGAATGTAGGTGGCACACTAGTTTCTTCACATTGATATCCACAATGGTGCTTTTTGATTAATGACTCTTAACAAAAGCCACGAGGCGTCCCTCAAGGTCTGCTCTAAAATTGCTTTTTGATTTAATATTTGCGTTAAAAAAAATTCAATCATAATGCTATTTTCTTTACAGATTAGAGTGTTTCATTGTTTAACATTTTGGTTCAGTAACTTTCTAAGTGGAACGTGCCTAGCGGTTTGGTGCGTAATTAGATATGAACCATGGAAACAAACAAGTGAAACTTGTCCTGTACTTAGTTTGTCCTTCTGCCAACTTTGTCCGTTCTCTTTGTCAAATTCAACTTGTTTATCCCTCCGGGAAATATCAAAACTTCAAAACTTTCTGGTTTACACTTGATATCTTTCTTCAAAATGTTTCATGTCCGGGTCTCGATTTCACCACAATCTCATTCTTAATTGGTCTTACCTTAAAGAAGTAAGGATCATTTTATTTCTATCATCAATCATTTAGGCTTCTTCTTCGTCGTAATCTCCATCTGTGTTAGATCTAGCAATAATCAGCGAAATAAATTGCATGTTAATAACTATACAATTAAAAGCTGTACTATTTGCCTTCAAATTTAAATTAAAAGCATTAAAGCAAACACCTCTAACGCTGGCACGTTGGAACTCACATGTCGTGCCAAAACAAACTTACGAAATTAATTCGTCACCAAACACGCTAATGTTGGTGCTAATTAATATAATAATTATTATTATTTATTTTTGATGTTGCCTATTGTATTTTCATACACCGTCATCGCGACTGACATTAGCACAGGTCCTGCAGGAGTGGTTTACAATACATACATACATAATAATGCACATCACACTGACTCATGCGATAGCTATACCTGAACTGGTGCTCCAAAGTTCGGACTTCCCACGCTTTTGATCACCAGCCTCTTCGCTGAAATTTTTTACATATAAATTGGGATTTCATGGTCGATATCAAGCTGCAATATCCACATAATCCTATGAAACCTCATTTAAATGTAGCTGAATGAATCTGAGTACCGTGTTTTGTTGTTTAGATTAAATACGGTTCATTTATTGGATTCCTTTTCAACGAAGCTAGTCAATTTATTCAACCCTTTGCACATTTAATCACGGTTGTATTTTCTTTGATTACCTATGTAAATCCCTGGTTAATTTATATTGGGAGCCGGGAGCTGTATCCAGAATATTATCGAAATCAATTAGTATTATCTGCTGTTACGCCTAATCTTCAAAGGAGTTTGGGCTGTAAAGCCATCGTATTGATTTATTACCAATTCCCAATTGTATCTAAGTTTATATGTAATTTAGAAGCAATAATTTGGAGCATACGGTTCGAATTTCGGCATTATGTAGACGTCTCTGTTAGAATATTATTAGCGTCCTACGCAAACATTTGTTTGCTCTCCCTAGTTCTTGTTTTTTTTTAATAAAAATCATTTCGTATTTTTTCCTAATTAATTCTTCTACATAAACAATCTCAACAAACGTTTTTGGGTTGTACCAATACTAGATCTTTCGAAATTACATTTTCTTTCTTCGCTTATTTATTTTGTCGTAACAAAACACAGTGCTCAGTTTCTGATATTAACTTTGGACTCTTCTCATTATGCTACTTATGGTCTACAGCCGTGGAGCCGACATACCACTTCAAGGTGCTGGTGCCGTCCATGGTGGCCGGCGCCATCATCGGCAAGGGTGGCGAGACCATCGCCCAACTGCAGAAGGACACTGGCGCCAGGGTCAAGATGTCCAAGTCCCATGACTTCTATCCTGGTAAGTGGTATTTACTTAAATGATGTTCTTGCTGTTAAAACAAAATGGAAAAGAATATAAATAATAACCGTCAACTAACATAAAGAAGAACAAAACAATCTCCTGCCAAACCATTACTTATCTCAAAATCAAAATTCGCCGACTTTCACATAATTTTCCATTTACGGCGATCCCTTAAACCTTATCTCCGATCAACAGTGGTTGGAGTGCAATTATTCTCACAACAATTTTCAAACGTCGGCAATCAGGCTAACAAGGCTTGATAACATCTTGAGGTCCATTCAACTTACATCATGCAAGATTTTGGCTTCGAATTTTTTAGGTGTGTCAAGGCCACGAGACGTGTGATCAGATTTACACAACAACGAATTGGAAGAATAAGAAGTGCGTCTAGTAAGTGTAAATAGACAAAAGTTTATGCATATTCTATAGTAAATTCTCGTTTACGAAATGTCGAATTTATGAACTGTGAAGATCATGATTAAAACGAAACGTTAGTGATGAAACTGGGTTGTTTTTTGTGAACGATGTAGAACCTCTTGAGAAGAGATCGTGCAGATTCTTTATCAATGAATATTATAAATAATAATAATAAAAATAGAGTTTATCATTATTATGCAAGCACATCCTGTAACCAAGCTGGAAGATACGACATATTAGAAACAATAGATCAGATCCTCTGCCTCTATGCACCCACGATTTTCAACAAAAACACGAGCTTTACTACAAAACGTAACATAGAAATGATAATGCGCAGTACGACACAGTACGCTTCATTAGAATGTAGGTCACAGTGTCAGGTTCGATTTCCAAGCCATGCCTCGGAGCGATGCGCATAGTCAAGCAGCTCTGATTGGACATGTCGCCTTGCTTCGCGGCATTATTGTCATTCATCTGAAATCATCTATGTATTATGTCGATAAAAGTGGATTCTAATAAGTAATATTTTGAAAGAAACTGAATGTTTCTCTGGTTAAATTTTAGAGAAAATACTGAACTAGTATTTGCCAAAAGGAGTGAATATGGATTATATTAGGTGGTGGGATGGGAACCTAGCACCATTTATCAAGCTGAAGCAATTTAAACCTCGGACAATTTATTCAGCTGCGAATGCACGTCTTTAAAAATAACGTATCTTCCTCCGCTATTAAAATTATATCCATCCAAGGTTACGATAAGGGTAATGAGGTAAGCCAAGAGGCTTACCCAGTAAAAGACAAACGAAAGGTAAAAATCATCAAACCAAACATTTTAAATTTAATATTAACGGAGTCTAGCCTACCAGTACTACTACCCAGATGATTCACATTGTCGTTGCTTCAGTTGAACAACAGACTAAATATAACCACTTATATTAAAGTTGATTTCGTGTGGGTAGGGGTAACCATTATAGTATTTATTGCATAAAGTATAACGCCCATGCGTGCAGGCTACATATCGCACCAGTATATTACATTTACAACGTCAGATTACATCACTCGCTACTATTTCCGAGGCATTGTGTCACAGATTTAATTATTTATTATTATGCGCCGTAGTTTCTTTTAATTGTTTGTTGTTTTATTTATAATTATTGTGATTGGAAGTGACTGGTTTTATTTAACGAAACAGCTATATCATCGAGGTAGAGCTTTCTGTTGTAGCGACAATTTCAATGTTACACTGCAGATGCGACTGATAATATTTTGGTACGAACTTGGATAGAAACGATTCTGAATATACTTCTGACTCATACTTATATCCACATAGTCAATAAAGCACCTATTGTTTTGTTTACCCGTATTTCTATTTGTGGCTACTAAGTATTTAGCTTTCTTCACAGCATTGTAGTCCTTGAACATTGTTTTGCACCTTAGACGGTATAGCGCCGGTTTTTTACTCGGTGCTCCTTAATTTGGTTATATACCATTATAGTACCAACGTTGTGATACTTGTGATATACTCGTGCGCGTAGTAAAATTTTAAGTTTCGTATTGTCCCAGAACAGAATGAGAATCAAAGAATGACCTCTGATGGTTCTGTAATGTAAAAAGATTATTGTCGCATGTCATCTACATATTTATGTAGATGACATGCTGGCATCCTGTCAACTTACATTCCATTTTTTAAACTAACTATATTAGTACACATATCACAAATGCCATCATTATGACGAAACAAGTCTCGGGAGCATCCTATTTATACAAAATACATTATCAACAAAATAGTCGAGTAAAAAATAGCAATGACCAGCACACGCGCAATGAATGACATAAATTATCCTGAACGTGTGTCCTGTGCCAAATTGGTTGATGTAGTTTTGTCAAAAATTTAGGTTAACTGGTTAACTTGACTCATTTGCTGATTGGGTGGGTCGTCTGAAAAAAAACGGTAAACACCTATTAACGGATGCTGCGGCGTTTGATGCTGTAGCAGAACAGTTTGTAGTGATTTGGGCAAAATAAACATCCATTGTAATTATTTGGAGCACAAGTAATATTCTTCTTCAATGGTAGTCACTTCAACCTGATTGTAAGCCTTCGCTTGATCGACCCATTTCCTTCTGTCCAGTACTATTCTTATTTATTGCAAGAGCGACGTTATGATCTTATTTAACTACATCTACTACTATTTTACGACTGAAATGCTCTACGTCGTCATCTTGTTTCATATTTTATTAAAGAAACTGACATTGTTGGTTGAGTTATAGAACGCTCCAAGATGTTTCGGTCATCAAATATCGAATATTGACTCCATTTAGTGACACTAACCATTAACTAAGCGAACAAAAGTCCACAAGTGCACATATAGTGCAAGGATTGATATCCCTTATTTACTTTGATGTTGTGAATTATGTCAATGTTGAAACGATGCTCTAGATTGGTACACGCCCAGCTAATAGTGCTCTCTAAAGTAGGCGCCGATAGAATATAGACTAAACAACCCACCAGTCTGTTTGTTAGTAATATTAGTGCTGCAGAAGTGGGGACACTGATATTGTGTGATATAATTTATTGGAGGAACATTAAGAAGATTTATTGAGTAGAAGCTTGCTTTTATTAGTCTGTTTGGGATTGTTTTGTATCAGGCTTCTGTTCCTTTTTTGTGTTTGCTTCATAAGTAATTTTGTTATGCGGGTTACTGCTCTGTCCAGCCGGTGCCTCTGCCGGACAAACTTAAGAATTCCTTACTAATTCACCATAAAATATAAAGCAGCAGTCCCAACGTATCAGGCAAAAAAGTAAAAATGTTTCTTGCTCCTTCGTCGCATGAATTTCGACCTAAGTGGCGCAATGGTGTACGTCTGCTCTGTGTCGTGAATTTTACTCCCGCATCAGATTTTTTTATGATCCTACTGAGTACAGATGTACATTCCGTGTGTGCATGTTTGTGTACGTGATTTGTGCTCGTAACGACTCCCACGAGTCACGACACGAGATAATCCTGCTGTGGGCTATGCGAAGTGTTTATGTTGGTATTAATGCCACTGTTATTCAACCCTACGTATCTCGAACAACAAACAAATAATTCATGACTTAAGATTAGTCAGAAGAAGAGACAACACGAATTATTGCCGTTTTTCTCTGAACAAGATCCGTATTTCTGTCTAGATAAATGGTGATGCGAAAAGAAACAAATGTATGGGACTGTCATCAGCATTCCATTCACAATGATTTCGACAAGTTTTCATTGAATGCGTCGTCCAAATCTAAGTACAGATTGTTTACTATTTCATTCTCAACCCATAACTACATAGTATGTTAGATTCTAATCTCAACCAATTTATTTCCAAACAGTGCAAAAAGTGAGACCTTCAAAAGTTGACACACCTTTTCCTTGCTCAACACACGTTATTAACTGTAAAATAAATTCATAATTAACTCGGCCTGGCCTTGACCGACGCTAAAGGCGTGTGTAATCTGCTGAGCTTGGAAAAAACAAGCACGACTGTAGTTAGAGTTGGTGCATATCGACGGTGTTGGCGTGACTAGCACTCGTTTTGTTTGTAGCTTTATTTATACACTGAAGTACTCTGCTCATGTATGTGATGTACTGATGTATGATGCCAGCCAGTCGACGATGTGAGCACGACAACCTGAGGACCCTGAGGCCTTCACTACGGAAAGAGGTGGCCTAGTTTGCAGAAGTAGCTTCAAATGGGCCATATATTTGTCTATTTTGAGTAATGATAGAATAGAAAGCAAAAAGCTAATTGCCTTAATTGACATAAGAACAACGAAACACCAAGTAAGAAAAAGAAAAACAAAGAATATAAAAGGTAAAGACATGTCAGTTATGTGAATGTTCATAAGTCTCATCATTCTAGATTTTCAAGTTTTGTAAAGCTCAGATTGCTTCGATCCATAAAACCCGGAAAGTCGCCATGAATTCGTAGCAGGCGAACAAAAAAGGCGATCAACAACATTCAGGAAAAACATTTGAACAAATATTATCGTATACATAGTCATTCATTATTGAGATAAAACTCCGGTGTTCAAGATTGAAGGTGGTCCAGCCTTGACTACTGCGATGTCATCAATGCGTCACCTTGTGTGGCTGGGAGCTTCATTAGCAATGCTTAGGTTAAAGATCGTGCTAATACTTTGTCATTATGACATATCGAAGGATTTCATAGTGTCAAGTTTTAAATGCTATACAGGCTATATACCAGAGTGTAAAATATTCGCAAAAAGAGGACATGATCATAAAAAGACCTTACTTTTTGGATTGCTTTGATGATGGCTCATTGAGAGCAGCGGCTGCCCAGTGGTATCGACCCCGACTTACGAGTTGTAGGTCGTGGGTTCGAACTTTACTTCGTGTAATTTATTCCATCACCATTGCTCTCAAAACGGTGAAGGAAAACATCGTGAACATATTACAAATCCTAGAACTAAAGAATCGAAGACATGTGACATCCACCAACCCGCACTGGGCCCGCGTGGTGGATTATGGCCCACTCCCTCTCACAGAGAGGACAGTATAGGCTGATTATGCTATGATGGCTCATTTCGCCTGTTCCTGTATGAAGTCGGCTTTTGTAGGTTTATGTTCAACTGAAATCTTTTGGTTTTGAGCAGATCTAAAATTCCAAAAGTAGCTATGTCATTTTAACCTATTCACTTTCTCGCTTTGACCTTGGTTTTAGTGTCCGAAGTCATGGCCGCAGATCGAAAGTGTCAGAGTAGAATCCGTACCAGTTGAGCTTCGTATTTATTCCCAAAATAAATGCAAACAAATGGCCAAAGTATCCAGTTTTTCATAAAATTCCAGCCGTTTAGTTGCGGGCTTGGACCTTTTAGGACATTTGAGAGAGTATAAAAAGAGAAATATTTTCCTTCGTGTAGCATTCGTATGTAAAACGAAGATTAAAACATAATTTTTGTGTGCTCGGGTCAAAGCTGAAATGTTTAAAACAATCCTGACTAGTGTTGTTGCCGACATTTCGTTTGCTACCCTTCTCACGTCCAACTCTCGGACAGCATTTTTATTTAACAAAATAACTTGATAAAGTATTTTGACTGTAAAGGGAGAGTAAGAGACGGTCAGTTTTGTGTCAATCACAGTGATAAATTATTGTTGTCTCCTTTAGCCTTACAAGACAGCTACAAAACCAACCATTTCAAAGGGATGTCTGAAATCGTCCGCTGTCACACAGCTCAGTTTGAAAGACGTAAAGGTTTTATTCTATTTTGGTAGAACTTAATAGATATGAGATGCCACCTTCAGTCAAGTAACCGGTGAATACAAGCAATCTGTCCCACGTGAATTAACTTAGCGTTTAACAGCTATTTGTATTCAAAACACTGCAAGTGCAAATCCAATTCAACAAAATACCTTGTTTTCTTGTCCGACTTAATCGTTTTGTCGCAAATAATCCCCAGCTGGCCTTGCAACTAGTTAAGAGGAGTGACGTTACAGTAACTGCCGTTACAACTGGCGACTATGTAACGAATGGCCGCGCAGGCGCACAGTATAACGCTAAAAGGGAAATTAACATTGATTGAAAATAGCGTTGGTTGAATGCGGTAATAGATAAAACGTGGTTGTTTGAACCAGTATTTCCTTTCTTAGCGTTTCTGTTTCTGTACAAAGAAGCAATGTTTCTTCATCTTTATTTTCATTTTCATTAAAAAGCGAATGTCGTCCATTTACGAAATTCTTATCATGATGATGTCATAATTTTTGTTATTACGACGATTTACTTCACCGTCGACGGTTTCACCTTTGATTGACCTGACGCTATCTTTATAATGTTAAATATATTTATCGGATGTTTTATATTAGGTTTCTTTTCATCTCTACTTTTTGGCCATTCTATTTTTATTTTCATTACAGCTATTTCTTCATAACTTACCAGAAACACTGTTCACAATTTCTTAAAATATTGTATAAAAGTAAAATCCGCCTATCGATCATAAATGTAAATGTTAGCACAAGTTTTGACATTTAAAATATTCTTTATTCAGACCCAAAGAGTAAGCACTCTTATCAGCACTTCCCATTTCTCTGCCTTATCATCAACGACATAAAGATGATAATCGTTTGTGTTTTCGACTAGTTCTAATACAAGAATCGCACAGATTGTATAAGTGGTAGGTTTTTGTGTAATTTAATCGAAATGTATTCGCATATCGATTGGGTTGCGTCACTTGCGTCACGAGTTGTCGCGAGCAGTCCGCGGTCCTTGAACAATGTTATATTGTTCCCTCTAACTTCACTATTGAAGATATACTGTTTTATTACCTTATCTTCTTGTACTTTATTCTACATAATATTCTTTTCGATTATTTTTCATTCTCTTTTCTTTATTTCATTCAGTAATGTAGTCTATGTCAGTGATCATTAAAATTTGTTGTAGACCTGAAAATTACTGGTTTGTGCGATAATTTGCACCTTAACATTTTTTTCCAGTGTTTGAGAATTATAAAAAGATACTGCCAATGTACGCATAATAGACGAATAAGTAAAACATTATTAACATTTCCGTTTGTACTCGTGTAACTTGAAAAACCTCTTTGAATTTTGATGTAACATTAACCTAATTAGGCATAAAAAAGATTAAAGAATACGGAATATGTAGGTACTTTAACAGTGCTTCGTATAAAGTACTATGTAAGTGAAGCTTAAGTAATCAAAGTAATGTTTACGGAACATTTGATTCCAATACATGACACATGTAGTTGCGTCATCATTAAAATAAACCAACACGGCGCGGCGCGGCGTGAGAATTATCGAAGCTTCGACCGACATCAATTAAACAATATAACAGAAAAACATTTAGGTATAAACCTATTATCCTATACTATTAAATGAGCAATATTTGTATATATATATTTGTAATCACGTTCTCGAAAACGTCTCTAACGATTTCGAAGGGATTTACGGGGTCGAAAAATCGATCTAGCTAGGTCTCATATTTGGGAAAATTCGTTTTCTCCGTATTTCACCCGAGTAGAGGTCGGTCGCCCAAAGTTTAGAACAAGATGGCTACCTTAGAATAATGACATGGCAGCATGGAATTAGTATGTACTATCCTATACACAGAACAGAAGAGGTTCTTTTATCTGTTCTGTGATCCTATCCTACACACATCAAAAAAGTCTAAGCAACACGCATCATTTACAGAAACTGCATGTTTTATTAATTGATACTTTATTTTTTTCTTAACAAAGTAGATTGGTATACAATCTTTTTGTTCTCGGAAACATATACTGGCCGATTTTAACATTGTGTTTTGTTTTCATAAAATAATTCGCTTTTATTTTGTGATTTCGTTGCTTGATTTTGGTATTTAACTCACTTTTATCATTTTGAGATATGGTTTTTGAAAAAAAAAATGTGGTGAGTCATTTTTTATGACATGGTGCGACGCCATTTGACTGCTGATGAAATGCAGAGGGGTAGGTGCTACAGGCGGGAAGAAATTAGTCCCAGGTATCTCAGCATTTTGGTGTCAATAGGAGCGTGATTTGTCGTCTTTGGCAGCGTTACATTAATACAGGGGATCCTGCTGAGCAGCACCCAGGACGTGGAAGGAGTACAACTGCTTGACAAGACTGATACATACAACTGACTGCAAGACGTCAGCCGATGTTAACAAGCTATAATTCTCAAGCGGTGTAGGCGGTGTAGGGTTGGTAGCCACCAAACCGTGAGAAATAGGCTGCATGAATACGGTCTACGAGCACGACGCCCAATTAGGTGCCCATCTATATGCCATTGCAATCGCGCCCGTCGAAACGAATGGTGTAGGGAACACTTGACATGGATCAAGGACCAATTTTATTTTGCCATGAGTCCCGGTTTGAATTTAGGCCTGATACGAGAAGGATAAGAGTGTGTCGTCGTCCCGGAAATGCTGAACAGCTGAGATGCGTCCAGGAAATGTACCCTTACAGTGGCTCCCAACGAACTGAGCTCGTTTTTGTAGATGGCAATATGAACGCTGAAAGTTACGTTAAAGATGTCCTCGAGCCTTATGTTCACCCATTTGCACAAAGTCTTGGCTCAGATTTCACGATGATGCATGACAATGCGCGTCCGCACACAGCTCGAAGGACCAGAGAGTACTTGGCAATAGAAAACATCCGGGTATTGCCGTGGCCTGCACAATCGCCAGACCTCAATCCCATCGAGCACGCATGGGACATGCTCCAGAGACGTGTTCTAGAGAACCTGGATGGCGTGTCGACAACCCAACAACTGAAAGACTTGTAAAATTCTATTGAGAGCGATTGCCGCAGGATCAGATAAACAATCTTATAAATTTCAATTACGTCAATCGTTGCCGACAAGTTTTAAACAACAAAGGCGGTCACACTTTGTATTGAATTGCCAAATAATAATAAAAAATGTCGTTATTTAATTTTGTAAAAAAACATGTAAAGTTTAATTTCGTTTTGACTTTATTTTATACTGGGTATGTTACGGTACACATATTGTGAATAAATTAACAATTGAATGAAGGATTTTGTTGCTTTAGTCACTAATGCATCAAAAAGAAATATAAATACAATAACATCTGCACATTGTTTACCCATGTTTGCAAATAAATAATTTTGAATTTGTTTTTTTTTTATATTTCTATAGTAAAAAACGTTCAAAATCGTACATGTTGCTGTGGTGTGGTGTTGGTGCATGTGGTCCATTAAAAATTAAGATTTGGCGTTCGTAAGTGATCGTCAAAATTCGGATTTGATACGATCGATCCAATGCGGATAAGTGCGAGACTTATCTCCAGAGATTACCGCATTATTACTCCGATTCGTACAAGTGTTTCCTTCGACGTAACTGTGGTTCAAAGTAAGTGAGCCATTAAGTAGATAGCTGCGGACTTAAGTCATTACTGGCTCTCATGAGGATTACGGGATTTCAGTCATCTTAATCAAACTGCGTGGTTTTTAGAGGAAGAAAACAATGTGTCGAATGTTACCCTAAGAATGGGACGTTTATTTCTTTGGCTTTCATGAATTTTATGGCACTCGAGCTTCAACAAAATTTTAATGTTTATGACGGCCCTTATTACAAAGTAGACCTTTTTGCAGCGATGACATACTTCAGCAGTCCGTGTTAGGTAGACTATAGATTCTACCAGGACAAAATTCTGAAAAGACAATATAAATATTTACAATGCTACACTCATAATGTACCTGTGGTTTATCTCGCATGCAAATCGTAAGAGTGATGGAGGAAAAAGGTTGCAAATATTTGCATTGGGCCGCTTGTCAGTCCCTGCATTCATCCTGGGAATTCAATATAAGATTTAGTCAATTGTTTCTTCATTTTCAGGTAGTTACGAGTGATGCGATTAATAAAAGATACTTTCTGCCTATAGCATAGTATCCTATAGTCAAACATTGATGAAATAATCATTCTTGTAGATCCTTTCCAGCTTAGTCTGGAAGACCTATTACTACTATCAGTAAACGCACAACTATTTCCTTGGGTACCCAATAAAACATATCAAGTTTCCTAAATATGTATCTTCATTACACAATGTACTGTCACATACACACCGTCATGCAGGCGCTCATCCAATTTGTAGGATCCCTTTAAACCCCCTCTTACGACACCACGAATAATGAAGATGAACTCTAACCCACATGGAGCTTATGAAGACGCATTACAAAAATTATTTCACTAATAATAGTGCAGAAATCTAATATGCGAGGTCCATTCTAAATACTGCAATCTTCCAATGAAGAGTCAAGGCCAGGCGTACAGAAGACTGATGTCACCGTTGCTAAAATAAAAGTGAATACATACCTGCTAACTGTAATAGAAAACGTTTAGAAATGTCAAAGAGTTAGCTGAGAGTGGCTAGTGTTGTCGACATTTGCAAATGGCGAAAGAATTTGACTTTTCATTCGACTGAAGTAGCTTTGGCTCATTGGTTAGAAGTTACTGCTGATATTTAACCGAGTTTTTAAACGTCTTAGTGGAACACCGATGCTTATTTCCGAAAACATGTCAGTCAAAACAAACTAAATTACCTAAACTTATTTTAATTAATGTTGTCATTGGGGATAAAGGACAAATAGTTAAGAACATGGACATTAGGACATTAGCAATCTTCTGTAAAAATGATATAAAAATTATCAACATATTGCTTGTGAGTTGTGACTGTCATCAGTCATCACCGATCCGTTCGCATAGTGGCTATATAGCAGAAACAAATAAACTTATTTTACTACATTTTTACTTGTAATATCAGCAAGATTGGTGCACATCTCACACTGTACACAACTATTATTAACTACAAATACAGGTTAATCAGTCCTCGCCTATAATGACATTAGAACTCGTTCGAACAATAAAGGTTACTTACAAATTAATGTTGCCTCCTGAACTCGACGATATGTTTGTGCCATTGTTCAGTCGTCGTAAAAACTAGATGGTTTACGTATACAAGTTTTTTTTAAATACTATTATTCAGGTTCCTTTGTATAATGTAGGCTACAGAGCCATCAGTGTTACATAAAAGTGACATTGGATCTGATATCTTTTGTCATGCTTGGTTGGAATGAAAATGTAATCATGCATGACAATAAGGGATTATCCTCGGCCCCACTTTGGACGGTGCTGGACAATACTGGCCTTAAATGGAACGTAAAAGGGCTGTAGTGAGTAGTCACCACAGGCAGAATAATTTGTGTTTAAAGCTTATCCTTCCCGAGGGACGAACACTGTACTTTATCACTGAGTCAGGATCAGGAGAAGATTTTTTTGAAAAGATAGGAATAATAATACTCTGCTCAAAATTCTATATTTTGTATTCACTTAGATTGTAGTTTCGTGTCTATTTCACATTCCCTTTGGATGTTTCTGATTCAATAGGAAGTTATGAAAACTGGATATTTAAATGCGGGTAATTCTATAAATAAATTTTATTGTTATGTATTTAAATTCGTGCAGGTATGTAAAAGCGGGGGCGAATTATGGTATTTGTACAGTATTGTTCAACACTCGAATGGGAAAATGGTATAACCACGAAAATAATAATTTTCCTCTTTCCTTTCAAATTGGTCTTTATTTTACGCTTTTTAGTAATAAGTAGATTTTCCCAAGTTTTTCAAGCTTGGGTGGGATAACAGCTGAATGTGAAACTAAACTTTTGTTAGCAAAATTAATTTTGAATACTAATAATAATATTAACTGGTTCAAATAAATAAACAGTAATAATAAAATGTATATGACAAGCGTTGTATAAACATTTCTTTTTATTTGATCGTCGACGTTCACGCCAATGTTGCGCTAGAACGTTTTACGATAAATTGATGCACTCTACACATAAACTATCTACGATAAATAATATTTATTTTATTCTAAATGGCAGTCGTCCGGTGGTGACTTATTATGAGGTTCGCAATGTCTTAGAAGACAAAATTTTAATCACACTATAAATGTCTCCTGCTTCCTTGCATAAGCAAAATCAGCTTATAATGTTCCCACTACTGGGAAACAGACTACGTCTCTGTGTGAGGGAGTAGACCGTAAACCACCACGCGGGCCCAGAGCGGGTTGGTAGATGTCACTGTTTTCGATTTTTTGGTTTTAAGACACCCGGTTTCCTCACGAAGTCTCGATATTTTACTTCACTGTTTTGAAAGCAATGGTGATGAAATAACTTACACAGAGTAAAGCACCTGTCAGGGTTCGAACCTACGACCTACAAGTAGGTACAACTCGTAAGCTGCTTCCGTGATCATCGTTTTATTCACACTACCTCAGAACCACAGTTTCAGCTACTCTTTCTTTATTATTTAAATTGACAGACAAATGTCACAAATATTACAACATTCTAACTTTCAGACGTGTTCTAATTAGTAAAAATATTTAAATTTACCGAATCACCTTGACCGACCACATTCAAATGAGCATTAAAAAAACGAAAATGTGAAAAGCTTGTGCGATTGTATTTTGTTCGTCATTCGTCAACGGACTTGTCATCCGCACGTCGAAGAAATATTAGAATATAGAAGTGCAAGTTGGCTGCTGGCTTACTACTCGAGACCTTGACCCAAAAATAACAAAACATTCGTCTTGACACCGTGACATCGAAGTCTAGAATACTTTTTGTTCACGAATGTATGAGAGCTATTGTTCTGCTGCGGAGATCACTTTCAGTTTTACCTACTAGGTGCGCATGAAACTGAGGCGTTCTGAATTTATGAAACAACGTCAGAACGTGACGCTAACCACTCTGTCACATCAAATTTTGAAATTTTTCAACTGTATGTAAAGCTATGTAAATTAAAAGACAATATTTGCACTCGATATTCAGATCAGCAATGAATTCGGATTCGTTGCCTTGATCTCTTTTTGTAAGCATAATAATGAATATGGGATCGTATATTATTTAATTGAGACAGTATTCTGCTTTCCAGTCGATTACAAATAGACCGAATAGCCGTGTTCTTTTAAACAGGTTTATTGTATACGAAATCGAGGATTTTATAAAACTATCAGCGTGCTATGTGCTGCCATCTATTAACTGACTTAGAAATAATAGAACTTAACAAGTTTCTTACATGAAACAGGAAATATTAACATAACCAGCTCTCTCAAAAAATAAAATTTAATAATAAATACCTATACATATACTTAACAAAAATTCCTCGGTGAAATACTAGTCGACGTTTGACATTGGTCACGGTAACTATGCAAATAAAAAGTGTTCTGAATAACTGACCTAAATAATATGAGCGTAACAAATGATTTATAGCTAAGCAAACCACTTGATATTCGAGTGTTTCATAACGGAGTGTGTAAGCACGCGGAATATCTTCGCGAAGTACTACAATAACTCAATAGCATGCATAATTGGATAATGGTGATAATCTTTCTTTATGAGCGCGGCCTTGCACTGACCGTGCCGGCAACCCGGCCGAGTGTGATGACAGCACCGCGCGCGCATAACGCGATGCAACTACACAACATTACAATTTAGCAAAACTGCACCAAACAACTGTTTGCGCCAAATGCGGCAACATATTTTAATACTGCTCACATTTGTGCCAACGCATTACCAACATACCTATTTCTAACTCAGTACAGTTTTTTGGCCCACTGGTCTCAATTATCATAGCATTGGACTGATACCAAGCGATAATGACATGTTTTAAACGATAATAGGCTTTAAGGTTTTATGGTTAGTATTTAGAGTTGTTTGTGTTAGCTACCAATGTTTCCAAGGTCAAGGGAGTTACTCAATAAGACCGGTTGTGTATGACACTGTCTGTTCGTTGCATAATTTCCCGCGGTTTGTGTTCACGAAGCCAAAGATGTCTCGACATACTCGTTTCTATATTTCTTCCATTTTACATATCAATAAAACCTTTTTATGCGACACTGCTTTTAGTTTTCCTATTCGAATGTGGCGGATGTGACGCAATCGGCAAGTTATGCTAAGGTCCAGTTTTTTCTGTGGGTGAATAAATAGAAGATATGTTATGTTAATGAGTAACTGTTTGACCAGTATAAAAAGGTAGTAAAAAAGTATTTGTAATGTAGGTAACACAGTAGCCGATGCCTCATAGCAACGGCCTTGTGTACAACAGTTATTATTTTATAGCGTCAGTCGATAACATTGCACTTCGTTGTTATCGATTGGAAATCTGCACATAATTGTTTGGAAGCAGAAAGCTTTATTTCCGTCAGACCGACGTACCATTCTCCTACTTTAGCACCGTGGCCTCTGGAAGTGTTTATCATTTTGGATTTTTTTCTCCATCCACTTTTACAGCTCCTTATTATCCCAAAACAAAATCTGTGTAGCAGTCAGCCGTTCCAGAAGATTTTACCAAAACTGAACTCACCTATTCCAAGAGTAAGCCCTGTCGGGCTTTGAAAAAGAGAAGATTAACCAAAGCTTACAGATCATTATTCGGGCACACAGTTCCAGCAAATCATAACATTACAAGTTACTACCACCAGTACATGAGTCCAACGTTGTGATTTAAAACGAAGTCCCTCTAGAATCTAGCAGAGAGCAGGCGCGGCCCATACCCAGTAGTGCAAGTTTGTGTCCTGGTGATAAATAATGGAGGAAATTCTAACCCAAGTGGAAGTTAAGGGCCATATCTATAAGGAAATACAAAACTCGTCGAAGTATTATTCCAAAGTCGAGAACGTTATTGCTTCATCAAGGCGCTCGAAACAGGAAAATATAAATGTTAATTTGACCGTATATCGGAATATATAGACGCTATCAAGGTAATTAACTAATTCCAGCAACATTCGCTAATAATAATCTAAGCTAACAATACCTGCGATATAATTGCATTCATGATTATCATTGTTATCTAAATGTCATAAGAACAGTCCTTTGGACAAACAGCAAGATTTTTATCAAGTCATTTATAATTTCGCAGATCGAAGGCTTTGAATTGTTCCCCAACGTTTTTATTTTTATCTACAAACTAAAAGCCTATTAAATCTTATGATTCAATCAAAGCTTAGTTTGTAAACGACAGAAAATTGCAGTAAAATAGTCAAATTAAATTGCAACAAGCTCCGTCATTGATATTCTACGCAAGTTGCAAGTAATAGAAACACGCGTTTACACGGCAGGTGTAACGTAAGCGTTGCATCATCAGGAGGAACAAATTAGCTCATCACCCAGAAATATTGAGAAACACGCCTGTATATTACTTGTATTGCGATGTGGCTGATACGATTCATTAATCAGATACATTCATGAAAACATTTGAAATACCAAAATAGCGTAAAGGAAATGAGATGTTCGCTTGAGTTCCCACACTTCCCATTTACTTTAATGCATGTAATAATACTAATAATAACCACTCAGGACGACTCTGAAGGTCTCCAAACATTCTCAAACAAAGATAAAGTATTAAACTCAAAAGCATATAACTCTATTATAAATTCACAGGGAAACATTAGTTACAAACACCATTAATCTTCCATCGAACTTAGCAAAATGAAGTTTTGATAAAATCACAATAAAACTTTAGCACAAATAACGCGTGACGGTGGCCTATTCATTTGGGCACAAAGCTGGCCCGCCCGGCCGAGCGATCAATAATGCCGAAACACCGGGTGCCGTTCCCCATAACCCTCCAGCGCTGATAGGCGACCTCTAAACCTTGATTAGCTTGAACCTCCACAAAAGGGATTTGGAAAATTGGAATCTGAACTGTAATTGTATGATTTGGAGCACCCTGAGGCAATTGCTAATATGTATTTTATTTAAGTCACATTTTCTTTTTTATGGTTCAGTATAATTTAGAATTGTTTTGTCTGAGGCGTGTCGCGTCTGAGGCGATTGAAATTCAGAACAAAGAAAAGGCGGTGATAGCACTGCAGTCGTCAATAATAAATTTTCTTTACTTCGTTTAACTTTAACTCGTTAGGATAATTCGCAAATAAATATAGAACTACGGATAAATAGTGAAAGTTAAAGATTGAATTAAAAACACTTCTTTAATAAAATAAATTAGATCACATCAACATTCCTTTCAATTAATGTCGAAATTTCCTCTTTGCAAATGAAGTGTACCAGTTTTAATGGGCTCATATAAATCAGTGCACCACCGGCGCACAGCCCCATCTCGATAGTCTGCCAGATTCTGGCGAGCGGTTGATTGCAATCCGTCATTTTTAGGACTATTTATAAATTGGAGGTAAGTGCTCTATTTCGGGAAAGCGCAGTAATGAAATTTTCGTTTAAAGATACATATGGATATGCAAATTCATATCTACTCAGAACTCAAAGGGAAGTTCTGAATACTTGCAGTCCTGATTACTTCTCAGTTGACTTTAAAATCATTTTGAATTCCAGATTGAAACAAATTCTTTCTTTCTTTTTCGTGTGGTTATTGGTTATTGATTGTCAAGAAATATCCCTCAGGCGTGCCGGTTTCCTCAAAATGTTTTCCTTCACCGTTTTTGGATAAATAGATTAAAAATTACATCAAGCTGAACGTATTCAGAAAATTTATAATAAAATTTGCTTTCAGAGAAGTAATATTTAAAATGGATCTCGTAATTATTAGCAGCTTTCGCTTGGATTCAAATAAATAGTATAAATCACATCGCAATCATCAACATTACGTTATTTATTTACCAGAGTGCTTCACTTTTTCCGGTAGTTGAACACAGATACATTCGTTTTTCTGTTTTGATGTGAATATTTGTAGGAATGACCTTGAATTTTAGAGTTAGACTTATACGGTACGTATACTTTGATGATATGCTGTTTGCTCAAGAATGACTCTGAAAGGAAATCCCTACGAACCCATGAAATAAAAAAACATTGTCTTAGGCGGATAAAGCAGCGTAATTATGAACGCTTATCTTCCCATCCGGTCCTTTATGAACAGAAGGACCAGAAAATAACCTGATTTTTTATTCCAGTCCGCAGAAACATTTACAAGAATAATCATTAGATAGTAAACAATACGCTTCAGATTATTCGGTTTTGCGTGAATCAGAACTAAACAAAGCATTTGTACGTGGTCTTGTCGGAGAAGCAATATCTGTATATCTATTATTTCTAAATGGATTACAATAACCTGGTCTTTTGTCTCTTGTCAACAGGCACAACAGAGAGAGCATGCCTCATCACCGGCTCCGTCGATGGCATCATGGTGGTACTGGACTTCATCATGGACAAGATCAAGGAGAAGCCAGAGCTGGTTAAACCCTTCCCGGAAGGCGTTGACACGAAAATGCCTCAGGATAGGGATAAGCAGGTACGGCTGAACATTTTTTGTACTAGGAAATTTTTGAAGCAGAATACAAGGGGCTTTGTGGTAATCGATATTAAATTGTAAGGCAATTTCCAGCTGCGAGGAAATACCGACAAAAAGTTGTAAAAGCAAACGCGCGACATTGAGCATCTTTTTATGATCGTGAAGAGTTCAAACTCCGGGAAACTTTTACAGTGAATGTTTGCTTCTGTGGGTGCTCGTGCGTCCCCAGCAAATCGTTACTAGGTTAAGAAAGAGATATCAAAAAACTGTTTCAGACATTTCGGAACCGGCAGCCCTTTACATAATGACACCGAATATAAAAGCCGACATTCTTACAACAAAACATCGGGTATTTTAGGTCACTTCGGGTATTTTAATGTACGGATGTGACCTTTTTGTCGTGCATAAATGAGCCAGTTTCCGTCCTGTTTTTCAACTTAGATATAACCCCCGAACCATATTTGATAATGTCTCGACACGTAAGCAAAAACTGGGGTATCTTCGGTCTTCAATCATCGCATTACGCCTGTCATGGCGTCCGCATACGGGAACGGGAGTGGCGCATAAATTGTAAGCAACGGCACGGTACCAAACCGAGACAAATGCCCGCCATTTAGACGAAACCCCTAAATAAGTGTAATGTTCGGCTCGTCCCGAGTATCGTGTCTTTATTTGATAAGGATTTTATATTTAGGAAGTGTAGAATATGTGGGAGTCTTCGATTTTATTCGTCTCTTTTTATGGAATAAATGCTCCCTGTAAAGCTTCCATTTTATACCGCTCCTGCTTCTATTGGGTTCTTAATAAATCTGAACTTCCCGCAGTTTATTCGCATATACCTACGCTATTACCCCTCCAGAATTATGAAATTTTGCATGTTAGTACTGCATAATATTCGCCATACAATGTAAAGGGTTATAAACATTTTGTATTACACCGAAACATAAAGTACACAGCGTAAAAAAGCAGCCGAACAATTGTACCGAAATGTAACAATTATGTACTTATACCCGTTTCCCGAGTACTGCGCCTTGAATGCTCGCGCCGCGCTGTGCCAAAACTGTTATATTTACATATTTGTTCAGCCTCTTCGTTACATTGTTGTGTATACTATGTGAAGCGTACTATGTATGTCAGGGTGGTAGATCCGAGCCAGAAATTCAGTTTCGTAGAAGTCTGTGCGACTGCGAGTAGCTGCGTTCTTCGCTGTGGTAGCGTTAGATTTCGTTGACTTGAGAATTCTCATTGTTCTTGTAACTTCCATCTGGATTCCTATATGTATCAAAAAAGATTTCACCATAAAACATGAAGTAGTGGTAGGAAGCAGTGGTCGTTCGTGCGTTTGTTCGTGACTAACTGACATCGTCAATCCATTTAAATACCAAGAAGCCATGAATGATGGATTTGGATATTGGCAATGTTCGTTTAAATCAATCTCGTAGGAAGAATCCATTGGTTGGTCTTCCTCAATGGGCTTTTCGTTACCCTTAATTAACTTCATTCCAACTTGCAACATAAACATCTTCACTAAAAACAATATTCTTCGCTATTCAGCAACAAACGGCCACTATAAAACAATTTGTTTCAAGTTATACGGTCTATTCATTGCAGGGAAAGTTCCTCAGAACCGTTTAAGCCAGCGGTGCTGAACTTACAGGGCAGCCCGTCTTGTCTGTGCGGGAAGCACAGCTTTTCACTCTTGAAATTTAAAGTAATTAACGCTACTGTTAGTTGAGAGGGTGCTTCTTGTACTCGTTTAATACTATAAACTATTATTGTAAGTATCTTTAGAAAGCAAAATTCTGGGATGAGAATTCAATAGAGGTCGAGTGGGCTTTAGAACAGTCAAGTAAAATCAAAAAGATGTACAAAGCATAAATTGTAACATGTGTATGAAAAGGAACATCTTCATCGAGCGTACATTTGCAATTGGGAAATAATAACTGATCTTCTAAGAACTTATTGACCTAATGATGGTCACTTTTTAAAATTAATGAACCTCTAAAAACTATTTACGCTTCTACTGATGCACACCTTTTTTAATAATTGGACCTCTTTTTACCTTCCTGGTCCTTTTCTCACAGTTGGTCGTAGTAACTAAGTTACCCCGACCAAACGGGTTAGGTTGAAACTGTGACCAAATGTGACTGTGGCGACCGCTACACCCAAGTTGGTCGCAGTTATTGGCTATTTAGTATTTTATTCAGTATTTTTATTCATAAAAAGAGGTGCAATCATTGTATTAGAGTGTTCAATAATATTATATTTTAGGAGCTTGCGTAAGCAAATGGGAATTATTAGACGTTCGATTATACGCCGCCTTTAGATATTGAAAAAAGAAGTCCTTTTTATGCTGTACTTTTCATGGCTTATAAATTTTATGTGAGTCAACAAAAAAAGTTGAATATTTCGGTTATCGATGAAGAAGACTGTGGTCTACATTCCAAGAACACGATATCGATTAACTCATAATAGACGCCTATTAAAAATTAAACAAATTTTCTTCACGTTGTTTCCCGCGATGGCGTGAACGATTTTAAACGGTATCAACGCTGGCATATTAAATTAGCGCCGACCGAGGGCGCGCCACGTGCTCGGAACACGTGCCCGGCTTACTGATCACAATGATCAATACATCATAATTTTATAACGAGGAAACATTGTTTAATAAACGTTTTTTTATAGAAATATGTTTTACGGCACATAGGTATTGTAGAACCTTCTCTTGTGCGAATGTGCCGCCATTCATAAAAAGACGTAATATCGAAATAATTGGGAGTATATATTTTTCCGGACGCGACAGTCACGTAAAATATTAAAATTTAAATAAGTATTGGTAGGTGATATCTACCTAGTACCTATTACTAGGTAGATATGCTAATACTAAAAGGTTTGCGATCTCTGATCTAGGTCGACTCGATATGAGCGCTACACCAAACATTCGGATAGTGTGGTCCGGTCGCTGGTTACTTTCAATTAACGTGCAACCGAAACAAAGGCTGCTCGAAACGTGCACAGAATTTCTGTCAATTCAAATTCAAATTCAAAATATTTTATTTCACATAAACCTATAAGGGCACTTATGAAACGTCAGAAGCTAGATGCACGGTTCCAATTGGTCGTTTCCTATGGAGAAGAGCCGGCAAGAAACTCCATGGTTACTCTTTTAAAAATAAATGGTATTTACAATGCTTTCAAATTACAGAGTTAATAGGTATGAGAGGACAGTGTAGGCCTATCAACAAGTACCAGGTACTTAGCAAGATAGAAAATGGTCGATAGATCTACAGTCTGTTAAGCCTACAACGTTCTCACATTCACAAATTCTAAAAGAAAAGAATCTATATAAAAGCAAAATCAAATAATAAAAATAAAAAGCTATTTAAACCAAATGACATAATTGCCACTACAGCTGTATGTAACAATACTTATTTGTTATAAAAATATATATATATATATATAATATTTTAGGTATATAATGTCAAATAACGAAGAGATTATGTCAAGGTAGTATGTAAAAGAAAAAAGGTAAAATAAAATAAAATAATCATCGTAATTTGGGAGCCGTTAATAGATATTTACATAGTTATGCCGTTAATGAGGTACCAGGGAAGCCACATGTGCAGAAGGAATTATTGCCAAACTTCCTTGTCTTCAACGTAGTCTTTAATCTTATAATATGCTTTTTTGATAAGGACACGTTTGATGTGGGTTTTGAACTTTCCATCGCTAAGTTCTGTAATCGTCTTTGGCAACTTGTTATAAAATCGAATACTGTTTATTACAAATGACTTACTAGTTTTAGTTAATCTAAATTTGGGTATCACAATTTCATGTTTACTACGTGTATTTATATTATGGAAATCGCTTCTTATTTTGAAAAGTCCCAAGTTTTTGCGAACATACAAAATACTTTCTAAGATATAAAGAGAAGGCTGCGTTAGTATATCAATTTCTTTGAATTTATTTCTAAGGGACTCGCGGGGACCCATTTTATAGATAGAGCGAATTGCCCTCTTTTGTAAAATAAAAATTGAATCTACGTCAGCTGCCGATCCCCACAGCAGAACGCCATAAGACATAATACTGTGGAAATAAGCAAAGTATACTAACCTAGCTGTGGCTACATCAGTCAACTGCCTTATTTTTCTTACAGCGTATGCAGCTGAACTTAATCTACCTGATAGAGCTCTAATGTGGGCGCCCCATTGCAATCTCGAATCTAAAGTAATTCCTAGAAATACAGTTTCCGTAATAGCATCTAGTTTCTTGCCATCAAGTTTTAAATTTAGACCTACTTGAGGTACATTTGGTAATGAGAACTTAAGACATTTAGTTTTGTTCGCATTAAGTAAAAGATTATTAGCTGCGAACCATTTCGAAAGAACTGCCAGACTATCATTGACATGTGTGACATCCGTATCTTTTCTATCTATTTTAAAAATAAGAGAAGTGTCATCAGCGAATAGAATTATATCTGACAAGTTAGCCATCATATAAGGAAGGTCATTAATATAAACTAGAAATAGGAAAGGGCCAAGAATTGATCCTTGAGGCACGCCCATCTTTACTAGAGACCCCAAGGACGTCGCCCCGTTAACGTTTACTTTTTGCTGCCTATTTGATAGATATGAAAGAATAAGATCAGCAGCAGGTCCACGAATTCCGTAGTGGTGTAATTTACAGATCAGTGTTTTGTGGTCAACGCAGTCAAACGCTTTTGAGAGGTCACAGAAAATGCCAATTGCATCCTGGGATTTCTCCCAGGATTCCAAAATGTGACTGATGAGTTTTACTCCTGCGTCAGTCGTCGACCTACCTTTCGTGAAACCAAACTGGTGACTATGTAAAATTCCATTTGAGTTAAAATGTGACGACATCTGGTCTAGCATGATTTTTTCATATATTTTACTCAATGCTGGTAGCACAGATATAGGTCTATAATTGGAGGGATCACTCTTAGTACCTGATTTGAAAATTGGTACTACTTTACTATGTTTCATTAAATCAGGAAACGTACCGCTATCTAAACATTGATTAAATATGCCTGTTAGGACAGGGGCAATTGTGTCAATAATATCTCTAAGAACCTTAACGGAAATCCCCCATAAGTCTTCTGTGTTTTTTATGTTAAGACTTTGGAATGCTTTTTTAATTGTGTCAATAGAAATAGGCTTGAATTCAAAACTTGGAATGTCCTTACTGAAGTTTTCTTTTAAAAGAGATTCAGCTAATATAGATGATGAGGGGAGAGATTTTGTAACCTCTATTGGAATGTTGGTAAAGAAATTTTCTAGTGTCTCAGCAACTTTTAACTTATCTGAAATGATTTCATTATTAATTTTTAGAGACAATTCATTCTGATCTCGCTGTTTTGTGTTTCCAGTTTCTTTGTTAATTACCTGCCACACAGCTTTTATTTTATTATTTGAAATACTAATTTTGTTACTTATTAATTTAGATTTAGCTTGGGCGCAGACTCGTTTGAATATCTTAGAATAGTTTCTGACATAATTATGAAGGGCTTGATCAGAAGTTAATGATTTCTCGTAGTACAAATTATATAAAATATCTCTGCTTTTTTTAATGCCAGCAGTGGCCCATTCATTGAATTTTGGTTTAGCATTGATGGTTACTTTTTTCACAGGACATGCTTTATTGAATTCATGGCATACTGTAGAAAATAATGTACCGTAGTTTATATTGGGGTCTTGTGAATCAAAACTAGCAGTTGAGAGATTGCTAAGAACATTATTATTAAATCTCTTCAATCTATTTTTAGTGAGAGGTCTTAATTCAATGGTTTTATCTAGATGCAACTTTTTATCTAAGTCAAATGATACAAGTTGACCAGTATGATCAGACCTGACGCCACTAATTAAGCACGAGTCTTGTACTTTACAATTAGTAAATATATTGTCAATGCATGAAGCTGAGGTTGCTGTTATTCTAGTCGCTTCATTAAATATACATTTTAAATTGAATGATTTAAACAATGATATAAGCTTACATTTATCGGGTGAGTTAACTAATAGATCAATATTTAGGTCACCACAAACAAAAACTAATTTATTATCTTTAAAAAGTTTGCTTAGTATTTCTTCCATAATTATTAAAAATGATGACAAGTTTGAGGCTGGTGGTCTATAAACACATAGGAAAGTATGGCCCTCAACCTCTGCACATGCTACCTCACATAAGCGATCAACAGAGCAAGCAGTGATATCCTTCCTTTCCTTATGCCTGAAGCAACTATTACATAATATCAAGGTACCACCCCCTATTGAGGATCTGTTATACGCACTGGCAACTGAAAAACTATTTACATTAAACAGCATCCTATCCGGTCTTAACCAGGTTTCACAAAAACATAAGATATCTATTTGATATTTATCTATTAACAATTCCACGTCTAGAATTTTGCCAGAGAAGCGATTAATATTTTGGTGATACAGTAAAATATTCTTATTATGCTTCTCTATTGTCGAGTCTAAATGTTTAAAGAATCTATTACAGTATTATTAGAAATACTAGATAATACTGTTTCGTCACTTAACCTAGTCTCAGTTAAATTATCAATAACTGCGTGTATATTGTAAGCTAACAAAGTAGCCAATACATGTTGACTTTTCTTGGGAAGAAACATATGTTCCCGAATTAATACAAAATCTCTAACAAAATTGTTAGTATCAAAATACAATAAACGGTCACTATGACGACATGTCAAAATATGCATTAGGTTGTTTAAACTACAAATGTAATCGTTTTCTTCAGCATACAAATTATCTGAATAAGGCAATGCACATAATATTAATTTACCTAATTTTAATTTAAGTAGGGTTTCGACACCATTAACTATGTCCCTTTTTGTGATGTTCAGACTGTTTCCAATTAAAAGAACTACAGTAGTCTGCTCATTCATTTGTGTGTTTTTTATTTTATGAACAAGCTCATTAAAATGCAGGTTATGGTAACAACAGTTAACCATGGTATGTTTAGATCGGTTATTTAACAAGGCTCCAAAACCTGCTCCTAATCTATCAGAATATACCAAAACATTACTTTGAGTGGGATTGACAGATTCTATGGTATGAGTTAAAGTGGGTGAAGTGGCAGGAACAACATGCTGTGACATGAGAGGTGGCGGAGTGGGAGCACAACTACAGGTGAGGTTGTTTGTCAGCGACTCGTACCTCTCTGCGTTGTACTTCACCAAATCTACCAACTCACAGGCCTCCTGCAAGCGCTCATTTAACATTTGCTGACTTGACTCATACTTACAAGATATTTCCTTAAGTGTATTTTCCCTGCTCAGTAATTCCTTTTGAAGGTTTTGTATCTCAATATCATACATTTGTTTGCTACTTTCTAACTTAATATTACATAAATTTAGTTGGCATTTTAAGTTAATACGTTCTTTCCTAAGATTAACATTAAACTTATAAACACTTTGTGACTTCAAGAGTTTCTTGTACTTTTTTATATTTTTACTAATTTTAATATACTTCTTAATTTTATTATGACTAGTTAGAATTGGACATCTAGTTAAGGTATCGTCCCCAGTCAAGTCTATGGCAACGGTAGGCTTCTCACACTCCGGTCCGGATACACTACCAACCAACTCGTCGTAAAGGTTGTTGGTGTTAGCAACCTGTTCCCTGGCTTTCAGGGAGTTGATGGTGAAAATAGTGTTGTGCGCCTTGCATAATTCCACTTCAAGGCCTGATATACGTCTCAGTGCTTGATCATGAGTGTCACTGCATTGTTGAAAATCTGACACTAGTTGACGGAGATGGTGATGCTGGTCGAGTATGTCCATGTGCTGGGTGTGAAGTTCAACAAGCTGGCTCTTGAGTTGAGTGTTTTTGTCATTAATCCTCTTGACTTCAACCTCACTGTCCTCTCTTTCCTGCAGCAGCTGGTTGCATTCTTTTTTTGATGCCTCCAGCTCCCTCAGTGTTGCATTCAGTTTGTCACTCATGTCACGAACTGTGGCTGAGCGGGTCATCATATTGAAAAATTTCCCCAAATGGCACCTGGAATGTGACAAGAAACAAAGTGAGTGTATGGAGAATCTAAATGAGTTGAGAACTTGAGAAGGTAGGAGGGTATGACAGTTAGCAAGAAATAAAGAAAAACAAAAGATAAATTTAAAAAAAATGATTATGAAAATATGGAGGTATAAGAAAATAGGAAACTAATTAATTTATTCCGGGGCTTATCACAATTTTTACTGTTATTACCATTTAAGATGATAATTAGGTGATAAATATGTGTGCAGTAAAGTTTGTAGTGTATGTTTTATGTCTGGGGCAAGTGTATTCGTCGTCGATTTTGCTTCCACAATTTTGTCAAGCAAAAGGAGACATAAACGGTGCCCGTGTGTACTGGACGTAGCTCATACCTCTGAGCAGTGGTTACAGGTGATGTATAGTGTGTAAATATAACTACAATAATGATTATTATAAAACAAAATACTCCCCGGGTTCGATGAATTCAAATCTGCAATCCAAACGTTGACAGCCGGTAGATGATTTTTCGAAATCTCGATTATTATCAATAATCACGACAAAAACACGTCACAAACACTGCTTGAGACACTTTTTACTTAGATTCTAAGATAAATAATAGATTTAACACAAAATAGACACAATTATTTAAAAATCTAGAATATTTAACTACGAAGTCGTTTTTTCACGGCTTGTCGCCAGTGATGCCAGCGCAAAAAAAAAAAAAATGTAATATCGTGACCGACATTTTCATTCTTGTAAACCGAAAATACAACCGAAATTAAATATTCCTTCCATTTCAATTTGACACTTTTGAGACTTTCATCCTTTCATAGCAACACAAAGATATTTTGGCGCGTGATCAAAATCGGAACTAACACCGCCATCTTGTTTTTTCAATACATTTCACAAACAAATTGCACAAATGTTTACCAACAGCGCCCCCTGTCGGCGTCATTCGAGCACCAAAAGATCCTTGTATAGCTGTAGAGAGAATATATCTCCTTTCGTAGAAACCAGCAAAATAAACGATGTTTTAATGTTGGGTAGTACAGAAACAGCGTTAATGTCATGTGGCGAACATAAAATGAGTTTATGTTAGTGTACCTTATCTACACAGCCGGCACTGTTACATTAGATAAAACTAACAGTCGCCTTTTTACTACATATTGTGTGCTTGATCAATTTATTTACGGACTTCATCAACTCAAACAGTGGCCTTTAAATAGCTGGACATTATTTTCTACCAAATTGCTCCTCTATCGGCCTTCCGCATCCAGTCTTCTTTTAGCACTACTTTTCGGTATATCTGAACTGTCATTATTTGATCTCATACTGTTCTAATACTGCCGCATTGATCGCTTCCATAGTCTTCTACACTCTCTGTGTTGTCTTTTCTGACAAATCCCTTGTGAACACATCTAAGTAGTCGCGCTAGCTTTTTTTAGCTCTATTACATCCGTGACGTTCGATCTTACAAAATCTGACGATCTATCGTTGTTACTTTTCCTGAAATCCTTGCATTGAGCAATCCTGCTTAAAGCACCTTATTACTAAGTAAGGAATTCAATGACACGTCAGTCGGATGAAAAAACAGTCCCATGATAGGCATAATATCGCTACGTTTCAAGTTCTACATATTTGGTAATTTGTATCTTAAAGGGAAGTTATCATTTTCCGCTACGGAGCGGTAGCTCTGACGATATTCTAACGCAAGGGAAACGCGCTCGGATACGCGCTCGCTCCAATATAATAATTTCGTTGAGTTGTATCGGTAACGACGAAAAACGACGAGAGAAATTTTATTTGAACGAGGTTAGGTTGAGAGCTATATCAACACTTTATTTTATAAAGTGAAAATAATGCTTCTCATCTTCGAAAACGTTCCAGTTAAGCTAAGTAAGTAAAAAACAGATTCAGTAGAGTTCTAATCAGTGAACACATAACCATTAATGTTTCTGTTCCATTTAGCGCTCGTCAGTGATAGAGCCAATGGAAAGTGATTACGCGCAGTAATTTGATGTGAGAACATTATCCTGTGTTCACAGCAGGTTAGCCAAATGAAAATCAAATTGTGATTGTAAGCAGAAATCGTTAGGCCTCCATATCAGACGATTTGCATGCAAATGGCCGCCCGCAGTTAAGGGCCAACTTTGTATTCATAGAGAAGAGTATTTTTCTTTATTTATTGAGGTAGGCCACTTTGTGTGCTGGACGCTTTCAGAAGAATGTGATGCCGTGTCCGCTATTCAGTATAAATATTAGTTTTTAGTCTTTTATTTTACTTTCCCAATATTTTATGGTTGGCTACAGAAAAGCGAAAAGTTGGTGTACTAAGTCTTAACTATAAAACGAATGCCTATCGAGACTTCAGACGGAATATCAGTGGGCAGTTGGGCACGTGTACAGGTTAGATGTGACAGGCTTTGTGTTAAGCTTTCAGAATATTCCAGTTACAATCTCGGAAATGGGTGAACAGCTTTCTGAATTTGATCCATATGCCCATAACATTTTAAGTATGGCTCTAATAATAGAACACTCCAATGCTTAGTTCATATAACTAATATTGGCGTAATCTTACGCTAGGTATACATGTTGGAGATCTCAGTATGTTATAACTAACGCACATCTGCTTCCAACCATGTTCCATCGACCGTTTGGTACTGGTAAACATTGTCAGCCCATCATTTCTGTACGAGTACTAAGGCTCTCTGCATATCCAACTACCATTGTTTAGATTGCATTTCGAATGTAGATAGCTTCTATGTTCAAACAAAATCGATCAACCATCGCCCCATCGTACACAACACTATCTTTTGCATTTCTTTTGTAAACATTATTATGCCTAAATTTTAGACCCTCAAAAACAATTTGCTCTGATTTAAGGTTAAAGATCAAGCCAACTACGTTAGAGATTTTCTTAACCTTTCAAGGCAGAACTTTAACACAAACTTATTCTATTATTCAGCCTAATCTGTGGAATACCTGCAAAGTTTGAACACTTAGAGGGTGGAGAGAGGTCAGAGTTCACCTTAATATAACAATTTGAAAACATCGCGTGAAAACACTCACGGACGGAATCGCATCCATCACGAGTGATTTATTATTACTGTTGTTATATTGTCGTTATTATCAGAGTGAAGGTAACATTTTGCGAGAATTTCGTTTGTTGATCGCTATGGGAAAATTACGTTTTCAAAACTATAGGTGTTGTGGCAGAGCTTTAGGGCGTTTCCCTTTAATCCGATCATTATCGGCCCGAAGCCCCGAATGTATGAATCCATCTTTGTTCCCTGCTTGTAAGAGCTGATTTTAATTATCTTGTTTCAGAGTATAAAATAATCTTATCTTTTAAAAGGGAGCAAACCAAATAATCCGCTCGAATTAATTCTTCGACAATCTTTCCCTACTTTATAAATAGAACGTTCCATGTTATCTATATTACCTTATCAGTGGTGTACATAACCGTGCTCTTTATGTAACGAACACGTATGTATGTATCTAACTGCTAATCAATACTATCCTCTTGAGACTTATAAGCGTGGAAATTAGAAAGGGGACAGAGAAGCTATCAAATGTTAAAGTTCAATATTTCATATGTGGAGGTCGGTAATAACTGTTAATTATCGAATAAAACTGAAATCGATTCAATATTTCTAAGCGACCCAATGTCCCTTGGCTTCAAAATAAGGAATTTTAGATTTATGAATCTAATTACGCTATCTAAATTGAATATATAGGTATGTGTAACGTTTGAAGTCATCAAAAAACCACACCATTAAAAATTCGAAGCACTCACAAATTAAAATGCTATTATACTCGTACAACCGCAGTCAGAACGTACGTCACAAAATTAAGTCTGAATTATGAAGTAAGCTATGTGCGGTCGTGAAACCACTAAATGCATATTTATATTATGCATGAGCTTCCGTTCTGCTTGCAGGGAGAAAAAACATAAATCACGTTAAGGCTTGTAATGTAGGGGACACGTACAAATGGCCTGTACCTATGTGTCGTAGGTCGATTCGATCGAACAATGATTTATCGTATTGTTAATTACATGAACCGGTTTTATTTGCGGTCTGAAATGGAAATGTACAGTAACATGACGTTGTTAGAAGAACTGATGTCATTATTACATAACTACTAATGGCAACGACCAACGAACATTCGCTTCCGAAAAAAAATATTGATCCTAGTCCTAGTTCAAACTTTTAGTCCTTTATTGGTTAGTTGGTTAGCTCTCATAGACACTGTATCAACCTCATAGGCGTATCTGGGTTGAGGGCAGGGGAGGGCCGCTGTCCCCCCCTGGATTTTGTACCTACTGTTGTTGATAAGAGTTCTATTAGAGTCACGTTAAGATTTACTTTGCAATTACAATATATTATGCATTAATTTTTAGAAAAAACACAAATTTTACTAGCAATGCCTTATTCTACGGCTACAATCGAATGAAATGACCATTCAGTATTCTCAGACGCGTAAAAACATGGCTGAGATCTACAATGGTCATAGCCAGGTTAAATGGGCTTTGCTCTGTCAGTCGGTTAGTCTATTTCAGTTATTTTCATAGCGTTATGTTCTACGGTATTCTGCTGTGGGGCAAAGCTGCTGATATTCAAAATATATATTGTCCTTCAAAAACGAGCTGTTCGAGCAATTTACCAGCTCGGTGCCAGAGTTTCTCTGAGAGATTTTTTCAAAGATATCGGTATCCTCACAGTGGCATCACAATTAATTTTCGCCAACATATTATATATTAGGCAAAATATACACTTATATACTAAAAACAGTGATATTCACAATGTTAACACTAGAAATAAGGACAAACTACGTACTCCCTTTCACCGGCTTCATAAGGTTCATAACTCATTTGTTGGGCTTGGTATAACCTTTTATAACAAGCTACCTTCTTCTTTGCTAGATTTGCCTTTTAATGCGTTCAAAACTAAAGTAAAATCCAACCTCTCTTCAAAGGCATACTATTCTATCAACGACTACTTAAATGATAAGAATAGTTGGTCGCTGTGATTAACTCAAGACAATGTTTAAATGTTCTTTCTCCAGAATTAGCTTACTTACTGACAGGTTATATGAGTTTATATAATTGTTTATAATTTTACTTTATTTATTGTTGACATAATCTACTCATTACAATGTTTTTTTTTATGAGTTGTATTGCAATATGTGGTTAGCTAGCGACCTCGATAATTTTTTAATTTACCTCAATGGTCCTAGTTTATCAATTATAACTTCTAGTTACAGCTATATGTAAGCGGGCACGCCCTTTATGTCTGGAGGCTTTTATTTAGATATTGTTTTCGTTAAGTTATTTTTATTTCTGCTTGAGTATAGTTCTCGATGTTTTTGGTTGGTATATTGGCGTGTGCTAGCTGTCATATGGCTATTAATTTTATAATTTAAATTATGTTTTGTGTTGCGTAATGTAAATATCATTTTGCATACTATTATATAGAATCTTTTTTACTGAACAGACAGCTGTGCTGCTGGGGAGTTTGTTGCGCCACTTCTTCTTCCCAGCTAAAGCACTAGGAAGTGGTGAAGGGTGGGCGTTTTGGGGGACTGTCTTATGTAATTTTGACGTTCGAAAAGTGCTGATTCTCAGCCTAGTTTGAATAAATGACTTTTGAATTTTGAATTTTTGAAAGTCTTTGGTCAGTGTTATGTTGTATCTTGATCAAAATATGATTCTCGATCATAACAAATATGTATTCACAGAATTGTAATTATTTGAATCATTAATACATTTCTCTTAGTTAGATTTGTTCCATTGAATGACTTTTTCATTAAATCATGACATTTCAGAACAAATCTAAGTTCGAATCATATTTTAATAAAGATACATTCTGACACTGATTTGCAAATTCCAAAAAAACATATGAAAATTTGAATTTCGAGGGTTTCTTTTGCCACTGTGTTTTGCGTCGAGGATTTCTGGATCCACCTTAAGACCACCGCCAGCCCCTTCCTCCTGGGCCAAAAGCTGGGGACGCTCATGAAAAACCTACAGAATATTGGCTAGAAAGGAGCAAAGCAATTCTGCCATCTATCGAGCCCAGAACTTCATAAAACTGATCATAAAAATGTCGGACTGTTGCACTTATTCTGCAGTACATTTTAACTGCAACAAAGTACATTAGAACAAGTAGTACAAGATAAGTGATCGTCGCAAGGTCAAACGCGAGCGAATCACGTTCCGACACTATCGGCGTACGTAATTCATTAGTGCGCCGCGATAAACACCTCACTGTGTGTCTGAATGTACGTTGTATCTACTATTACATGTTTTTAGGCCCTTTAAATGTCTTAAGTATTGTCCTGAACAATTTCTCCAGGTGGTCCCCGATGTCCTACGGTATTGTCTAAAGGCCCAAAGGCGTATGGTCCCTAAATACGTTGCGCTTTGTCGCGTATTTACTTGGGTGGGACTCGTAACGCCTTGTAATCCGTCAAGGGTCGCGCAAACCTATGGTTCTCTATGAAAAGGTATTTAGTTGCCTGTGATTTGTTGCTTGTAATAAAACGTACTTTCGATGTCCAAGATCTTGCCAATCTTGTCCAATATCGCAAATATTTGCTACTGTATCCTCATATCAGCCGAACAACGTCTCCAAAACTCGGGGCTGGTCACATCCGTAAATGATTGCCAGGTTGTATCAACCAACAGGTCTGGGTAATACTCAAAGTAGTTTTCCACTTCCCAATTAACACCCTGAAAACTAGTAAAATCAACAATTGGACCATTAAAAGTAACATATGTAACAGTAGCCATAAAGTTGATTTCTAAACGGTTATCTTCTCGGCTTATTAGAGTCAGCGGAACAGTGCTCGGTATCGCCAGTCGCCGGTGCCGAGTGTGACCGAACACGTGCGGTGACGTGCGAACGTGCAGGGTCATAGATCAATAGCGTGCGGGGAAAGGTACGAGTGCCTGCTGGCGCCGAGCACAAAGGAAAACGAAGACAGTATCCCAGTAATGCAACCGCAGTTGAGTGCTGTGACTATACTTGCCTATATCGTCTGTAGTGTAGCTACTCTTTGGTTTTTTGGCGATGCGATGCGGGAGAACTCTGCGGTCGTTACATCATTTGAGGGGGAGGGTCCCGCTGTGAGCAATGCGGATCTCGACAAAATATGAAGAAAATATTTGCCTTCAACATACTAACGAATAATGTATTTGATAAGCAAGCCTGTAAAATAAATAGACGACTTCAAAACTAGTTCTCAATTATTCTGCTGGCACGGTTGATCAGAAGATCAAGGATAATTCAGTTGCTAAAGATGGCCTAGCCCAGACCCAATTAAATCTATTTCAATTAAATAAAGACACGTAGTAGAGCTTCGCTTTACTTTGTGCCGGCTGCCGTACGTCTGCGTCATTATATATCAGAGCGTTTGTCGCAAGACTATTAATTAACGACTAACAGCCACCGTAACTATCAGTAAGAGAAATCTACCCGGAGGGATTATATCAGTGTGTTATTACCATAATTCTGCTAACCACTAAACGTTCAGGTACACGTGATGCTAGTTATAGCTACAGAATCGGAGATTATACGTGACAACAGCCTCGCAATTTTCTCTACTGGAAAATGTCTAGGAAATATTTCTTTGATTCGTAAATGTCAACAAAATTAAATTACTCTCGAAAATCTAAACAAGTAATTATTAAGTTAGCACTTGTAGGTATGCCAGTCGCCGTAATTGAGTATCTTTAAACTTGGTGCTTGCTCTTCACTTTCGTGTTCTCTTTGTGAAAAGAGAACACTTAAATTAACTACAACAACTTTTGAAATGGAATTGATTTTGTATTGTATTACATCGCTTGTGTATAAACTTTTATACACCAAACAACAGAGACTGTGCCACTAGTTATAATGCCAGTAAAAAACAATCGGTTTCCAATCTTTCGAGACCATCAAATGACATTCAGAACTGCTAAATAATTCATAAACAACAGTTAAGAATGCTATATTAAATTCAACAATGCTAATTGGCTATTCCCGTGGCAACGGCGGATCCTTCAAAATTATGAATTCTCAGCAATATTGCCTGTTTACGTAAATGCCATTTAACATAAAATCAAGTTTACTGTGTATTTAGCTTTTATTCACCCTTTGTTCTACCGTACCTTCCACTAAAGACCATAAAAGCGAAACTGTTCAGCTTTAAGGCCTGCATAAAATAGAGTTTAATCGCCAGGCCGTGGCGTTGGTTTTATTCTCTCATTTGGATCGTCGTACGAAAGAATCGTAATTAATGATTTCTTTTTAGAAAAAGCTTAGATTAGCCAACAAGGATCGTTGAGTGCGATAGCACGCTAACTACCTTCACTTTTTACCTCTATCTTAAGTTTGTACGCCATCTGGTAACCTTTCATTTTGTAGGTTTCTTTATCTACGCATAAATTCACGCAAAAAGCTTTTATCGTTGGGTCAAACTCACCGGTTCCACTCACGGTCAACCAACATTATAACCACTGCAATCACGTCTTCTCATTCGCCTCTTAACATATCCATTACCACAGCCACGTCTTCTTTCCAGGTGAAGATCCTGGTGCCGAACTCAACGGCCGGCATGATCATCGGCAAGGGAGGCAACTACATCAAGCAGATCAAGGAACAGAGCGGCAGCTACGTGCAGATCTCGCAGAAGGCCAAGGAGCTGTCGCTGCAGGAGAGGTGCATCACTGTTGTCGGTGAGTATCGAGGTACCAGTAACCACCATCATTATATCAGACCTAAAACTCCATGACAGGCTTTACACAACTGCCACGACTGATTCCACATCATCATAATCACCCTGGTAGAGGTTTGGTGATCGTGTTTTGTTATTAGCAAACGGGAGGATCCTACTACCTAACCTCGGGACTCAAAACAAGCAAACAAGGAGTCGAACATTAACGACGAAGGGCACCTTTAATTATTGTAATTAAGTGGGTGCTCTAACCCAGGTGAAAATAGGTATTCAATTAATTAAATATTAATGGACTGCGGGTGGATACCTGGGATCATGGCGAGCCTCATTAGATAAGCAGCTCCTTAAACTGTTCATTTGCAATTCACCGAATTATCCTATCTTTATTATTCACTGATAAGTGTTGTACCTTCACTGTCTCGGTAACCCACGGTAGGGTTTTAATTTGAATTGAAGGGATTATTAGTTTGGCGCTTCCCATCTTCCCACTCGCAATCCTATTTATAGTGTGATGGGAGTACAATAAGTGTCTCGGGGCACGTTGAGCAGTCGGTCCCTGTTATGACACGGATAGCTGTGCCAATGACAGTCGTTACAGACAGTTTGAGCCCGGAAGTTTCACTACGGGCCGCACTTCAGAATATCGGTTCCTCCCTTGTAATTTGGTTGCGCAAGTTCAGATGACATTTGCTTTCCACTTAATGCGAATAATACCTCTATACGGTGGCGTTTTTGATGAAATGCTTAAGATAAAACAGTTAGTAAAATTGAGTATCCCGTTTCCATATCAACCACTTCGCCGATCCTACATCTTTTGAAATAAGCACGCAGCTTTGTGTAACCTTAGCCTATCTAGAATTCATCACTTTTCCTTTCTGCCTAGGTCTAACCATAAAACAGACAATGAAAGAAATAGAAGGTCCTGACCGGACATTATACTGACGAACGGAACTATAAATATAAGTTTAACGCTAGAGGTTTATGTCGACCTAGTAGACCTGATCCTTATATTGAATGTTAAGGCTGTTTTTAGGTTGGCTTATTAGCATTGTAAATCTGTATTTTTGAACATATGGGACTCCCGTTAGACAAGAAAGATCGTGATAGAACGCTGCCTAATCTCGACTGTTTTAGCTTTTAAACAGACACTTCAGAAACTTCAGTTTTTTAAAATTTTTGTCTTTCATTCGGCGGCATCTTTCGAAGTGAAACCTCTGAAGACAAAATGAATCCAAAGTGAAAAATGAACCGACCCAACGATGTTGTATCTCGACACACGGCAACTTTAACTCGCCTATCGAATAATTGATAAATTAAATTAAAGGAGCAGATGAACGTTTATTGTTGTTGTTTTGTCGGTGTCTTGTGTACGTGGAACGAAACAAATATGAACATTCAGTCGAGTGAAGCGTCTGATAGTAGCTGTAGCAAGAGTCTCTTCTTTCTGGACTCACTACGGACGAGACACTTTTTATAAGACCATAATTTTGTGAAAGTCCACAATTTAGAGCAAGTCGTAGTTTCTTTATTCTTATTACACAACAAAAGGACTTCCATCCTGTTCTTTTCGATTCCATGCCATATAGGAACTACTGTAATTTCCATTTAAACTTTGATATTTTTTCGCCGTCAGCCCTTGCAGTTAGTCGCGCATGTGTTTTACTGCTTCATTGGACACGAAAAATGTCCGCAATTGTGACACGTAACACCGGCGACCAATATAGTCACGTTTACATTTCATAAGGGAAACAAGGATTCTCTCCTTGGATGAGCTTTTGTAGTGGAACACGCGGGTGGTTCCCCCTTTTATAGATTATTAATTTTCCAGGCAATAACTGCTATCTACTATAAAATATCAATCTGCCTAGCCTTTTGTCAACTATGTCGGGGTCGGCTTCCATTCTAACCTGATGCAGCTGAATACCGCTATTTTACATGAAGCCGACTGCCTGTCTGACCTCCACAACCCAGTAACTGGGAAATACGATACCCCTTGGGAAGACTGGTTGACAGACTTTTGGGCTTCTGACGACCCGTAACGACTGCCAAAGATCCACGAATGACAGCCGGGACCAACGCCTTAACGTGGTTTCCGAGGCACGGAGAGGCCTCGGTATGTAAAGATGGTCACCCATGCACGGCCCAACCCCGCTATCTTAGCTGCTATTTCTATACATATAAATTAAAGTAATTTTTCGTTTGTGTCTGTGTGACCGCGTTGTTCTTCCAAAGTACGCAACGGATTTTGATCCGGTTTTCACCATCATTTAGAGAATTTATATTAAACTTACATATTTATTATAAAGAAAACGCGATGTTTTGTCAAGTTGTAAAAACCGAACGAAGCAGGGGCGGGTAGCTAGTTATCCAATAAGATATGGTATAGTCTAATGTTTCTAAATATCCTCAACGTTTGCTAAACAAACGAGAAAGTAATAATAAAAGATTCGTAGTTGTAATACCGTTATGTTAACCACGGATAGTGATGCAATTGTCTGCCAAATGTGTCCACGGAGTGAGAGGATGTATCGGCTTACACAACCGCGTCTAGTCCACACTTTATGGATCAGTGGTTTTGCTTTTTAAAAGCTTTTTCTATGATTGTAACTTGACGCTTTCGTGACACATTACGAAAAGATTTTATAATGGTAGAACTGATTTGGAAGCGAGTTGCTATAGTAAAATTAATTCGTTAACCTTTGACAACGTTATTCATCAAATAAAAGTTTCATAATATATTACAACACTATTAAACATTACGAAGAACTAAGTTATTTTTTTTTAACCACATTTCAATAGAAAGGGCGAACGCATAGTAGTCCGATAGTTGTTTTGGCTAATGCGCTTCACGTGCGCGAGGTCACATTGAAGCGATAATTCTATACATCGTTTTATTACCTACATAATTATTTACATATTGTACGCTTGTATGACGATGATTACTCTCGAGTTTTGATGACATTTTGAACACTGCGTCTAAAAAGTGTCGTTCGGAAATGTAAATAAATTTTCTTACTGGCATAAACAACGTTACCTCTTCATAATATCAGTTAAATTACATTTACACAAAGATTATATTCGTGTATTATAGAAAATCTAATATATTGTGTTCTCAAGCATTTTTCATTCACCCAACAGTCAAGTTTACCGATAAAACTCCTCGATATTTGCTGATATTTGAAAACTTGAATAAACGGCTGACTAGCTGAAAGCCAGATTATCTGATATTGGATTTGCGGCATCCATATCGTTGCGGTTCGGATGCGGCAGGAAATTGTGCCGGATAGGTAACCATGCGGTTAGCCGTTACCGCCGCGGGCACTGAATTTGTATCCGATAAGATGGAACGTAAACTAGGAATAAGGCATATGTGTAGGTACTGTAGTGTTATCGACGCTGATATATCTTTACTATCCGGCCTTTTTTTAGGGTTCCGTACCTCAAAAGCAATAAACGGAACCCTTATAGGATCACTCGGGTGTCTGTCTGTCTGTCACAGCCAATTTGCTAATAATCTATCTGTCATTAATCTCAGACTGTCAGGACCGATTAAGTTAAAATTTGGTACACACATGTATTTCTGTGACTCAAACACGGACATGTAACGTAAATAAATTAATTTTGAATATAGGGGTCACTTTTTATTTATAAATACACTTCACTTTTTATTAAAATAAAAAGTTTTGCAAACTGTACCGTACCATTTTTGAAAAAAATATAGAGAATGGTTCTTTACTTATAGATTACAGGAAAACTTATAAGAAGTCTATGGTCTTAAAATAACATGGTAAATCTACTAAACTTACATTTGCAGTTGGAATGCATGGGAGAACATGTTTTTCTTATACTACAATGTTAAGTTTGTATTTGGAATAAATTCATCCCAACTACAGAACCCTCCGTTGTGTGTGGTCCGACACGGACTTGGCCGGATTTTTTTATATTAATTTTTACTTACTTTTCTTATTTTGGTGGGATTTGTTGGAAGTACAAGATTGAAGGTTGGATAGTTTACCTGTAGGATACCTCCTAACACATATTTGATGTAGACAGACACTAGTCTTAACCTAGCGCCGTTAGCGATAATGCATGTAGAGCTGATACTGATACATAATACAGATCCGAGACCCGATCAGCCTTCAAAGCAAGAGTGAGCAGACATCTTGTGGGCTTGCTCGTTCCAACGTAGACTACATCCATCGCTTTCCACCAGGCGAGATCGAGGTCAAGAGCTAGCCCATTTCGTTATGAAAGAAAAGATATCTTGTTGGTCCAAAATCCTCAGTGTTCAATTAGCAACCAAGACTCAACGATTCTCGCAATTTATACAAACGTTTGTATTGCCATAAATACTATATAAATTCCACCGATAGGTACAGCAGTGCTAAAGGTCAAATCACAACGTGTGGTGACAATGACTAATGACATATTCCGATGTCTATCCAAGGTTGTACTACTATACGTGCCCATGTGTTGTATTTGCCGTTGTTTAAACATGTTTAATTTGTGAAAATTATAGAAAATGTCGGGCTAGTGGACTGCTGAACGTGGGTTCTGGGTCCCCAGGGCAAGTTTTTCGTTAATGAATTTCTCGGAAGAAGAGAGTCTAGATTTTAGCTTGGTTTGGTGGCTATAGGCTCGCCTTCTATTACATGGGCCTTAAACATAACTGGCGAAATGTTGGTGTTCTACACATCTGCCTAGATAAATCTGGGGATATTATAAGAAAATCGACTACGAACTTAAATTGTCCGTACATTGAAATCACAACTGTAATTTTTTGACAGCTTTATGAAATGAATATAACACGGCAAATCGACGTAATGTTTGTTTCAGTGTAAGAAGTCCCAAGTTTTACATTATATTCAATTGTTCGTCCATATTGGATTAAGTTTTTTTGTTTTGTTAACGGTTTCGCACGTTTTCTATAAACACATCTTACATTGGCAGAATTGTCGACATCGACACCATTGCCATAGAGAAAAATAGAATAGAATAAACGTAGGGTGGCAGTTTGCCTGACTGAATTGAAATGATTTAAGAATGTGATAGCTACTTAGCTATCTATGAGTCTATGACCGGGTGTTAACAGAGACATTAGTAGAAACAATGCATGAAATAGTGCAGAACTTGCACGCTGCTGGCCGGCTGCCCGGTTGCACCACGCTATACTAATAGCTAATTTATAACAGTTTATATAAGTACGGAGTATGAACGGCGCGTGTAACATCTGATGTCCACCCACTTGCCTTTAATAGATATGCAAGATATACAATCTCTAAAAAACATGATAGAAATATTGGAGACAAAGATGTCTTATCAATTTGAGGGACACCAAACACCCACAGGTGTTATAAAACAATAAAACTTCTATTTCAGTGTCCTTGAACCTGTTAATTCAAAACGAATGTTTCCATCAAACGATAGCTGCCGAACCAGACGCGTATACACTGCTAATGTTTTGTTACGCTTTGAGTTTGTTTCGTGAAATCACATAATGTTAGGTTCACTTGACGTTACTGAACTATGATCATCGTATAAAACAAAGTCAATTTTCGTGTTTGTCTGTGTGACCACTTAGATGTCTTAAACTACACAATGGATTGATTTTGATTTTACATTATCACTCGGAGCATTTATTCCGGAAGGTTTATGTATATAATATTAGTTAATAACTAACTTATGCACAGAAACGTGGATGTTTTGAGTCGCCATTGCACCCCGTGCGAAGCAGGAGCGGGTCCCTAGTTAAAACATTATAATGCGAACAATGCAAGATGTCTGGTCCATAAAAAAATCCTCAAAATACCTATCTTTTCCCAGCACAAATATTTGCAACAATACCAACCATAAATCTTGTCTAGCACATTGAAGTACGGTCTTACCTATGATATTTATTCTTACAGGCGAAAAGGAGAACAACAAGAAGGCCTGCCTGATGATCCTACAGAAGGTCGTCGACGATCCTCAGTCCGGTTCCTGTCCGAACGTGTCGTACGCTGACGTAGCGGGTCCGGTGGCCAACTACAACCCGACCGGATCGCCGTACGCCGTGCCCACCGCTGAGGTGAAAGAGGTGACCTCTCGTACACGCTCCTTTATCGTGACCTGTGGCCCTAAGCTTGCGGGGGCGCTCCATAGACGGTTCAATGGCCGGTGTAGAACTGGCTCTTGAATCATGAGTAGGGTATAGATTTTCAAGTGATTGGAGTTTCAGTTGGTGTGATTGGTGTCTGGCATGGTGGTTGTAACAGCAAGATCTGCATTCAAATGTGATGGAATGTTTGTTTAGGAAAATATTAAATAAATTCTAGCAAAACAAAACACGTACCTATATTGATCAAATCGATTGCGTTGCACGTATATTTATTAAGTAACACTATTATTTTATGTGATTCTAACTGTATATGATTGTACAAAGGTCTTGGTTTTGTCTGAAAGGCCACTCACGCTAGAAACATTTATTATGCCTGTATCTGAAACCACTATTACTCCGAACACCACTACCTTAACAATTTAATCGGAAATCTTCCTCTATAATATGAGTAGTAAAGTCCAATCAGTGGAGCGCCCCCCTGTCCGTGCGAGGCACGTGAGCGTGTGCAAGTGGTTGCTCCGGCGACCGACTCGCTCCACACGCCGCACTGCGCTCCATACACTACCCACTAGCCTGCTGGTTGCTGGTTAGCTACCGTCCTACTCGGTGAAAGAAGCACAAGCAATGCGAAACGATGTCAACCAGATTATTAGTTAGCTTATTCTTTTTTTACATAAAACATGTTAATGTGTAATGAACGTATATAAAAGCATAGATTAGTATAGATGGATGATTCACTCCGCAAAATCATTTAAATAAGTAGCGACTTGCTTCAACACAATAAAGTAAAATTCAGGTCGCACAGCGCTAATTACCTACAGTTGTATTCACCTAGAAGTTGCCTCTCTTTCTATCGCGTAACTCTTATAACTTCTGACTACGTTACGCCCACTGAGTTTGACAAGTCGAGCCCACCGCGTACCTACTTATAGGTTCATACCTAAAATGTGGAATGAACCATCTGTATTCATCTGTGTCAATTTTTTTTTTATGGAACCCAAAGAAGCTTTAAATGAAGTCCAACTATGTTGTCAGTGAATTTTAATAGTATTTTATAGAAACGTGCTGGGCTACTGTGTGGAGTAGCCGTGACAGTGACACTAACCGCTTACACTATGTGTGCACTAGTACTTGTACACTATACTAACTCCTACCTACACTCTTTTTGGGTGGCTCAGTAAACTACAAAAAAATTTTTTTCACCCCCACTTTTCTAATACAAGATGAAAAATTATTTATTTTGGGTATTTTAATAAAATTGTTTTTTTTTATTTTCAAAGTAAATTATTTTTTAAGTTCCTTTTGGATTATTTTACACATTTTACACGAAAACATAAATGTCTATTGTAGATTGTATGTAATTGGTCGAAAACCAGTGTTAAGCACAATGTTCACTTGCAAGATGATATCTGCAACTGTTATCAGTGTGTTCTTGTCAAGTAACTGAAATTGCCACAAGAACTATACCCAAAAAAAAATTGCCAGGTACCTCTGTGCATAAGGCTGGCTATCGACTAGTGCTATATGAGAACGTTAGAAAAAAAAAACGAGCGAGCCTTACAGTAGTCGCATGTGATGTGTAACATCTGACATCTCACCTTGGTAATAAGCAAAAGTAAAGGGGCGGGGCCTCGTCAAGTTCGTTTCTGACGGCCAACTCTAGCACCGCGCGCGCTCATTGGTCAAATCAAACAGCGCGCGCTTCCCAGGCTTCTTGTTACACACTTCCATCCCTTTTCACGAAATCACTCCCACATATTTTAGGGTATATATCGTTCTGTGCACAGATTGCAGGAAAGCGAGAGGAAAGATGTTACACATCAAAAACGAACAAAAACATTTATTCGTTTGTGGATTTTTTCTGGCTTCTTTACCCAGCACTGGTAACTGACCATGTGTAACAACATTGCGGACGATCAGTGACAACGTGATACACTGGGCCCTATTTAATCAGTAGCGAAACTTGTGCGAAGTTTCTCTCATCTCAAATCATGTCAAGACAAAAAGAAGTATGATTTTTTAATCGCTGTAAAGTTTCACTAAGTACTTTAATTTGACCCTGTATAATGTGACTTCTTTTACAGCAACCAATATTGACTGGTTGTCGCCGATCGACTGCAGTCTAGTTGCACCTTTAGGCCCGCTTGCACCACAAATCGCTAAATGCGTTTAGCGTTAAGGACGCGTTTGCAAATTTGATAGGTATAGAATCGAACTACTGCATTCACAAAGGTCACACACACAAGTGTACGCACGGTTAGCTGCGGGAATAGTAGGCAAGTGAAATAATTTTGGTACTCTGAAAGTGTTTTTTTTTTTCTCATTACTAAATAACACTTAGATACAAATACCTACTTCAGTGACTGCTAGGAGGCACTGAAAGCCCTCTTCTAGTAGAAATATGTGGGCTGTGGACTTTGGGCTAGTTTTGTTAGTTAAGATGAGACTTTACCTCCGGACTTGATGAAGTGACCTGAAGGTGTAATTCGGTGACTGCTACTGGTATTCCTCGACTAGTAGAAATAGATGTGCCGAGTTTGGGCTAGTTTTGTTAGTTATGATGAGACTTTACCTCCAGACTGGATGGAGTGACCTGAAGGTGTACTTCGGTGACTGCTACTGGTACTCCTCGACGAGTAGAACTAGGTGTGCCAAGTTTGGGCTCGTTTTGTAAGTTATGACGAGACTTTACCTCCGGACTTGATAGAGTGACCAGAAGGTGTACTTCGGTGACTGCCACTGGAAGTCCCCAACGAGCCCAAACTCGGCTCACCTAGTTCTACTTGTCGATGAGCACCAGTAGCAGTCACCGAAGTACACCTTCAGATCCTTCCATCAAGTCCGGAGGTGAGGTCTCATCATAACTAACAAAACGAGCCCAAACTCGGCTCACCTAGTTCTACTTGTCGATGAGCACCAGTAGCAGTCACCGAAGTACACCTTCAGGTCACTCCATCAAGTCCGGAGATAAGGTCTCATCATAACTAACAAAACGAGCCCAAACTCGGCTCACCTAGTTCTAATCGTCGAGGAGTACCAGTAGCTGTCACCGAAGTACACCTTCTGGTCACTCCATTAAATCCCAGACAGACGAATAGGCATTTAAAAACCTTACTTACTTTTACCGAAATAAAAATGTGTGTTTATAAAATTATCTTACCACAACATCAAGTAAAAAATTTGGTTTATAGAATATTTTGTATTTGTACAGCGATCTTTTTTCGCACGAAACGCTGCAAACAGGCAACACAGGGTCCACTCACGACAGCGGTCTAGCGCGGACTGAGGTTTCTTTTGAAATGTTTGTGCAATAAATCAAAACAGGGACCAAAAATAAAATAACCCATAGTGCAATCCATTAAGATTTATCCGTAATAGCAAAATATGTGAAAAAGTTAGTTTTGGTTTTTATTTTTTTTGCGACTATTTGTGACATTTTGAATAATTTTTTTTACAAAGTTTTAGAAATGAGTATGTCTGGCTACATATAGTATTTTTAGAAATCATAAAATATGTTGATAATAGAACAAAAAATGTACCTAAACTCTATCCGGTATCGTTAATTTTGTGGAAAATGGCAACGGAAGATCGTTTTCACAATATAAAAAACTATAATTTTGAACAAAAAAGTTTCAATCATTTGAAGGTGAACTAATCTATATGTGGTAGTTATTAGTTATATAAAATTCGGTTTAGTTTTGTCACAAAATGAACCGAAAAACAGCACAATTTTGTCCGTTTTGCAAACGAATTTAAAACATCGTTCTGTTGCTGCCAATCGTTTGAAGATAACAGGGACAGGATCATGTTTTTTATTTAAATATGTTCGTGTTAAACGATTTAGTGATCTATGGTGCAAGCTGGCCCTACGTCCCGTTTCTGGAAAGAAAATAATCGACGCGTCCAAACTAAAAGCAAGTCAAGAGATGCGATTGGCTGTTGCAACCAATCACAGCAGTTGATATTTTGTTAGATAATTTGTATGTTGACGTTCGTCCCAGAAACAGGTGTTAAGTCTCACATATCTGCGTAATCTTACTAACAAAAACCATTGTACCAGTCATTATTGTTATGTATTCACCCCCCCTCGCCTCCTGTCACAGGGCATGGACATGTTACAGAACCACGGGCTGGGCGGCGGCAGCGTGCTGGTCAACGGCGCCGTGGGCGGCGGCCTGGGCGCGCTGGCGCTGAGCCTGAGCCTGGCGCCGCCCGGCAGCCAGCCGCCCGCGCCCATCTCGCAGCACACGCTGGACCATATCAAGGTAGGGCTGCTGGGCTATCTACTTTCATTCCTGAGCTCGGTATTTGAAACATAGGATCAATTTTGTAGCTTGATCTTGTAGACAAGATGCTCTAGAACGACTGTGACGTTGACTCTGGGAGTCGTAAGCAGAACCAATACTATCATAAACTGCTAGTTTTACTGTTCATCTGTAAGATTTTTTTTATTTTACAGCTTTTATTTCCGACAGAATAGATAGCAATATTAACTAAAAATTGTTATTTTATAATTATTACTTTGCGTTGTGACAAATGTATAGACCGCGTCTTGGATCAACACACCCCTTTTTCCGAGAAAACAAACGTTGTTCAGACCATGGTCTACTACCATTCTACAGCATCCAATAAAAAAAAAACGTTTTTCGTTTTTAAAAAAAGACAAAGGTAAAAACGTCGAAATACCAAAGTTAAAAGTTAACTCCGGTAGGTATGTTATCACTGATAAGTGACTACTTTGAAACAGATTTTTATGGCTTGGTATGGCAAACTTTGGTAGGTATTTTCTGGCTATGCACGATTGCACGACGCGACGCACCGTACCGACGACGCGGCGAGGTGGCTGACCTCTAATGTTTTCAATATCATTTCGTTCTAGGTACGAACTTACGGTAGGTACTATCAGACATGGTTTTAATTATTTCCTGTAGGGACTAGGTACGGGTACCCATTGTATTTAACGTCACATTATTAGATATTATTTATTTATTGGGATATTACAGGAACAAGACAAAAACAAAATTTACCACAAAACCGGGTCAGTGGTGGGTCGTCTTAGGGTCGGATTTCGGGTTAGCTCCGTGTGCACCAAGACAACATTGACTCCAATAGTACATGCACCTAGCTTCCGCCAGATTGTCACCAGCTGCTGCGTAAAAACGCACCAATTCCAAATACTCCACTCCGAATAGATAGAACTCATTTTCACAAAAAACGCGCGATGTGTGCTTGTGACGTAAATACATGGGATGCATACGCGTCGCTCGCTCGAGAGATTTCGGTAGACTGACTACCGCCCGGGCGGCTCGAGCGGCACTCAACAAAAGAAATTGGCGGAGCGATACTTCGTGTTCGCATGTCATTGGCTAATGATTTATTTGTATTTCGGCCCGCATTGGCTGGACAAATTTGTACTCCACGTAGACTCCTCATAACTGTTTTGAATGCCATATAGCTACCGCGATAAGCACTGATGTTACGGTTAATGGTTGAACACGCAACATACGACTAATTTCAGAACGCCTAGTTTAGTTTGTTTTAATAACATATTTGATGCTGTAGAATGGTACTAGACCATGATCTGCACAACGTTACTTCTAGCAAAATTGTGGTTTAAATGTCACCGTGTATAATTTGGGGTAACTAAATCGAATAATGAAGTAATCCAACCTTCGTCTCCCCAGGTGGCGCTCCGCCAAGCGGGCTACAGCGAGGCCGGCATCAGCGAGATCGGCGCGGCGTTGGCGCTGCTGGTGAAGCACGGCGTGCTGGGCCTGGCCCTCCCCGCGGCCCTGCCCGCACCGCAGCTTTCGGCCGCCTACTTCCCGCTGCCCGCGCAGGACCCTCCCGCCGTGTTCGGGCCCATCGGGCAGGTCCCGCTCGGTATGTACTCAGGTTCGGACACACTTAGTATCTATGTAGCCTAATGTACCACTTAAGATTTACGGCTGATTTCACCAATGGAACTGATCGCGGTCAGCACATCTATACGTTTGAGAGCTGGCAGTGTCAATCATGACACTGACAGCTCTCTAATGCAGTTTTGATGTGCTGATCGCGATCAGTTTCATTGGTCAAATTCGCTCTTAGTAGCTGCTGGGATAAGGCTCATTTCAGAAGAGTTTATAGTATAAATTGATAAAAAAGAGAAAATTCTTTTACTTTTCCATTGATATATAATATATAGATAGGTGATATATAAGTGTTGCTCTCAAATAAACCTCAGACCGCAGCGTCGTGACCGCGGCGCGTTCTGCGAGCAGTACTGCACTGTTTAGAAATAAATAAATATAATAACACACAAAATGTCTGGCTATCGCTGACGTGCCGCAGTCACCAATTTACAAGCTAACATGCCAACGGCGTATAACTAAGTCAAAAAACGCTGTTTTAAAATTACTGTCGTGCTTTTTGTACGACGACTCATACCCCCTCATAATATAAATATCACAAAATAAATACAAAATCTTGGTTTATTGTAAACTTTAGTCTGAAACAAAGATGCTTCCTCCACAAACAATATTATTACAACAAAAGATAAGACCCTAATTTTTCAAATGTAATAAACTACCCTACCTAATTACACCAAACATCTTAAAAAAAATAAAAAACTGGCATTTGTTGGCAACGTCTTTACGAGTTAATATTACAATATGTATCTTGATAACACCAGTAATTATGTTACGTAATCATAATAATACTAAGTAAGTACCTAATTAGCTCTAACTAGACCTTGCAAATAACTACTTGTTTACGGAAAACATAAATTTTGTACTGTGTTTGTTACTGGTGTTATCAATTAATTATGTTCTGTGGAGAATATTTTCATTTTTTTTCCCAAATATTAATTCAAAATTGCTTAAGAGATAAGAGTAAAAAATGCTTGCCATCTCTCTCTTGCAAGAGTCCATGTATCCTCAAAATACATACTATTGGTGGTTCCTACATAAAATATTTTCTACAGAATAACTTGTATAATATGACTTTTTGATTTTGAACTTAATAATGATAGAAATGTACTGAAATCAGGAAATTCTCATTTTCTCCGAAAATAGAGAAATTTTCACAATTTCAGCATATTTCTTCCCAAAATTCCTCTTTGAACACTTTGAACAGTATAGTTGAACCAAAGTTTTTCCAAAATTGAGTTCAGTCCGGGCCGGCGCGAGCCCTGCCTAGCGCAGATGATGGATCATGGTGCACCGGCTATGGTACCATACCTCACACGCTTCCAAATTCTAAATTTCACAACGCTTGTCATTCTGTCTTGGTATCTGATTGGCTGTCGTGACAATAATAACTTTCAATTATGCTTTTGTTCTCACTCTGCCGTGTTTTATTTCAAATGAAAAGTTCAAAAAACGTTTTCGTTTATTTTTGTTAAGTTGTTGTCTGGTTCCAAAACGAAATTGAATCAAAAAGGGTTGTTAAAACTAAACCTAGCTTGATTGAGCGCAATTCAACTGCATGTGATCCAAATTGAGTACCGAGGTGTCCGCATTCCGGGCAGACACACGTTGTCCCGGAACATAGGTGTCTAATACACAGACGTTTTTCAGGTGTGGATGTGATTTCAGATTACACACAGCAAATGATGTGGGCCTATAAGTGTTACCAAAAAGACTAATACATATCAGGCATCTAGTAAAATCCAGTGGGGCGTGAATATAATGACTTTTGAAACGAAACACGGTTATATTACTAAGAAAAGACTATGTATACTATATCGTTATAATTGCATGCTTAGATATTTTTTATGGTGTTTCAAGTGTTGTATTGCTGATCCAAATAACACAATTGGCTTACAGTTTTATTTTTTGTTTATTTAATATCTTTCAAAAGTTTTTCCAAATTCTTGACCATCGCTTTACCATACCATTCTGTCGGCAATACATAACATGAGCTTGTGTCATGGACGGACGTTAATATTCGAGTCGTATGACCCTCATTCATGACTTAATTATGGAAATGGGTACCAGTCTTAAAGTAGATTAAAAAAACAATTTGTATTTTATAACATTGCATTATCAAGAAAAACATAAAGTTTAATGTATACCTAAATACATTGTTGACTGGATTTTCTCATTGTGATTATTCAATAACAGTAAATTTTGAATATTATTACTCGATTGCACTTTTTAATACCAAGTCCGCTCCATGACACAAATAATAGAAAGAACAACTTTAGAGTAAAATGTTCTAAATTTGAACAAAGTTCTGTAAACTGAAATGTACCTATTTATTTAAATTACTCTCTGTAAAAAGATTATTACGCAACTTTATATAATATTTTTATTTGGATCGTAATATAGTTTTGTCTAGATCTAGCGAATTTGTAAACAAATTAATGTAAGTAAAGTTAAGTTTTTTCTATGAAACACCAAAAAATATGGTAATCGGTAAAGTTGTTCTTTTGTGTTGTATCATGTATCTCCTGTCGCGACAGCGCCCCGCGGCCAGTAGTCGCCGCCAGGTAGCCGCACTGCGCTAGTCGCTGTCACAACACTAGCCGATGCATGACAGTACAGTATACGTAGACTCACTTAGTCACAATTCTTTGAACTGTAATATTTCAGCGTGTAAAATACATTTTTCTAACGGAGATTTATTTCTCCATTTTCATGTCATTTCTTTGTGCATTTTTACGGTTTGCACTATTGAATTTCGTATATGTTGCCTATCTTTGTATGTAAGTTTTAGCCAAGAGCTAGTCATCCTGTCCTCGTGATACGATAAGGTAGTCTAAAGGATAAAGTTTAATTTGTTTTTACCATCTCCAATAACATGATCCCAATTGGTTTATCTTAAATATTGGTTTTCATAAACTTAAAAATCTCTGACAATTTTGTTAATTGCTGGAAAATTTGGAACATAATTTTTATTTTATAGTTTAATTAATAATTAGCCATGCACGCTGAAATATGAAGTCCCTTATTTTGAGTATAATTTTAGAGCTGGTAAAGTAAGTCACAGTCGGTAACTCAGTAGTAACACTACTTAGAAACACGTCGGACGAGAAGCCATAGCAGTCGCGTTGAGTACTTAGGCTAGCACGTGCGGTGCGGCGTGTCTGCGGGCGCTGTCGGGCCGCTACGCTATCGCTAACACGTGCTCTGTCCGCAACAGCGCGAAACGTTCTAATGTAAGGTCGCTGGGTCGCGCCGGCCCGCGACGAGCGACGGCGCGTGACGTATGACGGCCCGCAGGCGGCGCGCGCGGCGGCTCCTTAGAGCGTTTCGCGGAGGTTGCATTCGAGGCGCTTCGCCCCCCAGCCGTGGCGCCCATCTCGCTGTCGGCCGGCGTGGGTGGCGTGGGCGGCGTGGGAGGCGTGGGCGGCGTGGCCGGCTTCCCCTCGGCCTCGCTGCTGCCGCTCTCCAAGAGTCCCACGCCCGCCGACGCGGGAGCGAAGGACTCCAAGAATGTGGAGATCGCCGAGGTCATCGTCGGGGCTATTCTAGGTCAGTTGCTCATGTATTACACTTTTAAACTAATATTTCGAAAATGACGCACTACCAACGTCACCACTTGAAAATAATCCTCTCTCATACAGGTTTAAATAAAATTAGCTGGCGACGAACTTCGTCGCCAGCTAATTTAATTTAACCCTGTACAATCTCTTTGAAAACATTGTAGTAGTCCCGGGAAAAATAATACCCAGTGAAAAATATAGTTCTAGCAACCCACTCAAATCTCCGAGCAGTACGATATTTTTCTAAAAACATTGATAAAGAACGTGATCCGCTGACCTGTGTCCCGTTGCACGCCGCAGGCCCCGGCGGGCGCAGCCTGGTGGAGATCCAGCAGATGTCGGGCGCCAACATCCAGATCTCCAAGAAGGGCACGTTCGCGCCGGGCACGCGCAACCGCATCGTGACCATCACGGGCACGCCCACGGCCATCTCCAACGCGCAGTACCTCATCGAGCAGAAGATCCAGGAGGAGGAGCTCAAGCGCACGCGCCACAACGCCATCTCCGGCCTCATGCAGTAACACGCCTCGCACGGTACGCCCCGCCCGTACCGCCTCCTCTATCTCGTTCTAGCGTAGTATCTAGTTCTAGTCAAACACTGTTGGATCACAGACCGCGTCACTGAGTCGTCGCCGTCACCATGGCGCGAGTTACCTGACTCTAGTTAAGAAGTTTTGTTTTGTTTTATCAGACGGAGGATATAATTTATGCAGCTCTCGATATGCGTCGCGCGCCGCCGGGGACTGTGCGCGCCGCGACACATATCGACACATAGTTACCTATTTACAATAATACAATTTTATGTATATTGATTTTATGCATGTAACATAGATAGTGTTGACGTGGTGGGGATGCGCCCGCTACTCACTAGTGGCCCGAGAAGCCAAATGCACTGTAAAGCTGACTTTTTCAGTTCAACGCGACACTGGATTGTTGCACATAATAATATGAAAGTACAATACTAGTGAGTACGCCCGGCGTCGCTCCCCACCACACTATATTTTACGTTCTTATCGTGATGACAAGTAATTATTTTGTTCTGCCTAGCAGACGGTTATTGTTGATTAAGATATAATAATGAAATATTGTGATATCTCCTATCACGGAAATTCCTATTCCATACACATATTATTTTTGTATATTATTCACCACAGCGTACATTTTTTTATTTACAAAGTTGATTTCATTGTAAATGTTACCATTGATAAGTTATTTTTCTTTAGTTTATTAGGATTAGTGATGTGGTTATTTGATAAATCTATCGATACAGTTACGTCTCGCTGGGAGATGTTATGGATACCCTTCGCAGCAGTACGGGAGTTTAGGAGCTAAATCCTACCAAAGTTGTTTTATTTACTGACATAATATATGACAAGCATCGACTTGGTTACGGCCCTTGAACTGTAGATTCAAATCAAAACAAGCCAGAATGTAATAATACAAAACATTGTGTCTCATGATGTACCTGAAACAACATGCATGCTTATGTAAAGTTCATAATTACACGCACCATATTCTGGCTTGTTCAGATTTGAATTACTTTTAAGCTGGGATGCCTGTTCTTGCAATAGAGTTTCGTGTAATTTGTCAACAAGATGAGGGTAGTCGTCAAGCCGGTGCGCCGCTAGTACAAGACCCGAACGTTTCACTGCACGCCGTTTCACTTAACTTGTTCAAGTGTCACCCTTGTTTAATATTTTCGAATCTGGCTAGCAGAGTTCTTCATTCCTGATTTTCTCTCGGTAAAGATCTTTATTTTTTTATACATTTATAAACAAAATAATAATTATCTAATCGTTTTAATATTTTTTTTTATTAGGAATGTTTCATAGTTATTCATTTGTCGTCGGTCTAAATTTGTCTTACGATATAAGTACAATTTAAATAATAATAAAATGCATGTCCAGAATAGTAGATGAAAAATAATAAAAAAAATATTTTAAACATTTTAAATGCAGATTTCTATATATCGAGATGACAATATAAATGATATATTCTTATTTACAGTTACTATATCATTGAATATTTTATTTTTTGCGCCGTCGTTTAACCAAGACGTTCTTTTAGTGTCTGTTAGTGTCCGCACGCCAACGACTTTTGGTCGCACGACTCAGTCGCATCAACGTCTGTGAAGCCTGCGGTCGCGTAGAAACTGATCGACTAATAGTTCAATCATAAAGATTAATGATCATTTTTGATTAACTTAGTTTCGTCTAGAAGTCGTGTGCGTGCGCTGTACTTTAGATTTACATAATATTATAAACTGTGATTGTTTTCGTCGACATTGTCAAGGTACTACGTGTCAGTCTCCACTTAGTGTAGAAGCCGTTCGGTACTTCGCCGGAGGGTAGTTATAAGTTGTGTTCGTTTACCTCAGAAGTGCCATCGTTCTACAGGATTAGTGAGGTGAGCCTCTTCACATCTTCAGTGTCCATACATACGCGGTGCGTTGCGTTTGATTGTGACTTGTTACGGCTGGGGACCCTTGGTATAATGTAGTAGCTTTCACGAACATCTCGAGCAACCGACGGTCTACAATCAAAGGTAACAACTACCCGCTATAAAACTATTTTCGTGTACAACTCCGGCCCCGCGTTGGGCGCCAACGCATAATAAGGTACAAGTACATGCAGATACTAATGGGTGATAACTTATTACGAAGGCGGTGACTACTATCAAATGTGAATAAACGTATGAAGTACAAAAGAAAACGTAATCATAATAAAAAAATATAATAATTCGAAATCGGCTTAATGATGAAAGTTAATGTACGATAGTGTTTAAGAAATCGGAATTGAGAGACAATTTCTCAGCTAATTCATTCACAATGACGCGATTATAAATAATAAAATAAAAAGTATATAAATATTTTTAACTAATTAATTATTAGGGAAGTGAGCACGCTCGATTCGCCATAACCTCGTACTTCCGTGAAAAGTGAAAAATAATAGTGATTATAACGTTGTTGTAAGTTTTTTCCAAGCGAGGTCCCGCCCGTGCGCGCGCGTCGCTTGCGTGCGACCTACCACACGAAGCAATAACCTGCCTGTCCCCCCCCCACGCGTACGCGGCCGCGCTCGCAGCGGGCGGGCGCGTCGCTGTCCGATGACATCTCGTTGATTCAAGTTGTGGATATTGTTAACTGATCTATTACATATATACGTGTGTTATGTAGTTAACATTGCGCAGTGTAGTGTGGCATTACAGTAGGTAGTTAATATATATTCAATCTTTAAAGTGTATAGGTAACGCTGTTGGATAAATTTCAGGTGTTTTTCGAATTTTTCTCATCTAAACTATGTATATTGGGGGTAGGTACAGATATCGTCTTGTGTCAATTAATAAAAATATCTGTTTGTGCGTTCGCGGTGGCTAAAGTATGGAAATAAGTTAAGAACTGAATGGATACTTCGAAGTAAAATGAAACGTACGTTTCAGACTATGCATAATATAATCGAGTAGAATTGATTGAACTGATTTTTAAGAAATGGATTGAAGTGTTCATGTGTTTAGATATGGTAGTGATACGGGATGGGGAGTAGTGATGCGTGTTGTGTGAGGAGTGTAGTGAGTGTAGTGATCGCGAACACACAAGCGACGGTCGTGTCGGCCGCAGCCTGAACGCGTATCGCCTGTCACGTCGATTTAACAAGCTCAATTTTATTGGAACTAAATCTCGATTAGTCGGTACGTATAAGTCAAATGCGTCAATTAAAAGAAATGAATGGTTTCCAAAGAAAGATATATCATTTCACGGTTCGGGCGAGCTCTGGGGGTAGACATAGTTTCCGTCTCGTTTCTTCACTCTCTCTCTATCTCTCTTTCTAAGTTACTTGCCTCTATTGTTGCTCGGGGCGGTGTCGCCGTGTGTCGGACACATTCCGGCTAGAGTTAAGTGTTTCTCGTAGAGGGCGGTAGTGTGCGAGTGTCGTGACACAGCGCACCACGACGTGGTCTTTTCTTTTCAGGTTTCGAAGGAAGTAAGACGTCTGTTGAAACCGTCACTGTCCTCGAAATATAATAATTTGTCTGTATCCTCGCTGGCTGTACAAAGCGCGTCTTATCTCGACACATCGCGACCGCCGCGCCAACATTATGATAGTTATCAATGGAATTCTAGTTAGTTATAATTAACATAATTTAAAAATCAATATAATGGGTATAATTAGATAATTTTTAAATTAAAATTACTGGGAAATGTTAATGTTGTTATACTGAAGTTGTTACAATATTTGAGAGTATATTAACGTGAGTACAGAATAATATTTTAGTGCGGTAATCATTATCTGGATAAAGTTTATCGCGTGGAAGATAATAAATAGTGCAACGTCGTCCCGATACTTGTAATAGTGCATGGCGGTAGACTCGTTCTACGGCCACTGTCCACCGCTCCGGACTGTTCTGTGATACTGAGTGCACGCATCACCGCACGCTTGTAGCACGCCCGCACCCGCACCCGCACCCCGCACCCGCCCGCACACGGACCGAGCACTGTGTCTGTTACAGGTTGTGTCAAATTATATAGAGCTCAGTTCAGTAGAGTAGAAGTACTGCAGCGGGCCCACATGCGCCCGGCAGTCGCGGCACCCGCGTACCACTCCCGCACTCTAAGATCATTATGTAAAGCTGTTACGATTAAGGAATTTCAATGTTGTAGGATAAGGTAGCTAGTTGTCATTCTTCATTGTTCGGATCTAACGGAGAGGTTTCAGTTGGCACGTCGCCGGTTCCTCCGCACGGTGGCCGCGCATCTCATCCTCCCATTTTAATTTTAATAGCTAAATGTTGTTGAATTTGTTGATAGAGTGGTTTATTGTAATTACTATAGGTAGTTTAGTGGGTATACACGCGAAGGTGGCAGCCGTTGGGTGCGCTAGGCTAGAGTAAGGTTCGATACTGTGTTTAGGAAAATGGCTGTGCGTTCAAGTCGAACTCAACATTAAGACATCACCATAACGCTTGTTTCTGATGGGCGCGAATCGCACACGACGCTCGCGCGCTCGCCGCTCGGCGCTCTCTGCCGGCGCTCGGAGCTCGCTCTCGACGCTCGCCGCTCGGCGCCAACGGCTCGGCGCGCGCTCCACTCACTATCTGTATATAATTGCATAACATTTTTCATTTACGTTATTCTCCTTGCTCATTGTCATCAATTTATTAAAGACTGAGGAATCAACTCGCGCATATTGACATCGTCACGAACGCGTCCCAAACGGTAGGGATTAATTGTAATATATAATTGTTTATTAATCATTAAAATAAAAATTTCGCTCGGTTTCATGTGGGCTCGCTCGCCAGGGCGTAGTCGTGTGCGATTCCCGCAGTACACTCGCGGTGTTTAACGTTTTGATTGTTACACATCAGTTTTATTGTTAACGCCCAAGTTGAAGATTACCATTAGTTGGCCGCAGCTGCGAGTGTACGGTGCGGCGACGCCGCGGCGCGGGGCGCGGCCCGAGCGCGGCCCGAGCGCGGCCCGAGCGCGCCCGCGCCGCCGGCGCGCGTGCCGGCCTCTCGGCCTCTCGGGCGCCGATCAGTCGTTGTCTCATCAACCTTTACACATGTTGAGATTGATATGTTATACTAATTCTATTGAATTATAACTTGTTGCGTATTATAAGTATGTATAGAGCGAGCTCCGGCTCCGTACGTTATGTGTAAATGTCATACGTTGATAACATTTGTTGCTGTACAGTTCAGTGATGGAATTTTTATTTTTATTATTAATATTTTTTGTTAACTTGGTTTACGATAAACGGGTCTGCAATGTTATGTAACGAGAATATAATTTTTAATTAAGTTTGAATTTAAAAAAACAATGTTGAATAATAAATATGTTTTGAATTTAAAATTCACTATATTTTAGTCAATGTTTATTATTGTTTAGTTAGTTGTACTGTCAGATTGATTTTCTAATGAAGTGTTATTTTGCAATGTTGTAAATGATAAGAGGTAAAAATGGAAGGTTACAATGTCTTAGTGTTTAAAAGCTCGAAACCAATTGAAAGGTACCTTGAACATTGTCTATATTATATTAACATTAATAAATGCAAAAACTAAATGTGTCGTTTAATTTACTATGCAACCGAAGCTCTGTCGACTATCGACCGAAGCGCAGTTATTTGTCGTGAGACTGACCCAAGACACCTTGTAGGTACAGGCACTCCTTTGTACATAGTCCAGTTCCTTTCACAATCTGCAATTAGGTACATATCCAATAATGGTCTAGCCTAGACCTTAGCATTCTTAGCATAAGCTAGACCACATTTAGGTATAATGTGAACGTATCGTTTTCTTTGTGCCTATTCAAAATAGCTCAATATAATGAGCGGTATAAAGGCAGCGCCTGTCATACCATAGCCAGGCAACAGCTGTGAACTAGAACTGAAAACCCTCAGTGTGAAAACCTATCTGGGAAATACTGGGAATCGAACCAAGTTCAGAGATTATTTCGGTTGATTGATAAGTTATTCTGAGTTGTTTCTATATTTGCGGGAAAGGTGGATTAATATGTCTAACAAAACAAGATATACGTTGTCGACACGGGCAGTCGGGTATCGTGTTACCCAGTAACTGGGTTGTGGAGGTCAGATAGGCAGTCAGTCCATGTAAAATACTGGTATTCAGCTGCATCTGGTTAGACTGAAAGCCGACCCTAATAAAGTTGGGGAAATGTTAAGGCAGCTTGATTAAAACAAGTTATACGTTGGTTATCATTTTTATTATTAAAAATTTCACTTGCATACCTACATGATATAAAGTTCACGCAAAAATGAGATTTCGTACAAAAATACGAAGAAATGGACGGAATTTCTTATTTCAGATCACACAATAATTAAGTAAAAAACCTAAATAACTAAATATACAATCAAATAAGATACAAGTATTTCAAAGCAATAGCTGCCAAAAGTTACATAAAAAACGTGGTACATAATTTTTAAACATTGCACTGGGTATAATATTTATGCCAATACGATTAAATTAGGTACAGACGTCAGCAGGTCAACCTACCCGAAACTGTAAAATTTTCCCAATCAACTTTCAACCTTACGATTTAGTGATAAAATTGAAAATCTATTAGAGAAATTTGACAGAGTGTAGTAGGTTGATGTGCTGGCGTCTGTACATTAAAATATATTAATTTCCGCAGATACTGGCAGAGAAATTCGATAGAGTAGAAATGCCGTATGCTTGGGTGAACTCGGCCCTATAAGAATTAGCTGAAAAGAGGAGAGAAAGAGGATGTGAATATGTGGTAATGCGCTGTGCTGTGCCTTATACATTATAAATTGGGCGCAAGCGCAGGCAAAGTTACAAAGGATAAACTGCGGGGTAATTGCGTTACAGACATAAGATGACAATTGATAGCAATGGCTACGCTTCTATGAGTCCATAATACCTCTCACTCCTTATCTCGCTCGCACGATACTACTTACGGACTGAGTGAGAGCGAGACAGCGGCTGAAGAAGGGTCCAAGGCGCCAATAGTATAAGTAATTTATTTTTACGGTGAAAATAATGGTGATTAAAAAAAACCAAAAATACATATTATAACCCCTCGCATTTTTATAGTACCTATCATATTTTTTTTTTTGGATAGAGTAGAAACTTTTTGTTGTACCTATATTTGAAAAGTCCCAACTGCGCAAAACGGAGAAAAGAAATCGCCAGTTTCTTTCGCGGTTTGTGGGCTACTACCTAGTGGGGACTAAGGTTGGAGAAGATCACTTAATTTGTTTGCAAGCAATAGTCAACGGAGCCGCGGGATCAATCAATACAAAGGGCAGCGAACTAACTTCAACAATCAGACAAAATAACAAGTGACAATGCAATGCTTACGGCACTTTAGCCGGACCGGGGCAGCAACACTATTATGCCGCAAATAGCGGCACTCTATCCGACAGAGATAGCAGCACGCTATACACTTCCTATTTTTAATGCCAGCGGTTTTTGTTCCATTTTGAGGCAACTTTTTTTTTTTTTTTATATTGATTAAATTTTATGGAATCGTGTTTTCGTCAAACATAGTACTTAACATTAATCCTAAACTATACCATATATTTATTTCAAAATTAATGCTGCAGTATTTTCGATATAACGGAGGATAATGCTAAGCAATTTGAGGTATTATAGAGTCGAGCAGACGAATTATGCCGACATGCAATGCATTAGAAAAAAAAATACTATTATTAATTATTGATCATTATCTATTATTTTTATTAATTATTATCTATTATTTTTATTATTATTTTAAGTTGCTTTAAAAAACAATTTCCTCAATTTCTCGTAATTGCACCTACCACTGTTCATTGTTTTTCTCTGCATCACCCAAAGGTTGACTGGTAGAAAATGCATATGGCATCAAGTCCGCCTGTGTACAGACGCCAGCAGGTCAACCTACCCGAAACTGTCAACTTTGAACCTTATGCTTTATTGATAAAGTTGAAAATCTATTAAAGAAATTTGACAGATTGTAGTAGGTTGATGTGCTGGCGTCTGTACATTTCTGTGCTTGAAATATTAAATAAATAATTAGCAATATCTTTCAAAACTCTCGGATTGTGATTAAAAGTGTGTTACGCAATGAGGGTGCTGTTGTCTTTCGCCTCGCATCGATCGGGCGTTTTTCGCTTTATCCTAGTTTGCAACTGGTTTTTTAAATTCAGATTTGATTACTGGATATTGGCAGTGCGCACAGATATTTAAATTAATAAATAGTATGATTAAATACGATTAAATAAATCTCTTATCATATCAAAATTTCAGAGAGTCTTCCTTCAATAAAACTTAATCAAATATACAGATAATGTAGAACCTAACACTGAAATGGTTCCGCAAGTTTATATTTTCTGATTAAAAGTAATAGATCATGAAAATAAATTGCTTGACTTATATACACTTATTTTACCTAACTTATATTAACTACATGAAGTTATATTTAAATCGTTTCTAAATTACAGTGAACTGGCCGAAGAAAGTATACCTAATCGTCGCCATCGTCGCACGCCAAATTAAAAACAATATTAAACACGCGATCTTGTTGATTATCGATTTCATTTATCGCTTAATTCGCCATGATTTTTACAAGAATTCACGCCAAACCTATAATTTGATTATCAAGAATTTTTTAAACTTGCCACTCAACTTTTTGAGACAAAACACATACAGACTCGTAGATACTTTTACCCTACCCACCATTTAAAGTACCTACCTACTTTCTTTGTAGATTCGTTCAGTTCAGTGTATTTTTTATAGGAGCTTTGAAATGATCGAAAGTTTCTTCCAGAGATTGTGCTCTATTATTAATCAATCAGGCAGTTATCCACATGAAGTGGATATTAATAAATTCAAAAATAAAGATCGGTTTTCCATCATTTAGGACAGTTACACGATCATTTCAAACTTCCTTTTTGATGCTTCTCTTAAACAATATTGAAGTCTTCCATACTAGTTTACTTACAAGTCTATGTTTACGAGAAAGGTAACATGTGTTCGAGGACAGTCACCTACCTACATATAGCGTCGACTACAATGTGCTATTATAAAATCTACATAGTTATTACTTGTTAGTAAGCGCAAACTGACGAAGTAATTAATACTTTACTGTATGAAGTAAATTAGTTAAAATGTTATTCATTATTTCACATTTTCTACTTAGAAAACACAATAATCAGATCGACACAATAATCAGATCGATACAATAATATTTACTCTGTGCCACAAAATTATAGTTAAACTTCTAATTGCCTAATTTGGCTGTCATTTTGTTTCAAGAGCTTTAGCTGTATAGAATCAGCCATTCACCGTGAACCAATGGGTGTTTATAATAGGAGTCGTGAGCGGTCGACAGCGCGTGATCATTTGTTCCGCGTGACTACAACTGCTAGTCGCCCCGATCGTTAGCATGAATAGAGAAGAAACAATACTTGTACATAATTATAATAAAAAGGTCGAAAAGGATATTACTTATATTGTTTTTCAAGATATCTATTCCTTTATGGTAAAATATTGAGATTTTTATCTAAATACCATTGCCGTTGACTTCGCCTCTAACATCCGAGTATCAAATATAACTCTTTGGATCCTAATAAAACTATATTTTGGTTAGTTTCCTAAATACTATGAGACAATTTCATACTGTGGTACATGCGGCTCGAAATCGAAACCATTGTAATGAGTAAAGCTTAGACTCCTGCAGCCGGGAGCTTCGGCGAATGGCTTCAGTTCCTGAACTAGGCTGGGGAAGGCTGGTCTCTCGTCTGGGTCCACCTGCCAGCACTGCAGGCACAGCTGGAAGAGCTCGTCGCCCACGTACGAGGGCTGCGACGGCCGCATGCCGCGCAGGATGCGGGCCGCGACATCTTTATTAGCACTATGGAAGTAAGGAGTGGCGCCTATCGCCAGCGCCTCCCACATGAGGACACCAAACGACCAAACATCAGCCTTAGAGTTGAACCTCGTTTGTCGTAACATCTCGTGAGAAGTCCATCTGGTGTAATCTGGGGTTTCATGCAAGGGTCTCATGTGGGATAACCCAAAACCGGACACTTTGGCGACGCCGTTGTCTGCCAGCGCGATGTTACGACAGCTCAGGCGTTTGTGTAAAATTTTCTTACTATGCAAGTATTCCATACCTCGAGCAATATCAACCAAGTACTGAAGCAATCTGTTTTCAGGAATAAGACAGAATTTGTTATTTTGAAGATCCCTGTGTCTGCTTTGAAGAAGGAAGTCTTTCAAGCTATGTTTATTATCTTCTAGAACCACAAATAAGGTTGTATTTGTTTCACAGAAGCCTATCAGTGAGATCACATTCTCATGTTCACTGGACTTGATGAGCTGGTCCAGTTCTTGCAGCATCTGCTTCTTGTCGGGTCTCTCCAGCTCCCTGTCGGCCACCACTTGCACAAGCCCGGGGGTCTGTGCCCCATGTTGCTGTACATTCCCTCTTGTAAACTTGCCGTAGCTGCCAACACCAACTATGCAGGAAATATCAATGTCTATGAGATTTCTTGGTATGTTCCATAGCTTTCTTTTTAAGTTGCTGTAATAATCTACTCTTTCATCTTCTTCTTGAAGGAAACTTGAGTTCTCAATCTCCATGCATGGTTCACTCATACTCAAAGGCATGGACTGGGAGCCTCTCTGTGATCTTACTATGTGTATCCTCTTTCGTAGGATGATGAGCAGCCCTACTCCAATCAGCAGCAGAACCACACTGATAGCTATGGCTGCTCCAAGTGCTATCACCATTGGGGAATACTCTTCAGGCTCATTTATATTTAAAATAATTTTCTTAGCTGACTCTGCATACCTGATTCTTTTCACATGATTTTTTTCACTTAAAACTCCTAATGACACATCTATATCATTGGTTAATGGCAGGGGAGCATTGTAGAATCCGTTGTAAGTACTTCTATCTCCAATTATGAAATCATGTGCAATGTCATCAGGGTCTAACTCAGCGGTGATGTAGTAGGGGAGTCCGTTATGAGTGGCATATGTGTAGTTGCCAAGAGTAGCAACAATAAACCCTTGCTGGTATAATTCTATAGAGACTACAATCCTGTACATAGATACAGGTCCATTCACATTCTTGGCTTCAGGGATATGTACCACCATCCTATCTCCTCTTCTCTCTCTGATCTCTATGTCAGGTGGGCTGGGGTCCGGAGCACCTATCACTGTTTCTACTGTAGTTGTAATATTAGGCCCTTCAAAACCATCATTGACTGCAACCACTCCTATCTGGTACTTAGAACCTGGTTGTAGGTTCAATAGTTCAGTGTAAAATGTTATATTTGATACTCTCCATTCAAGATCTATCAAGGCAGCATCAGTGTAGGTCTCAACAACAATAGCTCTTATTACATAATCAGATATTGATGAGAATGCATTGGGGGCGGTCCAGCGTACCCTCACTGTTGTTTCAGTTATGTTAGTAATGTTGATGGAAGCTGGCGGTCCTGGGGAGAAAACATAGGTGTCGTACACACTTGCGGCGTTCTCTCCGCCGCATTTTTGACTGTCATTCTTAGGGCACTGAGTACCACAAGAATCTTGAGGCAGTTGGAACTTTCCGGGCGTGTTCCCGCAGAAGCACGTCGACTCGTTACCTATGATAGCGTATTTGTAGTACACTTGCTCGCAAGCCGACAAACAGACGTCCACGGACTGCCCAGTGTGAGTGTTGAGCACATTCTCCGCCATCAGCTTGTAGCAGCCGATGTAGTCGCCTCGGTCGCCGCTGCAGCCCCACGAGCACAACAATAACACAAATATGTAACACTGTCTCTCCATTGTGTTCCAAAGTGTAATTGACTCATTCAAGCCAACTTGACGTTTTGTAAACGCCCGAAAGACAAATTCGTTTCTTAGAACACCCGTTTTTGGAAGTGGAAATTCACGGTTGTAGAGTATTTATAGAATATAACGTACATCTTTGTGTATCACTAGAACTTAACAATTATGTAAACTAAATTTACGAAAAAATCGTACAATCGTACAATAATATACCGCGTTGCTTGGTTGGTTCGTTATTATTTTGACATATATCAACAAGTGTTGCTACCCTAATCCAGAGCACCGTAGACAGATAATGCTAGTCTACGCAGAGCACTAGAAAACTGAATTTAGAAGAAATGTTTTTCTTGAATGTGTATACTTGAGCCAAAATATTTTATCACCAAATCTAAACTATAACGTTTAGTGTTTCCTGATGTCAAAATAATACATCAATAACTATATACTAGTCGGAGACATAATATATTCAGCTGATATCACTAATAAAATAACCAAGTTACTATTATATTACGCAGTATCTCTATGTAGTCTGTGGTTACTATTTTTGTCATGGCCAAAAGGCCTTGCATGCCCTCACTTTTTAATGAATTTCATGTGTATAGCGTCGAGTCGATAGTACTTATAAAAAAGCTTAGTACTTCTTAATGAATACCATTGATTATTATATAATATCTCTCTATTAGATCAATAAGTTTTGCGCCTTGTTTTGCGATTTGTGGCTGGTATGGTGTGCATCACAGAATCTGTACGGTTGTACCCATTACTGTCAAGTTCGTTAATGAATGACGTCAACGTCAAAGTTTGAAATTTTGTAAACGTTAAACGGCCGAAAGCGGAATCGATTTTGTTAATGTAATGTAAACAGTGTGAATAAACATTAAAAATACCGTAATAAACGCAAACGATTTACTAATCATGTCTACCAGATCCGGGAAACGTAAGTTTTCTAAAATAGTGGTTTCACTATGTTACATTTTGTTTATTATTATGAGACGCGTTAGAATAACTGAGTTTTACCGCGTATTTCAGGGATTCACACTTCTCTGCTTGAAGATGCAACCACAACCAAGCAAGAACCGGCTGTGAAGAGTGAAAAGAAGACTCGGAGCAAGCGAATAAAAGATAACTCGGACGAGCTAAGCGTCTCAATATTTAAAAACAAGAAACGTAACAATTATGTGAGTTACCCTACTGACGATGAATTACTCAGAGATACAGCGCACAAAAAGGAAGGTGAGACAAAACCAAGCCGAGCTTTACGTAAAAAGGCTCTCAAAGACCATAATTCTGCTGAAAATTGTGACCAAGAAGAGCCAAGAACTGAAGCGAAAAGTCTTATTAGAAAGTCGCGCCGCGTTAAAAGAGTAGATGACGCCGAAGAGACTGAGAACCACGAAAATGTACCAGCCGAGGTTACAGAAGCGCCAAAATCAAAGAAAAGCAAGAAAAAGAAGAAAGTAGAGGCAGTAATTGACAATCCTCCTGAAGAATCACCCACTAAAAAGTCTAAAAAGAAGAAGAAAAAAGGGAAAAGAACAAGTTACATGATTGCCGAGGATGTCCCATACAATGATAATTCAAAAAATGATATATTCAATGGGAGTAACATGTCTGTTGATTCATTCCATAGCGCTGCAGGCAGCCCTTGCAAAAATGAAAATATAGTACCCGACAAAGTTAACAACTCCTTCAAAAAAACTGAAGAAATTAACAAACTTTCCAAAATTAACAGGAAAAATAACAAAAAAAATACTTTTGACAAAAAAGACCAATCAGTGAATATGGAAATTGATAAAGTTGATGAAAATAAAAATAATAAAAAAAGAAAGCCAGTTTCTGAAGAGACGGTTGTAGACCAATGTTTTGTCTCAGTGGCCAGAGACAATCTTAAAAAAGGTCTTGAGGATATTTTAAATGTGCCCCATTTGTCCAACAGTCAACTAAGGAGAAGGAAGTCTAACACAAAAGATGCTGCATTTGATAAAAGTAATATTTCAACAAATCTTGAAAATGATATGCAAAGTAATTTAAATGTTTCTAATGGAAAAATAAAGAGAAGGAAATCTAATATAAAGGAAATGGAAGTATCCCTGCCAGAAAATATGTCAGAGCATGTAGATGATGTTATTAATAATGATACCTTTGACAAGGAACCGAGAAGAAAGTCTGTCGAAATAGATGTTACTTTTGATAAAAGTAATGCATCAATTGTAAAAGAAATTGTTGATAACAATGTTGATATTGATTTATATGTTTCCAATATTTCTAACAAACATTTTAAAACCAGAAGATCTATGGTGAAAGATAGCACATTTGACAAAAGTGATGCAACAATTGCAAAAGAAATTCTTGATAACAATGTTGATATCAATGATTCCAATATTTCTAACAAACTTTTTAAAACCAGAAGATCTATGATAAAAGACAGCACATTTGATAAAAGTAATGCATCAATTGTAAAAGAATTTGTTGGTAACAATGATGATATTGATTTAAATGTTTCCAATATTTCTGACAAACATTGTAAAACCAGAAGATCTATGGTAAAAAATAGCACATTTGATAAAAGTAATGCATCCATTGCAAAAGAAGATCCAGTTGTGGAAATTGATTTAAATGTATCTAAAAAGCATTCAGCAAGAAAATCTATTTTAAAAGATTCTATATTTAACAAAAGCAATGCTTCCATAAGAAATGTCAACAACATTATGAAAGACACTGAACCTGATTTAAATGTATCTAACATTTCAAATAAGCAGCTTAAGAAAAGGAAATCAAATGTATTAGATACAACTTTTGATAAAGAAGAAACTATATTGAACACAACATTTGAAAAAGAAAATAATGAACTGAAAAGAAAGTCGCCCAGACTATCCAAGACACCTGACATTCAGACTGTACTGAACACAACATTTGAGAAAGAAAATAATGAACTGAAAAGAAAGTCGCCCAGACTATCCAAGACACCTGACATTCAGACTATACTGAACACAACATTTGAGAAAGAAAACACTAACGAAGGACTAGAAAACCTCCTTTGTAGTTCAAAGTCTTCCCTGATGAGTTCAGACAACAGCAGTGTTATGGACAAGTCCGATATCTCCCCCATCAGCATAACAAGTGATGATACCTCAGAACACGAGAACATAGTCAACACCACTCCTTTACTCATAGAAAGCAGCATCGATGAATCTCACATCTCAATCACCAAACCAGATAGTCCGAAACCACAAACTCCATTGAAAAGAGAAGGGACGTTTACAAAAGACGTCCCAGAGGTTCCAATTGAAACTGAATTAGAGACACCAACCAAACGTAAATCTGTCCCAACAGCAGGTTGCACTCCGTACCATGTTACAAAGAGTTCTCAGAAGAAGACTATGTTGAACGTAACTCGGTCAATAGAGAAGGGTGTCTGTACTTCAGTAGACCCAGCTCCGAGACTAACCAGGGTCATGTTCTGCAGTCCAGTGGACAACCCGGCCACATTCACACAGGAGAAGAGGAAGATCATCAAGTCCAACCTCAAGGGGTCTAACAAAAGCTTTGTTTTTGATGAGAATGGTGAGTTTCTGTTTATTTCATTTCATGAAGAACACCAACAACATACACATTCAATATTGGCTTACAATAGTATTTAGGAAACGTAATACTGCTAAATATGTATACACAAATTATAGGTATATATAACATTTAAAGAAAAAATCTGGACAAAGGCTTATAAACTAGAAGAAAATTTTAAACAAAGTTAATCAATATCAAAATAGAATTTATGTTTGTGAAGGGCATAAACAATGAACATTTCATGGGGCAATCAGAGTCAATTAATAATTTAAACATAATTCTATTTCAACAGAAATTAGGTGTATTTTTACATAACATAAAATCACGCCTGTTTTCCCGAGGGGATCGGCAGAGGTGGACAGTAACAAAGTTATTTTTGAGTCCTATGTAATAGGAAATAATATGTTAATGGGTCAACCGCAGAAACATTACCTTAATTAATGCTTGTGTTATTATTAGGTATGTTCCCTATGAATTAATGTCAACAGGATAGCCAACAGATCCAGTCAAGGTAAATTGTTATCAGTCCCAGTACTGATAACAACTTTATAGTATGCCAATCCATTTTCAAACAAGTAAATAATTTAGGGTGTTTTTTTCCTTATGTCTATTATTAGGCATCTAGTATCTTGTACCTATTGGTATGAAGAAGTGGTTCAATTAACTTCTTAATGAAAGAGAGAAAAAAAAAACTGGATTAAACCGGCCATGTGCGAGTCGGACGCGCACACTAAAGATTCTGTACCAACATACAATATTAAACATTATGTTTTTTACTTTAATAAAAAAATTGTTGTTGTAGCGGCAATAGAAATAAACAATCTGTGAAAATTTCAACTGTCTACCTATTATGGTTCATGAGATATGGCTGACAGACAGACTTAGACTGGAGGCTTAGTAATAGGGTTTGGCTCCCTTCGGGTACGGAACATTAAAAAGTACTATTTGTACTCTTAGAGAGCAGTAACTGTCCACCTTCAGAAAGTAAGATCCTTGCGCCAGCAGCAAGTCAAGCTAATGGATTCTAAAGGCTTGTGCACATGTAAGCGCATCATACATAGCTAGCATATCTAGCAGTATATAATTTTATCCAGGAAGCCATAAATATAATTGATAAGAAAAAATATGCCGTAGGTATACTATTAGACATGACAAAAGCCTACGATAAAGTGCAATTCGACATTCTACTTAACAAGCTACAAGGAATAGGGATCCGCGGAAAATCTTATGAATGGTTCAAATCATATTTGGAAAATAGAGAACACCAAGTCGAAGTAGAATACTACAACGAACATGAAAAACAAATCCAATACATTAGGTCAGATAGCAAGCAAATTAACGCCTCAATACCCCAAGGGAGTGTTATTGGATGTCTCTTATTTATCATCTATATAAATGACCTCCCTACAATAATAAATGAATCATGTGTTCTGTTTGCCGACGATATCTCAGTACTAACTTCTTGCCACGACAATACCAACTTAACCGAAATACTTACAAGCATACTTAATAAAATAATAACTTGGATGACAGAACACAACCTTGAATTAAACTTCAATAAAACTAAAATCATGTCCTTCCATCCACGTCAGAAAACCCCTTTAGACTTAACATTTATTTACAACGACGCAAAAATTGAAACAGTAAAAGAATTCAACCTACTCGGCTTATCCATAGATACACATTTAAATTGGAAATCACATATTACAAAAATCAGGTCAAAGCTATCAAAATTTTCCTATGCCCCCCGTGAAATAAAAAAATCCACAAATCTCTCCACTGCTCTGGTTACGTATTATGCCTATGCATACGCATGGTTAAACTACGGCGTAATATTATGGGGAAATAGTACAGACGCATCAACACTATTCATACTACAAAAACGACTGATTAGAATACTAGTTAACATAGATAACACAGACAGCTGCAAACCCCATTTCCAAGAACATAAACTTCTAACCCTACCTTGCATATATATCTTGGAAATGTGCAAATTTGTTAGAAATAATCAAAAACTCTATACTACACGCGAAAACATACAGACTCGCTACACACTACGACACAAAAACAGACTAAACCACCCAGGTTCAAAGCTAAAAATCCACTCCACAAGCACTTTAGTAATGTCAGTTAAAATATATATATTAAACTACCTAATGAAATTAAAAATGAACAAAAATTTAATATCTTTATAAATAAATTAAAACAATTTCTAATCTGTAAATGTTATTATAATGTACATGAATATTTAAATGATAAATTTAATAAATAAACAATAATATCAAAAAAATATTTATAATTACCAATGATAATAATAATATATGTATAATTTAAATAAATATTAATGTTTAAATCCAATATATGAGTGGTAAAAATTATATGTACACAATTAGTTATCAGCCTACCTACCTACACAAAACGAAAGAGTAGATTAATATTAAAATTGTACAAATATCTATAATAGCCCTCCTCCTAATTTTTATGTTGTTATGCCCGACAGGGCCCACAATGCTCCAAAACTAATGTATGTCTTTATATACCTACCACCTAAGTTCACATTGTGGAATGCAATAAATGTATTGAGTATTGAGTATTGAGTATTGAGTACATTTTATATGAATCATCGCACACGACAGCCGCACCGCGCTCCATGCGGCTGTAATATGCGCAAGCTCTAGTATACTTACACCACACAATTTCGTTGCAGCTTCAAAGTCGCGCCCGGGCCGCAAGCGCTCCTACACTCAGAACGATGCAGACGACACCCGCGTCAAGCGCACGCGACTCACTGAGGATCTTCAACAGTCGGTGGACCGCCTGTCCAGACCCAGGACGGCTAGTGCCACAGGTACCATGTCATGATAATGTAACAGATCAGAAGTTCCATTCCCGTATTTAAAACTTTCAAAATCTAGTCGTAATCAGTATCATGTCAGAAATATAGGTACAAAGATTGTCGTTGACAGATTGAGACAAAATTAGAATGCGAACATTCTTAAAAGTACGGGAATTGCCCTCAGATAGTCCACTGTGAAATGTAACAGATAGCCCACTGTTTGCTCTACCCTCCCTGAGGGTCTGCAGCAGTCGTCAGACCGCTAGGACTGTTAGTGCCATAGGTGTTGACTAACTTGACTTATTGCCTGCTCTATCTATTTAGGTACATGAGGCTGTAAGGTCCGCAGATTGCCAAATAAATATTAACATTGTGTTCCTTAAAATAAATAATCTCACTCAAACCTGAGACGCGCACTTCTGTCAGCTTTGATGCGCTCTCGAGCTCATGGAAGTTTATTTGTAACATAACATCACGCCTATATTCCCCGAAGGGTAATCCATTTAATAGGGGGTGAGCCTATTGCCATCAACTGGGCACAAATCTAGACTCCGGGCTGCTATCGAGCAATTCCAGATGGATGAACCCAATAACACTTCCCGACCCGGGAATCGAACCCAGGACCTCATGCTCAGCAGCTGCGCTTGCGACCACTACAACAACGAGGCAGTTATTTATTTTCAACTTTATTGCAAGTGCCGCAAGGGGATGTTTTTGGTCATTAGAGTTTAGAGAACCACGGGTACTTTCTCGCTGAAATGGAAGTTACTGCTTGGAATTCAGGACAATTCGAGAGAGGAACCGGAGGACCGAATCCTCGCTTTTAGGAGTATTTGTGGCATTACTAAACATCAGAAAAAGCAAAAGTGACAGAGCATAAAATTGTAAAATTTCTGTGTATTGTCGGGCCTACAACTGACTGCATGATCTGCAAATTCCGGGATCAGCAATCGGAACTCGAACAGTCACAACTTCGGACCGGCAATAGCTCTATTATTGATGATTATCCGACAATACCTAATCAATTATTTCGATAACAATGTGATAGAATTTGAACTTAAATAAAATATGTAAGTAGTTCGGCGCGCCTCACGAATTAACGCATGGTATGATAATACCGCGAAGGGTAAAACACACAAGTAAACATGACAAAGTAGCAAGTTAGTTTAGGAGACAACCAACTCATATTTAATTATTAGGAATTACACATAAACTGAAGTTATGATGGTTTATACTTAATTTACTTCGAGGACGTCTGATAACCGCCTATATAAATTCGCCAAGCAAGAGTTTCATTTAGGACTAATTTTGCTCTCTACTTCGTTTCGATAGTAATACTTCCTTAACTTGGTAAAAATAAGGACCTCTTACCTATGTCTTCAATCATCAAAGATTATGTTGTAAGTCTCCACCTACTCTGCGGGTCCAGAAGTATCTAGAATTCCTAACCAGGAGGGACTTTATACGAGTAAGTTCCGCTGCCTCTTCCTAACAGTATCGCGACATACGAAATCTTCAAGCTATGCAGTCCTCCGCAGTGTGGACCGCTCAACCCAACGTTTCTTCTGAATATTCGAAGCTAATATATACAAAATACCAATACTATGCCTAGCTCCCACACTAGCCAAGTAGTTCAATTAGTCACATCAGATAGCAAGTAGATATTACCGCTACGTGTTCTGTTATCACTGGCCACCTCGCACCTTGCCACCTCCGTCGATAGCGACTGTAATTATATATTTCAATGTTTTATGGGTGTAGAAATAATTTGTAGCCCTGAATTAGAATAAGTTTTCATGATTAGTGTAAAGGATGAAAACTAACTAACATGAAAAGTAATTTTCTTCTTGTTAACACTAATCCTCTCGATTTGGGCCTCCACAATCGGGCTTAGGTACTTTTTTTGTTTCTGGATTAAGCTCGATATTGTTGCTTCGTCTAATCTTAACACCAAGGCTTTGAAGATTGTCGTGAAAAATAGTTAAAAGATAATAATGTTGAAAGAATTCATGGATATAAAAAGTTATAGGGTGCAACTGCAGTCTGCACGGCTACCATTTGCTTTGAGATAACTAAATGTGTACAAACTGACGGTTTGCCCAGTCTGAGTAGCCATAGCCATATTAAATACTTATCGAAATTACAAAATGATTAATGTCCTTTGTCACTGACTCATGACATTGAAAATTATAAACTTTCAAGTCACAATGACTTTCACTTCACATTTTAACACACTAACCATTAAAGCAACTGCAACTCCACAGCCAAGGTATCAGTGGTGACTCCAAAGAAGCCGCCAAGTCCATCCAAGCCGAAGTCTGAAGGCAAGCCGCCCCGCACGAAGCTGCCGAACTTTGCTGCCATGCACCAGAAACAGTTCGACAAGATGGAGTCGCTGGACGAGTGTCAGGAGAGGCGGGCCAAGAGAGCCAAGCAGCTGCTGACGCCTACTGCACCCCCTGGGCTGTTGGAGAGGATCAGTCCCAAGAGTAAGGAGGTTTTGCTTTATACAGGGTGAACTGTAATTCGACGTATTCCTTCCAGGACGTGATAGTGTGACCCCTTTTCAACATTTAAGCACCCTATACAGTCTAGGCTAATATCCATGGGATTCGGGAAAATTCACGACTTGTATGTTTCTGAAAATTTTCCAATATTCATCATTAAATATCATTTCTCTCTAAACTATAAAAATTAATGGCCATCTATGCTATTTTATTTGGTAGTGAATATGTTAACAAAGCTTTCGAAGTAGCCATGATTTATAAAACATGAAACAAGTAGGCTAGTGCAAGCCTTTAGAAGTTTAGATAAAGATGATATGCATATGGATAGGCTGCAGCATAACCACATAGGTACTGCAAAAGGGACGATGCCAGGGTAAAAAAAAAAACTTTAATCAGTCAGGTAATAAAAAAAATTTAAAAATATAAGACACGTAATTTTTGCTTTAACATATTAATAAAAGATTACTTAGATAAAATGCATTAAAGTCGGAATGGACTCGCTCCGTCACAACTCAGTATATAATCTACCAAGGCATGACGTCATGTCACATTTTAACTCAATGTATTGTCGTAATCTTTTGATAAGGTATGTACGTAAAACAAAAAAAAAATCTGCTGCAAGTGTGTGCTTAGATTCCTTTGTATACAATACTAGTGATGTTATTATCAGTGTACTTGGTTGTATGTTGCATCGCAGTCTCTCACATTTCTATATAGTTCCATACTTGTTTAAAGCGTCGTTCATTCACCTAAACTTAATATTAGAAGGTAGTTTTGTGGTTTGAGATAACTTTATGCCCTGCAGGAATACAATAATCCACTTACACGAGTATATAAAATATCTGGTAGACTTGAAAAACTAACATTTCACTTTAATAACAATGCACGAGAGATTTATGAAAGTAATACTTACTTTACGTTATCATATTGATTACCAATCGGTGCGTCAGGCTGCAATCGAGATATCGATTATATGGGCTCCCTATTAGAAGCGTATCTTATCACCGGCCGAACATGTGGGTGGGCACAGTCGACACGTGTTGCCTATCTATGTCTACGTATTTTGGATGGAAAAACACAATATTATATCAGGGTATTTCAGTAGAATTGGATTGAGTCACTGAAAGAGCTTATGGCATGTTAGTAGAAAAGTAGTACCTAGTGAAATCTTTGATTACTTGAATCCATGAATGAAGGAACGAGCCCCCGTTATTGTCCGATGTCAACTACTTTAATCGCTGAAACAACACTCCTTCGCGTTCATGATTTTCTGGTGCTTTCCCGAGATCCTAGTAGATAGGGAAACACTCTGCTCAAACACAAACTTGAACAAATTAAAATAAGCCGTATCACCTAAGATATGACCAGTCCTACGGACGGCGCCCGTTCATGAACATGACGCAAGGATCAGCACCATTCAGCTCAACCATTTTGAAGAGAACTTAATAATTCAACACACACGCTACCATTAGCGAGACATCTGAGTGAGCATGACATGCTCTCAGCCGCCAGGGCACATCTGCCTGGGGTTACCTAAGCTTAGGCTGCAAATTCAAAGTCTAGCGTGGCGTTATTTGAGCAGGTCCATTAACCGCCACGCTGCCAGACCAGGCTGCTCCGAATTTGCGCCCTTTCTCTATCAAGGTAATAGTCTAAACCTATGCCACTTACGGCACCTACGGGAAGTGAAGTAAAGCACGCCTAAATAACAACAGCACGCCTGTTAGTCCCGAAGGGTTAGGCAGAGGTGTCCATATATGTAGTACACCCACATTTCGCACGTTCGTCGTATACAATCAAACGAATTTATGAGCTAAGGCAACCTGTTGAATTCAGATACTAACTCAACAGAGAGACGTCACACACACGTGTAATATCATCCCTCACTTAATACGGATGGCGCGGGAGCCGACATCCGGCGAAGTTGATTAATTAAGTGCACGAGCTGATCATCTGTCGCTCCGTGTAAGTTTGATGCAAACAAAGGTTTGAAATACTTACCAGTATGTTTTGTTTGAATAACAGTTTTACACATGACATAACATCACGCCTGTAGCCCCGAAAGGTTAGGCAGAGGTGTACCTATAATACATCCCCATCTCGCCATGTAAAAAGGGGCGAGCCTATTGCCATCAACACCAGACTCCGGGCTGCTACTGAGAAATTCCTGATGGGAAAATCGAAACCAGGATCGCATTCTCAGCAGTAGCGCTTGCAAACACTAGACTAACGGGGCAGTCAGGAATACCAGTTTTAATTTTGGTTTATTTGGTGACAGATATCTAGATAGGAAGAAATTGTGTTCACATGTCCATATCACCTGGTGTAATACATTAATATTGGAGTAATATATAATTATTATTACAATACATAAATATTATATTAATATCAGGCCATCAGTTTATCAATAAAGAATCAACATGCTAAATGGCGACAGCAGGCCGTCTATTATTTCGCAAAGGGCAATGTCCAGCGGCAATTTATTGATGATCATCGTAACCAGCCGCTGGAAAAATAACATTAGATTGAGATCACTATCAATGTTGTAGGATGAAACAATTTATGTATTGTAATTTAAAAATATTCCTACGTATACATGTACCTAAATATCTAAACATTTGAAATAGTGCGTAACTAATAACTCTGATTACCTCTCTGGAGTAATGATTACAATGTTTTCGTATTGTAACTCAGAAAACAACTCATCAGAATAGAACCAATTATTCGAACGATGACAATGTACCCAAACATAGGTACGGTAATACTGGTAAGCTTTAAACAGGCAACCTGCGAATGTGTCGCAGTTCATTGTCCTTCAAAAGAACAACAGAAAACATGAAATTGCACACACGACCACGTGACGCCCAAAACCTCTAAACTCTACCTACAAACTTGCGGAAGCTGCAAGGAGATACCAAGTATGATATAATCTCTACAGTACCTTATTCAGAGATTAGAAGGCCCAAAAGTCTGTCGTTGACCTGTAAAATTGACTGAGTCAGATGAAATTGATATTGATCCGTAGTAACGCCATAGATAGATAGCAGTTATCTATGATATCGCATGCATGAGTCATCTCGCGCTCTCGATAAGTGGATAGCAATCATAACAAATCCCTTTACAATCTTAACCTAAATACCAGTGACTGTAATCCAAATCCAAATTTGTGTCGAGTTAAACCCACACTGAACCTAAGTAGCTTGCAAGAAGTTGAGTTTTTACACTGTCACGTTTACAAATGCACATCATAGCATAATCAGCCTAAAATGTTCCCACTGCTAGGTCACACACCACGCGGGCCCAGTGCGGGTTGGTAGATGTCACAAATGTCTTCGAATTTTTGGTTCTAGGACATGCCGGTTTCATCACGATGTTTACCTTCACCCTTTCTAGAGCAGTGCTGATGAAATTATTTACACAAAGTAAAGCGCCTGCTTGGGTTCGAACCCACGCCCTACAACTGGGGTTGCCACCTATTGTTAGTCAAAATCTGGGAGAAAAAAAAAACAGTGTTTTTTTTTAAAACTGTTTATTTTATTTTGAACTTATATTATCCATTTGAACGTAACGTAGTTTCGAGTGTCGCGAGTTCGCGACTGCATTGGCCAGTAGCGCGCGTATGATTTTCGCCACCGTAAATTATCAGCGCGCGTTAATTTTAAATTCCGGGAGCACAATGTGTAGGTATTTGAAAATTTTGAAATTCCTTCCGGGAGCCGGGAGATTTAAATTTTCATTGTTGAATTCCGGGTGAGGTGGGAACCCTACCTACAACTCGTAAGTCGGGACCGTTAACGCAGTGGAACGGTCCCGACTGACCACCCTGCCACCACTGCTCACACGTCATCATAATAATTAACAACAAAAATATCATTTGATACACTGTTTTTCAGCATTTCATACATATAATAGTACGAGTATAATACTACGAGTGTATATTCTTTAAATTTTACTTCAGTACCGGTTTTCATAAAACACTTTTCATTTTTGATTTAGATTGAAAAAACTGAAGTGTTATGTTCAATGAACATAACACTTCAGTTTTTTGACGTCAGCAATGAACATTGTTCATTGCTGACCGTACAATATAAACGATAAGTACTAAGAAAATAATGAGTTTTTCGGATTCCATTACCCTGAAATGTGATCCTAGGTAGGTCATTGGTGTCATTACTCATGCAATGTTATGTGGAAATCGTATCCTCCCGGCCTAGGACACTAGGCGGATGCTGCGCGTAGCTAATATAGGTCATAATAATATGCTTCAGTTTCAAGTCACATATTTCAGAATGAATAGTATTTTCCACTCCCAAACTATTCATCAACTCTTGATATTTTAGCCTTGAAAACTTACTGGACGAACACTCACTTTTGCATTTATCATTTTAACGCCCAAAAAAAATTAATATTTGGCTTTTAATTTGCAGACAGCACAGAATCACCAAAAAAGAGCAAAGAGGTAGCCAAACCTAAAGAGAAAACCGATACCCCTACAAAGAAGTTACCCACGCTGGAATCATTGCGACCTGGGTTCACCAGATTCGGGTTCAAATTAAACCTCGACGTGAACCCGTTCAGCATACCGAGCAAGACGGCAGAGAAACCGAAAGAAAAACCTGTTGAGAAACCCAATGGGATAGTTCCCAGGCAGGCAGTATTGCCGTCTCTGGCTGGTGCCACGTCCGCAAGGCGTGAAGTAGCTAAGCTTACGGTTATGAGAGAAAAGTCCTTCACAGACAGACGAAATGTGAAGAGAAATGAAAATAGAACCGTTATCAAAGGCGTGAGGACTAACAGAAGGTTCGAATTACAGATGCAGATGAGAAATATAGACTAAGGAGGGTAGTTGTAGAATAGTTCCCATGAGGGAAATATGAGGTAAATTAACTTAAATGATTTTATGGTCGAATTAAAGCATTATTTTAGAGGCGATAACAATAACATTATTTGTAAGTTAGTTTACAGTTACCAAATTGCTAATTTTCATGTAAAAATCTGGTTAATTTTGCATGTTTTAGCCAAATTGGTAATACAGTTTTTAATGTCCCCATTCTGGACTATGGGTCATAAAAAAACTGTTGACGATAAGGGTTTTTTTAATGTTTCGTATTAGGTTCGTATTTAGTTTTATATAATGTAGTTTTTGATAAGTGCCCCATACTTTTACAGACGGTGCCATATTTACTACTCTTTGTAATTCTGTTTGGTTATATTAAATATTTTAATTTTTCTTTCTATAAAATATTAAAAGTCTATCCACAAATATCAGGGCAGTGCACTGGCCGACTAAGGGGGGGGCAGATGTGGTTCGCCCCCAGTCCTGGGGCACCCCGAGTTTTGGGGACCTCAAAACTGGCTGGGCTGGGCTGGGATATAAAACCAAGAAATTAAATAAATTAAATGATGTTATTTTTCTGTAAATAGGTTTGTACAAACACATGATACGTCAATATGTCAAGCGGTCAATAGGTTAATCAAATTCCAAAGAAAATCAAAATATTTTCTGTAAGTAAAGGCAGTTTTCAGTTGGGGGCCCCGTACGCATCCTAAATATAAACGTAGGGTGCTAAAATTTTCGAGCTCGCTTCGCTGGTTTTTGTAACCTATATTCTCTTTTTTCGCTGACTTCTCTGCGTAAGTCGACAAAATAACTCCTGTTTATATATGAATAGTTAAAAGAAAACCGTACTATCCGGGGTGGGTGCCAACATTTTCGAGCTCACTTTTGCTCGGCATTCTTCATTTTCAAACTTTTCTGTATAGGTTGACAAAGTAATTCCTATTTCTGTACGAATAGCCAAAAGAAAACCTTACCTATCTGGGGTGGGGTGCCCAAACTTTTGGGCTCACTTCGCTCGTTCTTGCATTCTTTATTTTCAAACTTTTCTGTATTGACAAACTAATTCCTATTTCTGTTTAAAATGATCAAAAGAAGATTTTAAGGTGAATCCGCAGTTGCAGCCCGCGAAATTCAAATTTTCTTCCGTTTTTTGCAATTTGCAGGTCAGTGTCAGGTTGTATCTTGATCAAAATATGATTCGCGACTATAACAGGTATGTATTTACAGAATTATAATCATTGGAATCATTAATACAACTCTCTAAGTTAGATTTGTGACATATGAACTTTTCCACAAGAAATTAGTTCGACGTTGCCAACTTTTAGGATAAACGGTCTTAACTATGCTGGGTGCAAAAATTGTGGAGCTCGCTCCACTCGCCTCTACCATCCTCTATTCGTCTGATGCTCTAGCTTTTCTGTTGTCGACAAAGTATCTCCTATTTCTGTATCAATAGTCAAAAGAGCACCTAACCTTTTCGAGGCAGGGACTGAACAGGCTTAGTTCGCCATGGGGGCCGAGCCTGGGACGTGACAGGGCCGTGGCACACAGGGTAGGAACTGAAGCTCCGTCGCCGGCCTGGAAACGGGCGCCTGTGAACGAGTTTAGTTGAGTCCCTGACGGAACACTGTCCGGACACGAACCTGATATGTGTGGATTGAATTTTACCCTTTATTCTACCGGAGACGCACAAAGCGGCGCATTGAACACCTGCGAAATGTTTGTAATGCGTGGGTAGTCGGCGGGGGATGCTATTCGTTTGATGACGTCTTCTCTACGCCTACACACTCCATAGCGACCATTTCTTGTTTCGTGCCGTTTTGCCAAGTAGGACAGAACTTAACAGTATTAACTATAGAGCCTTTAATTTTGACCTAATATTAACTGTTACTTTAGAGAATATGATTTTATTACTAACACCGTTTATAGGCATGCGAGATAGTGCCATCGTAATCATGTAGTGATATTGTGAACAGATTAAACGATTCCATTTTATGTGTTGTGGTTTTATTGATAAACGCGCAGTCCGCGACTCGTGTGACAATGTATATAGTCGTTATTCGATCTGCATACTTCTGGGCTTATTTATATTCACCAAGTTATGGGCCATCATATATTTTGTATGATGCTGTGGACTTATGATTTTTTTATTAATTATTAAGTATATCACGCAAAATAAAGGTATGCTTATTTAAGTCCAAGCTTGTTTAAGTCCATTTTCAAACTAAACTGCTATAAGAATCTTTTAGCGCCTGAACGACATAGGCGGGGCGTTGTTGAAAAACATTTGTGAAATTGTCTACGAATTGTATTCACAAAACAAGATGCGACGTTAGTTCCAATTTTGGCCACGTGCCATAAGGACCTTGTAGCGGTGTATGATTATTATCGTGTCAATATTCGTCGAATTATTTAGCAACCTAAAATTAATGGCACTAAGAATGCTGATCTTCCTTCAGCAGATGGCGGCTACTACATAATAAATTACAAACATACAATAAAATATTCATCTCCCCGCGAAGTTGTGACACTCGATGAGAACTAGGTTATTATGGTGTTGAGAAGCGTTTTACAACATAAAACCCAGATTATTGCACACCTAGGTGCTACCTAACTGCCTATTGTAATCCTAGAGTCTACCTAGTCTATTACGTGGGATAACTAGCGTTAAACTCGTGTGGGAAAATGCTGCCAAAGAAATTAAAACTGGTATAATTTTGGAGTTTGATTTTCTGTCTAGCCCTGTATTCCTCCAGCAGCGTTGCCACGGTCAAAAGTTGAATAATTTAGGTGACCTTTGACAGCTGGGTCGTCAAGCAAGCAAATAACCAAGTATACAAATCACATTTTTTTTTAAATTGGAAAATAAAAACTTTTTACAAAAAATATTGAACGGACATAAAAAAAAAACTAAAACGTGCAAAATAACTTTAATTCCGGAAGTCGGTGTCTTTGGTTCTGTATTTTCGTTTAACTATTTTAATTTGTGTTATTAATACTCACTATTTTTGCCAGGAATGAATCTGGGGCTATAGTTTGCTGTAAAACCTGCCTAATTAGTCATTTACATCAAAAATACTTAAAAGTACTTGCAAGTACTGAATTAACTGTTTGTATTATTTTATTTTACAATATAACTAACTTATTGTCATCAGTGCGCTGTCGCTTATTGCTATTAATAATACGCAACTGGACGTAATAAGGTAGTACTAGTGTCTGCCTACCTTCATGGGACCGCGAATGTCACCCGTTTATCATCCATTGTTATTTACTAATTGAAACAAACCTATTGTTATGTATGCAGGGTATTCAATGCAAGCGACGGTATCGTTACAGCTGTTGATATCGATCCTTTAATTAGCTGATTTAGGTATTTGTTAATTAACTTTTTTTGTTCCTTTGAGATTGACCTCACTGTTCCCAACCACTGCAACTTTGAAAGCTAGAATCAACAGTGGCGACTACCAGAAAAGCACCGAAGCTCGACGACTCCCGGAGAAACGATTCAACTATCGTGGAACTCGCAACGAAATTAATCAGAAAACGGCGGAGGAGTAAGTAAAACCATGATTTTCACGTATTACTTCCCAACCCAACCCGTAACGCAAACTGTGCCCGCGCAACGCAACTAGCAACAAACACCGGACACTGGGAATATGCACGTAATTCGAAACTTATCCATTATTTAAATATATACATATTGTGTAGGAGTCAAGAAAAACATCCTATTTTTTTACATTTCTTTATGCATTACTTATACAATTCATTATTTTTATGTTGCGTTTTTTTGATGCAACGGAACGCAAACTCAAACGCGTCGTCTTCGACAATGCCAAAAGTGACAAAAAAAACTATGAAAATAAAAATTTATTCTTTGCAAAGTGCTTGAAATCTCACTAAGGTACCTAAGTAAACTAGTGTGATTTCTGCTTGAATAAAGCACAAAAAATAATTTAATTTATATGACTTAAATGACTTAATATGGCTAAAAACAGATGTAATTATAGCAGTATCGTGGTCAATGACGTCACATCATGACCGCGACAGAAACGGACGTTTGAACTGCTACTGAGCAACAAGTAGTAGTTGAATGTAACTTTTCATTCTTTTCTTGGGTTATATTACTTATATTACAGTAAAATATTGATTTAATGAAAAAAAAATTACATGCATATTCATTTGAACTCAAACCCGTGACCCGTAGCTTCGAAAGTAATTACTCAGCCACTTAGGTATGTACTGCTAACCGACCTATCAGATATGCGTTGCTTAATAACTGGATTCTGGAGCCAATTACAAATTTCTTCAGGAAGGAAATAAATGTGATGTACAATAAGTGATGACAACTAATAATAATACAGGGAATAAATAAAAGAAACAAAGTGATGACTACAATCAGATTTATTTAATGTTCTCAACATAGAAGCACAGCATGTTATAACGCAGCACACCTGTCCACTCGTCACACGACGAGTGCCTGCACCGTGGCGTCGCCGCACACTGCTCATGGTATGATATATATACTTTACATTCATTAAACAGTCATTACGTAGGCAGAATCAACACAACTAATTAAAAAAATGTCTATGGTAAAGGAATATTACAAATTTACAAGTCTATTCAATGGAGAAAAGCTCTTGTAGGAATAAATAAAGTTGTTAAGAAGATATGAGATTTACAACATCAAGATCGTGAAAACTTATCTTATTTGCTTTATTTTATGTACATACTTTTATTTCACGTATTCTTAATTTAACCATAGAGTTGAACACCAATGTCTCATTGTATTAACAGCTGTAATTACAGACAAAGGCGCGATACATTCTGCCACAGGTCCACCTACGTAATGACTGGACAATTTTCTTTATAAAATTACCCCTTGTGCACTTTACAATCTCACTTATTGAAATCAAACATTCACAATAAACACTTGTACTGTTATTCTATTAAAATACTATTTAAATACATTGTTAGGGAAAATAAATATCTCACTCTAGTGGAAATGCTTAGCTTTCATTGTACAGTAAGTATATAAAATATTTGTTTTTGTCCGTTCTTCTATCGTTGCGTTACCTTTACTGTGGGTTGCGTCAGGCAAACAAGAAACAAATAGCTCTATAAATAAGTTTTATCAAGTAACAATTAACTTATCAAACTTTTATCTTACTCAATGCGAGTAGACACACGTGAAACTAATTAGAACTGCCGGAAAAGTTTACCGGCACTCATTTATTTAATTTCAAACAAATAAACGAATGAATTAACTCAGAGAAGAGAAACTATCTCGTTGGGATGTACTCGTACTTAGTGAAATAAAAACCTGCTCAATCTTTATGAATTTCCAACACGAATTATCAAAATTACTTACGATTAGGTTATGATAGGTATTCCCAGAATATTAAAACTAAATAAAACGAAACCCCCTTTTAACTTAATTAGTCTCAAATCATAAGTAGAGATAGAGCAGGTAAGTACTTACTTAATTACCTACGTCATAATTTTCATTTCACATAAGAACCTATTACGTTTTAGGTATTAAAAGAGCGTCGTGCTCAGTCTAGTTCTAGATCACCAACTGACGCAAATAGAGAGTAATTTTCCTAAAGTAATAAGTCCTAGAGATGCCAGTGACGAAGTAATCTTGTGGAACTTTTATTTGCGAACCAAATCAACTTTAGTTTTATGCCTACAATAAAACGAATATTTCAGGAGGCCTTCTTGATTCGTTCGGAACTTTATACTCTTTTGGGTGAATTGGGATTTGGCATTATTCGAAGTAACCACACGCAACGGGGTTTATGTTATTTTAGAGTACCTACGTAAGATACAATACAAGGCATTATAGCACCCAGCCAGGCCTATGAATACCAATAGAATAGGTATTTATTCCGCGAATTATTTTTTAGTAGATCTATACGACACGAGGAGAACTGGTACTTAAGTAATAACATAAATGGTTTAGGTATACAATTGAAGTCACTTAAGAAGTAACAAAAAATTAAATCAGACACTCATACTTTCGCTTTACCAATCATTTGGCGCCAAAACCCGCCATCTTGTACCAATTTTGGCCAGTCAACGTTCTGGAGTGTCGTTAATAATATTTTTTTTTTCAAATATAATTATCTAATAGCTCAACCTTGAACTTTTATTGCTGTGGTTTTTGCTGGCTCAATACTTTCCAAATTAGCGACTGTTGTATGTATGTATAACATTCAAGGGCAAACACAATTAAGTTACCATTAGGTAGGTATTGAATTTGATGAATAGGTAATTTTGGAATAAAGTACGTTAGGGATATTTTGAAATACATTTAAATTACACATCAGAAACACCTATTATTTTTCTTCAAAACGGTAAACTGCAGTAACCTTTCCGTCCACTGTCCTAAATATGTAGGACTGGGATTTCGATATAAAGGACTTAAGTTAGACCGATTGTAAGACTCTCCTTAAGACAGTTATTGATACATTATTTATTGGTTGGCCGATAAGTACCAAACTTTGGTAATAAGAACTTGGAAGGGAGAGATGTACTTAAAGCAAAATGGGTGGACTCCCAGTATTTTTTAAATTAGAATCTGTTAACAATAAGAAGAAAAACCCCAGGGGGTTTCGTCGAGCACCGCACCGAATACGTAATAATTGGACTGCGCGGAGTTGAGGAGTCGAGGGCCATAGGTATTCGGTTCGTCTCAATCTCTCAAGAGTTCTTTTCAAGAGTCGGAAACGCGAAATACAGGACACTCAGAAATGCGTTCTCAAACTTACCGTTCCTAAGCCTTTAAATATACGTATTTGCGCAATCAGTGTTAAACAGGAGGAGGATCCAAGTTTTTCGTCCTTTGAAAAGAAAATACGACCTCACCCTGATCACTTTAAAGTCAGACGTTTTGCGTTTCGCGAATCAAAAGGCGTAATAACTTTCTCATTTGCAAGCGTTAAGTAGGCAATGGAAAGTATCTTATTATGTCGCATTGTCGGCAATACTGCTATCAAATCGATACGTTGAAGAAACTAAAGTTTTGTTACTAATTGGAGAAACTGCATAGTTCGTTTCCCAGTAAAAAAGTATTTGTAGTTTTTAAAATACTCCCGTTCTTTTTTTTTTACTCGAACACGAACCCGAACCATTGTTGATTGAACTGTCAAACCCAAAACGTTGCCAATGGCGAAAATGCATTGTTGGCCGAATTCCCTTTCAGCAGAGGCTACGATGAAAAATAAAATAAAACTATAGAATTGGGATATAAAAGCTTAGTTAGGCTCCTGTTTGTTTACCCAGCAAATTTGTTAGTTTGAATATGTGACAAAGTCACGTTTAGACCGTTTAATTTAAACAAATAGCTATTTATACGCTAGCCACAAGAACTGTCATGGCGTACATTAGGGCTTAGACTATGATAACAAAAGATATTAAATTAAAGTTAATAACAAATAGGATCGCGGTACTATATCAAGGCACGTTTCACGTCCTACACGTGCTGTTCAATGTCGGTATCTCATCAGTTTAGTTATATTTATGTTGCAAACTCAATCGATGTTGATATTAGAATTTTGTAACTATTCGTATTTATGAATATTGTCTCGGTGGAAGATACCTAATAATGACACACATAACATAACATCACGCCTTGTTTACCCGAAAGGGTTGGGCAGAGGTGTACCTAGTACACCCACATTTCGTCAGTTATGTTTTTAAGTCCGATGTAATAGCGGGCGAGCCGCCCTATTGCCATCAACCGGGCACAAATCCAGACTCAAGGCTGCTTCTGAGAAATTTAAAATCCAATAATACTTTACCCGACCTGAGAATCGAAGCCAGCATCCTAGTTACGTAACACACGATCAATCCCAATCTGTTCATTGCGTTATTTACATTGTTGAGCAGACAAATTTTTCGAACTTATGAAGCAATGGATTAGCAATATCCTTCAAAATGATTCAGATTATGATTGATCGTGTGTTACGCTATGATGGTGAGGGATATCGTGCTCAGCAGTAGCACTTGCGACCACTAAGCCAACGAGGCAGTCAGATAATAATTATCTTCAAGAGTCAAACAATGCTTCAGAACAGAGAAAAATGAATCGATTAGATTCCTTTGTGGCGTTCATTGCGGCTCTTGCCAAACTCCAGCTGCGACCGTAAATGAGTCTAGAACGAAGTATAGAAATTCCCAGAATAAAATCATGCTGAGTATTGTACCCTCATAAGGGAAAAACACTTACAAAAACGCGTTATATAGAAAAACACGCGCGCGTCACTTTATCGCTAGGATGACGTCACAGAAATATTTGCTGAGTGAATAACTCTCGTTCCGTGTCACGTTAAAGGTCACACGGACGATATTATGCAGAATGCAGACCGTGTAGTTAGCTTTGAAGAATTGAATAGTCGCTAACTGAGTCGCTTATTAAGTTTAATTATGAGTTTCTCCTCCAGGTTTTCTGTAATTTAATGCAGCTAAAAGCTCAAGATTGGATTTGTGCCCAATAAATCTAACATGACGTAGACAGACAACTGTTTTAGTACAATTTTGCCTTACATCTCATACTCCTACGAATCTAGTTTTAGAAAAACACGGGAAAAAGACTTTGGCGAGGCATTGATTGATCCCAAAGTTGAATTCAAATGAGTCAGCATTTGAATTCAACTTTGGGTTCAATCAATGGCTCGACGCGACGATGACATAATTTGTTATAAGAATCTTTTATTGACGCCTAATGATAATTTCAATGTTAATTGAAATCCAATAACTACGGAGTTACTTAACTAATGTAACAAAAATATTCTAACTCAATAACATTCTATTGAACGCTAGCTTCACGAAACTAAGGTGCTGAAATAATGACAGCCAACTCGATTTATCCAAGGCACGTATAAACAACTAACACAATTTGGCTGACGCTGAAAGCTATACAATCTGATAGGCTATTGTTAGTTGAATATAGCTTTGTAAAACCTGCCGATCTATTCTGTAAAATCAAAAACTTAGGTTCATCGTGAAATTTTAGAGAATAGGCTGATCTCTTTGTGACATCACACAATACTTTATTGGCCCTGCATGAAAAGCATTTGGCATGAAAGGGGGAAGACATTCATTGATTGTCAAATGTATTCAAGGCACATAGGACAGGTAGGTAATAAATTTAGCATTTAAGCTAACGCGCTTTAGGTAATTTCGCCAACGCAACCCACAGTAATGGCTTATAATGGTCATCGGTTGCCCATTTTTGTGCCTCAATGGAGTTAATTGACCATATCATACATTCCACCTTTATGATACTGAAATGGCTACGTATTATAATACTTTCTATTATTTATAGGTAATTATTAACACTAGGTTTACTACAGTTTGGCATTTCATAAAAAAAGAAAAAAGTAAAAAAACTAAGCATTTTAAGTCATATCTAAGTATAGCAAAACAAACTTCAGTAAAACTAAAACTAAAATCGGTTTTGAAACCATAATATTACTACCTATATTTTTTTTTGTTATTCACAACTTTTGATTTAAATATACATCATAAGGAAAGTAATCGAGTTGTAAAAGTTAATCTGCACACCATATTTTTGCGACGATAGTGAAAAATATTAAATATTTCTTGAATAAGTCTGCTGAATTTAAACTTGGTTGAGTTATCCAAACGTTATACATAAGAACATGAGATGAGTTACCAGATAAGTTGGAAAATGCGGTTTTATTTACAAGAATTTCTCTCCCAAAACGACGCGCGGCGCAGCGTTAGTAGAGCTAAGGAAATATCGTTTGTTTAACATTACCATTAATTTGTCGTTATGACGTAAAATGATGCGACACTGCTCATAACATAACGTAGCGCAGAGGGGCAGTTTACGAAAAATTGCAGAATCTATGACGTTGAAAACCTTTTTATTTTCTGTTCAAGGTAGAATTTATCGTAGAAATGCCGTAAAAGGCTACAGAATATGTATATTATCCAGTTATCTGTGCAGTAGCGAGAATATCAGCTTGCACAGTTCAGGGTTGCATGGACAATGTACGGTCACATCGTGTTACTAAGGTCGTGGCCGTCGGGAAAATGTGGCGGTGCAAGTTCGCTTCGAGTTTATACTTTCTGACATGAGTCAAGTGGCTTGCAGCTTCAGATGCTATCAAGGCACACGCCATTTGCTATTTTTATTTATTTTTCTTTTGGATTTTGTTGTGAAGTATCGTTTGTCATTATATTCCAGCTTTTTAATATTTTGTCGTGGATAATGAGCAGCGCTCATATGAATTTCAAATATTAAATTTTCGAAGCGGAAGACGATGGAGAGTCGATTATTTCTTCATTAATGAGGTGCCTGCCTTTTGCAACAATAAGATGTAAATTCCCGTCAATAATCTTGAGAAACAATATATTTCTGAATATCGCCGCAAAAAGTCGATTGTACAAAAAAAAACAAAATAAATTTTCTGCAGTTACAAAAATTGCTGTATTGGAAGACAGCGCAGGTTTAAATTGAAGGTCGGTTTCATAGATATGTGCAGCATTATACTCAATAACAAAAATACATTTAGTGATCAAAATAGAGTTTTGGAGTAAGCGGCCGAGTTTCTGAGAGACAAATGAGCATCGAAAATTCTTGATTAATAGGGCGAAGACACAATTAATTTAATTTGTCTTCCAATTTTCCCACATCTACGTTGTTTAAGACCTAGTTCTTTATAGACAATAACAAATTGTAGGAGTAGACATGTACGCAGCTCCGATAGTTTAGCGCGGCTGGCGCATCAAGTGGGCTTGTTAGGATTAATCTAGAAAAAATTCCAATCTTCATTGTCTACGTAGTCGTCTGCCGCTCGATCCAAACCCCTACTAGTATATACATTGAATATTAAAAATAATTCTACATAATATATATTTATCTCACTATGTTACAGTTCAATATAAATTAATTTACGCTCAGGCACCTAATTAGCTATAATAGGATCTTAACTACATTAGAGCACAAGAAGATGAAATGTGGTGTTCACTCATTTGTGATAATACGAACGTGTTTGTTGAGCCGGATGACATTCCAAACTGTCAATGTCAGAAAGTTGACAGATGTCAGACACAATCGTTTAATTAACCCTAATTTAGTATATTCACAAATAAGTAGGTACGCACCTTTTGTTAATCACTCCCAACATTACTCGGTTTTTTTTCAACACAATTAAAATGTGAATGTTCTCAACACTTATCCTAAAGGAAACAAAGTTATCTTACATATTTTTTATTTACACGAAAATAATACACATTTTACATCCTTGTTATAGCTTTTGTAAGCTCACCCTACATTTAGGGACAACACAAGCAGTTTTTTCTTTTGGGCACTTTATCGAGGGTAATAAATAGAATGGCCAGCGAATTTTGCCAGAAACACAAGAAACTTTATTACATAACAACGATAAATATGCACTTTTAGCCATATCAAAAAGTAAAATTAATTAATCATTACTTTGTCATTACCTTGTTGAACATTAAGTAGACCAATAAATGATAAATTGATGATATACTCATTTATTCACTTGCACTTTACTCTGTAGCTTATGCCACACAAATAATTCATACATTCCTCTCGCAAACAGGTTTCCAATTTCAATGTCATGAGATTTACCCGTTGATCGTAGTTGATAGAAGTAGAAATATTAAGCCAAACCTAAGGTGACATAAGCATTACTTTTTATGGAAGTCGATATAAAATGCATGTTCCTTGAATATCAATGCATAGTTATTTAGATTTCTAACAGTCATCGTAAAAAAGCTAACTTCACAAATATTTAAAAATAGGTATAAGTAGTAGAAGCTTAAAACAACACGCAAATTGGGCTTAGGATTAATTCACGAAAAAAGGAAAACGCAATCTTAAAAAACTAAACTAAAATAGTCAACCTTCTTAAATCACACATGACTGGTTCTCATATTTACTGAAAAGCTCAAAGGAGGTCAATGTTCAAAAATAAACAAGAAAGAGAACCATAAAAATAACGTAAAACAGCCTAAAGATTAAAATAACAGACAAAGCGGAGCTTACATCACACAAAACATCGAATCATTCGAAGATTCAGAACACATTTTATAAAAAATAATTTACGAAGCGACGCGCATGTTAATCAAACCTTGCTTTTATTGAAATTAGTTTTAATATTTAAACTGGTCTCGTGTCAAGATCACTGGCCAGTATATAATCTAGCATAATATTACAATGTAGAAGGCTTCAAATGATGCGGGAGATAGTTTTAGGGTTTTTATAACTACGAATGAGGTAGGTAGGTCGGAAGAGGGCATTCACGTAAATATTACTGTAATTTATATAAATCTGAAGATCAAATAAACTCTTTAAGCAAACGAAATGTTTCAAATAAGACGTCATGAAATCTGAAGACATAAATCTTTGGCCCTACCATTAATTACAGCGTTGGAATGTGATCCCTTTATCCTGATTGATCATAAATCGTATTTCTATTGTGACAAATTGACTTGCAACTTGAAAGAAATAGTCTGCGTTTATTTTGGAAACGAGATTGGCTCGACATCACTAGCATTCCGTACGACCGTAGCAACGTTGGATACCATAATATGGCTATATTTGCACTTTGCAACTTTGGAAAACATTGCCAAGCCTCATAACGATTTTTAATTTTTTTACTCTGCAACTCTGCAAGGCGTCTAGAGTAGACGTTCCGGATTTGCTTCTCAACCGGTTTCGTTAGTTATTTTTTACTTTTACTGTTTTGCTGAGAAACTCGGAGCTTATGAGTACAAGCCATCCTTGAGGGCTAAGTAATTGGGCTAAGGTTTAAATGAAGGTTAACTTCCGTAGAAAGAACTTACTTATGAGTTTAAAAACGGCAAGCTGCATGCTTTCAAGGAGTGGACAAAAAGTGGCCAAGGTTTCACGGAGACTTCCGTTTTCTATTCAAGGTCCTCGTTCGGTAATTTAATGAAAGATTCAATAAAGGGTGATATCGATAGGAGTTTGAAAAACTAACGCGAACATGTCGACAGTCCCTACTTTAGCAATTTAAAAGTATAAAACTGTAATCAAGTTTTATGACCCTACGTTTTATGCATTCACGAATTCGCCTCCGCCTACACCATCGGAATTATTTGTATTATTTATCACGTGGAGAGCATTCGATACATCGCTGTGACCTCGATGCAGCCCTCCCAGGCGCTCTGGTAATTAGCCCGTGATGTCATCCGGGCAGGCTTAGTCCGGACTGCCATTACGCCAGCGCCACCTAATTTAATTTAGTCAAACGATATAATTTAAGCACTTTGGCTTACAATAACAGGGACGTAGCAACAACATTTTGATAAAGGATAGATTAAAAAAGTATTTCATGTTGAAACTGGGTCGGCGTTTCTTTGAGCTAAGCTAACTTTTTGTCAGTTTTTTTATATAATGAAGTTAAAAGGGTCTGTATCGCGCACACTGCTACAAGGTTATTCTGGCGCGTGGCCAAAATTGGAACGAATACCGCCATCTTGCTTTTTGAATACGTTTCATTAAACAATAGCAAAAATGATTACCAACAGCGCCCCCTGTCAATGACATTCTAGCGCCAAAACATCTGTGTGTTTATAAAAAAATCATCATCAAACTACAATGAAGTAATTGATTTGTGTTATGTACTTATGTATGACATAATACGTGTTAGTTTTACAATTATTTTATTTAATTATATTCAGATGAGACTGTGCAGCTAATTAGGCTATAGGTAAATTGTTATTATGGTCAGTTGTTTCCTTTTATAAACTGTTCTATTTCCTGTTTGAGCCTTTCAAAAGCAATATTTAAACGCTATTGCGACAAAGATTCTGCATTTAAAACAGCTCTAATGCCTAAGATTGGTGTTCCACGAGTTTACTATTAATAAAATGAATTAACTTCGTAATAATGTCATAGCCTGGTAATAAATCACCCGCGTGAAGTCATTTTAAATTAATTCTTTGCCTTTAAATTGTCGTCTTTGAAAAGTTTCCGATCAATGGCGGGAGGTTGGTAGCTAGACCAGAAATAACTGGAATTGAGTCTGAGTAGACTGCTTCATTCGTTCTTTCTTTATTTATGATTTAAATAACTGCACAACATAACACAGTATGTTTTAATAGGGGTGCAGTGCGGATTGGTGGATATAAAAACCTTCGATCAAGAAGAATTAAGGAGCTCTTGCAGCCCAAAATAACTTTCAGTAGCTGTCAATGTAGGCACGGTTAAAATGTATGGAATACAAATATTCGTTATTTATTGTTTGTTTAAAGATTTCTGCTAAAACGTCTATATAATAAAACTAACTAATAACGTTTGCAAATACAAACATATGAAATGTAGGCAGGCAACAAGTTTATCAGTTACACTTGAAGTAATTGGTAGGTAGCTGCGAAGTTATAATTATCACAAGTTAATTTCTGCAACCACTGTAGTAATGAGTGAGCTTGTAAACGAACCGATATCGTTAAATGGTATACAGAATCTAATCATACTGAAGATAATATAACGAAGGCTGAGGAAAACTTGAAATTCATCGTTTAGTTAGAATTCAGCGTTACTTAACAAATGTTATTGAAAATCCGTTATGGAGGATATTTAGCTACGGTAGCTCGGTTATAAGTTAAAACAATACGATTCGTTCTTTACGTGGGTAGGTATATGAATATTTATGAAAAGATGGCAGTTTTGCTACACACAGTACAAATAGAGTATGGCTGTCAAGATTTCAATCACATTTAATTAATGTGACGATCGTTTGTTTGACACTTGAAGTTTTTACAATAAATAAAATAATAATCAGGCAAGTCAACATTTTCAAAAACCGTTGGCCATATAAATAATTACAAATTACACCGTCTGAATCAGGGCTTAATTAGTTTGTTGCGAACAAAACAAACATGTTTACTTTTTAATGGCGCTGCTGTAGCCAACACCAAAAGCGTTTAAAATTTCACAGTGTTTCCACATGTTCCGATTATTTACGAGCACAGTAGGCCGGCAAAATGATAAATTCTTAAACGCGCTTCGACGATATTTTGTTAACTTTTATAGGCTTTGGCTACTCTTTTTACTAACACGGATAAGTCGCATAGTAATAATGCAAGAACTTGGCTTTTCTCTTAATTTCTCTGACATCTCACCTACTATTACATCTTTTGGATATTCTTCATTAAACAAACCATTTCTAGCATTAGTTAGAAAGAATTGCTGTTTATTTCGTCCTCCAACGAATATACGAATATATTAGGCATGTCAGTCAGGCTCAGTAAGGAATATGATTTGCTTGCGTTCCGCGTCGCGACTATAATTCACGGTCAAGTTGACAGGTGGCACTACTTGCCCCCATTCTCAGGACAACATTAGACTTTGCTAAGAACCAGTTTACTGAGGAAACTACCAATGCAAGGTTTTTATAATTATGCTGAGGTTGGTACCTTGGAAGTTCTACAATGTCTATTGTCTACAAACAGTTGCATTGTCCAGGGATTTATTACCATAGACAAGTAAAAATTATGGCCGTTTCACTGTTAGGATTCTTCCTAAATATTTAAATCAAAATACTTTTCTCAATCTTTCAGTTTGTATAAGATTGCAACAGTGCAATGTAGGTAATGATTAAAACTTTAAAAGCAGATTTATATTTAGATAATCTGTTCCAAATTAGTTTATTTTTATGAATAGAAAATACGTTATGGATGGAAAACGGAGGCGCAATTATTAAAAAAATCCGCATGTTAGGGATCTTTCTTCTCATTATAATAGGTTCTCCTTTTAGTATAAGTGAAGTTAGTTTTATCTCACTTAGTCACGGCCACGGTCTAGTCGGAATTTCGGAAAATAATAATGTCAAAATGCGACCTTTAGTTCAGGTGGTACGTTTTTCTAGAAATCCGTACTCCTACTTTTGCCTCGAAGATTTCAACAAACATAATATTTCCAAACACTTTATAAGTACGTCACCCCTTTTTTTATTTATTTTTGCAATAGTATATGCATCGTTGCTATCAAATAATCAATCGGCAGGATGTAAGCAGCATTATTTTCAACGTACAGCGTAATTTTGTCAATGCTTCCGCTGTCATGGTTTTTCAAATGAAGGTAATTCAATAAATTCAGCTATGCAAAAAGAAGATCCCCATTTTCAACACTTATCATAATATAATCTATGACAATTTTCAAGATCTAGCCAGTTACAATGCCAAGTTCAAAAAAAAGTGGCCAATTATGTGCTCAGTGCTGGTAACAAAGGATTTCGTAACTGAACTTGAACGATAAACGCATTTATATAGGTATACAAAAATGCCTCCACACAACTTTGTTTTAAAACTATTTTACTACGATGGCAAAAAGATAAGTAAAGATGGCCATTTTTCTTCATTTTTCAGATAAAAAAGCTGTAATTGACCATGTTAAAAAATTACAACCTTACTAGAACTGATGGTCAAGGACATTGTGAGACCCTGAACAACAGAAATAAGTCAAACCACTACACATAGCAAGCAAATAACTTTTTATGCTACAATGTAATGTCACTGTAAGTAAATTCATTAACAACACAAAATACACGAACAACCCAAATAGTAGGAGAAGAGCGACACTTCAACAGAGGCTAGAGTATATTTACATTGAATTTAGACAGAAAGGTTCACCGAATATTAGCATATTCGCGATTACGCAGCACCTGTGGTTTTGCGAATGACGCGACGGTAGGAACCCTGAATGGCGACGTTTTGCCGTCTTTACAACCCAACGAACCGTTTAACAACAACAACATGGAGAGTAAACAGACTGTTGATTCATTATTGTCTTGGATTTGGAGAATATCGAATTTCTTGTATTGGTAGCCGTATTTTTATGAGAACTTCGAAGTCTGTAGGTTTTTTTTGGAAACTATCCCGCATTATTTGAGTTTTTATACTTCTATACTGTAATAATTACTTACTTTGTTTAAATAAATTATGAAACTTCATGTTTGCCTGGGGGACGCCCTGGCCTAGGACATACAATGACCTTATTGGTAATTTCCTAAAGGTCCGTAAATCCCTAATAAAGTATCATACAGGTCAGGTGCGTATTACATGTCGTAGCTCGTAACCAATGCACATGTATGTTAGAACAAGCGTAGGTATCATTCTTACCTAGTAGTGTTTACTTAACCCGATTTGGAAAAAATAGTTTTCTTCGTTATGGATTACCATCCATACGTCTTTATATAAGATTTCCACAGGTTCTATATTCTTTATGACATTTAATTTAGACGTTTGTAGCTGTTAAGTCCAAACATGGCGTTTGATTATACATTGTATAAGATTTTCTATTTCACAATTAAGTACGTGTTTCCTGTAACGGCGAGGATATTAACTAAAATATTATGTATTTTTTAGACAAAAAGTGTGCACACAATTTTTTTTAAATAAACGCCTACGGTTTTTTATTTAAACGTCAGTGACATGTTTTTTTCTTCTTTTCTTTCATAGAGCAGAGCCAAGCTATCTATAGTAAGTTTTGCAACTTACTATAGATAGCTTGGCTCTGCTCTCCTTTTTGAATATTTTTTATGTTATTGACAAACGTCATTATTATTTATCAGTTAAAAAAAAGTACGTTTAATGTGTAATTGAATAATCACGTGATTTAATGAGTCGTGGTTATGTCACGGTAACTTTGTAAGTTTGGTAACTGAGACTAATCAATAGGGCTAAATCCACTCAGCGTTATTACCATACGCATATCGCATCAGGCGTGGTAGAAATAAGCATAAAAAATAAGTAAAGGATAAATAGTCTATGAATGACACCTGATGATTAAGACGATACCTGGTGCACATGTATTTGGAAGAAACTGACGTGCTGCCACAGTGCTGCCTCGAACGCTCAATGAATTGGGATAACGTCACGAGTTTTATGAAGACTCATAAGTAATACTTGGAAAAACGGATGACCCGAGTAAGTTATCAAAGAATAAATCACAAACTTTTTATATTTATTCGAGCTAAGTAGTCTTGGTATAAGAAAAATTACAAGTCTATTCAATTACATTCTCGAATAACCGTGGAAATATTATGTTCTAACCAGCAAGTTGGCACAAACATTTTTTTTACAAGGCTAAGGCGGGTGAGCAAGCGTATTGGATACAGTCTGAAAGCATTGTATAGTTTCTTTGTAAATGGATTCAATTCGTCTCACAAACTCATACAGTGGGAAAGACAGACATATTGTTTGTTTGAACAAAATATATATCTATACATATATAGGAGGTTAAATATAAAAGTTCTTATTTTCGTCTCTTGAATATTTTTGGAATAAAGTGATTTACTAAGAAAGGAAAAAGAACTCCATACAGCCGATGGAAGCCATTTTTTACGTGTGCGTACGCGCAGCGGAATGTTGTTGAATTTAAAGATTTTAATTATGCAGATATTTAGTGTATGACGTCGTATAATTGTGTATGGTAAAAAAAAAATTGTGCACGCAACCATTGTGGAGAAATTCACCAAAAACTGATTCCGCTGGGCGAACGTTGTCCTGGCGGAACTTTTTTTAATCCATAGACTTTAGAAGAAAAGAGATGTGTCCAAAAATTAGTGTGTATTTGTGTGTAATTGTGTATGTATGAATAAAACTAGTGCATGCATAAACTTCGGAGAAATTCAAGTTTCCGCTACGCGAACGTTTGGCCATTAGCTAGTTTTCATATAAAGCGCTTACATAGAGAGCTGTAGATTTTTACATACGTTGTTTTGAATTTGTTTATATTTGTTTAAAAAACAGATTTAGAAAAAATCGTAGGGCTTAAAAGATAAAAATATAAACGTAAAATACGCTTATTAGGTCTTAGTTCTTAAAGTATGCACTTTGGTGTCTAGATTTTCACGTTTATACAAACCTTGTAAGTGTCTGCAACATGTTGCCAAGTATCAATGATGTTCCGTTAGTAACTAAAGAGTTATAGGACAAATTTACCATGAACAGATCACTGTTTACAAAGCAGTCAAATATCACGACGTTCTGAAAGAATTGCATGGTAATATGTATGTCAATAATTAGTGTATTCATTCAACTATTCTTATGCAAAATTTCTGTATGTTTGTTACCCAATCACGCAAAAACGGCTGAACGGATTTTGATGTTTAGCGCACAGTTGTTTATAACTTAGATTAACACATAGGATACTATTCCGATATTCTCACGGGATCGAGACTTATGCGACCGCGGGTCGCTAGCTTATATAGTATGTATTGGAAATGAGTCTAGTATCAAGTTTTAAATCGAGATTCGTGCAAAGATTCGTTCGATTCTACATCTCCGAAATAAACGATGATTCTGCCAAAGTCAAGGTTGAATTAAACAAAAGCGAATCTGATTTTTAATGAAGTGTTTAGAAACTGTCATCATGGTGTTAACTTGTCGTGCCGATGCCGTGCCGGTAGGGAAACGTGACACCTAACGTAATCACACTGAAATGTTTGTTTAATTTTGTAATAAAAGATAACACGATAATGTATACAAATATCGCTTTTATTAGTGTTACAAAAATACACCTCATCATGAGGAGGCTCGTGGCTAAGTAATAACAGCCGCACGGGTCTATCGAACCTGGTTAGGCTATGCTTACTGGGGTTGGTCCGTGTATGGGTGACGTATCGAGATTCCTCCGTGCTTCGGAAAGCACGTTAAGCAGTTGGTCCCGGCTGTCATTCTTGGATCATTGACAGTCGTTACGGGTAGTTAGAAGCCCGAAAGTCTGACAACCAGTCTTACCAAGGGGTATCGTTTTACCCAGTTACTGGGTCTTGGAGGTCAGATAGGCAGTCGCTCCATGTTAAATAATGGTTTTCAGCTGCATCCGGTTAGACTGGAAGCCGACCCCAACATAGTTGGAAAAAGGCTAGGCAGATTGATTGATTGATGTATGAATTTAGATTAATGTGGTTATAAATTAATTAATTAAATTCATTTATTTTAGGTACCTACCACATAACCAATATTAGAAATCTTTAAATCACACACAAATAAATACCAACGAATAAATACAATAAAAATACAACATCAACACAGATTATATAATTCAAATTCATATTGAATCAATCATCATAATTACCTCATATTCATTAATTACAGTAGTCTCTTACGAGCGACACTATATGTAACTTGGTTGTCACAGCAGTGTCGCACATAAGGACAGTCCAGCCTATTTGCTATCATATTCAGAACGTTATTGGATATTGTTATTCATTTTTTGTCTAGGAGAAAATAGGTTAGACGTCATTATGACCTATGAAGTGTGAATGTCAAGATAGTTTGCTTAATATGCACTCGTGGTGACTGTTTGTTTTGTTATTGCGTAAATTCTGGTAGCTAAACCCTTGCCATAACATATTTGGCATGGAGCTAGTTTCTACGTGTTTTTGGAATGCAAGCGGGAATCAAAAAGGAATATAATGACATAAATTGTCGATATAGGATGACTTATTAATATTACTTCTGCGTAATCGATGACATGCCTATTATGACGCCACCCCACGCGATGCGACGTAGGCGGTGGCAGTAAGCCTTTGTAGCAGCAAATACGGAGCAAAGACAGCTATTCAATACATGTAGGTCAGAATTGAGACAAGCCGGCGCCAATAATACTAACAAAGGACTTAGTTTAATGGAAAGTTCTTAGCTAAAAAGGTTTCATAAAGAAAGTAAGGCAAGACTTTGAACATCGCAAAATTTTATTTTTTTAATTCGGCGTATTGAAGTAATAAGACAGTCTATTTACTTTCCGTCGCCAGATGGTTCGTAGCAGGCTGTCTAAAAGTATTTCACTCTCTTTTCTTGTGATATATATACTTAATGAAGAAACTTATCTATCATTTGTAGGTGTTCTTTTGACTTTTTTCATTAGTTTTTTACATAGTATTTGAGCCAAGGCTAACACTAGAATTAATTGAAATCATTTATTATGATTACCTATTTACCGAAACATAGAAAAAAGAAATGTAAGTAACTTACAATGGAAAGTGTATTGCAAGATCCACAATCGGTTTACTTACGTCGTATGTGTACAGTGAAAATATTGGATTGACTTCACAAAACCAGTTATCACGATACTGTTGTTTCTGCCCTTGAAGTCTTGATCAATGGTATGTCAAAATGCTGAACTGAAGTAAATAATATATTCATCGGGAGCTAGGATGCACAAAAAAGATTTAAATCGTACTTGAATATTTTATAAGTCTTGGGTGGGGTAAGTCATAGGTACTTGAAAATCTTGACTCATCTAGACCATCGTCATAGGTACGGTACTTGCCACGTGCTTCAAACAAAATATGTGGTTGTCATACGAAAATCTATGGCAGCGTAAGGCATCCGCAGGCAGCAGCAGGAAAGTGAAAAGGAATATTGTCAAACAAAATTATTAAAAGGGGGCGTTGTTGGTAAACATTTTGTGAAATTGTCACAGAAATTGTATTGACTAAACAAGATGGCGGCGTTAGTTCCGATTTTTGCCACGCGCCAAAATAACTTTGTAGCGTTGTACATGTTGATTTCATTATTGTACTTACGTTCAAAAGTGCTATAGTATTTTGGAATGGAAGCCAGGCAGGCTTAACTGATTATGACTATAATCTTGAGAAACGTTGGTTCCCAATATTCTTCAATATGTATAATTTACAAAATTGTTTACAATCAGGAAGGTAATTAATTACAAATCAAATCATTTTGCGGGCGTCATTAGAGAGGAAACGAGATGCCGTTTCCTCTCTAATGACGCCCGCAAAATGATGTAACGATAGACGAATCGGAGTTGTAACAATTAATTTTAAGTAAACTGGGGTTTCCATTAAAATGAGCAGTTTCGTGACGTCATTCTTATCGGGCTGATTATCAGAGCATTTCTTGAATATTTTCGGTTGAATGAATCTTTTGTTTTAACAATTCAAATTCAAAATATTTTATTTCACTTAAATCTATATGGGCACTTATGAAACGTCAGAAACTAGGTGTACTCGTACGTTTCCAATTGGTCGTTTCCTTTGGAGAAGAGCCGGCAAGACACTCCACTCCAACATTTTATAATACCTAGTCCATAAATGTTCTCTAAAGAAACTTATTTGGGAATCAATAGCAATGGAATTAGTACCTCCATAGTTTTTCACTGTTAGACAAATACATACTTACTACTATTTCGCCTGGAAATTGTCAGAAGTGTTCTTTACTTAAGTTTACCTACTCAAGGAAAAATTATTAATGAAGGTTTATCGAAGATATTACGGAAGACACACAGACTTCCTATATTGTAGCTATAAAAAAATGTAAGCAGGTAGTACTTAAGTAAATCGCAAGCATATGATAAGCTGTCGAGCCTGAGTTACTGACTCGGAATTCGATTGTTTTGGACTGCTAGGAGTGACAAAGGTTCGCAGATTTTTCTTTTTAAGCCCAGTAGTCCTACAATAAGAGGTTGGCATACCTCTTCGCGAATTTAAGTCTGCTTAAGCCAAAGAACGCCGAATTGAGTTGCGAACATTCATTTTAACTTTTTCCTAGCATAAGATTACCGCTGATAACAAGAAATATGCGGAAAAATTGAGATTGTAAAACGATTAGATAGAAAATTAACTCATTTTAATGTCGGAATATTCATTTTGTGGCGTTTTTGTTTCTTTAATAAGTGTGATAAAAAGTAAAAAGTTCATGTTATCTTCAATTCGGACGTAAATAAATTGTAATCTGATAAATTCGACCATTACTGATTGAGAATTCATTTTCGCAAGATATCTACATACATAGTTATTATCAAAATATTGACCTTCTATTGTTCCTAAAGTATACATCAGCTTAACATAGTGTATAGAACATTTACCGGAATTTAGGAATTACGAAGTACCTACTAACACTCGCCAAATGTAATGATAAAATCTAACGACTCACTAGACCATATCATAGCTTGTATCGACGACAGTATCAACTTTCAATATCGCCGAAGACGTTGTAAAAGTGTAAAACTTCCGTTTACTGTAATCAACTAGGTCTTGTTTTACAGAATCAAGTGCCGGCACATTAGTCACTAACTGATAACACACGCTTATCGGTCGCGCTACCTCAACCATCGCGCTGGCGGTAAAAATCAATAATTGATGTCTTTGCTACACCAAACATTAAAAAAACTGCTCTTGCACGCTGACTTGTAGACCATAAAGAAGAGAATACGATATGTCAGCGACTTATCGTTGTTCCCGCCTCTAAGTACCCCGCCATCGTAAACTAGACTGAGCAAAAGGGTTTTCGACCTGAGCAAAAGGGTTTTCGACCTAATAAAAAGGTTTATATTGATGATAACCTGTCACAGCATAATACATCCACATTTTAACCCCTGGCTTGTTGCAGTGTCGGCGCCAGGTATAAAATGGTATATACCCACTATTTCGTGCGAAACGTGACTTCAAATAATCCGTAAAGGTGCTGATAGACTTGAGCATTCTAGCGAGTATTCTAGCGAAAGGACAGTAAATTTGTTAATTTTTTATTCTGTCATTGTTCCGTCGGCCGTCCCTCTATGCCTAGAGCATTGACTAGAGCGTTCGCTAGAATGATCGTGAAACCGTTCGTAGCTATGTTTGGCTCTATGCTTGGCTCTGTTCGTTGTTCAGTTGGACAAATTTAAAAACGGCGAATGCCGGATGTTCTGTCACAAATGAATGCTTAAGTCTATCAGCACCTTTACATATCGCTAGCAGGATAAGTATTACCTACCTTTGTGTGATTAATGTGTCTGAGTGATACCGTGCATTTAGCGTTGGCAAAGTAGCGTGGCATTTGCAAGTTTTATGCCCACATTGAACGCAAACTGTATTATAATCATTTGCCTCATTAGCATACAAACGCGATTCTGAGGTTTTCAGGAATACTACCATCAAGGTCCGAAGAAATCGCAAAAACAGCAGGAGGTGAAGCTCAGGAAGACAGGACCGAAACACGGCGCAAGGCAGACAGCGCATGCACACAGCAGGAGATGAAAGAAGGCTGAAAAGAAAGAGGTGTGTGCTACTCTACACTGAGTCTACACTACATGGAATTTATTATCAACTTCCAGTCTGACCAAATTACTACGTATTCTACTATAGTTCGCGCGCGACTGCTAGTCACTGCCTGAGGTATGTGAGCGGTGAGACGGGGGAGGTCGACAAAGGCCAAGCTAACTCAGTCTGTAAATTTTGTCAATGGTCCCCTCCCCCGTCTCACATTCATACCTTAGTGGTGACTAGCACTCGCACGTGGACTATACCCAAACATGAGTACTAAAGAATAGAGCTAAAAGGAGCAGGATAAACGGAGGTAGTTTTAATGTTTAAGAGCCACGTCTGAATAATTATGATAGCATGTCCAACACATTTGAGACAACATTTAACTTCGTTAGTAAGTTATAATTAGTTGCAGTCTAGTCTAGACCATCCAGTTGTCAAATAGTTTACTATTCTGGCGTGCCCTTCAGTTATCAAGGTATATTTGGTGGTCAATTAAAGTTTTTAATTACCTAACTGTTGTTGCATCGTGTTATTTTATGTGACTTTGACTATTTATTCCTTTTAGCTAGACGTGGTATCGTTTTCGCTTTTTATTTTAAAATGATGCAATAACGACGGTGACACTAGTTCATAATCAGAGTTTTGATTGTTGGAGATTTTGATGATTTATTCAATAGTTACGATATACTGTTCATGAAGTCTCTTAGTAGCAGGCGTTCTGTAGTTTCTGCCTTTTTCCCATGGGGTCATGACTTCCCCTGTATGCATGAAGTCTCTTCTAATTAATAATCTCAGATTTTTCAAAGCGGCAGTGCAGCACTCTACAGCCGAGGTTTATTTTAAAACTTTACAAAGTTGTTTCATAATAATCTGTAGGATAACAGTTATAAATATGGGCCAGCCTTAGCAGTGGTATACTTTTACTTGAGTTGTTTTATCCCAAATTAGAAAGATGACCCCATTCTTTTGTAGAGTAAGGGTTTGCCAAAAAAAATTGTTTTGATTTCGTGCTGCTATTTATTATATTTGTAGAATAAAGAAAGGGAAAGAACAGTAAGAGTAGTAGTAGAAATAATAGTAGTATGATGCCATCAGCACTCCAGGAAACTAGCATGTGAATCTGAATATTGCCAATTTAACACAGTTAACTGGTGAAACCCACCTCTCCGTTGACACAAGCTCATAAACAATGCCTGTGATTCATACCCTGTGCAATAAACCTGCATGGAGAGATAAAACAATGTGCGCGCGCGCCGGTGAATTCAATCGGTCACGTTTAGCTGGATTGATTCAGGAAATAAATCATTATGATTATTATTTTAAAGTATTTCGTGCAGCTGCACGGTCGGTTTGAGTTATTTTGTTTTAGAGGTTCGAACTGTACACGTGGATTGCATTATACAATGTTCACCAAATATGTTCAGAAAAGTTGATAAAATTGTTGAACCACGAAGACACAGCTTTTCATAAAAAAATAGCACTTATAATATCGAGCAAATATGTATTTAAACAAGGTTAAATCTTGATAAAATATGGAGAATTCTTGTTGAATTTTAAGAATTTCCTATGCTTGGACAAACAATGTTAAGATATTTTAATGTAATTAGAGATGTTATCTGCGCATACTTGAATTCCGTGACTACTTTAAAAAAACAACGATGTTATTTTGTATTGTTACATTTATTAAAACCTTCGAGGTTCTGTACAAAGTATAATGGAGTCACGGAAGTACTTCAAAACAGTGCCAAGAAATGGCGGACGAAATTAAGCAAGCAGTGTTGTTTTCCGAAATAGAAAAACAATCTATTAGAAATGCTCCAAAGATCGCTCGAAATTCCAATGGTTCATTCTATTTACTTTAAATGCTAAGCATCATTCGACTACGCAATCACTGAAATAAGGCACACGAGCAAAAAAATCAACAAAGAGTAAATCAAGGTCGCCATGCTGCTGTGCAATTACGTAATAATTGCTAGCGCTGAAGTGCAGTGTGTTAGGCTACTCTGGCAGGCCACTAGCGAAATAATGTTGCCAAGATACGCACGTTCTGCCCGAATAAACGATGGACTTGTCATGTCGATTGAATTCAACAATGTTTCGCTGTTCAAACGTCAATCGCCATTTTTTAACGTTCTATTTTTTTCTCAAGAGGGACCTCTATTGAACCAAGGCCTTGGAAGGAGGTTCGATGTAAAAAAGATAACATAATATAGGTTCTATGGCACTTCAGAGTACAATATAGCAAGGAAATTGCGAGCGACGAAAAAGTGTTAAGAAATCTGGAATTTATGGAGCTTTGTTGAACGCAAAATGCTCATGAGATCATAAGTCTTTCTAGTTAGGCTACCGCTATTTAGGTCACAGAAGATATTCAAAGATTTTAAATCGTTAAAGGCCGAATAGCAGTCGAAAACCCGAATTATTTTATTTCGCTAAAGCGAAAGTTCGTTAGCGCAGAGTAAGATATGCATCAATAAGTTTCGTGCAATGATGATATTGAGATTGGCGGCCATTGTAAGTTATGTAATCATTCAGTTAAATATATAGTGATTCGTCAAATTCCAGCCGATTACAGAACTAAGTAAACACCTACGTACATAGTCGAGGTAACAATTAAGTACACTCTTAACTAACATGAATAAATGTCAGTGTGTGTGATAGTGTACTATAATGTGGCATGTGCAAAGAGCATCTCGACAGAGCATCGAGGGAGCATCGGATGGCAATGACACTGCACCGACGGAGCTCACGTCACGGAAAAGAACACAGACAACTCCTTATCTCTACAGTTATTTACCTGGGATCCAGAGGAGTTCATTATTTTCTTTTGTCGTTCCACCGAGATTGAACATTTTGATTAAAACTCTGTTCGGTAATGTGAAAAACTCAGATAAGTACTTGCCCCAAATAATCTCCGAAATTACTTAGGATTATATTAATAGAATTAATTTTATAGAAACAACATCTCGAATTTCTTAGGCTAGCCGATGAAGGCTGACCTTGTTTGTGGAATCGAATAATGAATCGGAATCCTCTCGATTATTCAAATCGCGCTAGTGTATGACATAGTATAAAGAATTAATAACATTCAAATCAAACTATGAACTAATGTAATAAAATGATGAAGATGAAATAAACATGCTGTTACAGGGCATTATAATCATGACTGAGACTCAATCGAGTGAGAGTCGTTAACGGCGTGGAAAATTAGTTATGTTGGAGTGCATCAATTTTAAGTCGAAAACTATTTAGTATTTTCATTCAGTCACGTAGCTACGCGGAAACGATTCTAAATCCGTCAAGTCATAATAACATTAATAACCGATATTTGGAACCGTAACACCGAATATACCGACAATACGCGGGATACCCCTTTAGTTCATGAAAAAGGTCCAAAAGTATTCATGGTTAGATAATAAGCTCTGTCTGGCGTTACCAAAGTTTCTTGCCTCTAGCGTGTGCGTACCTTGCGTGACATATCCCCCACATATCAAATAAAGGCCAAAGAGGCTCGACAGATTGACTAGCAATAGTTTGGCGGTTTCTATCAAGAATGTTATAGCCTCTTCCAACTTTAATGCCTTTGATAGTTCTTGAAAGTTTTTATCAATTCTTTTATAGTTCTAACTACCAATTGACACGCTTAAAATTTTTGGAAGAACTGACAAGGTACATACTTTTTATAGGTATTTGTGGGACGATGTAACTCCAACATGGGAAAGTAGGGCTACCTCGACGGAACGGCAGCGAGTGTGGATGAAGAGCTGTGTCGCAAACCATGCTGCACCTCCTATTCTGCCCTGTGTGTCCCAAGACATGCAATCAAAGCGACTTCTGCGCTGCTACCGACGACGCCGTGGAAGTGGCGAAGTTTTGGGCCAATAAGATTTGAAATACTGTCATGCCAGCGAGACGAAGTAGAAGAATTTTCACGAAGATTTTGTTTGTGGTCTAACCAACATTCGTTATTAATTCGTAACCGCCCCATCTGTTTTGTAAGAGGTTACTACGGTACGGAAATATTTAATTATGGCGAAGCGACAATGATATCCGGACACTGTCACACATCGTACTGCGATCGACAACTAGCTGGGCTACTAATTATCTATGGGGAAGCCCAGTGTTCAACGCGCAATTAAATCTCATAGTTTACGTATCAAACGTATTAAATTAAGGAAATGATTTATTTTCCTGTACAAATTACAGGAAAATAAAAGCAAGTGTCGCATATGGTTTAGTTTAAAAACGCGCAGCATGGCTACGAGCAATAATCATTATTGAAAGATGATGTAATTAAATACTCTTGATTTCAAGTTGTTTTTGAAGCTAACGCGTAAATCAACTAGCAAACAATGCTATGAGGACATAGTCAGCGGCAGTTTAGAGTAAGCAGCTTCTTATTGACTGAGCCAATAGCTATTGGGTCAGGAATGCTTTGTTATGTATCATAAGAGTTATTTAAGAAAAAACTTAAAGACAACAAAAAGTCAAGACATCTGGTGCTAAACAGCGACCAACTTGAAGTTCAGCGTCGTTTTATTTACGCGCCTAAACAAACACTTGCCCTATTTCAGCAAGGTCATCGCACGAATTAGCGGAGCTGTTCATTAACAACGCTCAACAGTTAATAAGCTTCCTGAAAGACACTTTGTCTTCACGAACCTTCGAGAAAACTTGCTTATTGGGGAAAACAATGACTTATCATGGAACCTTGAACAAATTGAAAAAATTGCACGTGCAGCAACCGTACACGTGATAGAAGTGAAAATTCTTACAAATTAAAGAATAAGAGAGTTTTAGTGTGAGAGACAGAGAGAGAGAGAGTGAGAGAGAGAGAGAGAGAGAGATATCTTTCTTCTCTCTCATGTAATGAAATATGCCAAAACGTGACGCGTCCTTGAAATTTCACTCTCAGTTCTCGTCCAAGGAGTTTCACCTCAAAACTTGAAATGTCACGTCATTGATGACTATGCTTTTGAACTGCAAAAGATACTGTCAAACCGCGGTTACAGGTTGATAGTGTATTGTCTATGAAATTATATGAACAGTTTGACTGATGTAATTTGCCAGATTTTCTTGTAGGTAGGTATTTTATCTTGGACTTGGACATTACTAACATCGGTGAAGGAAAAACATCGTGAGGAAACAGACTTTATAGTTTAAGTCTGAAATTGCCAACCCGCCTTGACCGAGTGTGGTGATCAATGCTCATGTGGCGCTCTGTATGAGAAGAGGCCTTTGCCCTGCAGTGGGACAATAATAGGCTGGTATTATAATAATAGAGAGGCTGAGCTGAGAATCACTATTCATCAGATGTCTTGTGGGTTTAATTATTACATAGTTAGAAAAAAAAAATATTTATACATAATCTATATCATTTTTAACGATCGATATACTAGATTTGATCTTTGGATTTATTCAATTGTGTCTCCGATTTGCACTGACGTCATTCTACAAAGACATACAAATGATTTGAAATGCGAAAACAAAACTGTGTTCAGATTATCATTTTGCTCTGAAATACGTTGACCTTTGCCATTAAATGGGGGAATAAAAACCATAACCGAACAGGCAAATGTTACGACTGTTATTTATGTTCACAAAATACATCGTATATTGTCAAACTCGTAGCTACATAAACAGGCGACTGCAGAATGCCATTGATTCATATACCTACTTTGTAAGATAGTGACGCAAAGTAAAAGTATGACGCGCGGCAATATACTAGCAATTATTTAATTTGTATCTAAATCTTATATGTAGCTCTTGTGTTTATTTATAATGACATCCCTATCAATTGATGAGTTTTAAGTAGAAATCCTTTAATTAGTGTTACTTATCGATAGTTAGGAATACTTTAGAAGCTATGAATTGACCGTCAACTCGCCACAAAGGCAGTCAGAGGACGCGCACGATACCTACCTATAAATATACAATCATTTGAAACATTTCCAATTTACAGATTTTACCTAAACTTCCCTCCAGATGTTACTCTATTTATAAATTTTACTTTTCTCATTTTATACGAAATATTTTCTATTAGCTATGGGATATACTCCATAAGATAATCTACAAAGATGTCTCTATATTCCATTGGTTTAGGTTGTTAAATTAAGGTAAACAAAAAAAAACCATGTGACGAGACAGCTGTCCAGTAACCATATAAACGTAATACCTGTCACTTGAGTTGTATGATATGTTCGTTGACGTTTTGAGTTTGGGCTCTTTACAATAGACAGATTACAAAATATTATATTATTATTATAAATCTATCAAATTAAGTGTGCTCAAGCAATTACATCTATGAAGAGTAGTTTATAAATAAATGATAAAGTTTAACATACATAAATAAAAGAAGAAACTATTTCAAATTTTTTAATAATATTTAGTTTGGTTTACTTTATTTTTAAACAAGAAAGTGTCATAAACCCTTTTTATGATTTGTTTACCCTTATTTAACTACCTAAACCTATGGAATATAGAGACATCCTTGTAGATTATCTTAATGTTTAGTTTCAATTGGGTAATCATTATTTACTTAATTATTGACCTTATCTACAAGTGGAATATTATTATTTTGAGGCAAGTTATGACAACATTAACATCCCGACGCGGCGACGCTATTATTATGACAGTGAAGTGTGACTCATAGGTAATACGAAATCGCGACCTATTGTGTGATGCTCCGCTCGGAACATGAAAACATAGTATTTAACAACGATTTCAGTGATTTTATTCAGACAAATATGTACACACCCCAGCGGCGACTCCAAAACATTTAAAAATATAATACAAAGCTTAAAAAACACGATGATTAAGCTGTATCGACGCGGGAATGTATCGGTGTCGTCGGCGTAACGTTAAGGAATCACGGTCACTCACTCGAGTTAGCTTTGGTACCTCGTAAATGCACGGGTTGCTGTCGCTGACACAGCACTGAGAGTCAAACGCTGGCCGCGCGGCCGGCCTTCGCCGCCAGCTAGAGCGCGGCAGACTCAGGCGCCATGAGCGGCGACAGCGGGCCCGCCACGCGCCGCCCGCGCTCCAGCTCGAAGCGCAGGTCGGGCGGCGTGCGCCGGCTTGCGGCGCCGTCCTCGGGCAGGAACGCGGCCACCAGCAGCGCGCAGATCACCAGCAGCGCGCCCAGCACGAAGGGCGGCCCGGGTACCATGCGCACGTACTTCTCCTGCTCCGGCTTGCCGGCGCCTGCGTGTTCCTCGTTCAGATCCACGTGGAACAGGTAAAAGATCACGCCAAACATGGCGGGGCCCAGGCCGTTGCACAGCCCGCGCACGCCCGTCACCATGCCCTGCACCACGCCTTGCCTGTCAGCCCGGCTGTTCACTGACACATAGGCACTGATCGCTGGATATGTGACCGAGCCCAGGGCAGCCAGCACTCCAGCAGCCCACATCATCCACGTACGGCTACCGAAGCCGTACCACATGAGCTGCAGCATCTCAAACAGTAGTCCCATCATGATAGTGTGCTTAGCTCCGAGCGATCTCATTAAGAATCCAAGAACAACTTGTACACCAATACTAAGCACTCCTACAATTGCAATAAATATTGCCACTTGGACTACACCGAAGCCCATCACTAACTTCAAGTACACAAATATGCACGAATACTGTCCAGCCTCTGGTAAGTACGAGAGAAACACTGCCACACACAACATTAGCACTGTACGTTCCGCACCAACTTTCCTCAATGCTGCAAAGGGGTCAGCTTGTTCCCAACTGATAGCAGGGCCCCAGCCGCTGGGTCTGACCTTCTCTGGGAGGCTCTCAGGCACTGCAACCATGATGAAGAATACGTCCAGAATAGCGACCGCAGTGGCGGCGGCGACCACGAGTGCCTCGCCGTACAGGTCCATCAGGTAGGCTCCCAACGCCGGCGAGATCACCATGCTGGCCGCGAAGGTGGCGGACACGAGCCCGTAGGCGCGCGAGCGCTCCGCCTCCGTGGTGACGTCGGCCACGTACGCGAACACGATGGAGAACGTGACGGCGAACACTCCGCTGATGCTGATCATGGCGAAGAACCACCACGTGTTGATGGTCATCAGCGGAATGGGCGCGCACGTGAAGAACACCGTCACCAGCAAGAAGAACTTGCGGCCCCACACGTCGGACAGCGCGCCGATCAGAGGCGCAGACAGGAACGATAGGATGCCCTTGATACCCATTATTAAACCGTTCATCAAAAACGTGTGATCCGGGAACGTAACGTTCAGCACCGAGATGATCGGCATCGTGAGCAGTCCCCACGCGAAGAACTCCAGGAATATCACGACCAGAGCGTGGAACACGGAGGGTTCACCGATGCCAGACATTGTCATAATCCCGTCTTTCATAACAGTTTTTCTATTCCGTATCACCATTTCTACTTCGGTTTTTGTGGTTTTCGTGGGCGTCATTTAAGATTTAAATGGTTTATTTTCCTATAGAACTACTTTTATTAGAAACATTATGGAAAACTAAGCAGACTACATGGAGGAAAACTTGATAAAAACGAGCAAGTAGTAGCAACGTCAAAAATCCACTGGAAAATTGAAAAACAATTCGATATTTGTGTTGCCATTGTAAGCTTTTAAAAGATTTCCAAATTCAAGTAATAGGTGTCAGAAATGCATATTTTTTTTAATGCAATTGAGAATACGATGAAAACTAACGATATTTAGTCCCATTTAGTCATAAAAATTGTTATTACTAAGTGAGTTAAATAACTATTTGTATAATTCTCGTAAATTACAGTCTTTGGTAGGATTTGTTCAAAACATACCATAGAATGCCATTGTTATAATGGCAGCACAAACTAAAACCAGAGATATTTTTTAATATTTGCGTGATGAGCTTTCCAGTTTCTCAGATTATTTTTAAATGATTTTACTCCAGCTCATTTTAACCGATAAAATTCCGTACGGCACCGCGTTTTTTAGTTTTCCTCTATCACTATCATCATTTTTGTTTTTTTTTTTGTTTTCACTAACTTGCCAAAAGCTACAGACATGTGGCTTATCAGGACTGAAACCTGGAACGTGCAATCAATAATACTACATAGACAATACCAAATTGACATTTCATTTTTTTATCTTCTGAGTTGTCAAAATTGAAAGGAAGAGGAGGCGTCGACGGCTACATTTTACAAATTATATCATTTTAATTTCCTAATTACAAAATGGTAAACATTTAGCCTTATTCTGCTTAGCGCCTAATACAATCTTTTCCAGCAGACATTTCATTTGATGTGCATTATTTACAGATTCGCTTCATACTGATCCAAAACCGTGCAGGTAAAACTAGATTAGCAAAATGGTACATGAACTTCGATGATGACGAGAAACAGAAGCTCATCGAGGAGGTACACGCCGTAGTAACCGTCAGAGACGCTAAGCACACCAATTTCGTCGAGGTAAGCAGCTTAAAAAATATATAAAAAAGACCTACAAGATCTTCATGGTAGGGTACATACCCTACCATGAAGATTTTATTCATACCTGATATTTTTGCAGTTCAGGAACTTCAAAATAGTATACAGAAGGTACGCGGGCCTGTACTTCTGCATATGCGTGGACGTGAACGACAATAACCTGTGCTATTTGGAAGCTATACACAATTTCGTAGAGGTCCTGAATGAATACTTCCACAATGTTTGTGAACTGGATCTGGTATTCAACTTCTATAAAGTAAGTAATCCTATACAGTAAGTAAATAGTAAAATTTGAATAAAATAATTATTACAACATTTTTGTATACACCTTGGCAAAGGAATTGTGTTACATCCTGCCAGTCATATTTGTCACTTATCAAATTCCATTCTTTCATAATAAATAGTTTGAACATTGCCTAGTATTACTAACTACTAATACAGCAAAAATAAATTTAAAAATGTGTGCCAGAATTACCCTTTTCTAATACATAATTATGAAGAGTACCCCTCCTAAACATATTATTTCAACAATTTCCAGGTATACACAGTTGTAGACGAGATGTTCTTAGCGGGCGAAATCAGAGAGACGTCACAGACTAAAGTCCTGAAGCAGCTCCTCATGCTCAACTCCTTAGAATAACTGTTCATAATCACACAGCTGAAGACATAGCCAGGATATGATAAGAAACACAAAGAACATAGTTACAGGCAAGTTACGAGGTGCCTCTCTATGTTGAGGTCGGCTTCCAGTCTGACCTGATGCAGATGTTTACTAGTATTTTCCATGGAGTGACTGTCTATCTATCTGAACCCAATAATTTCTTAACAGAATAACCCTCTTTTATTTGGGTGTTTGCAATAAACCAATAAAACTTATTGGAAAATTAAGATGTGCCTGTGTTGGGGTCGGCTTCCAGTCTAGCAAGATGCAGCTGAATACAGTATTTTACATAGAGCAACTACTTATCTGACCTCCACAACCCGGTAGTTTCTCAATGGAATAATACAACAGTCTTTTTTAAGTGTGTGTAATACAAAACAGTTTATAAAGAGGATCCTTGATCACTAAAAAGAGCCATTCCCAAAACTAGACCTTGATAAAAAAAAAAAACCTACTTGTAATGTTATTTTATGTAGAAAAGCTGTTCAAGTCTGCCTTTTCTATGAAATCTTGGCTATGTCTGTATTTAGTGTAAGTTGTAGGTATGTAATATACTTATCAATACTGCAGTAATAGACAAAGCTATATTCCTAACCAGAAAAATCAATCTCACAGTAGTCAAGGGTACCTAGCTACAAGCTGCAAATACACATGCCTGTATAAGTTAGCATTACATTCATTCACCATTCAGAACTTCAGAAGTTATGGCATTTCTTAAATAATTTTTCAATAGTCCACAGTTTTAGTTGCAAATATAATTAAAATATAAAATATTGATACAAAATCCCAGCAAGATACTCTTTTATTACTGCAGTATAGACAAAACTATTTAAATATTTACTGTTACATCATATTATATTGTTATAAACTAAGTTTGTATAAAGAATACTCATTCATTCCATCTTAGAAGAATAGAATTGAATTCAACTTGTAGAGATGTTCACAGAGTTTATGAGAGGGAAGAGAGTAGTATTTATTTACTCATTTATCATTTTATACTATTATGTAAAATAAGTATGTCCTATCCCAAGGTTAATATCCTTGGGATAGGTCAATATAAAAGGAAAACTGCATTATTTCATGGCTGAATAGGCTCGCGTCAATAATATGCGATACAAGTCTAGCACGTTTTCTTAGTCTATCATAAAGCTGCAGCTCCATTCCTGCCCACGGTCACGCTGCGCGTGTGTACTTACCTTCGCTTTGTGTAAAAATGTAGGCGACCTCATCCACTATGACCCACGGCTAAGCTAAGTAGGGATGCGTCGTTTGTTTCTTCTACAAAGCGTATGAGCTATACCCATGGGCGTACCCAGCTTTTGACCCAATGGAGGGAAATTTTCAAAGGCAAAAAAACCCACAGCTTTCTACCCTTTCCTATATGTTGCCTTCTGAGGCAGGCTGGGGGGAAGCAGCTGCCCGCCCCTCGTTACTCCCATGGCTATAGCCGTGTGCGTGGGTCAATATCCGTGCGCCGTAAGTGCTGCAGTGGAAAGGTACACTACACACTTAGGTAGCCAAACGAATGAACCTACTCAGCTAACGTCCGTAGCCTCTGCGTATACATCCTATGCAGCAATGGAACTGCACCCTAAGGGGGGATGCGCTAAGGAAGCTCTGTTATAAACACAAAAATTAAAGTATGATCTGGGTCTCAAACAGTCGCGTCACCGCTTTGTTTGGACTAGTTCGAAGGTTCGCTGAGTAAATTCCCGTCCACATTACTTTGTTGGTGTGTTCCGTTGTTAGCATGTACATGTCATGTTACAGAAACCTAATAATAATTCTAATAGGTACGTAGTCTCGATGCTCTCAGGCTGGATATAAATGATATGACAATGGTTTCGAATATATGTATTTATTTGAGTACCTTCATGAGATCATAATGTATAAAGTGTAATTATAAGCATTGTTTATTGGTGTATATTAGATTAAATAAAATTATTGCAACATATGTATTATTTTTTGTTAATCTTAGTATCCGGTCCAAGTATTTGTCACAGAATTAAAAAAATATATATACCTACTCCAAAAATAAAACAAGTGTTCAATAGAACATGATTTATTAATAAAACGTATAATAAATACAAAAACGAGACATAAATCTCGGCGATTATAAATTATAATACTATCTTTACCTAATTACAATACTTTATAATACAGAGTAAGTAATGTTAAAATGATTACATTTTAACATCATTAGGTGTAAAATCGAAGGGTGTAAAGACAAATTCCAAGTTTAGTTTTCTTTAATATTTTTTTTTTTTGGCTATGCTATTCACATGCGCAGAGATGCGGTGGGTCACACACAGTTACAATCTAATATCAAACAAAAATCGTAAAATCTTACATAAAAGGGGGCGGATTCGTTAATTATAATTTTGGCAATGACTAGATATTTCTAACAAGGCAAGAACTTTATCAAAATAAATTAAAATAATATGTATCATCAATAAAGGGCCATAGCCCTAGGACCATCCACTGTCGTAAACGTCATCATGGCGCAGAGTAAACTGAACAATATCACGTGCGCCATCAGGCCGCGTTTACGCCCACTCCCAGTCGTGCATTAGCGGCGCGAACACCCACTCGTCGGGCTGACCAATGTGGGATATTTGGGACCCCAAGTCGAATTTACTCCATCTGGGAAGAAATATTCAATGATGTAGAGTACACAAGGATCTTGGGGCGTCTGAATGACATCGACAGGGGTTGGTATACTTATGTGAAAATTGTCACTCGTAATAATTTATAAAGACAAAACAAGATGGCGGCGTTAGTTCCGATATAAGCCACGCGTCAAAATAACCGTCGGTAAGTCTGCGGTGCGGGATTGTTTCAGTACCGCGTGACGACACGCGTTTTACTGCATCGGTACCGAAAGCTTACAGAGTGCTTATACAAGATCCCATTAAAACGGATGAACACATTTTAACACAGCGTTCAGTACGTCTAACCAAAGATATCTAAGCAAAAAAAAACACTGACTAAAGTGATTTTATTTTGACCTAAAATTCAGACAGTTTGCTATGAAACAGTTCGGTATTTTTCAGAATAACCAAATCTATCGATTTTATGCAGTTATGTTTGTTAAACGGTAAGGCAAAAATTTTGGCTCTCATACCATAAAATGGAAAAAAAAGAATTCTGAAAATGAAAGCAGTGCGGTACCGTTTCAGTACAGAGTGCTTACCGTCCAACGAGGAAACAAGCAGTACCGAAACGATACCGCACCGACCAATGAGGAAACGGCCAATCGATTATGCTTCCTATTCGTATAAAACACTTTCACATTCGCTTATACGATTGTGAACATTATTCGTTTAAGAAGAAGGTTCATATTCGTATGGAACTCTTACTTCACTTGGTAAAGTAAGTGCGATCTTTGTATCTTGTCCTGGGTGTCATAGACGACGCGCAACAAAGCCGAATACAACTTTTTCTAAAATACGATTTGCATTATTTCTGGGTAAATATAGAAGAGCAGTGGTGGCCCAGTGGTAACGAGTTGTAGGTCTTAAGTTCGAAACCAGACAGGCGCTTTACTTTTTGTAAATTATGTCATCACCACTGCTCTCAAAACGTTGAAGGAAAACATGGTGTGGAAACCGGAATGTCCTAGAACCAAACATTCGAAGACATGTGACATCTGCCAACCCGCACTGGGCCCGCGTGGTGAATTACGGCCCACTGCCTCTCACAGAGAAGAGGCCTGGGGCACCCAGCAGCGGGAACATTATAGGCTGATTATGCTTAGCTGAATATAGGATCGACTGCTGAGTGTATATTCCTGGGTCAGCGGTCGTAGGCTCTCACTCACTCCAATCAAAAGGCTCACAAAACATAACTGGCCAAATGAGGGTGTGGGTACAGTCGACCGCACACCGAAGCTGGCCTAGCGTAGTACGGAGTATCAATAGAATAAGAGGCCATAGCTTATAGAGATTTGTTACCACTGACGTCAACTGACGGCCTTCTGTACACTTTACAGACCGTTCACTATAACTTGTCCCTTGCCGTCATGTTGGTACCATTGCTTGTCAAGCTTAGTTTCAACACTATAACCCGATTTTTATAACTGTGCGCCTGTCAGCGTCAAAATTTTACAGTAGGTATATGTGGTTTAAATAATAACAATAACAAATTAACGAATAATAAGACCGAACTTTGGAGACGACATGAGATGTGTAGACCGTATTAAGAGGCGTCGGGGCAATGAGGAGGTAACCGGGCAGGTGAATTAAATACTAACAACTTACGATTTTGACAGCTCCAAGCCCACAGTTATAAAAATCGAGTTATAATAGAGTTCAAAATGGCTTAACAAGCAATGGCGGCAAGGGACAAGTTATAGTGAACGGTTTGTGCCTACCCCTTCGGTGTATACAAGCGTGTTGTTACGTCAGGATACTCACTTAAAAGGCGGTATACCCCTGGAGATGTTGTATGTGGGGCTGCAGATGGCCAGGAACCGGTAGCTGGTCCGAAGGTACGCGCTCGTGATCTTCACGTCAGTCGCGCCGTGGCTGCGGTGACCCAGCGCGCGAAATGGAAATGTGCCTGGATAAATCAGTCAGCGCTAACACAAATAATTAAGTAATAGTGTACTCATTTAAGAACAGCCTAACGGTGAAGGGAAACATCGTGAGGAAAGCGGCATGAACCAAAAATTCGAAGACGTGACATCTACCAACCCGCGCTCTCACAGAGAGGTCTGCGTCCCAGCATTGCGAACATTATAGGCTGATCGTTTATTCAAATTGGGTTAAAAATCAGCACTATTTGAACTTCAAAATTGAAGGCAGCCCTAACACCGATATTATCAAAGTCACCACGTGACCAGTCATTGTTTCGATAGGGTTTCTGAAGCCTATTAAAAAAAGATAAAATGATTGTAAATGTAAAATTCGCTATAATGGGGGTAAATAAAATTAAAAACCCTGACTGCAACAAAAAGTTCAAAATAAGCTCTCTTTTCAAGCAGTCTGAGGCAGTTTCAATATTTTTCAACATTTTAGTGTGTTTTTTTTTCCAAGACAACAAACTTATCTTGTTCTCAAAGGAAATAAAATTATAACGCGTATTCGTTCGAAGTTTAAATTTTTTGTTTATTTTCACTTAGTCTGAGAGCCATCACAAATTTTTTTTTTTGTTTTTTCCTACCTTTAGTATAGAAAAAGCTTTTTTCGATTTTTGACTTTTGTAGTACTCAAACCTCAATTTGTCCGACAGAGTTTTTTGGATCCTTATAAGAAACAGGATCGATTAGCATCAAAAAAAGTTTTTGTGAAAACTGCCTATTTTCTTGCTGACTGTACATGTTTTTCAAAATCTGAGAACGGAGATCTAAATGTCTCAAAAAGTTAAGGACAGTCTCCTAATACCGTTTTCCTGTAGCTACAACGGTTAAGGTAGCTGTCCTTACTGCTCCATCTCAGAAATCCACCCTGTATAATGACTATAGACTGTTTTTTATAATATCAAAATGGCGGGTTCTAAGACACATAATGCCGCCGGGCAAGCCGCGGTGCGCCCCTCTTGGTGCACAAAGGCGCCGGGCGGCACGTGCCGTTCGGCAAAAGCCGGCGGTCCGTGTCGCCGGGACTCTGTAGCCTTAAAACCCGCCATTTTGATATTATAAAAAAACTTTGTCTATAGCCAAAGCGCGACTTAGAAGAGCCGATTAAGCACCACATACAGGGTGTCCAAGAACCTGGCGTCCAACTGGATTCCCACGATGCCCCAAGTTCTAACAGTACTCAGAAAAATATTTTAAAAAATCCACCCCATGTACTTACAGAATTATACTGATTTAAAAAAAAAAGGGGAAATGAGCACCCTGTGACATACTTTTGAATGCTGTGACTGCTAATGCTGATAATTTCGATATTTCTTGGAGGTTTTGTAATCTAGGGTATTGCTGTGTCTAAATAGAATGTAAAAATAAAGTACTTATTGTACCATTTTAAAATAAAATATTATTTTAACTAAAGGTGATATGGAAAACTATTGAATTTCGCAACTTTGACCGACTGTAGTGTAAAAAAAATGTACCAAAATAGTATGGCAAGTGACGTCAAATTTTGACGCGTTTATTCCTCTTTTTAAAAAGGTATAATACTTACACATTAATTTGAAAAAAAAAATTTTGATAATATTTTTACTCAACAACCCAATTTTTACGAAGTGCCTACCTACTAACGGTAACTGTCGGACCCTTTCTTATCTTAGAAACTGTTATGTTACTACTATTATTTACTTCGGTTCCAAGAGTGAGCAAGAAGGAAATACACACAGGTAGATGGGTTCCCAGTAGAATAAAAGCAAAGAATGTTAGTTTAAAGATATTTTATTACAATAAATGTTCAAAATGTTGACCACCCGCGGCAATACAAGCTCTCACTCTCCTTAAAAAGGACCGCTTTATGTTTCGCGAGTAACTTTTTTGACGTATCACCTGCACTGCTTGTGTTATCTTCTCACGAAGGTCAGCGATGTCATTAATGGGCTTCGCATAAACGAGCTCCTTCATAGTTCCCCAGAAAAAAAAATCCAGCGGATTTAAGTCAGGTGAGCGGGCTGGCCACGGGATTGTTCCTGATCGCCCAATCCACCTGTTCGGGTATTGCTCGTCCAAAAACTCTCTAACGGATACGCGAAAATGTGCTGGACAGCCGTCGTGTTGGAACCACATATCTGGTGGGGTCTCTTCTAGTAAGTTTGGCAAATCATTTTGAAGAAAATTTAAATATGATTCGCCAGTCAAATTCTCGGGCATCTCAAATGGACCAATAATATTCCCACAGAGAATACCGGTCCACATGTTCACTTTGAACCGGTACTGGGATCTATCTTCTCGCATCAAGTGCGGATTTTCCACATGCCACTCGTGCAAGTTGTGTAGGTTCATGTAGCCATCCTTCTTAAATGTTGATTCATCTGACCACAAAATTTTGTCGATAAAGTTTTCGTCTTCTCGATGTTTTTGCAGGATTGTTTCACAAAACGCGACTCGGCTCGGATAGTCTCGAGGTAAAAGACTTTGCACTCGCTGTACGTGGTACGGATGATATTCTTCTTTTTGGAGAATACTGTGTGCTGTGCTCTTCGGTATCCCCGTATCAGCTTCTATTCCTCGCACAGAGATGCTTGGATTTGCCGACACCGCCTCTAAAACTTCATCGCGTATGAAGTCATTTACGGGTCGTCCTTCACCAGCTACTTGATTGGGGAACCGCCCGTCACATAGTGATCTGTGCACATTAATGAAAACTCGATGGTCGGGATATCGCGTAGCCCTCGGATACCTTTCTCTGTAAAGTCTCGCTGCAGCTCGTCCATTACCTCTACATTCTCCATAAATGTAGTGCATATTTGCGTATTCTTGCGGAGTGTAGGTCGCCATGGTAGCACACACAAAACACAAACTGTCCAAACACAGGCAAAGGTCGTCGTAAAGAGTTCGTTTCAAAGTCCAGAGCACAAAGAGTAATCGAGTCCAATAAACAAAGCTTTAAATCGTAGTACGTGATCAATGGTAACAATAAGAGAGAGGTGCGTAGTAACGGCAGGAGGCAGTGACGCGTACTGACCGTACTGTTATCCTAAATAGCACGATCCCAGATAGCGTCACTATCTATCTCACTCGCACCTCTAACCTTTTTCTCCCTCACTCTTACCTGAATAATGGGGTACCATAAAGAAGAACCAGCAAATCGCAAAGATAGTTTCTGTCTTGCTCCCTCCTGTTGTAATAACGAATCACTATGGTGAGATGCATGCACATACCGTCCCTTACGGTCTAACCTGTTTTTTGAGAGACCTGTTGTTATTTTTATGAGCATACAATAGTAATTCTTTAGAGGTTAGATTCAATTCGTCGTAAATTTTTCTTTCTAAGAATTCTGTAAGACATCGTAAAAATTGGGTTGTTGAGTAAAAATATTATCAAAAATTTTTTTTTTCAAATTAATGTGTAAGTATTATACCTTTTTAAAAAGAGGAATAAACGCGTCAAAATTTGACGTCACTTGCCATACTATTTTGGTACATTTTTTTTACACTACAGTCGGTCAAAGTTGCGAAATTCAATAGTTTTCCATATCACCTTTAGTTAAAATAATATTTTATTTTAAAATGGTACAATAAGTACATTATTTTTACATTCTATTTAGACACAGCAATACCCTAGATTACAAAACCTCCAAGAAATATCGAAATTATCAGCATTAGCAGTCACAGCATTCAAAAGTATGTCACAGGGTGCTCATTTCCCCTTTTTTTTTGAAATCAGTATAATTCTGTAAGTACATGGGGTGGATTTTTTAAAATATTTTTCTGAGTACTGTTAGAACTTGGGGCATCGTGGGAATCCAGTTGGACGCCAGGTTCTTGGACACCCTGTATATTAAAATCCATCCAGCCAATAATATGCTTCGATGGTATAAATAAAGAATCCCACATACAAAGATATTTAAGAGTTAAGCGTGAAAAATATAGTCCTGTTCAGTTGCAATATTTTTTTGTTAACCCACTGGTTATGGAGATATTGATATTACGGCTCGGTGATGGATCATTTTACCCCCGTTATGTTACCGTTGGCTGGATTGAGGTCGTTTCTCGCCGATATGGCGTTGCACGCGCTGTAGGGCGGGTCGCATTGCTCGCAGCGTGACAGAGGGTCGTGTTTGAAGTCGTTGTAACGCATCGTGTAGTACATGTCACGCAGATTGAAGATTTTTGACTGTAACAAATTAACAACATTACGAGAAATTGGTTAATGAACAGTAATTTTGCACTTGACAGAAAGAATATAGTACCTAACTCTTTATTGCACAAAAAATACAGGAAAAATATGACATAATCAAAAACAAAATATTCAAATTTTTTAAGGAAAAAATATTATTTTTTTAAATTGGATGCTGGCCAACAGCCGGTCTGATTCGGCAACACGACAATATTCCGATAGCATACTAGCCTATTCAAGGGACTAACGTGAAGAGGATTAAAAACCCTTTGGCTGTGTCATCTGGCCATCTGTGAAGTCTTGGGCAGTTGGGACAAAAACACTATGCCGAATTTTTTATTCCCCCTTGCCTGATGTTCATATAAAAATATATAAAGAAAATTAATATATTCAATATATAAAGATTTTATAAAAATTCCATCTTTCATGAACAACAGTACGGTTTCCCCAAGGACGTTGTACCACCAACGCCGGTGTCATCCTAATTATTATTTATTTATTCTATAGACAACTAGATCCAATAAAAAACATTATAAATAGAATAAAGAACATTTATAACGCCTGGGAAGAAGCACAAGATGCCATTGTAATCTTTTGCGACCTCTCGAAAGCGTTCGATTGCGTAGACCATGAGACACTTCTGCTGGAACTAGAGCACTATGGGATTAGGAATACAGCTCTTGATTTGCTAAGATCATACCTGAAAAAAAGTATGTTAAAGTTCAAGTCAACGGTATAAACTCATTACGGTCTGAAATGGTAATGGGCGTTCCTCAAGGTTCGGTATTGGGTCCATTCCTCTTTTTAGTTTATATTAATGATTTACCCCAATAACTTCCAAATAAACCGAAGATGATGTTATTTGCAGATGACACATCATTGATCTTTAAAATAAACCGACGGTCACAAAATCTTGACGACGTGAATAGATTTATTGTTCAGGTCCAAAATTGGTTTACGGGAAATAATTTGGTACATAATAAAAAAAAACAAATGAAATAAATTTAAATTACCATAAGTTTGAAGTAGCGAATGTGACATCATATTGAATGAAGAAAAACTGGAATTTATTAATCAAACGATTTTCCTAGAAATCACGCTAGACGAGAAATTCCAAATAACAACTCTTGCGAGCGGCTAAACTCGGCTGCATATGCTGTTAGAAAGATAATACAGTTAACAGATATAGAAACCGCGCGTTTGGTCTATTGTAGCTACTTCCACAGTATTATGTCGTATGGCATTTTACTGTGGGGTCGGGCTGACATTGAATCCATCTTTATTTTACAAAAGAGAGCTGTCAGAGCCATTTATAATCTACATCGTCGCGAATCTCTCAGGGAACTATTTAAAAAGATTAATATTATGATATGACGGTTCCTTGCCAATTCATTTATGAAAAAAAAATATGTATGTGAGAAAAATCTACTTCTTTTAATAAAATAAGTGATAGACATAATTTTCATACTAGAAATAAAGATAAATAAATCCACAATTTTTCAGATTATCTATAGTACTACATATATCTTTCATGGGGCACTGTGTTAAATGTTATAACAAAATACCTTGTATATTACAATTAAAAGAAAGACAATTTTACACTCTTATTTAAAGTACTTTGTAAACAAGCATAACAAATTAGAGGATTATATCCAAGATAAGAATGCTTGGAAACATGCTGGTCCTGCTCCATCGGACAATTTAGAGTCTAGACAAAATCAATGGTTGCTAATTTAATTTTATAATGCATTTACTCGAAAAGAGCGTTTTCCAAGCAGCCAATTTGTGCCGAAAGTGTCACTTTTTTTCACTGGTGCTTTTTACTTTTCAGTTTTTTTTAAATTTTTAACTACATCGTCAGCCCGTCGCGCGTCGCTAAGAGTTTTCATTATTTGAGAAAAGTTAGATGTAGTAATTAGATGATGATAATGACGATGACGATAACGATGGCAATGGCGATGACAATGTTGAAAGTCATAGTAAGTCAAAGTCATTCAAAGTCAAAGTCATGAATGTTGTTTATATCATTTATATGTATACGTTAACCAATATGTCAGATGTTACACATCATATGCGACTACTGTAAGGCTCGCTCGTTTTTTTTATTTCCTCGCACTTCGTGTCGACTTATGCACTCGTCAGAAATCGCCTACTTTTCGTACTTGTAGCATAAATATTTTATAACATTGATTTTACATTCTGTGATTACTTGAACTCACACACTGACTTATTAGTATTACTTGTTAAAATATTAGGAATATCGTATAATTTTACAATATTTGTAAATATGTGCGCACCATGTACCTGTCACATAATTAATTTATCTGTCATTGCGTCATTTTTCATTATTTTTACCTATCGTGGTATAGTAATTATATAATTAATGTATACAAGATACTGTGAAAACATTTTAAAAGACTGACGGTGGAGTTTCTTGCCCATTCTTTCTCCATACGAAAACTACCTTTTGGAAGGGGCGACTAGAATCAATTCTATTTTTTGTAAATTTTGACGTTCAAAGTGCCTTTTTATGTGCCTAATTGAAATAAATTATTTAACGTCGACTTGGGTACGAAGTCTATTTAAGGTTTTCAAGTTGACCACGACAACTTGTGTCCGGATGTGAGGCTCTCCGATAGTCCAATAAACGAATCAGGGGGTTTAAGCAGCTCTTGCCATAGGTCGCATCTTGCTTTGGAGGGATTGCCATCGGCTGGAGTCGCGCTCCGAAGAAAACTTGCAGCTTTTGCCACTAGGTTGTATGTAGTTGTGCATTGGGTGGCGTGGGTTATCCTGTAGCTTCACCTTCCTTTGACTTTGACAATACATACGAATTATTTTCTAGCCCATTGTCTATAGGAACTCACGCTATGGAACAGCCTTGGGCGTCTAGCACTTTCTAGCTGACCGACTCCTATACAGTTCGACAGTTAATAACCTACTTATTTACTTTCCCTTGACAGTTATAGTGGACTCACCTGTCTCGCCTTTAAGATCTTGGCTCGAGGGTTGGTGTCGTAGCCGAACCAGTCACCGTACACGGCAATGCGCACGTTGCCGCCGCTCAAGTTGAAGATCTTCGGGAAGTACGGGATGTTGTACGAGGGGAAGTACGTCTGGTTCACCAGTACTTCCGTCCTGTTGGTTTTACGAAGAATTATCAGTCTGCTATAGGTATATGTAATTAGTTTAGGGTTAAACCGACTTTTGCGTAAAAGGTTAGTTTAATTACAAACCGAATTCGATTACCGAGAATACTAATGTTTAACACGTTCAGTGCCGGGAACCCTCACGGACGATTCACCTAGTCGCATATGGGATGCCGGGAACCCTCGCGGAGGGGTCATTTTAATGTAGGTTTTTCTTAGCGAATACAGCATTAAAAGCCGTGAAAATAAAATCTGATGTATGTTTTAACAAGATTTATTAGTATATGCGTTGGTTTTAAAATCGAGGGATTTTTATTTTTTGTTTACGTTTACAAAAAAATTGGAAACTACGTATAGCGACAAAGCCCCCTGAAAACACTATTTTACTTCGTTTTACAGTGTTTTATAACAGGTCCTATAGGCAGTCGATCTATGTAAAATACTGGTTTTCAGCTGCATCCGGTAAGACTGGAAGCCGACTGCACCATCTACTTAATAAGTGTTAAATTCAGTCATTCACTGACAAGACAACGATCAAACTAAACCACTGGGTTTAGAAGTATGGAATTTTATCCAAGAGTTCCTTATATAACGGTGCGCACTAAGGAAGGACTTTTGAAAATGCATCCCCTAAAGGGGTTAAATAGGGGATGAAAGTTTGTGTGGAAGTTCGTCATGTTTGACATCCCACCGGGCGCACGGCTTGTAGTTAAGAGAAAGCGGCAGATGCTTATGACTCACAGGTCAGCAGATTCGGTGAAGCCTGGCAGCTGTTCCACCACCCACAGTAGACCAGGTCGCACGCAGCCAGGAGCACGGGGAGTGCGGGGCTTGAACTTATTGTAGTCCACTATGAACCTGAAGAAGGAAATATCATCATTATACAGGGTGGCAATTTAGTCACCTGCACCCGTCAAGTCACAAACAATTTACAGGACATTCTTATTCTCTATTGAATGCAGTTTTTTTAATGTACTGTAGTTAGTTGTTATGCTTGAAGAAAATGTATAACGGAGTCAATTGTTGCTAATTAAACTGATACAAAATAATTAGCAAAACAGGCAATTTAAGCGTGTTTACACGCTGTGTACGGACAAACTGCCCGTATCCCAATTTATTTAGAAACAGGAGTATGTCATTCGGTTCCCTACAAAATAGTTGAGCTGGGTGGTGCTGACGCTGATGCTCCACGCGTCATGTTCGTGAACGGGCCCCGCCGGTTGAGATTAGTCATCTCTTAACTGCCAGGGCTTATTTTAAATCTTATATTTTGAATGGTTTCCTTATTTAATTTTTTACATTGTTTTGGATTTTGTAATATTATATAAAAGAGTTTCCTTGGAGTTTCTTGCCCGTTCTTCTCCATAGAGATCAACGTTTTAGAATGGGCAACTAAGGTCCGGCGTTTCAAAATTTGCCAAAGATGTAAACAACAATGGCTGCTCAAAATTGTCTATGGTTTAGTGATGCGGTAGTATGATCTGTAAGTTTTGGTGCTATCGATGTTACGATTTTTTTTTGTAGTGTTTCATCAGTATTTTTGATATTGAGTAACTTTCAAATCAGAAGCAATTCCATTGAAATATGATCCTATGTTAAACCGTGAAAACGAACAAGATATACAAACTACAATTTTACGTATAAGCCTACGACATTATTTAATAAGGAAAAAAAGACAACAGCATCTTGAAAATCCTAGCCGTAAAACACGATTGTTGTCAGTATAATAATTATAAATGGTGTCCCTTTGTTTCGCAGATAGAAATTTAATAGAATTTCCAAAGCCCATGAAGGCTAGTGCAATTCATTGGGTTCATTCGATTTATCGAGTCTGGTTAAACCACGCTGGGATCAGTGCATTTCATTCATTCATTCATTCATACACACAGCAAAAGACATGCAAGTTCAAATTCGACAAAGCTAAATAACAGCCTTTTGTATTTTTAACCAACTTCCAAAAAGGAGAAGGTTCTATGTTCGTCTGTATGTATTTTTAACGTATATTCATCGATTTATCCGTGATACTGGGCCGCTTTACGTGATTCTTTTTTCATTTGGTAGATGAAGCTTGCGCGTCCAATATTATTGTCCCACATTATTTTATTAACTTTGCATAGGTAGTTTTTGAGTAAGCTTCAATAATACTTCTTTTTTCCACATATTCTATGTGGATGATGTTATAATAACTTTCTATCAGTGATGATATAGTGTCGATGATAAACACCACCGCGTCTTTATTAAGTAGAACGCGGGCTAGCTCAAAAATATTAAATACTCCTTGTACAAGTAGTCGATATTTATTATGTCAATCACTTGCATTTCAATGACAAGATAAACTTAGACGAAATAAAAAAGGATGAAGGTCGTTTGACGTTTGAAAATTATCAAAATCCATCCCAGTTGTCGCTTATAATAGTGTATTTAAAAGTTTAGAAACACGGACAGGATGTAAAAGTGAGTGTGATAATACTGATAATACGTGTATCCTATTTAGTGCGTATTTAATCAGTGACACGTAGATATCGCGTTCAATTCCCAGGCAAGTTCAATATTATTTCTTTTTGCAAATCGCGACCAAATCCACTTTAGGTATTTTGAGATTTAGACATTATGAGATGTGGACTAAAAGCGATGTAGTCATTTTGCAATCCAGTCATTCTGATACCAACCCCTCTGGGCGTAATACGTAATTAATGCAATTAATGTTGTTGAACTGTCAAAATGAAACAGATGAGTGGTAATCGTTTACTAAAATGTGTTGCGTAATTAGATAGCTGGTGGCAACGACCATACAGCCCGATATAAAAAATACCGATACCTTCGTATTTTATTTAAAACTGTCCCACTCTTAGTGAGACATAATGGCGTTGGTAGGGCCAATCAAAACGCAGTACCCCGCTTCCTCATACCCCAGCTAGTTGACAGAATTGGTTTGGTGCGTTAGATCAAGCTCATCAAGCGCGTTAGGCGTCTATGGGCTGTATGGTCGTTGGCTGGTGGTTTAGCTCTCACTCACCACTGGTTGTTGTACGTGCCGCTGTTGTGTTTTCTGAATATATCGGTCCACTCCTTGCCGTTGCGCGCCAGGCGGTTGGCGATCATCGCTCGAGCGTACTCCAACACCTACACAAACATAGGTACTGTGATGAAAGATGATGAAATACTCGGAGAAATATTGCCAAGTATTCCATCCCAGCAACACGTCTGTTTAACTTCATTGGTCTAGTTGTGGCAAGAACAAATGTGAAACCGACATTTTACAGAAGGAGGCTGCGGAAAGGGAGATGGAGATCGAAACCACTCGCGTAGTGTTCCACGCGCGCCCCTATTCGACGTCGCAGGAGGAGTGTTACACCTCACTTCCTCCGCGAGCCTGAAGTGTAAACCAGCAAAACCAGGCCGGCACCAGCCGGGGATCGTGGAAGGTGCACAAATACCACGATCCCCGGTCCAAGTGTAGGAAGGGAACACCGGGGTGGTGTTTAGCCAGTAAGAGTCTGACAGACCCCTCCGCCGGCCCCGGGGCGGAGGATTTTCCAACCCGGAACAAAAAAAGAAACACCTGATGAGCGTAAGTTCTCCTGGGCCCCTAGGTCGGGCAAGTCAGTCTTATGAGGTTTTTTCATAACGAAACCTTCAGAAATTTACAAAGATTTTTGTGAATTAGCTCGTCCGGGGAAGTACACAGTATCATTTCCTGTTTGAAAGGTATCGGTGTGATTACAGGCATAATACATCAAGACAATACAGCTCCGAGATCTGAGCTCAGCTCTGAGATAGCATCACAGCTCCGATGCCTCTGATACCCAGACCGCGGTGACTTTGGCTTATAATCAGGACGGTGGGCCGCCAACAATAATCAGCCAGTATGGTCACACTGCAGGGCAAAGGCCTCGCTTTCCTTTTCCCACTCAACTCGATCCTGAGCCAACATGGACCGATCCCTCCTATAAGCGTCAAGTTCGACCCGCCATCTACGCCTGGGTATTCCGCGATGTCGTTGGACGTTTTCAGGAACCCATGTTGTGGTGGCCTTAGCTCTCAAAAGCCTTAGATTTTTACTCAATATGTATTTAATATCAAATATTTAAGTTTAATAGGTTGAGTGCCTCGCTCTTTACTGTTAGTTTCTATATCAAGGAAATATTGTGATAATTATATATTTTTAGTTTTGATTCTTTTTTTCTTTTTTGTGGGCAGTGCTGTGTTGTTACTGTGCTGTTTCTTAAGTAAACACTTGTAATTGGTTGACAGTTACACTTACTATTTAAATTTTTAGCTGTAAGTCTTCCAAATAACTTAAATAAATATAAAAAAAAACCACTGAAATACCACCGCACAGCTTGGCAAAAAATGAGTATGACGCGGTGACAAATGAAACTAAATGTTTTACTCAATGCAGACTATGACGATGGCACGACTTTGCCGACAAATGCTAGTAGGTTTTGAGTTGGGTCCCCCACAAGCAGCGTTTTATGTTGCACATTTATTTCCCATTCGAAGTGACCTAAGTGCGATAGTGGAACCCTAATTTTTTTCAAACTCTTCTGGCAAGCTGTACAATATTTAACAAAAAAATCCGAATAAAACACGTTTCTTGTAGGTCTTTAATTATTAACTTTATTTTATTTTTAATATGTTGTAGACTTATGCAATCTGTGAAAATTTCAACTGTCTACCTATTAAAGTTATGTCATGAGATACAACCCGCTGACAGACAGCGGAGGCTTATTTATAGGGTTCCGTTTGGCACGGAGCCCTGATAACATAAAACTTACCGAGCCGACGGGTGTGATGAGCTCGAACAGCGTCCGGTTGCTGTTGCCGATGGTGGTCTCGCCTGTCGCCAGCCCCGACGATATGATGTAGAAGTCGTCTGTGGACTGTCACGAGCTGTCAATTTTTGTTACGTCACCGTTGTACAGGGTGGTATTTGAGATGGAGCACTAACCAGCTATCGTTGTAGCTACAGACCGGTCTCGTTACTATTTTTTGAAGCTATTTTCATCTCAATTTACAGATATTGAATGATACATTATTTTATTTCTGTAAGTAGGTTGGTACAAACACTTTTATAAATATGTCAATCATATTTTTTTAACTAGGTAGATGAGGTCGGCGTTTCCTATCCGACTACTCTGAGAAAGCCGAAACAAACTCCGAGGTCACAGTCTTTTTTAAGTCCAGACATAATCTTGATAATTCTTTCGAGGAAAGAACCACAGATTGAGTGGATCTGTGCAGTCAGTGCAAGCATTTGTTAGTAATCGTGCAGCTCAACTCTGAAATTTAAGCAGCTCAACGATTCGACGAACGTATATTTGGGTAGGCCGCATAAATTACTCAAACTGCCAGACCCACATAGTTTTCACATTAGAAGAAATGGTAGATTAGATAGTAGATACCGTTAGTCAAGAAAAACATTAATTCACACGCTCCTTTTAAAATAAAGACTGTTTTAACCAACTGAGATAAAAGAACTAAAAAGCTTTTCCTTGTAAAATAACGTGATTGCAATCACGAAGTTTTTACTGCACGGCGACGACATACGCATAAGGTGACCACGGTCATTACCTGCACAAAGGCCGGGTATGACGTCAGAGACATCTTATACCCGGGTATCAGTATCTTGCTGCCGGGACACATGTGCAGGTTCATCACGTACATCTTGTGGAAACGCAGCATGGATTGGTAACTGAATAAAAAACATTTGATGAAGACATCGTCGATCGTCCGGCGAATCTAAGTAGTCAGCCTTGCTGCCATCTTGCTGACTGGCTTACCTATACAGTGTAAGGGACATCGCGCAAACAGATGATACAAAAGTATCATCTGTTCCATATATTTTGACCGTTACCGTGACTAAAGGCCTATTCAGATATAAGTGATATCGCTGTCGCTCTGTAGCGATACTGGTCCGCCTTCTGGTTAGTCACTTTGGACCAGTATCGCTACCGAACGCGACAGCGATATCGTTTATATCTGAATAGGCATAAAGACTCAAGTTCTGAAATCATGGTAACAGTTTGCGTTTCGATGTTCCTTATACCTTGTATTTTACCACGTCAGGAGCTATTCTAATCATTATAGTTCGCATCGATACGATAGGAGCCGAAGACTGCTGTACATAGACTTCGCATCACAACAACGATCGGATCCACATACTGCAATTATACAGAAACAAAATTCGAAAATGACGGATCCGTGGGGCCGTCTGCTACGTGTTTAGGTCCAATAACAAGACCCAAGCCACACGGATTTTGTAAAATGACTTTTTTTGTTCGAAATTCGTCTTTGGTCAAACTTCAAACGCCAATAATTTCTTTAAAAAATAACAAAACCGGCAACACTCTTAAATTTTCCTCCGACCCTGCCAAACGCTCATGCCCAACGATTGATGTCGGATATGTCGTTCGCGCGGTAAATTCTAATTGCGCGATGCAGGATTTGTGTGACGTCAGGATTTCGTGTGACGTCAGGTCTTTGATGCGTAGTTCGCATGTGGCGATGTAGATGCCGCCACATCTTTATTAATAGAAATAGGAAATAACAATTGTACTACAACTGTACTGCAAGTTACAAGAACTGATGGACGCTACTGATGGCGCTAAATTTGTAGAAAAATTCTGGGCCGAAAAAATTTTAGTTGCCACCGACAAGCTAAGAAGAAGAATGTCTCCTTAATTCGTCTGAAATCTTTTCCAGCACATTTTTTAGAGAAAAGTAACAATGTCTCCCTATCCTGATGATGAGGAGGTGATCCTCACCTGTTCCAAGTGGCATGCGAGAAGTACAAGTTGCTGTGATCCGGCAGTAGCTTAACGAGTCCGGTGCAGCGGTCGCCGAACAGCCGGCCGTCAGGACAGGTCCTCGGCATAGACACCGCAAAGGCGATCTCGTCGAGATCACCCAGCATGTTGATCCAACTGGGTAGGGAAAGTCGTTCAACAGTTATTTTAAGATTACTAGTATGTGGGTTTGCAGATACAACATAACGTCACGCCTGTACTTCCGAAGGGCCAAGCAGACGTGTGCGAACATCTACATTTCGCCAGGTTTTATTTTAATTAACAGTTTTCTCAGTTGTACCTAATTAAGGTAAATTACTACTTTTTCGCTCTTTTAGGCTCCTTACTTATCAGACGGCAGCATATTACCGTTTTATAAACGACACAAGCCAAGACAGTTCTCGATCTGCATGCGCAGGCGGCGCGCAGCGTGCCCAATCGCTTCTATGGACTCCACCGCGACGGATGATACTCTTCTCTAACTCAATAATTAATTGTTTGTCCGGAAATATATAATTTTGTTAAGTTTAGACAGCAATATACCAAGCCTTATTTAGTAAAATCCACTCTTCTCTTCGAGCTAACAGCCCACGGAGTCTGCTATTGAAAATTTCCGAACAGAAAATAACTATCTTCGGCCAATTGTACCGTAATTAATGCTGTCTTAAATGAGCACCTATTTTAATGGAACTTACTATGTGATATGCAGTTTTGTGAATAAAGTACTTACACGATATCCCTGGTAGAGAGCCATTGGTAGGGATCCTTTGTAGCTGCGTTGTATCCGAACGCCAGACCTTCCAGCTGCATGTAGTACAGCTTCACCTGCAATCAATAGTTATTTTTACTGACTCTACTGGGTCAAATTAAACTAGCGAAATTCCGCAGACGTGACGGGTATCGATATCGTGCACGTCTTTCTACTTTGTTCTCACATGTAGGTATAATTTCAACATGAATGATGCAACCAATATTTTGTAGCAATTTTTTTATTTAAAAGAGTATCCGTGGAGTTTCTTGCCCGTTCTTCTCCATAGGTACCTACTACGCTTTGGAATGGGCAACTAGCTTCATATTTCTGACTGACCGACTTCTTGACAGTTCAAAAGTGCCTGTAAATGGTTTAATTGAAATAAATGCTTTGAGTTTTGAACCAATATTTTGATTAAAAAGAAGTGTCCGTGGAGTTTCTTGCCCGTTCTTCTCCATAGGAACCTACTACGCTTTGGAATGGGCAACTAGCTTCATCTTTCTGACTGACCGACCCCTTGAAAGTTCAAAAGTACCCATAATGGTTTTTTTTTTTAAATAAATGCTTTTAGTTTGAGTTTTGAGTTTATCTAAACACGATAAAACAAAAACAAAACTGATTTTCTCAACTCATACTTCAAGTAATTATACTACTAACGGTCGTTGACTCCCCACAAAAAATCATCAGATAATTATTTTTCGGTTTTTTTCGATGTTTAGGGGGTCGAGCATGGCACCAGTGGGGCCCGAACCTATCGCGCCACTGCCCTTCGGGTACCTACGCACTCTGGTAAGGAAACGAACCAGGGACCAACTTCACAAACTATGGCTGGACCAGGATGAGTGCAGGCAGGATAAAGAGGCACTCTCTTCAATCGATGGCCGCCTCACGAGACAGGTTGTAACGAAACAACAGCTGCGTACTTTTACAGCAGCTATAACTGGCCATGGGTCATTTAATAGACACCTATTTGTCATAGGAGTCACAGACAGTCCGCTGTGCAGAGCCTGCATGGAGGACGACGAGACAGCAGCTCATGTGCTGCTAAAGTACTTCGGTAACCCAGGTGAGATTGTCAGTAATACCAAGGCAGGCCTTCTTTGAAGAGCTCGGGTGGATCGAATAAGCTATTTTCCCACCCGTACGCAAAATACGCACTTTGACGTGGAGTTGCGGATACCAGCCCGTATTACCTACATTGATATCGATACCGATCACGTCTCCGTCAGCTAGTGTCACTAGCAAATTTAATTTGACCTGGTATAGCGACTGCAACACAACCGAAGACGTCACGGACGTTTTGGGAATCAATATCTAATATCGATAAAACAAAAAAAAAGAGATTTTATAGATTCGTAATTTCAAGTAACTCACTACCAGCGGCTATTGACCCCGTAATCAGCTGTAATTGTTTTATCATTATTTGATATCGGCATCCATAATGTATGCAGAGTTTTGCTAGCTAATTTAAATTGATCCTGAATGCAAACAGCGCTGCGGTCGGGACGCGTCACTATCTTGAACATAAAAAGCCACAGACAAAGACAGAAGTACCTACCTGATACCAATAGGGGTCATTAGGTTTGGACGCCAACATGGCTGTCATATAAGCTTCATTCTTGTCCACGAACTCCTCGATGAGACCGCACACATCCGTCTTGTTGTAGCAGTATCTGTAACAGACATATGTCATCAGTTCATCACTACCACTACTGGGATGCTTAAATCCAAAGGCAGTTGCAACACAGACACCCATAGTCTGTGCTACATTATCTTGCGAATGGCTTAAAGCAGTAATTATCCGTCCGAACCCAGCTGCAACATAGAGGTTTGTAGTGAAGCCGCATTTGTTTGTTTATGGCAATGAAAAGGCGGATTTAACGCAGACAGCCATGGTATTATTTCCGTTATATTATAAACTGACGAAAAATTGTGAACTGGGTGAAATGGGTTAGGTTAGAGCTGTGAACTACCGTGCGCGAGCCGAGCGTGCCACGCGCGGCCGGCGAGCGCTACTTCCAAGTTGCTTGCAGCCAGGCATGTTATTTATTAGTATTAGCGCAAGGATCGTCGCAAATAAGTTCTGCCCTGTGTTCTGCAGTGTAAACAGAGCGAGTACTTATAAGCTGTATTGCAGTCGTTTTTATTAAAATAATGTCTTTCGGAGCCGATCACATTGTAATTTTCATCATCAATATCTGTTGTTTAATCGTGTTTGTAATATTTCATCATGCTAGGTGACATGTAGAAAATAATTTAATTTAATGTTTTGTGTTGCGTAAAGTAAATTATTTTGCATAAGTACTATTGTATAGAATCATGTTTTTCTAACTATTCAGACAGCTGTGCTGCTGGGGAGTTTGTTGCGCCACTTCTTCCCAGCTAAAGCACTAGGAAGTGGTGAAGGGTGGGCGTTTTTGGGGGAATGTATTATGTAATTTTGACGTTCGAAAAGTTCTGATTTTCAGCCTAGTTTGAATAAATGACTTTTGAATTTGAATACGGACGCGGCTGCATTACAGAGCAGCTAGTATCTGTGATTTTCTCCTAAAGTCGCTGAGCTGAATTTTGTGGTGTGATAAACACAGTATTTTGGTCGTTAATTATACTGTTATGAAATAGGTATTTTTCTCAAGGCTGATATCGTTATTTCACGAAAGTGTTGACTTTACCAAATCTAGGCATTTACGAAACGTAAATGCCTAGATATGCCCTGTATGGTGTGCAAAAAAAATATAAATTTCATACGTAACTGACCCTTTGAGCATGTTCTGCCAATGGTACCATATGAGTTTCCTGGTGAGGTAGCCCTCCAGGTAGCCGGCCGCGTAAGCTTGCTTTTCATCCGAGCAGTCTGCTGACGTGTGCAGCTCCAGAAACGCCCAGCTTGTACAGCGAAAACATTCATGAAAGCACAATGAAAGAATAGGAGCTGGTTGCTATCAAAGCGGATATTTCGAGATCAGATATCATCTGACTGACTGCTAGGCCGTACGTTGCGTTGACCAAAGTGTCTATTTCTCCATAACAACAAGAGCATCGTTGCTTGGCGCGAACTTCTTGAACCAAGCAAGTCACACGTGGGACTACTTCTTATTCTCTATAGTTCTCTTCGCCGAACGATGATTTTGTTGTACTTAGTAGTTACGTCGTCGATTTGCCAGATTATTTATTAAAAAAAAAAAAAAAAAAATATTTATTGTTTACGTTTATACAATATACATATAGGGGTCTCATGACGTAGTACATTTTATAATTAGGTATAATTAGGTATAATTATCCCGGTAACAATAACATGCATGCAAAAATAAAGGTAAATGAAAGCCATTGTAAATATGTAGATTTAGTGTGTAGGTATGTGAGTGTGTGTGTGAGTGCGTGCGTGTGTGTATTTGTGTGTGTGTGTGTGTGTGTGTGTGTGTGTGTGTGTGTGTGAGGGTGTTTTATTAGTGAGGGTGGTTACCTCAGGAAGTCTTCGGTTTCTTCATAATTTAGAGTAGATAGGAACAAGCGGACGGTCTTCTTGCAGTTAAATATAGTAGATCCGTAAATTGTTTGTTTTTCATTGATTTTATTATAAAGTGACGGACCAAGGTAGGGGAAGAATTTTTTTATAAACTTTTTTCGGACCGGCGGCGGCGGAGAAGGGCAGATATTATTTTTGCGGCGTCTATTTATTTTGATATAGGGTGTTTTTGAGTGTTGCAATAAAATTGTGTGTAAGATAAACTGCTGTCTTACATTGAGTAGGTTGCAGGTTTTGTACAATTCGGTAGTAGGGAAACGTATAGGCCTAAAGGTTGCAACTTTAAGTATAGATCTGTGGGCGATCTCTAGAGGTTTTAGTGTGGTTTTTGCGGCTCCACCCCAGCAAGAGATACAATAATTGAGGACTGATTGGCATAGGACAAAATATAGGGGAGACCGAGGATAGTTAAAACAATTTTGACATTTTAATTCATACACAAAATTTTATAAACACTAATCGTATGAATTTAGTGCCAAACGATAGTTTATTTCTTACACTTTCAAATACCTGTCATAAAGAACGTGTAAGTATGAATGTTGTGGTGAAAAATGAGTTTGAATGTAACAAGTCATTTTGTTTCAACTCCCCTCATACCGAGGTATGTTGAAACAGGGGTCGAGGTGAGTTGAAACAGTTGATATTTGAGTAGAATTAAGGGTTGTAAAGTGGAAACGACGATAAAATTTGAAGGTATTTATTTAAATAAAACATTCTAACATATTTTACAATATTTTGTACTGAACTAATTGAATCTTTAACAAAATAATCATCTCTTCTTATTAAATTCCCAAAAAATAAACATAAACTCTTAAATAATTAAGTAGTATATATACGCGATCATTATTAACAAATTATAATATAAATTATTCTTACAAAACTAAATCTTACTGACTCAATTATTATCAATTTTCAGTCGTTTAGAATCACTACAATCAGTCTTAATATTTCTTATGAAGGAGTCTAAATTTGTAACAATAATCTCACAAATGTGTAAATTTCGTGACTCGCCATACCATCATCAGTCTTCTTTTTATAATCAGTAGGCATACTGAAACAAAATTAACAAAAAAAAAAGCATAAACCACACCGTATTAGCAATCACCCATACAAAACTTAAGCGAGGTGAGTTGAAACAGTCTGTTTCAAATCCCCTCAGTGAGAAAAATCCTCCCAATCTTTGTACAACCAAAAATCCAGAAGCAAAAAACAAATAAATTAGTTTTACCAGCGCCATGGTTTCAATCGTCAGTTAATGAGCTTTCGAAACATATAAAACCCAAGCTAAAATACAAACGCATTATCAAAATTCAGGTATCTTAAAAAAACGTTTAAAACTTACTTTTCACGATTTTTGCGACGAGGCAGCCACAACGACTCAACCGCGTGTCTGAGGCACGGACGCGAACTGCGGGGCCCGGCGGGTGGTGGGGAGCGGCTGATTTTTGTCGGTGCCAGCTCGCTAACGTTTTTAAATTCCGCGAAATCAGTGTTGTTTCAAATCACCTTTGTGTCAAAACCCCTCGGTCTCCCCTACGTTACGAATGATTGCGGGGTTGGCTACGTGCCGCAAGGTCTTAAATATATAAATCAGTTTGCGTATCCGGCTGGTAAGAGTCGAAATATGTGTTTTAAAATTTAGGTTTCTGTCTAAAATAATGCCAAGATATTTAATTTTTTCCACTAAAGTCAGGTCAGGACATTGACATTGACTTTGAATAGGACAAGAGTGTGCTTTTAAATTAATAGAGCTACTAGGTTGAGCGGTGTTACTGATAGAAAATATCATAAAGTTAGTTTTAGTAGCGTTAAGAGTCAGTGTGTGTGACAGGAGCCATTTCGTAATGGTATTAAAGCCGTCTTGTGCAGCAGTCTGTAATTCCGTCGATGTGTTTGCAGAAAACGTGATGGCGGTGTCATCTGCATAGGAAACTATTTTAGCATTAGGAACGTCTAGGTTGCAGAGGCTGTTGATGTACACAAGGAAGAGTGTAGGCCCTAAAATACTGCCCTGTGGTACCCCGTACTCAATACGGTCCAATACGGTTAGTCCACAATCTTTCACTGTATACGCGCACGGCTAAATTATTAGGTAATAATTTGTGGCCCTACGTTTGAGGAGCCTGCAGACTGCAGGCGCGATCGTGCCTGCCGCGATTTCGTAACGTAGGTACTAGGTACGACTGAATATAATGTTAGTAGCCTACTAAGGAGAGGGGTTTAATATAGACACCCTACTAACAGTTGGGTGTCCTATATGTCTCTGAGTTTGTTTCGGCCTTTCTTCTCAGATTATTCAGATAGGAAACGCCGACCTCATCTAGTTTTTTTTAAATATTATTGACATGTAAAAGTGTTTGTGCAATTACAGAAATAAAATCATTTCATTTCAATTCATTAAACATCTCTTGAAAATTAATGACAGCTGTGCACTCGAGTGCTCTCGCTAGGTCTCGCGGAAAAGTCTCGAGCGAGGGGCTTCAGGCCGAGTGTGTCCATGTACACTCTCGCATAGTTCAGTTGAAGTTGTGAACCCCGAGAGGATGGACGCAGACATTGAACGTCTTCTCTGTCAATCGGCGCAAGCAACACTGGAGACACGAGTGTACACGACGCACTCGCAACTGCCGCGAGATCCTTTGACTCGGGCACAAAATACCGATACGGGACAGAGAGTGAGCGAGGAACGCCGAGACACACCGTGGCGGGCCGAGCGCTCTCATCTACATTCTCGCACTCGGCCTGTCTCGGTGTGCCTCGGCGAGAGTGTACAGCCGCCATAACACAGTAACAACTTGGAAAGGGGTAAGTATGAACAATTCCTTGAATTCCACCTTATTGTGATCAAAAAATCAAAAGTTAATCTACAACTACCCACTTTTCAAATAACTCATCGGATGGATGTCGACACACGAAACATAATAAGGATTATGCAGCTTGTATTTCATTTAAGATTCCCGAATGGAAGACGATCATGTAGGTGTGTCTGGAGTTCTGTGAGATGATCTGTATGAATTTTGTCGAATCTTTTACTAATGTAATTAGCGGAATAAGGTAAAAAAAACTTACCCTGTGTTATTGATTTGGTTTCTGTACGTGGCGCGCGCGACGTATTTGTCCGGTATATCAGCGAAGTAGTCGGTTGTCTTCAAGACCAGCTGCTCGTGAGGCCACACAATGTACCCGTACTTACACTCACACACTAATAAAACGCTAGTTATTACCAAAAAACACCATTTTATGTCCATCTCGAAACTGTTATCTTAGATGCAAGTTCTCCTTACGTTCTTTCGTTCTGTTTGCATGCAAACGTACGTTTCTTACGATGAATAACATTTATCATTAATTATAATTAGGGCAGATATCGTTTGTGAGAAATTAAAAGCAAATCAACTCTTTTGAAATTGACGGCATTTGCTTTGATATTTTCACAATATTTTGACATTTGTTGTCAATGGTGTTGTGGTGTTGCCAATACTTAATTATTTAAATAATACTTAATTATTTTAATTTTAAAATGAAAGATATGATATATCTACTACTAGCCAACAACAACATCAACATCTCAACATTATAGTCCTTTGAAAATAACAAAATAATCAAAGATACCTATTATTTCTTTTTTTTTCAATCCGTGGTTACGATTTTTTTTACCAACGAATTACATACCGTTTACTATTACTTGTTCCTTGCCGTCATGTTGGTACCATTACTCGTCAAGCTTATGACAATACCAATAGAGTTCAAAATGGCGACTGACAGACCAGTGCTACTAATCACGTCACGGGGCAAGTTATAATGAACGCACTGTAGCTATGATCCAACGGCTATGATAGAACCAAAGAACGTAGGTGCCAAGAAGTCCTTTACAAAAAGTTTAGATAGCAATTGGCATGATAACTATGGCATTATTTACTTAGCCTACAGCTTCTGTGGCGGCATCTACATCGCCACATGCGAACTACGCATTAAAGACCTGATGTCATACAAAATCCTGACATCACACAAATCCTGCATCGCGCAATTAGTTTAAGGCTGTGTTTCCACCAGAGATGAGCGAGGATGCGTAGTGAGAAATGTGTGTGAAACTAACCAATAACATCGCTTCACTCTCATAGTTTGAGCTAAGCTAGCGTTGTTATTGGTTAGTTTCACACACATACCTCGCTACGCATTTCGCTCATCTCTGGTAGAAACGCAGCCTAAAGCGCGAACGACAGTAAGAAGACTATCCGACATCAACCATCGGACAGTTGCCCGCAAGACACGACACCCGTCTGGTCGGAGGATCTTCCCTTTTCTATAGAGGATGAGTCAACTTTACACCCTGTCCTCATACCTCTGAACTTCAAAGAGGCTCACTTGGCGGGCTCGGCACTTAGTACTTAAGATTTAATTTATATTTATCACTTGGAGCCTTCGAGTAGGAGGTATTAATCCCGCTTGATCCCGCTGTTGACTTCAATATTTTGTGTAGTGTACCTAATCCGCATCAATACAAAAAAAAACCGTTCATACAAAACGTAATACGTATATTTCACAAACAATTTTCTATTCTCGTCCGGAGATCAATCAATGTATAAAACTAAAAATATAGCGTTACAAGGCTCTTTTGGCGCGTTGCCAAATTTGGAACCTACGTCGCCATCTTGTTTCTTCAAT